>PYXC01002597.1:0-675000 GCA_015244755.2 Tenualosa ilisha
GAGAGAGAAGAGAGAGGGAGAGAGAGAGGAGGGGAAGGAGAGAGAGAGAAAGAAGAGAGAGAGTTACTGTGGCAAGCAGGCTGAGAGGAGCGCGTAATGAATGGAGGGAGAGGGGGAGGGGAGAGGGTGAAGGGTGACATGCAGTAATTGGGGGGAAATGTGTGTGACGGTGGGAGGAAACCATTATTGGCAGGTGAAGGAAAAAAAAATTAAGAGGCATCCCCAGAAATAATGAAATGACCAAGGTTGAGGAGGAGGGGGGTAGAGATAGAAAAGAGAAAAGAGAGAGAAAAAGAGAGAAAACACATGAACCCTCTAGAACAGGAGTGTGTTGATACACATGGAGATGTTTCTTTGAAAACAGTTGTCGGAAGTGCAAGGCTGTTATCTTTGAAAAAAAATAAATAAATAAATAAAGGAAGAGAATATTTTGGCTGACGAGCGACTTTTCACACCACCCAGCCCATATTAATGCAAACGGCACAACATTCCTAGTCTCTGGGAGCTCAGTCAGGCCCCGTCGGCCCCTAAGAGCCTTGGCAAAACGGTGGCCCAAACAGTTGTCTAGCTGCATTCAGTGCTTTGGGCAGAGGAAGCCAAGGCCTGGGCACTCCAGCAAACAATGAGGAGGCTGTGTAAGGATGCAAGCCCAGGCCCTCCCCTCCTCCAAACGCGCAGGGCTGCACCAAGGACACACACTCAATTAGGTGTCTGCAAATACACACACAGAAGCACACACACACATATACACACACAGACAAAAACACTTGCGCGCGCGCGCACACACACACACACACACACACACACACAGTAGCAGATTCAACAAAACAAATAGGACTAGGCTTCTTTTCACAGTCTTGTCACAAGCGAGAGATGCATGGTCCATAGCAACACTGCACACACACAAAAACACATTCACATAAAGCCATGCTGACACAACCCTGAACAATAGTACTGATTGCATGTACACCAAATTGATTCAAATGTCGCATATTTTTGACAGTCAGTTATTTTGTCAGTCCGGAAGATGCCGGAAAGGCTACTGCACTGTCTTTTTGTACAAATCCAATCCCACTTCCTCTCTGGTCTACTGACCAAGACTGAAATGGTTGGCAAAAGAAAATTTCTCTAAAACGCAAATATATGCAAGCAAACCATTACGACACAGCAGTCTCTTTAAAAAAAATTAAAAAAAATTACATTCTACTTAGAGCCGGTGTGGCTATGGGCAATAAGCAGATAACACTTCTACGTGAGAGCAATGGCAAATATCTAGCCTAAACCTTATCACCAAACAGTGAGGTTAAAAGCGGTTTTCAATGTCCGTCTCAAAGCATTTCGGGTGCTTTCTGATACCTGCTGCAATACTTACAGGATACAGGAAGTGAGAACATAGGATAAGACAGAAAGTGTCTTACGTGTTTTATATCTGATCTATGTGACACGGAGGCATGTGTCTGTTGACGTCAGGGGAAGCGAACCCTCATGGCTTGTGCGTGAGCTCTTCTGTGGGGTCTTTTACTGACTGAAAGATCGATTGTGTCTCTCTTTTTTTTTCCACCACGAGGCTCCGGCAGCGACCCAAGAGAACTGCTGTCATGATGGACAGAGCCTGAAAAACATGCGCTGGACAGTATTCATCTGCTTCTCTCCTCAGTCCATCACTGTTTGAGTCTTTCCGACCCTCGCCCACCCCATCAACAACCCCTTCCCCCACCCCACTCCTAGACTTCCCCACTCTCTCAACCCTGCTCCACTCCACTCCTCACAGTACAGTCTAGTCATGGAGGGTAGCTCAAAAACGCACAGACAAGCGTGACTATTAAAATATCAAAGCCGGCTATGATAAAGATGGCCAGTGTGTGTCTTGGCGGAAGCGGCCTGACCTCCCCTGTGTTTTGGACGGCTCCCGTCAAGACACTGAATGGTGCCACTGTGGCTGGAGGTGACCTCTGACCCCGTGCGCTGCAGCGCAGCTTCCTCCATCGGCGTGGCGAGCCAACTATGCGTCCATCGGGAATAATGAGCCAATTACGGCCTGCTGCTCCGACTGCCATCTTGCTCTTCCAGCAACACTCACTGGCTCTGAAGGAGCAGGGTGAGATGGAATGGAGTAGACTGGAATGGAGGCAGGGTGCGAGGAGAGGACAGGACAGCTACAGCCGGTCAGATGGGGACACCCATAAAGTCTAAAAGGCCGTTCACACCAAGAAGGAAAACTATGACTATAAAGACAAATAAATATTGCTCTAATTAATATGACAATGTCCACATCGCAAACTATAACCACAACGACATGTGCAACATTGGGATTACTTTCTGAATGAATTTTAGATATTTGGAATGATAAAAGGTTGAAAGCCAATTAGAAACCTTGGAATTTTAGACATTAGTTCATTCACATGAGGACTTACGTTATCATTGGTCATTGTGGACGAAAATATAGTTGTAGTTACAGTTATCTTTATAGTTATCAATCCAGGTCTGAACGACCCTAGAAACCCCTCTAGAGATGAGCTCATTGCATCCCACTTCTGAATTAACAAAAACCCAGGAACCAGTCACAGCTGCTTATCTGGGCTGAGCTGGGCTGGGCTGTAAACAATTTGTCTGTAGTTGAACTACAGATGTACATTTTTTTCTTCGAATAGAGTAAACAACTCGATTGCAGATCCAATTTTAATCTTGAGGTGCAGTCTGGGTTTACTCAGAGCTTTGCATCAACAACAACAAGCAAGCAAGCATCTCCATTGTGATATCAGAGAAATCAGGGATGCGGATGTGAGCTTGTGTATTAAGATAGCCCATATGTCTATTCAGAAAAAAAATAAACACTCAAGTCAGCCACCAAATAGTAACAAATATAGCATGTGTACCCACACCCCTGAGTTGCCATCTCACATTTGCCCCCATTCCCACAGCCCAGTGTGACTCGACAAACTTCTCCGCAAAGCTAACTCGGGCTGAGGAGTTTAATGAAGCTGAACTCGCAAAGTCCCACTCTGGGAGGGACACAATAGCATGTCCTTTGCCGAGACACATTTGCACCGATCCCCTGGGTGCTAATCTGAGCAAAACAATCACCGGCAAAGGCAGCAAACAGCCTTGTTTATTTTGATGAAGATAACAGTGGAGTGGTGGCACAGAAGTACTCCAATGGGAGAGGTGGTGGTGGTGGTTGTGTAGGCGAGTAGTTTTTCCTTTGGTGAGATTTTTATCAACTAACACACAACACACGCCTTGCTCCTGAAATACTGGCAGCCTCTGGGCTTAAGACTCTTCTAGGTCTTCAGGGATTGAGATCCTCTCACAGAATTTCATAATATGTTAGTCAGGACACAGAGAGACAGAGAGAAAGAGACAGACTGACAGACAGACAGGCACAGACAGAGGGAGAGAGAGAGAGAGAGAAATATACAGAAAGAAAAAGAAATAGAGAGAGAAACGGTAATGATAGAGTTCACATAACCATCAAGGTTTTGTAACGTGATACTCCTATTGCACTTTTCTCACGAGAGGAGCAAGAAGGGAGAGAAAAGCAGTGCAGGGCTGTGAAGGCATCTCAGGAGGAACGCCAGACCCTAGGGTGCCTTCTCAGCTCAGCATAGACACACCCCATGTGCCCAAGGAAGTCGGCGTAGCGGGGTAACTGGGTAGCTGAGGGGCTGGGGGGGGCAGTTGCTGACAGTTCTCTGGTAACCATGTGGCATAACAGGTTCGACAACAACCACAAGTGCTGTTGCAGCAGCAGCAAAGCATTGAGGCTGGGAAGAGAAACAGAAGGAGGGAAATTCAGAGGAACTCACAACAAAACCACCAAGAAACCAGAGAGCCCAGGAGAAACAGCCATTATCGCTCTGAAACAGCAAAGCCCATAAAAGAAGAAAAAGAAAAAACCTCCACACACCCCCTACTAACTCTTTATTACCATGGCTGCCAGTGACTGCATTCCGGCTAGAAACATCAACCGAGTCCTTCATCAATCAGCCGAAATCTAATTTTTGTGCAAATTTCCTCCTATGTTTGCGCAATAAGGCGCAATAAGAGCCTGGGAGTGGGATGATAAACAAGTGGGTGTTAACAGTGGGGTTTAGCCCAAAGCAGATCTGCAAAGTGTGCATTACTTCACCAACATTAACTGGCTAGATGCAGATAGTCAGCACTTAGTCTGCTACAGCATCTTTAGCATGCGATAATCTATACTTTACCCTCTAATCGGCTAAAACATCCACGATCATACAAGTATGCAACATGACAACAATTCCCCCCACCCCACCCCAACACACACAGTCCATTAAAACTCACTATACACATGTGCACACATGGTAACGCACAAGCACACATCTACCCCCTGCCTAGTTGCGAGTGCTCTACCAATCTTATCAGCTTGCATTGCGCCACACATCGGAGATGGATCCGCTTTTCTTTGTCATTACCCTCCTTTATGAAAGGAGAGGGGAAAAGAAAAGCAGATGACACAATTGATGTTTCTGCCAAACAATGGGACTAAAGAGGATCGCGCAGGGGTTTAGCCGTGAGGGCGGCGGAGGGGGTCACGAGGGGGAGGGGGAGGGGGAGGTGGCAAGCGGGGGCGTACAAGCTGGCGGTGCGTGTCCACGTTAGACGGCGTGGAGAAGATGGAGCGAAACAACAAGAGGGAGAAAAAGAGAGCGAGAGAAAAGGAGATCGCGATGAGCACACAGCGAGCAGCGAAACAGATGCCGGTGCTTGCAGACAGCTGCAGGAGCAAAGGCACCAATTAGACTGCCACCCCTGCCTCTGACACACATTATTACAGACTCTATAATCTACGGTGGAAATCTGCGGCCTACACGATGCAACACTCCGAGGAAGGAAGAGAGCAGTGACACTAGCAGACAGGGAGGTAGGGAGCTGAAAGAGAAGGCGGAAAAAGAGAAAGAAAAGAGTGAGAGAGAGAGCACTAGGGAAAGATATCTTGCCCAGTCACAAAGAGAAAAAGAGTACACAGAGTCTAGACTAAAAGAAAAAGAGTTCTTGCAGTCTAGACCATTAGACTGTAACAAGAAAGGAGACATTCTCTATTATCAACACTTCGCCCACTACAGCATTCTATACTAAGATGGAGAGAATGTGAGCAACAGACAAAGAGGGAGGGAGGGAGAGAGAGAGAGAGAGAGAGAGAGAGAGAGAGAGAGAGAGAGAGAGAGAGAGAGAGAGAGAGAGAGAGAGAGAGAATGTGAATTACAGACAGAGAAAAACAGAGAGAGAGAGAAAAATCATGTGTTTGGAGGGAATCAAATGTTGGCTTCTCTGCACATCCTTCCCTCCACTTCCCTATGATTACACTGGTCTCATGCTGAGGCGCTGGGCGGGCATGCTGATGACGAGCCGGGGGACGTGCTGGGGAGAGCGTGGGCCTTCCTGTCCTCCCTGAAGTGGCCATCTCCTGCCAGACACAGCTGTTAACCACAGAGAGCTGAAACTGCTCCCACTGTGACCCAACAGATAAAACCAGCTCCCATAAACACCCTCTCCAGGCACCAGCCGTCCGCTGGCTCACCCAGCCGGTTATTAGCCAGCGGAGTGCATCAAGGGCCCAGGCTCAGGCCCAGGTTCAGGGCTTGGTGTTGCTGGGGTGGGGTGGGGTGGGGGAGTGGGGGTGGTGTGATTGCCAGTGAGCCTGACAACCGGAGAGAGTGGGTGTCAGAGGGGAACTGGTTAATTGAGACCAGGGGGGACGAGAAGGGGGAAGAGGCCATTTTGGCAAACAAAATAGGGTTGAGACCTTGGTCATCCTCCTCGGGAGCCTATAAAAAGCTCATTGTCGACTGGGTAACTTTGTAAAGGCTCGTCAACGTGCTTCAGAGGGACGGCAAGCAGACAAAACGAGGACAGAAAACACACAAAAGAGCCATATTAGCCAAAGCTGGAACCTATGGTCGCCTGACCTCCATCTTAATGGGATAAAACGCTAAATTTCATTAGCTGCTCTCGTGTGGGCCGCCAGGCTTTAGTGACTCAGGATGGGAGGGAGGAAGGGAAAAAGTGGACATGGGGGGACAATTGTCGGAGAAAGGAGTGCCTAGGAAAGGAAGAGATAGAAAGGAAAACAAAAGGAAAGGGAAGAGATAGAGAGAGAGAAGAGAGAGAGAGAGAGAGAGAAATTGAGCATCTGACACCCAAGAATAGAATGGAATGAGTTTACCAGTGTAGCACCGCGCTTCACACAGCAATAAGACGATTTGAAAACCCGTCTTTAAAAAAAAATGACATACACAAACACACTAACAGCCCATAGTTATACGCTCCACTTCAAACGCTGTAGTAGAGCATAACGTACATTTACCAGTGGTGGCCCCATTAGCCCGGGCCAGTAAAAGTATACTGGCTGTGCAGAGAGCGAAGAGTCACAGAAGCCGTGTTTAAAGTAACACCAGCAGAATAAAAAAGCTGTGCTGTTCTGGGAGACTGAGCATTGTTAAACAGCCCGAGCGCAAGAGAGCAAAGCCTGGCCATCAGATAACAATGCCCGGGCCGCCGAAGGGAGGACCGCTGGAACATCAGGAAAAGAAAAACACCCATCAGTATTTTCCAGCCGCCTTCGCCACTAGTTTACCCACACTGCTTGGCTTGGCTCACTTCAAGCGTTTTTTTTTCTCTTTTTTTATCCTTCCATTTTTTTCTCCGTCACAGAAATAAAGCTATTTCCTGGGGTTTTCACTTAAATAAATAAAGAAATAAAAAAATACACCCACTTGAGAAGATATTGCTTCTTTGGTAAAGGGGGGTCGTTGATTCATCCTTTGTGAGGAGATAATTGTCTTAAGCTCTGTGGTAATTGTGCTCTAATGGGGCTATGCAGGCTACACCTCAGTAAATTGAGTTAACCCGTCGACAATATTGAGAAAAATGAACTGCCATGGCACTGTGCCTCGGCCGCTGTTGTGTCTATTATCAACATCGATGATAAAAGCTTTCATATCCTGGCCCGTCGTCGCACTGTCCCGCTTTTGCTGGGAGAATGACGGTTGCTCTGTGGGAGGGGGAGGTGGTGGTGGGGGGGTGGTGTGGGTGAGCACTATACGATCTACACTGGTGGTGGTGGTTGGGGGGGGGCACATAACAAACTCTCAAAAGCCAACAGTACTGCCAGGGAGACCTTCACTCACCCCCCCCCCCCAACACACACACACACACACACACACACACACACACACACACTGCACTCATCCATCTATTCACCCACCTACCTACCCACCCACCTCTTTTAACAGTGAAGCACTGGGTGCCGTCATTTATGTCATTTCGTTTCATTTGTTTAGCAAATGGGCAAAATGGAAGAGCCAAAGCGAGTGTTGCTACGTGTTGTGCAATGGAGCGCACCAGGGGGCTGAGTACCTCGTTTTCACCCGAAAAAAAAAAAAAAAAAACGTCCTAGATTATTGCGGAGCAAATCCTCAGACTGTGTGGTATCTCCAATCCCCAGATGGGGGAAGGATTGGAGGGAGGGCGGTGGCCATTTGTCACTGAGGACTAGGGATTCAATGCCTACCGTGTCAGGATGGAGGACTAAGGAGAAAAAAAGAAAAGCTGTGATTATGGTATATTTTTAAAGTGCCTTTGTATGGTTTCTTTAAAAAAAACGAACACAGACCACAGTGATGGTTCTTGGTACTCATGTACTGGCTACATGGCTACGATGTGGCCTTATTTTCAAGAAACCGATCCTGATTTTTATAGAAAGAATTTAATTATGCCTTATAGGGAGATTGGGGTAGATGTTTGAAGAGGATGAAGGAGCACCCAGTGAAACTCCGCTGGGGAAATGCATGATATATCAAAAAAAAAAAAAAGTGCATTCATTTTTAATGGCACCTTGAGCGCATCCAAGTCTGAAGTTCCTCCTTTGTGTGCTGGCCGCAATCTGACAAGCGACAGGGAGGGGATGCACAGTAGTTGGCACGATCAAGGGCTCTTCACGCAATACACACACATATACACACACACCCTCACACATATGAAGCACCCCGGCCCCCTTCCCCCTACCCCACTCACACACACACACACTCTTCGGAGCCCTGTCACCACACTTGAGGGGATCGGTGTCTGAGCCAGGAGCCTCTAATCTGTCTGTGCGTGGTCAGGAGCCCCCCATGCCCCTGCCCTAATCTCCTGGGATCCGCCCTAGGGAAGGCTGCTTGCCTAGCTAGGCTTGGTGGGGATGGTGAGGCCTCCAGAACCTCCCTTCACAGAGCTGAAGAGGTGCTGGGCTGTTCCTCGCAGCCACACCTTCAATCCTTTACCACACACACACACACGGAGGAAGACTGACAAAGGCACAGAGGGAGTGACAGGCTGCTTTTTGATCAGGGAAAAACACACTTCATTTGATCCGTCAACAAGAGCTCATTATGACAATCAAAAACACACACCTCTTAGCAGCTCTCACACAATATTTCGTGCTTTGGGAGGTTGAGGGTTTGTTTTCTGAAGTGTTTTTTTGTTTGTTTTTTTTACATTTTTCTATGACAAGTTGTACAGACAATTCCAGACAAAAGGTAGTCTAGGTTCTACTAGCAGTAGTATTTTCTTTGTTTTTCTCAGACTGCCATCAATGGGTTTCACACATTTTTCCTTCAGTACAACCCTGCAGACATCTGGAAATTCTATCTGAAATTATGAAAAATTAAGCAGATGGTTGGACAGATTGTGTTGTGGAAGCAATGTGTTTAATCTGCCACTGTGCCTGATGAAATGGCCGGTGGTATTTCTGAAGTCCTTTAAATGCTTAGCATGTAGCCTACTTTTTTGTTGTTGTTTTTGGAGGCACAAATGCCGCACTGGTGTCCTGAGTTTTGGAAACATAAGGCAAAATGATAGTCAGCAGTGTGTCAAACCGCAAAAGCAATCACCCCCACCCTCAACCACATATACACACACACACAGTCCAAGCACGTTGAAGCACAAAACAAAACGGCATGCATGCTTACATTCACAGCGGGACCAAACGCAAAACTGTGAGCCCCCCCTCGAGTTAATCTTGTTTTAGAGCAGGTGTAGGCACACAAGCATTTCAAATCCCAACACCCCTCCTCCTCCTCTCTTCCACCTTCCCTCTCTGCCTCAGAGAGAGAGAGAGAGAGAGAGACCCACCCTTGCCTTTTCTACTCATGACTCCCCTCCCCCTCTGCTTGCTGTATTTGTGCGTCTCTCTTGCTCTTTCTCTCCCCCTCTCTGTCTTTCACTTTGTTCTCCTCTCTTCCTCTGCCTCCCTCTCTTCTACTCTTCCTCTTTAACCTCCATGTAGCTGGACCCGACAGACCAGTACCGCCACTCGGTGCTTCCTAAAATAATTTGCATTCCCCAAGCAGCCACCGAGAGCAAGAGAGGAACAATTTGCATACCTGTGTAGATGTCGTCAACTAAGACCACACAAACACAATTACTCGGTAACAGATCCCCTCAAGCAGGCATCAAGTGCAGGTCATACATAAAACTACATACTTTGAACACACTGAACTGAGTGGAAAGTAGTGTCCGAGCTGTGTAACTGAGTCTCAAAAACTCAACAGACCCCATGCACACAACAAAAGAAGCTACCGGAAGAAAACCAGTTATTAAAAGCCACACCACAGATCACAAGGACCCTAACGCAATTCATTAAGCCATTAGACATGGACTACAAACACGCGTTCAGATAACTAAAAACATGCACACTGGGAATCCATGATTTCAAATAAGTCTCTCTCTCTCTCACTCACACACTCTCTATGTCCCTCCCTCTCTCTCTGAGTATCTGTATAATGGATACATCCTGGTTCAGGATGCATGTCCCAAGGTGTAAATAATGTCTTTTTGTAGCATGTGAGCATAATGTCTCTAAGCAGTATCCTGCAAGCGGGGGGGGGGCAATATTGTCTCATCCTCTCCCTGTGCAATCCTCTCCCTAATCCAGTTTGAGTGGTGAGGGCAGTCTGTGTCAAATTTTCAAACAGATTTGAGACTTGCAGAAATTCACAACCGAAAGTAAAAATGACTGACATTACATCCCGGAGTCTTTGGAAACCCCGGCGACAATGAACAATGCCACAGTCTCGCACTCTTGCAACCATGATGCAACATGCTCAACAAAAATCACAACACAACACAGCCCAAGTCAGGCGAAGTCAAAACCGGCAACAGCAGGGGAGGAAATCTACGGAGGCTTGTCTTTGCTGTGTTAGGACTAGACTTTAAATTAGCTGCACTGCACCCAACATGTCATGAAGTAGCTTGATATGAAATCAATGCTTTTCGGTCATGAAGGAAAATGCTGTTAAGATTTGTCCCCCCCCGGGATCAGAGGAAGAGAAGGCTGATTAAGTAGCAGCAATTAGCCATCTTTAGCTAAAAAGCTACACCAGTTCCTAGGAAATAGTCTAACTCACAGAGCACATTTTAGACTACTTAGAACTGTAGGAGTGGTGACTACATAGCCTCGGCTTCTGTACAGTTTGGGTGGGGGAGTGGGAGCAAGATTAGAGATTATTAACAAGAAACATTGTAATCAGGGTTGTGGAAATCCCCTAATCCTAAAACCATGTGGATGCAGGAGCCGAGATTTGGTGTTATGGGAGGAAATCTAATAATATTAAGGTATACCAAGAAAAAAGGGGTAAGCTAAAAACAACAGGCACATGTGGTATGAATGTCTAATCACAATTTATCAGAACATTACAGATATACTGAATGGCACTGCAAACCCTTTTGTTTCAAAAATTCACATGACATCATTGCAGGCTACAGACCAGTAGGTCTACTAACTGGATATGTCAAAGTTGGAACCCAAACAGTAGTTGACAATTATATTATTGTTGGAACCAACGATCCTAAACTGGTCTGAGATTACATCAGTGCTACGATCACTTGGACACATCCCTCGACCATCTATGTTGCTTGATCTGTAACCATCAAAACGTTTAGAGGTATATTACTGAAAGCAACTTGTCCGAGAAACCAAGGTTATTTTACTATTCTATGTGGCCTATGCAAAGGACAGGTAGTGAAATAAGGAAGCACAATCGCGGTTCGAAGAATTTTAGATAACCGTGGATTAAAGTGATGGTTTTCTCTAACGTCATAGGCTACAGTTTGCTGCATTGAAATTGTTACAATATTTCTAATACTCTGTGGGTAATCAGGGAACGTGGGCTGGAGCTTGATGTCTAGGCCTGCTTGACATCTGAGCAGAGGAATTTTATTCTTGGCCGGACCACAGCGGCACGGACACCGACAGGTGAACCATCAGTAATACCAATGACATTCCAATACTTATTTGGGGAACACAGCCTATAGCCACCAGCCAGACTGCTGGCCAGTCTAAACACACAAACTTTGTTCACTGGCGCACGTCGGGTCTATGTCAGAGGGGATTTGCTTTATTCTTTGAAGATAGCTTATTATTTCCACTAGAACTACAATTCTACCGTGAATGGGTGCATTTGGGCCAGTAAAAACACTTGAAGGCACCGGGCGTGGAAGAATGCGAAGTATTTCGTGTGCAAGTGAATTTACAAACGTGGAGCTCGCAATGTCTTAGACAGCCAAATATAAATGTTGCACCCGATAAAGCTGTCAAGAACCTCTTCGTATCCAATCTACGAACCTTACGTTTAAGTTAGCCTGTGTATTCTGATGAGAGTGCTGACATTTCCATTCACACCACTTTCAGTTTTCCATGGATTAAATAGGAGAGGCACTGGCAAGTTAACATTAGGTGGACTTAGGTGTTGACTACTTGTAACGCCAAATAGACAACATTGCTTATTACTTAAAATGTAGTTCGATAGGGATTGCGCTGCTCTATCGATATAGTTTTGATGTTGATTCATGTTGCCTATGCTATGGTTTGAATACTCAAACGCTCAAACAATGGCGAGGTCAGGTAGTGAAAACAAATCATATCCCATAAAATGCACTTGGCGTTTTTTTTTTAATCTGGCAACATAACTATCTGTCAGCTACAGCCCTGGAATTATGCTGCCTGTAAATTAAAGCTACTCGACAGAACAAGAAAATCAACCTACCTCGCGCAACTATCGATGCGCTGGGTGTTATCCACGAGAAAATGCACTTCACGCAACTATCCCCTGTATCGCTTACATTGAATTTCCAGATGTCTATCAGGGAGTTCAGGTCTATCACCCCCGCCCCCAAAACTGAGGTCCTATCCAGAGACTTCTAATTCCCCGACTAGGGTAGCTAGGGAACAAGAAGCCCACAATGCAACACGTGGAGTCAGATATTCAAGCACTAAACCTTGAAAGACTTCACTTCAGAGTCGAGAGTCAGCACCGGAATCTTCACAGGGAGCGGTAGAGAACGCAATTCGCTGAGTCTCCAGCGCCACCACTTGACCCAAAGCCGGTAACTCTAGCGATGGCATAAACTCAACTATCAGGAGCCATAGGTAAATCAGCTGGGTGTGTTTTAGCTTCGGTGTTAACATTTGGCATGTCTTATTTTAGTCAACTCGGTTAACAGGAGGACTGAATTGAATTGTCTTATAGCTTTCACCAAGTGAGTAAGACTAAGACATGGCAAGCGAACTCTAATTCTTGCTTCGGTACACCACATCTACTTTCGATAGAAGGTGAACCCAGAACCCAGACAGCATTTTGCAACTTCTACCACATCCTTCTTTATTGGCAGCAGGCCGAATGTGACCCCATCTTCCTCATGTGCTTGCGTGTCTGTTAGACCTGGACTAACGTTACATGCAGTTAGGCAACAGATATGGGACAAAAACGTCATTTTCTGCTTTTTGAAATATTTTTCAATATGTATTTTTTAAAGACAATATTTCATTCATGCATACATATACTTCCTTTAAATTGCAGTTTTGACATGCCAAGTGCAACTTATGTTTAGTGTGTAGTAGCTCAATGTCCGCTTTATTTGCCAGCAAGCTTGATACCTTTCAGCGGCAACAAGTGACTTAAGCAAAGGCATTCATGTAAAAACTAAATTGTGTACACAGAGGAACACAATAACTTAACGAGGCACAACAAATAAATCAGTTAGAACTTTATTCACCTAATTAAAACGGCACTGTGGAAATAATGTGCAATAGTCTTTGCGGGGCAGCTTTCAGCAGTCTTCTGATTGTGCTTGGAATAATGCTGCTCTGTACAGCATTTTGATTTTTAGTAGGCCCACCAAATATAATGGCCCAGTATTGCTTGGAACCAGAGGAGGCATGCTGACTGACCCAAAGATACATATAAATGATGTCTGGGCAAGAGTTCAAATAGAATTCTCTTCCATACTTGTGCAAATTCCGGAGGGAATATGACTCATCAGCCAAATCAACATCAGCATATTCATCATCTACTAAATAAGGAAATGTCTGCATACTAGGATCATGGGACTAATGATACAAAATAATTGTGCAAAAACTAATTTCATAAAAATCCTTTTGGATTAAACGAATTAATTCAAATAACAATACAATAGTTGAAATTTTCAGTCAAGAGAAGGTAATGTTTGCCCATACAAAATGTTGAAAGACATTTTTGCTATGTTCTGTGGACTCAAATACATAGGACCATAAAATCTGATCAATAAAAACATTCATGAATCAGTCAAATCCTAATCCTACAGCACAGCAAAGAACAGTGTGAGTTTAATAATCTGTAAACTGTGCAGGTGGCACTTCATAGAACATAATTTTTGGGCTGCAATTTGAAGTTTGCTGCTGCATTAAGCAAATATGATTTCAGAGAAAATACATGAAATGGTAATTTCAACATTACAGAAATCATTGCCGAAACTAAATAGACCATTTGAAGGTAAAAGAGTAATATTCAAGAGAATGCAAAGAAATAATGCCAATTGAACGTTTCAACAATTGTTCAAATCCAACCAGCATAACTGAAATAACTAATGAAGCAATGTAATGCAGAATAAAAAAAAAAAGTTGTCGAGGTCAAACATGTCATGGAAAAAGATGGCACAGGTCTACTAGTGGTCACGCCTCACCCCGCAGACAGTCTCGCACAGTAAATCAGTACAGCAAGGGGACACAATGAATAAAACCTCTGCAACACAAAAAGTAATGGTGATATCCAGTACTAGAGTCAGTAATGTATGCAGCTTTTTCCCACTGGAGCTCTGTGGCGTTTGTACCACAGCCTCCCTGGAATTCAGTGGAGAATTCAGATAACAGGCAAGAGACAGCTTTCATGGGGGCTTTCATCATTCCACAGCACCTGGCAGAGTTGGCAGCTGTTTCTTCGCTACATCCCCCATCCCATCCCATTCCATTCCCCCCACCACCCTGTGCACAACCCAGGCAGGGGAATAAACTCTTGCTGACATTCACGCACAAGGGTGAGTACCACCGACACTCCCCGGCTTGTTAAGGCCTCCCCGTTCCACTCCTGATCCGATGCCATCTGCATTTTATACACTCACTTCTTCCAGCATCAATTTATTTGTTCTCTTTTTCGCGCCACCTTCCCTCTCCCCGTTCCTGTCATTCTGTCTCACTCGCTTGCACAAAGACTCAAACCCTGTCCCTTCAGCAGATATGTGCTCATTGAACACACACACACACACACACACACACACACACATACAAACACACACTCACACACACACACCTGGCCTGGCATATGTATTCACCCTTTCCCTCTCCTCTCTTGCAGCCGATAGGCTTCCACTATTATACCTTGGGGCTGTTTCCCTGCTCTGTCTCCTCAGCCACCACCACCTCTTCCTCCTCCCCTGACCCTTCCTCCCCTTCCTCTAAGTCCTCCCCCAATTTGGACAGGGCGCCGCTGTCCTCGCCCAGCATGCGGCACAGGTCCGCCAACCGCTGTTGCATCTTGGGAATACCAGAGAGCTGGGTCTCCAGCCTCAGTTTCTCGTCCTGCAGGGAGAGACGTGTAGAGGCATCGAGCTTCTCGAAGCGCCAGCCGCCCTCGCCGTCAAACTGCAGGAGGTGTGAGTGGTATTTCCTGTGAGAAGCCAAGGCGGACAGGAGAAGGTGGGGGTTTAGGAGGGGGTGGTAGAAAGACAGAGAGACAGACATAAACAAACAAAAAAGAAGTGTGGTTGTCAGGAAGCGATAGTGGTGAGGCCATGAAACACCAACACAAAACAGCCTGCTGGCTTCTCAGGGTTTTCCATGCCAACACTGGCTGCATAGATGCAGATGCAACAGCACCAGCACCATCACACAGTCCCTGGGGAAGGCAGCATCACCTAGCTGTTGGATCAGCTCATCTAAGGATGCAGTCTCTCTGCAGTGTGATCTGAGGTCTTTCATGTTCACATCAAACATTTGCCTACATTACCCATACTCCTGCTTGCACACAAAGGTTTGATGTTTATGATGTGTGCCCCCCCCCCCATTTTTGAGGCACAATTACTAAGGCATTGTTTAGAGAGCATGTTTTGTCTGATGTGATATGCAAATGCTCACTGAATGCAAACTTGGAGACAAAAACTTGAACGGGTGTCTGAGGAGGAAAAGAAGAAGAAGAAGAAGAAGAAGGAAACGCACCAAAGGGAGGGTCTATGTGTGATGGAGAGAAGCGCAATCCCAGCATCCTTAGCAGCTTCAAATATTTTCCCCTCCACATCAATGCTCACGGCACTGGTGCATTCATCCAACAGGGCATATTTAGGCCTGTCAAAGCAAAGGAGAAACAGCATGTGAATGAAGAGTAGAGAAAAAAGTTTGTGGTAAGCCTGGAGTCAACTGTAACCAAGATTCCAGCAAGCTTTTGGCATCAGAAGGCTTTTGTAACTGCCAAACTAGCCAGCTGTTTCCTGCAGCAGTTTGTGGGTTTGAAGATCACAAGGCTGACCATCCACTATCACATGCACCAATATTACACAAGCTATCATGATCCAGCGACCTTTATTTGTTTATAAACTCTGTGACAGTGACCAGGTCTGGATCAAAGTTGTGCTGTAAATAAAACATGTCAATAAATAGGCATACTTGTGATAGAACATCCGGGCCATTCCCATGCGCTGTTTCTCCCCTCCCGAAAGCACGTCCTTCCAGTCGCTCTCCGCATCCCAACCTGGGCAATCACAAAATGCTCAGGAACATTCCAGAAAAACAGTTCTCTTACACGCTTAACTCCTGCAATAAAGATCAGTGCAATTACCCCATGACAAGGCTCAACGTTTTTATACAAATCTACCACCCCTGTGCAAGGCTAAGAATAGAAGCAACTGCTAATGAATAATGTAAAACTACAAATCAGTGCCTCCATTTAGGTTTCAGTCCCAGATTAATTCATTTATTTCTGGCTTACCTGATTTACCTGTCAGTCATTTCAGCAAACGTACTGTGGCAGCTCAAGTGAGCGGCAGCGGAAGTGAGCCTGCCACATTCAGCACCAACAACTCTCTGTAATCTCATAACTGCCCGACTTTTTTTCTAAATGGTGCTGCTGACAGAAACAACTGCTACTGATAGTGCCTGCAAAAGTCAGACTTCCATCAAGAGAGCTGCACCCGCCCCCCCCATTTCAAACTCTTGTTTCTGGGGCTGCCGCCTCCACTCACCTCCCTCCCTCTCAAGGATGTAGCGCAGGTTGACGATCCGGAGGATGTCCTCCAGGTGTTCGTCTGAGAGGCCCTTCTCCGTCATCTCCTCCATGGTGTGGGGGTAGATCACCTGGTCCCGCAAGGTGCCCACAGACATGTACGGCCTATGGAGGGGCAAGAACAAGTCTAACAGAGAACTGCAATGTTGGACGAAAGGAATTTAGAGTGGAATTAGGAAAAAAATATTTGGAGTGCTATAGACAGTGGGGTCAAGAACGGAATCACATTGAATAGTTTTCAAAGTGAAAGACTTTCTCTGAAACTGTGCCACATTATAGTTTCATGTGAAATTATTCAACAAATTCCTGCTCTTGAATATTTGTGGGCTGTGAGTCAGCCTTAGGCAAACTGACTTCAAAATGCATTCTGAGCTGATATTCAGTGTTACATCCAGAAAATTAATTCTGCTGCACACACACCAAATGCGCGCATGCATACACAGGCAGAGGTTTAATCATCTTATCTAACTGCCTTTGTTAGGAATACAGAAAGTCCGCTGCAGGGTTTGAGTGTGTTAGTGTGTGTGTGTGTGTGTGTGTGTGTGTGTGTGTGTGTCTCCTCCTTTCATATCTCTGGAATGTAGAACACTGGCTGAGGACTTGCACAGGTATCTGTGTGTGTGTGTGTGTGTGTGTGTGTGTGTGTTTGTGTGTGTGCATAGTGTGGGGCATCACATCTATTTGATGTGGAATGTGCCGTAGCGAGATGATGACTTATGTCTGTGTGTGTTAGAGAGACTGATTGAGTGAGTTATTGAGCAAAAGGAAGAGAAGGCGAAGTCGAGAAGGCGGCGTACACAAAATGTCAGCGCTTTAAAAAAATCTAAAAGATAAATGCTCATGAGAAAATGTGTGTGTCGCCCACGAGCATCATCAATGCGTGTTCACCAAAATGGAACTGAGCAACAGCACAAAACATAAAAATAGGATTTATGGAAAGGTACTTGCCAGAATGTGCATACACTTGCACATGGTCTCAAGCTAGCATGAGTATTTTGTCATCTGCAGACTGGCACACTGGCACACAAAACGACCCATCAGAGACTGAAGTAGGCTAATCAGTTTGGGTATCAATCACTACTACATTTACATTTATGCATTTAGCTTTTATCCTTCTATCCCGCTTTTATCCAAAGAGACTTACATTTTGTCAACTGTCAATTGTTCAGGGCCAGTCTCCCCTAGAGACAGCCAGGTTCCTTAACCTCTACCCCACCACCGCCCCACTGCTACAGGTAGGAATTCATCTGCATATTTTGTGTAGATCTACTACTGCCATTACTCAACTGTACATGTAGACATCATATCAGTATGGAGAGTAAATATGTAACATCTAGGTGCATTTTGTTTTGCAGCTGTATTAAGCAGGCCAGTATTAAAATGGGTTTTTAAAACCAGGCCAGGTTTTTCCAAAATAATGAGTGGAACTACCAACAACTGTGCACTGTGCAACTGTAAAATACAAACATCAGAAGGGAGGGATCAGTTTGGTCAAAAAATATTTATTTTTCTCATTAGAGTATTTGTCTTAACTGATGATTTCATATACATAGCCCACGAGGCAGCTGATTCCCATATAAACCCACAGGATGCACAGCAAGACACTTACAAATGCAAAATATTGTCTGCATGCTAATCTGACCAGTTTAAGTCATGTTCTGACCCACATAAAGATGATTGTGGAAGTGGGCGTTAAATGGGTTCTCTTATGCATATTTTTATGCAGATTCAACTGATCAGATTCATTAGGGGAATGGGTGTATATTGTGCATAATGTTTTGGGTGAATAACCAAAATGCATAAACAGTAGGACTGTTCATACACATCCTAGGGCAAGTTGAACACAAAGATTTTATTCAGGCCTGCATGTGTGTATGCGAGTATGTAAATAAGGGAAAGAGATCACCACCCTTAAATGACATTACTTACAATAGGAAGACACTCTGTTATGTTGGGACACCTTTATGTCGTGCTTAAAAACACACCCATGACATTGTATTGGGCGAACCCAAAAATGTGCAGCCAATCTGAATTTGCGCTGCAGGTCTGTTTGGAAACCCTTTTGTTGATTTTTGAATCACCAAAAAAAAAACCTACAAAGCCAATCACAACTACTTATTTGGCATGGGGTGGGCTTATTAATAATAAGGTATAGTAAGAGTTAATTAGGCAGCCTTGGTGATATTTAATAACAAACCCCAGGCTTTGCTCGATCGACAAGCCAAGTGCAACTTGCCGCCACATGGAAGAACAGCGGTACTTCTTACCTCTGTGGGATGTAGAACATGTGTTTGGGTGATGGTTTGTACAGGACTCCACTGTAAACTGGCCACAAGCCACTAAGAATGCGGAAGAGGGAGCTTTTCCCACAGCCATTGGGTCCAGTAATCAGCAAATGCATCCCTTCATCCACCTACAAACAAACACAAACACACACACATACAAACACATACACACACACACAGAGCTCAGTTTGATTATGTCAAAACCAAATCCAAAACCACAGGTGTATAAATGAGGTATCATCACGGTGGAAGCAGACAAACATTTCTGATAGAAGAAGCTGATGTCCTCTGTAATAATTGAGATCCAAATCTGCAGGGAGAGTCAAGAGCACAGCCAGCTGGGTAAGCAAATGTCATTAGCTTGGAGTTAGGGCCATCAGTCTAATTGGGGTAAGCTTTCCTTCAGTACAGACAAATCCCCCAATTTTATAGGTGATGCTTTACATGTCCGTACACAAAGCCACAAACACACAAACAATCAGCAGTCTCAAGCTAGGGTGCACCTCAATCTCAATCAGTCCGTGGTGAGCAAGCAGTCGATGGCAGCTCTCACGGTTCAGCGAGCAAGAACAACCAGCAGGGAGTGAAAAAAAAAAAATGAGGGATTAATGAGGTTTTAAATGAAACGCCTCTGTGCCCTTCAAGTACGTGCCAAGTCGTACAAAGAACCCGATTTCCAGTTTCCAAAAAAAAAAAAAAAAAAAAAACATGAACGCAGGGAATCACGAACAAGACCAAAATCTTAACTACATGGTGAGAAAAGCCACAGCCACATGAGAAATAGTTTAGGCAGGGCAGGGCCAGAGGAAGGGAAAAAAAAAAATCAAGAACCCATGTAACACACAATCTGCTACCCAATCCCTGTTTGGACATGGCATGGGTTGGCACAGTGGTAGGCCGCATATTAGCAATGGGCAAAGCCAGTGTGTCTGGGTGATTTGGGCGATTTGGCTGCCTTGACTGTAGTTGGCCCAGGCACTGCCTGAGCGAGTGACAAGGCCAGGCAACTGGGGGTTTGTTTTGGCAGCACGGGGCCAGGACGCTCTGCTAAGGGAGGCTGTGTGGGAACAAAAGGAAGGAGAGGAGGGAAGAGAGGTCTTGTTGTGGCATGGCACCCCTCCCCCCTTGCTGTCACATGATACGGCATAAAGGAAAGGGGAAGCTGGGATTGCAGAGGGTGTGATCCTTCCTTTTTCACCTCTGGCATAACCACACACACCGCCACAAGCAGCGCCCATCCACAAAGCCTGCGCCTGGCCCACAGCTAGAGCCAACAGGCTGGCTGGAGGTGGAGGGAGATTCAATCCCAATATCTACCCTCACCCTGAGCTTTAAATGCTCAAACTCTTAAACTGGCATAAATCATCTCATCATGACATTAATTCATGCCAGTTAAGTCTTTGAGGGTTCAGGGATTAGGGCTTAGGGCGTTCATTGGAATTCAGACATACAGAGAGAGACCCACACATATAATCGGCACATTGTTTCTAATGGGATGTGAATGGGGGGAAGGAGGGGGGCATGACCTGCTTCCCTTCCCAGTAATGTGATGGAGACATGAATTAACCATGAGGAAAGGGATCCAGATCCGGGACCAGAGCAGGGTCAAGTAGTTGGACCATTCCAGCAAGAATCTGCAGTGCCCTTGATGCAATTACGGGTATTCCAAACATCTTGACAGACAAAATGGGAAACGGGACATTTTCATTCAGTGCCACATTCTCTGTTTAAAATGCAGTGGGGATATTTGACTCACTACGTTATAATCAGATTTGGCCCCAACAACAGTGTACTCGTTGTGCAGGCAGTCTTCAGTGAGAGCAGAAAGGTTCCAAGGGGAGCTAAAGGCCAATTAGCAATGACTGCAAAACTACTGAGTGATAATTACCTCTTTCCTAAGCTATTTATAAATGCCTCCTTCCAGAAATGTGGAGAATATCCTAATGAACTGAAATCAAACTCTTGCCAAAGCCTGCAGACAGAACTGTTAAATAGTAGAGGTTCTGTGGTCAGAAATATCAATAATAAAGAGACTCTTGTTGGAATATGCACTCCTCTGCACATGGTCACCAGGTGGCTTTTGCATAATATCTGCAGTTTGGCAACACAACTGACAGTAAAGAAGCAGGCCAAAAGTCAGCGTCAGTCAGGGTATCAACTGTGACTGGTGGCAAGGCTCTCACACACACCTTCATTAAGTCTATTACTACTGTCACTGAATGGTCAACATGGCTATTATGCCAAATGCATGGGACGTGATTCAGGTGTATTTAACACTATACGGGCCAAAGTCTGCAAACAAAAGTCTCCTTTAAGGTAAGTGAGTGGGATTTAGCCAACCCTTTTATCCAAAGTGAAAGGGACTGATTTGCAACATTTAGGGCAAGAATGGCTGAACCACAATGTCCCTCCTTGTTGACCTGAACCCTAAAAAGACTTAACTGCTACAAATGGACTTCATGATTTGCTGATTCATGGGATCTATGAGGGTTCAGGGTTTAGGGTGAGGGAGGGCATCTGGAATTCAGCCTACTTGTGCTGCAAAATTGCATAATGATGCAAAACTGAGAAGCAATCAGTTCTGCTTGTCCTTAGAAACGCCTGGCGTCGAATTCACTGAAAGAGACAGAACCAGCCTTATCTGTTTTCACAGCGTAATCACAACAAAAGTAAAGAGCACACCGAACTAGGCCATCTCCAGGAAGGCAATCAGCTGAGATAATAAAGTTTGGCTCAGGACAGGGAAAAAAAAAAAAAAAGACAAACCAAGCAGGACAGGATGAGTGAACTGTGCATAAATGCGATAGTGACTGTAAGATCTCAGGAAGGACAAGAAACCAGCAATAAGGAAGCAGAGAAGGCAACAGTCAGTGGTCTCCTTGTCATTCATTTATCACGTTGATTTGTGGACACTTGTACTACTGCCCATTTGGCCATTGAAGCAGCTTGTTTTTATCTTTGTTTTTATGCATTTAGCAGATGCTTTTATCCAAAGCAACATAAAGAGGATAAACATTCAAGCTACAACACAACGAAAACTAACTAAGAGTGCATATTGCTAACATGACATTTGCAGTATTTTAAGATGAAAGTGCAATAGTGTAGTAAAAAAGTGCAGTACGGAGAGGAGAGTGTAGGAGGTGCATTGAGGTGCATTTTGCATGTTCAAACACAAATTTGAATAATTTGGAAGTGACAAAAGGGACTGATAAATCAAATATCTACAAAGATCATGGATTTAGAGAATATTTTATGTTATTATCTAGTAATGTCAAGTTTGAGGACAAAAGATTTTTTAATGTAATAAAATATACCCAAAATATACATGCTTGCTAATCTTGACAAGGCAAGAGGTATGCAATAATTGAGAACAAATGTTCCAGTTGTTGATATGCTACGCTAAAGATAGTGTTTTTTGCCAATTACATCCTTGAAATTTACAGACTGTCTCTTTATGTTCTTTTGAAAGTTACATTTATCTATGCAGCTCTGGTGTGAAATATTAACAAAAACCTTGATTCAATATTAACATCTTGTCGGGCACAGGGAACTTGCTTTCAGTCATTACAGGCTGCAATCCAGGACTGACAGATTTATCAATTTACTTTTCAGACCTGCATTAAATTTTCAAAAACAACAGCACTGAGAACAATTACCCATCACATTTTGCCTGAAGTTTTGCCTCATCAAAACATGAGGCGTGAATATTATATTTTTTCTGTCTTTATATTCAGCCCTTATTCCTCTTTGGGTGCACTAACATCCATGGTTGCATCATGGTTATCAAACAAGGACAGGGTAGACTTAATATTTTGCAGCAGTGCTTGAACTTTACCTGCTGTACTAGTTTTAAAGAAAGCCCCAGTAATGATGCAGGAGGTTTTACCTGGATGTTGAGAGAAGACACAACCACATCTCCAGTGGGAGTGATGATGGGCAGGTTCTCACATCTGATGCCCTGTTCCACGTCAATCACCTGACCTGAAAGCGCACCCACCCCCACACACACACACACACCGATAAAATTATACATCATTAAGATACGCCTGGATCCAAATAAATATTGTTGGAATGATTCAACTAATCTGCACTGACAGAAAATGTCCAAATCAAATCATAACAAATGCACATTATATGCTGTGCTGCTCAGATCACCCACTATGCACGAATGAGCAAGCAGCTGCTTATTTGTTACTGTGCTCACCCCGTCTTATCAACTGATCTCACTTTTATCAAGATGACGACTTGTCTGGTTGAAATGAAAAGCTGCAGCCAAGGCTTCCCCTTGATAAGTATGACCTGTTTCTACAGTGGAGCTGTGAGGAGAGAGAGAGTGTGTGTGTGGCGGAGGGCATGACTCATTTCCTCCATTATTTCCTGTTCACCTTTGACCTCTAGCGGCCCCTCCACCCTCATGCCATGCTGCACCGCCAGCTGCGAGTCGCCTCCACGGGCCTGGGGCGCCCCCACGCTGCCGGCGGAGCGCCGGTACACCCCTATGCGTACATCCTCGAACACGGCGAACATCTCGTGCACACGCGCCGTGTAGCCCGCCAGCTCCGTGATCTGCAGGGGTCAGAGGGTAGAGGTCACATGGGTGTTTTTTTTTTTTTTGTTTTTTTTTTTAACGAGTTGTCAAAGTACAACTTCAGAACACAGAAGTCAGAAAGTTAAATCAAAAGTAGAAGTCCCACCATATATTGTTTTTACCTTTGATCCAACCTATTAGCTGAGGTACCTCACAGAGGAGTGATGCTAATCAGAATCAGCTACTCAGCTACAGAATCATCAACTTTTAGATTCTGAAGCTGGACTTTCATAACTCCATTGTTACAACCAGGAATATGTGCATGAGTCTCAGGGAGATTCCAATTACAGTATAGCCAGAAAATACATCTGTAAAACACCCTTACAGTGTTTGGGGCTACTTTTGAAGCAATAGTACTGGGCAACAATATAATTGCCTCCGCAACAAAATTCTCCACAACAAAAATGTTGACCCAATATCAGTGGGTATGTGTCTGAACAATATTCACAGTCTGTCCATCAGCCCACCCCAAAACGTTGCCGCAGGTGTCATCAGCCTCAGGGCATCTAAAAACCACCAGAATATATTTCTTACATCCCAAACTCTATTTCTTTCTCCGTTGGATAAAATCAATATGATGGAGACCCAAAATTTTACGCCCACTATTTATCCAATTAAAGCAATGCAGGTAAGTTACAAATTTCACCAATGCTTACAGATCTCACAAAGCCACTATCATTTTTCAAATAGCAATATGATGGATACTAAGTATAACCCTTGCAGGTTAGTTTCAGATACAGCCCCTTAAAAATAACTAAAAATACCTCTTGTGGGCTTATTTATTTATTTATCATTCAGCATTGAAAATGTATAAAAATATAACTGCCTTCCTGCTGTATAACACACTTGCAGTACCAGGGCCATGAGACTTAATCAGGCAGAAACTGACCTTTAACTGGCTTCGTTCCATGTAAGGCCAAACTCTGATGAACTTGATAGAAAATGGAGTAATCTTTACTGGGCAGTTTCTGCCAGAATCGCTCACCTTTGTACTGTTTCATTAGGACATCCTTGAAATACTATTTTGGTTCGCAGTGTCATTAAATTTTGAGATCACATGTATGCGCCTGCATTTATGGTACTGGTTAACACAATTTATGGATGTGAGACATGACGTAAGAAGCCAACTCTGACTACTACAAAATAGATGGAGCCATAGAGATTATATACACTCTTCAGATGTGTTAGTGTCTTACTGAGACTTCCTGCAGAGGAAACTTCAGCTACTGCAACACAAAGGTTGCATCCTTAATTCCCCCAAAGTATTAATATTAACGGCAAACAACAGAAGAGAAGGGAGGCCTGGGAACTCAGACTATAAATCCTTTCAAAGAATTCAACAAAGTTTTATTTAAACACGTTGTTCCCAAAAAAAGAGCATTGTCTCCAGGCGCCTCACAGGAGCGTGAGGCCTGCACCCCTCCGAGTGCAAGCCCTGGGCAACAGTGGCAAGGGAAGTCTGTTCTAGCAGGAGGAAACCTTAAGGAGAACCCCACGCTGAACAGAGGGGGGGGCTATTGCCTTGGGCATCACCACCGGAAGGATAGAATGGGGAAAGAGAGAGAGATGGCAGGTGGAGGGGTGGAAAGACTATGCAGAATAAGCCATCCTCTTCTATTCCCTTCAGGTGGAGTCTCACCTCTTTGTAGGAGCTCATGATCCTCTCCACGGCGTCGGCTCCGGCGTTCAGAAGGTTTCGGGCCGTGGTGAAGGCCTGCGTGCGCTCGCTCACCAGGTCTTCCTCCTTCATCACCATAGCAGCCTGCTTCACATCCTCCGAATCTGAGAAAGCACAGGCACATCATGAGACCCGCTCTCCACAGATGCCGTTACGTGCAGAGACAAAGAGAGCTTTTCCAAAGGTTAGCTGGAATTAGTGAGTTTATTCCAGCACAATTGGATTACAATGAAAGCGATCTGCTGCCATAAGGTTCAGCAGAATAATTCCAGCGAAGAACAGTCAAACAGGTTGTGAATTAAAATTATTTCTAGCATAAGTATGGTAGGCGAACAACAATAAGAAATGAAGTGGTATATAGTATTAACTAGTAACCTTGTATTTAATATGGCAAACATGATAGATGTACTACGATAAAACTTTATTCAACAATGCTGTAATAACTTTGCCTTGAAACCTAAATTTTGAATTGACAGGAGACCCAGTAGAAAACACAAACCTAAGATATACTCTAGTATACATAACATGAATGGGAAAGCAAACATTTCCAGTGGAACTAGGTGGAGCTGGTCTAACACGACTGATGTAGGTAAACACAACAGCTGCTTTGTAAACATTAACAGAGCCAACCAAGAAAGCAAGTGGAAGTGAGTCATTTTCACAAAGACTGAACCAGAACATTTCCCAGATAAGAGTAAGTACCTACAACCCCCATAAAAAAGCATAATTCAAAAGTAAGTACTAAGCTCAAGAGGCCACTACTATTACTATAGCGTTTCATATTCACTAGAAGACTGCCCTTTTAGCTTGTCTTTAATGCCAAGCTTTAAGCCTCAATTTAGACTTACACGTGTTACAGGATGATCACTAAGGAAAAATAGACAATAAAGATACCACAGAGATTTGTCTTAAATTTTAGCATTACATCAGATAACAATCAATCTGGAGAAACAGCAGTGTGTATAAGCCCTAAGCATGTGCATGCACCAAAAACACACACACACACGGTACTCCCTACCGTGCTTGGAGTATCCTGTGGCGGTGATGATAGGTACAGCCACCATGACGAGGCCGGAGGCACTCCACAGATACTTCATGAGGAACTGCTCCAGCATGACGTACCACAGCCGCTTGAATAGAATGAGGTTGATCTGGGAGGACAGAGCCTTGTAGCTTCGTTGCAGCTGAGACATCTCCACCTACAACCCAATAGGACAGGAAAATGCCATTAGTCTACATCTGATATGTAATGCATGCCATGGACTAGATGGCACAGACATGCGGGAATAGGCTAGTGCTTAGTGCTTTCTCTGGAGCCAGGTAGAGTACTGACCAAACAATATGACAATAAAAGGAGTAAGCTAAGAGGAAGTTATTTCATCAGACATTTTTAAATGCTAGCCATCAGTCACTGAGGTGTGGATGTCTCTTCTGGAGCGACAAAAGAGGGCAAGCTGTTGCATATCATATGCTGCTTAATTCCCCAGTTCTTGATTCAGTACCTGCACCATGTGGACTAGTAGATTCAGGCTGAGAGAGCAAACATCAGAGAAAAAGGCTTTTATCTGATTTTGTTATTTCTACCTTAGGCTGTGCAGAATGTGTTCTGAATGAACAACTAGCCCTGAAATGTTTGCTGAAGATATGTACCCATGACCCTGCGAATGTTGACTAAAATAGCTGCATCTGAAGCATGTACAGTATAACTCCTTAAATAATCACCTAATGTTTGGGTAAACGATATGACAATCTGATATAGATGTCTTAAGACAGCTAAGTTAGCTTTTAGATCAAAGAACTGGGCCAGCTAATCAGTGAATTCCAGCATGTTCTGCTTCCCTTTGTTCCCCAGCAGCACATGACTGCAGTGAGAAACTTATCCCCCCCCCCCCCCCCCAACCACCTGACCGGCTGTTGGAAACTTTCCCCACCACATTGGGCCTTTTGTGCTGCCAGAGGGCGCTGCGCGTTCAAACAAGAACAAAGAATCGATGGGCCTCTCCCCAGAGACTGCAGAAACTAGGCCAAAAAAGAAGTTCCTTCTCAGAGAAAGTACATTTCCATTCACTTCTCACAGATGCCTGCACTTGGATGATTAAGAGCATGTCTATGTCCAGTTTCCCAGAGTGTCGTCAGATAAAATTATTCCCTCTTTAAAAAAATACTATATAATAAAAATGGAATTTCATAATCCACTGACATACATACAACTTGTTTTTTTCCCTCAAACACAACATGGGCTTACATGATGTGCATACGTTTCCTTTTTCGTGGGTAGATACTTTCTGTGCACTTTAAACATATTAGTCATGCCAGAGCCCTCTGTTCGCTGATTGGCCAGCCAAAAATTTGTCGGAGGAAACGAGCTAACAGAGAGATCCCTGACTGTGCTGCAGCGAAATGCGATTTTGAACGGAAGCACAAGGTGGCGCTAGCCTGGCTAGCCACACTCACTGACAGCCCACACTTTTTGAGTTATGAGGCAGAGATTTACTTTGCCTGAGGAGGTCTTGGACTGAAATCTTGCAGATTTTATTAAAAAATTGCAGCACTTGTTGAGTTAATAGGCATGGAAGTAGGCTGAGTGGAAATACACCGAAATGTCGAAAATGTTAGGAACGTGTCAATGTGTCAAACACCTCAAAAAAGCTAAAAAAATAAATAACTAAAATAAAAAATACTCTCAAAGTGATGATTGGTTTTTACCTTGTGTCCCCCATAGAAGGCAATCTCCTCTGAATTGGCAATGATGCGTGAGTGCATGTAGCGCAGGTCTCCTTTCCTCCTGGCCTCCTCAGCCACCAGTTTCCCGAAGCGTGGGGAGAATGCCCGCAGCACTTTCGCTGTGAGGGCCACCACGATGCCCGCAATGGCTGAGGGCCAGGTGGTGTTGGCACCTTTGGACTCAGCCGCCTTGAGCAGGGTGTAACAAGTGACAACCACATCCAGGATGGGCTTAGTCAGGTTGGAGTAGAGGTGGGATACGGAGGCGGCGAACATCACCATGTCCTCGGTCAGGGACTGATCTGGGTTGGCCAACCTCCCATCCAAGTTGCTGACACGGTAGTAGGTCTGCTCGCTGAAGTACAGCTGATAGGCATGAGAAACCAGCCGTGTGCGAAAAGCCAGGGTCAGCTGACCCTCCAGGTAGCGGATGGCGCTGTTCACGAAGGTGGCAGGAATAGCAATCAGAAGCCACTTGGTCAGTTCCCACACGAAAGCTTGTGGGTCCTTCTTGACGATGGTCTTGACAATGCGGCCATCCAAGCTGGCCACGTAGATGGAGAGGAAAGTTCGTGACATAAGGGCCACCGAGTGGAAGCCAAGTAGGCCCAACTCTTTGCAGAAGAGTCGGGGAAAAAGGATGCGCAGCAGGTGACCCAGCCTCACCAAGAACTCCTGGTTTACAGCCGGTGAGTGGCTTCTCCTCTTCTCTTTCTCTGACAGGCCCCAGGGCTCACCGTTTGTGTCAAGTGACAGGGGCCCTGAGGGCTGTTTGCTAGTCTTGCCTGTGAGCTTGGCAAAAACATGTGGGTAGAGTTTTTTGATACCATATGCAGCAACGAGAAGCAAGACTGCTTTACGGACAGCTGAGGGTTTTTTAACTTGTGGAGGAAGTTTTATGAAGGAGACTACCATCTTCTCTGGTTAAACAAAACCAAGATTGTTAAACGAGATGTTGAATGGACAATTAATTTATAGTTAAAAACGCTACTTATCTGCTAAGTATAAATATAGCAAATGCTAAAAACAGAAACAGGTTTCGGAAATAGAAACAGGACGTATGTTTCATGTGTGTAATGTGTTACTACACAGACTTACAGCCACTTCATTTCGAGTCCTACAAGTAACGTTCAAATAACAAAACGTTCGGTTTATTCGCTGTTCACAAATCAGCATACTATCTCGAGTGTCATAAATCAACACATACCATACAGCCTGTGGTTCCTGGATTCTGGGAAGATGCGCGTGGCTTATCTTTAGATAATGAACCAAGACTGAGGTTGGTTAGTATGTAAACAAATCTGGACAATTCAAGATTACAGATATTTGCTGCAATTGACATTACCTGGCGACTAACCTTAGCTAACGATATAATGAACGTTAGCTGGCTAACGACAACGTTATCGTCTCATGCTAGCAAGTAATACTTCTAAAGCTTTAAAGTAGTACTCGGAGGTCTAACTGAGCGCACAATCAACAAGAACAAAATTCTACTGAAATATAAGTTAGCTGACAAGTGTCTGGCATCTAGCATTTGCTATTACGGCACTAACGTTAGCTAGGAACTTTTTCTCTTCTGCACTCCACTTCCATTCGAATGACCTTCTGTAAATTAGTCTTCCTTCACAGATACAAGCATTGTCACAGCAAAAACATATGTTAATATTTTTCTTAAAAAGCTACACACTCAATCACAAGCATTAAACTTCCATTAAAGGCAAGTCATGACCCCCAGCGATCAAAGCATTTTAACTCAGTAACTCCATACGCTTGTTTTTCCGCTACGGGTGTCCAATGAAGTCTGTAAATCTGGGCGGACCCTGTTAAAATGACGGAGAGGGGCGGAGACTGCGAGTCTCAAAACTGAGCCAACTTATCAGCGTTAGAGTTACTAGGGGTCAGTGATGGATGATTGACAGATCTGGCCTGATTACCTCGAGGAACTGGTTGCATATAGCTTTCTGAAAACTTTCTGCACCCATTCAGATTTTATTGGTTGGAACTTTACAGATATTATGATTGATACTTTTATTGACATATTAGTTCACCTGATTAGGTATATTTGATTGCTTTAATTTAACCTGTATAGGCCTGAACAAAACAGCAGTAGCCCATCTTCACAACAAGTTACCTTGTGACAAGTTATCCAAGCACTGTGTGAGTTAAACACACTGGGTTACATTAATTGTTTAAACTTTGTCATCTAAGATGTACCTGAATGGATCTGTGTTGAGTGAAAGCTGAAGGTCTGAGTCTTAAACTCACTGAAATCTGAGCAGAATCTTGGCCTTGACTCAGACAGCTGGGAAACAGTCTCAGTCATAGCAATGAGTCCTGTAAGCTCACTCCACAGATCACACATTACCATTGCTGGATAGGCCTTCTGCCATTTGGGTCACACTCAAATCCTCATGTCTTCTTCTCAACGCCTCATTTCTTCCTGCTTAATTTTCATGTATTTGCACATCAACTCGCCGGACTGTTACAGAGCAGGAACAACCTACTTCCTGTCATGGGTAAGTCACTAAGGCAGATTTATGATATTGTCTCAGACATTGGGAATCATGGAGGTCCATAAGCACCTGGATTATGGCTTCCCCATTGTTCTCACTTGGCCTTTCACTACAGTCCTCCCAGCATGTGGATCTTTCTGGAATGCCTTGGCTGAACACAAGCATTGTGTCATCGGTCCTCAGTACTGAACAGGACCTCACAAAATGTGCCAGGGAGCCTGTCGACAACACTGACAAAGCAGATGATGCTATCTCTTACACTGAAGATGTAGCTGAAGTATTTTTAAGCAATGAAATTACTCAATGTGATATTCAACCAATTAAAATTGAACCTTGAATGCCTCTTAATTTTTGAAAATTAAATGATGTAGTGTTCTGTTACAGTAAGGTTTTTTTCTTTTCCTGTAGTAGTCTCAGGTTTTTCTTTCCTCACACATGCAGCAGTGTTTTATGTTTGTTTATTGTTTTGTATCTTAATCATGATTTATATTTGTTTAAATAATCAGTGAGGAAAAAAAACAACACAAATACATTGACATCTTTGTATTTTTAGAGAGATGTTTGACCACACCGTTTAATAATGTAACTGAAACAGTCATTTACCATTCGTAAAATGGTAGATCTTTACTTTGTAAAATGCAGAAAAAAAACTGAGGAACAAAGTATGTACATTTTGCATGATAATGAAAGCAATAAAAAGTGTTTTCTTAATCATGGATAAATTACTTGTGAAATTCAAAGATTCTCTTAGATGAAACCAATATAAAACCAACTAAAACATAAATTACAACTCATTCAGTTTCTTGACACCATATGCTGTTTCATAACTGCAATGTGGGGGAAAAAAAAATTAATGACCTTATTTGGTACCTTGTTCTTATTACAGCACAGAAATTGTGAACCCAGAGAAACAATTTACCATTTCATTTCATATTTATATCAATCAAAAATATGACAAAAGCAACATGAACATGTCACTAGGAAACATAAATTGAAAAACCAATACGAGAACCAAAATAACTACTTTTAAAAGATAACAGCACAGCCACAGTCAGAGGAGAAAATATATGCGCAGCCAGGTAAATAATGTGCTTTCAAACACGCAATCTCCTCTCTCATATCTCCCAGGGGAGGGATATCAGTGCAATAAACAATGCGACAGAGGATTGAAATTCTGTCAGCAAACCTTTTTTCCACACAAATCATCACTCCCAGAGGAGAGAGATACGACCCCAGCAGCATACAGTTGGTCCTGAGACAAACAGGGCAGCATCTGGTGGTAAGGATAAAGCTACAGGACACAAAATGCCCAAAAGCTCCTGACTGCTTCAGCACTAAAATAAAATCAGTCCTCCCAGACATTATGCAAGATGGAAGCTAGAGCTAGCGCTACCTGACTCAGTGGATCTCTGATGTGGTTATCTCTAGGGCTGATGGGTAGGGTATGGCTCAGCTAGGGGTTCACTGTGGGAAGAGGGTTTCCCATGAAGACAATGATGGAGCTGTGAAAGGGCACAAGTACCTGCATGCAACAATGACAAGGAAGAGTTCAAAGGAGGCTGACTCACTAGGACAGATAAAAAGGTCATATCTACAGTGGATTTGCCAGCAATCCATACAATGCATTTCTTTTGTTTTGCAGTGTTACAGCCCATGAAAGCAAATACAATCTGGTCCCCTCCCCCTTGATATTCTCAAGAATCCCTTTAAACAGAAATACATGGTCCATACAATACTAATGGCAGCAAACAGTTCACAAACAGTTAATATGCCGTATGTGGTTCCTGATGCCAAAACACATGGACATTTCTACTTGATGAAGCTGATAGGCACAATGGTTGACAGCTGGCATTTTGACATGTAATTGTATACACTATGACCATTATTGTAAAGAAAACGGAAAAAAAAATTGAGATGTGAAATGTGTACAACTCACGGTACATTTTTGTTTTACAGATGCAACAAAAATTACGCATGGCAATGACAAAGCCCTTACCCATGTCTATGACATTATCAACATGTGACATGATAGTTCTGTGAACAGACACAACAAGGAACAGTCCCAACAATGTGCAATAGCAGTGGTGAGACATCTGCAAGCAGCAGACTGATTGATTTAGTAGCAAGTAGCATTTGCTGCTCCTTGACCACATCTCTTTGCATCGATACAGGTCTTCATCTTGTGTTGTCACTTATTATGGCTAAGGAGCTTGAGTCCCTAACAGTAAACTCAGGAGAGGTCTCCCCCTAGTGGCCAATCTTTGACAAAGCTGAGCTTCAAAAACTATTTCCTTGATTAGAAATTCAGGGGTGGGTTGCTCATGACACAAGAGAATAGACAAGAATATAATGAGCACTTTCATTTTTAAAACACAATCACTGATGGCTTAGCAAAATGATATAAAACAACATCCTTGAAGCGCATTCAAGACAAGGTGAACCTCTCTTTCACATACATTTTCTCCATTATCTACAAAGGCAAGGGAAACAGGAGCTCCCTCATTCTATTAATTCATTCCTAATTTAAAAAATCTACCTTTATTATGGATGCTAACCTTGTGATAAATTATGCCTGGGGAATACTGGCACTGAAAAAAAGAAACTAATATGGCACTATGTCTTCCATCCCAGTGTTGTTGTGAGATGCCTTTGATAACACTGCTGAACAGCTTCAGGCCATGAGAACAAGTTATGTAAGATGGGAGAATAGCTGCTGTTGAATGTGTACACTAATCTGGAGATATGAAACTAAAGATGCACAAGGTTATACACTAATCTCTGTGACTGCTCAGGTCACTTGGCTGGTGTTCTCACAACACAATGCAGTCCCTGTAGAAATGTCAGTATCTAAAGCAATCCAATGCAGCTGAAGTATTTCTGATGAACGATGGATGACCAGTCGACAAAGGATCCATCTGCTTTTGCCTTTTGAGCATGTCAGTTATAAAGTAATCTATTTACTGTATCTGTACAGTATTTATTTACTTAAATACTAATAGTTTTGATGATTTCATGAAGTCATTAGTCATCTCATTCCACATTCATACAAATGTATTTTATATGGCAAGTTCACAATATAGGCCAGGATATGCATTATGTATTTAGTTTTTGGTATTTCATACAAATTTGTGACAATTATATTGCTTCTTTAATACTGGCTTGCTTTCATTCAAATATTACCAGCAAATTGATACTATATTAAAAAATAGGGATAGATAATCTGCCTGAGACGAATGAGTGCTGCAGTTAGTTAACATATAAAAATGATTGCAAAATATACTTGGAAGTATTTCAGTGGGTTGGCAATACTGCCTTTCAAATACATTAATAGAGTTTGTTATGCATACTTTTATTTGAACTGTTAATACTGAGAGAACGGCTCAAGCCCAGTTTGTTATTCTGGAGAGATTTTTAGGTGTCCTAATATCCAATGTACTGTGTTATTTTAGATGATGAATTGCAGGACTAAAAAGCATTGGCATTTTGATTAAAAAGTTTCCCCGTAAAGGAAAACAACGTGGCTAGCGGGGTTTCGTTTTTATTGACAATTTCATTGCTGTTTAAGGGATCAAACAGGGCAAAATATTACTTTTTAATATTCTCCATGTGTTGTCCATCACTGTCCACTCTCTGTCCATTGAGAGCATCCCAAAGAATCCTCGTACCCCACGTCATCCATCATCTCCTCCAACGTCCACTCACTCCTGTCCGTTACTATGGATGCGGTGGGCTTGATATTGTCTGTGCTTTTGTCTGCATGTTACACATGAGGTGAATATCAGACCAGTGTGCCTGGGCTGGGGCGCTCAACACTGGACTCTTTGAGGGTCAGTTCCTGCATCTTGGAGGGGAGGCTGTCTTGGTACAGAGACAGCTCCACTGGCCTGTGTCAAACACAAAGTATTTCAAGTTAGTATACGATACATCTAAGAAAACACTCGGACGTTACCATTTCTAAGGAACAAATGTATCAGATGTTGGTAATATGCTAACCTGCCATGCAGTGGATGCCCATGGAATGTCTGGGACTGTGGCAGCTGGGAGCTGTGGCACTGGGAGTAGTGAGGTGCGTCGCCCTGGAAAGATTTTGGCTGGTGGGTGAGGGGAGGGTGCTGGCCGTGTGATCCATGCAGCGAGTTTGTGGTGCGCCGGCGCATTGGCGCCCCCTCCTGGCTTTTACCATTTACTGTCGTGTGGCCCAGGGTGTTCCGCAAGTACCAGTCTCGGAGCCCCTCCAAAGCCAGGGCCTTGTGCAAGCTGCGAGTGGCGTCGTCAGGCGTGGAGGCTGGGGATTCTGTAGTGATTTGTGGCGGCGGTGGCCTGTGCATGTTCTGTGAGCCCGGCAGGTCACCATGCTGTGGGTACACAGTAACTGTGGTGGAGCCATTTGTGGCCGGTGGGTTTTCAGAGTAAGCCGAGAGCAAGATGGTCTCCTGTTGGTGCTGCTGGAGGGGTATGAAGGGCCCACAGGATTTTGTTCGGGTGACTTTGACTCGGCGCGGCTCCCCTGGCTTCCCCCGAAGCATATGTGGGCTATAGGCTGGTGGTCCACCTGAGAGATGCAGAGGCTGGGAGGAAGGAGGGAACCCATTATAGTGGGGCAGTGGGGGTCCTGATGAGCCCTCAGGCCGAGGCCTGGGTTTGCCGTTGATGTGAGGCTGCATTCTCTGCTGTTGCTGCTGCTGCTGTTGCTGTTGTTGTTGCTGCTGCTGCTGAGCCTGCATCTTCTGCTGTTTCCCCCATACGTAGTCCAAGAGGATCTCATTGTAGTTCCCGCCACCAGTGCGGCCTCCGACAGAGGTGCGATTTCTGTTGGGCTCGGGGTGTCCTGCTGGTTGCCTGTCGGGGCTTCCTCTCTGTGCCTGCCTTAGGCGGCCATCTGTCAGTGCCTCCGAGCTTTTATATGGTCCCCCCCTCACTGGCATCCCATTTTGCTGGGGTGCACCTTCGTCCACGGACACAGCGCGGTCCAGAAGTGCCTCGGAACTGTTGCTGCGTCGCGTCTGGGCACTGTAGGTGCCACCCTGCTCTGCACCCTGAGTCTGCAGGGACACCACCTGTGATGCCTCAGGATTGTCTGACCACTGCTTAGTTGCAGATACCTCTGACCTGTGAGAGAGGGAAGACATTTGGAATAAGTAAACTATATAGCTGAAGTTGTGTGTGAATAAACACAGTTGAATGTACTAATAAACACTTTTCATGTTAAAAGACATTCAGTATAATTTAGTACAGTGTTGCTAGCAAAGTCTAGCTGAAAAGCTACAGTGTGTGGCATCTAGTGGTGAGATTGTTGAACTGCAACCAAATGAATACAACTGAATTTCCAAGCACATAAGAGAACTATAACAGCTATCAAATGGCCTAAATACATAAAAGATACTGTCTGTTTGTCTGGTCTGTTTGTTGGTTGTTTTTTTTGTAGCTATGTTTGCAAGAAGGCTACACAACTCCTGCTCCCAATATAGAAATTCTGATTTAAATAAAGCTCATTCTGAACAACCGGAAAGAATAAATAATCAAGTACCTCTACACTAATTCTACACTAACACTACACTAACGCTACATTAACTCTACACTACTCTACCTCTACACTAACACTAACTCTACACAAATGAAATCAAATGAAATCAGAATTTTGAATGCTGTTATCAATATCTGATAATAGATTACAGTATATCCTACACTCTGGCCCTCTGGCACTGTGGCACAGATGGCTGCAGTGTCCACACCACATTCAGGTCCAAGGGTCAAATACACAACCCCAGGAGTCCAGCTAGAGTCACTTCCTGATTCCCACTTACTTCCTGTCACCCTTCAATATCCTATCTGATTAAAAGACAAAAGCCCCAAAAATGTTCTTTAAAAATAACCCTGTAGCTTGAACAGCCTTTTTTGTGACTTGATGTAACGTGGGTCTGTGTTCTGTGGTAGCGGCAGACCTGATGTGTGCTGTGGCTGGGCCTGTGCGTGACAGGAGTGGGGTGGCGGGAACGCTCCTGCCCTCCAGGTTGGACACGCTTCTTGGGAGAGACCGGTTTGGGCTGTGGAGACACCACTGTAAGAGTCAGACTTATGTGTACAATACAGTTCATTTTTTAATAAACAAAATCAAATCCAGTCCCATTCCATTGTTGTCTATTTATTGGCACTCATCCAGAACCATGTAGTGGCTGAACCCTGTGAGACCTAAAACATTCTGCTCAGATTTAGAGATGAGGACTTTTTCACATTTCCTTCGCTGGGACAAACGTAGACCATAACCTGAGGGCAAGACCTGTTTAGAGTCTGGCATACCTGGCCGAGCTGGCCACTGAGTTGCGGCGCGTCCTCATCTCGTAGTAGATCTCCACAGGGGAGAGCTTACGACAGAACCTGCTGTCTGGACTCTCCTGAGCCAGCCTGGCACGAGACGGGGACAAACAGTCTGGAGAGAACACCTCATCTGTTGCAAGAGAACAGAGGGAGAGGAATGAAGCAATGATAGGTTGATAGATTGTGGATGAAAAGAAAGAGAACAGGAGTAGAAAGCAGGATGCACACAAAGTGTCAAACAAAAACAAAGTGAGAGTGAAAACAAATCTAGGTTAACAAAGAACAGGAGAGAAGTGGCAAGAGATGGAGCGAGAGAGCGCGAAAAATAGATATAAACAGTGAGTGCATGGGAGAAAAGGTGTCTAGTGAGGTGAGTGTGTGTTGAGGTGAGTGAATTGTGTGAGCAGAGAGAGGTGAGTGAGATGTGTGTGTGTGTGTTGAGTGAGGTGACGTGTGTGTGTGTGTGTGTGTGTGAGTGTGTGTGCATGGAGTGTGAGTAATGTGCGTGTCTACTCTGCCGAGCGGAAGCAAGGTGGCCTGCTGAGGTCCCTCTGCTCACCGTTCTCCTGCCCTGTGGAGTCCGAGGTGGAGCTGCTCTCCGACTTCACCGTGTTATCTGAGGTGGTACACACAAACAGGACAGTCAAAGCACACACCACACACACATTTACATATATACACGTACACGCAGATATGCGTAACAACATGGAACGGTCAAAACACACATATACAAACAAACACACATTTACAATCACTCACTGTGTCTATACACAAACAAGAGTGTAAGAGTGTAAATACAACTTCTATAGTAAAAACAAGTCAAACTCACCAGTACACATATCATGTCTGTGCAGTAGATATGTGTGTGTGTGTGTATGTGTGTGTGTGTGTGTGTGTGTGTGTGTGTGAGAGAGAGAGAGGTTATAGTGGATGACTAAAGACTGTCTGCACACTAACGTCTGCATACAAATAATGAAGGGAAGGGATAGGCAGCTGGACATTTCCTGTGACACACACACACACACACACACACACACACACACAAGCATAATGTCTTTGCTTATCTAAGGTGGGCCTTTTTCCAGGGTGTGTGAACACTGTGACTTTTCCTTAATGGTTTCCCAAAATGTCTCTCTCTCTCTCCCTCTCTCTCTCTCTCTCTTTCACACACACACACACACACACACATATTCACACAGAGTAACACACTCCACGCCCCTTCACACACACTAAATATTATTGTCTCAACACAAGAAGGTTCCCACAGTCCATCACCTCAGGGGGCAGCAGTGTGAGGGTTAAGCTGGCCTGACCCCTGCACAGTACAGGGCAGTACAAGGCACACTATCCTCTCCTGGCTGCCCTCATCCCTGGATCACCTCCACTGGTGCCTTAGTGCTTAGCCGACCACAGAGTCCAAGGCCACGGAGTATTTATGAAAGCTGCCGCAGCCCCACCCTGCTATTGACTCTCACACTAGTATTGATTTCTCTGCACTGGATGAGAGGCTTCTTGCTGTGGTCACTGCTTTCTGGGGAAAGGAGGGTGTGTGTGTATGTGTGTGTGTAGGTATGTGTGTGTGTGTGTGTGTGAGAGAGAGAGATGGCCAACCCTCTGTGGCGAGTTCAAATGAGGGAACTGAAAGCTGGCCATACCAAGAACCTTCCTAACACTGATCACTGACTACTGGCTTTACAAATACACACACAGAGACTAAAAACACACTAGAATACACGTCATCACCCCCATAAAATATGCACCCATGCAAAAAGGTCGCCATGGTGAAATATGTAGCCAAATAGGTAACCGAAGTGGTGAAGTGTACCTGTGTGGCATCCGCGGTGAACTGTTCTCTTGCCATGAGACGGCTGCTGCTCTGAGTCGTTGTGCCTACGGAGGGCGCCACTGAACAGCGTCTTCTTCGACTTCCTCTGGCTGGCCTCGTCCTCCTGTGGTGCAGACAGAAAATGGCCTCTTGGTGAAAACAAAGACATTACATTTATCAGTGCACTTTATTTTAATTAACAAGGCAGGGAGCCATTTACACAAAGGATTTCTGTGATTGGTGTGTGTGTGTGTGTGTGTGTGTGTGTGTGAGAGAGAGAGAGAGAGAGAGAGAGAAATGTGTGTCAGTACTTATCACACTCTTTCCTGGATAAAACCAGACTTATCTAATCTGATTCATTCATATCTAAGACCAGATGGCCTTTGTACGTGTGTGTGTGTGTGTGGTGCCTCCCACACGCTCTCCTCACCTCTCCTTTCCCTGTGTGTTTGGGACCATGCCGCAATGAGCCCATCCGCCGACGCACAAACGGGGGTCTCTCTCCAGCCTCCAGGGGGAACTCGGGGGGAACTTCTCCAATCAGCTCCTGAGGAAGAAACCCAGGAAAACAGAAAGTCAATACAGAACAATCCAGAACATCAACTGCACCCAAAGACCAACATCATTTTTACACTATTGTTAAATTTACTGGTCCAGAGTACTTTGTTAACATGTTTAGTTTACTTTAGTTTAGCCGATTATCAGCTTCAGCTTATGCTAGTTACATATTTTAATGAAGAAGACAGTGCTATGATGTTCAGAAAAGGCACATCTAAAGCCTGTATTATTCTCAGCTTAAACTCATCTTCACTATCCTCAGGCCTCCTCTTTTCCCCTCTGTTCTCTCAGAGCCACAGCTGAGGCTGATTAGGTGTGAAGAGTTCGCTAAGGGAGAGAGTGTGCCCTCGACAACAGAAGGCCTGGGCTCACACGGCAGCCGTGACGGAACGTTCTGGCAACCTTCTGACACACTGCCAGCCTGAGACAGCAGGCCCTGGCACTGGGACCAGGTCAGTAATGGTGCAGGGGAGGGGTAGAGGTGGCACAGATCAGTGCGTGGATCGGTTGTTATATGCTGAGGTCGGGAGCGTGATGTGGGTAGGTGGTTTGTTGTGACTGGTGTTGGCTGTGCACTGTTCAATGCCGTTATTAGTCATAGATGTGAAACCTGGCTTCACGAAGTAAAAATCCTATCATGTATTGCTTTCACCTCTCCTCTGCATTTAGCACAGATTAATTACACTAATTCCTTCATTTACCTCTTGCTTAAGAGTGGGGGTGATTACAGTCAGTTGGTTTTTGTGAAGGGTTGGACCAAACTTGTAGAATAGTGAGGCTTTTACTTTCTGAGGCAGAGTTTTTCACCTCTGTCTGTGACTGACTGTGTGCTTGTTTTTGAGCGTGAGCGTTTTGTATGTATTGTATTAATATTTAACATTAATTAGAGGTTTCATTTGAGAATAGAAACTAAGAATCCTTCTCTGAAATAAAACCAAGCACAACAAAAAGCATTTATATTAATTTGAGATATAGTATATTGGTATATTACATTATACAACAAACTACATTACATTATTATTTGAGCCTTAGGCTGTAACTGACTGCATGTCTATAAGACAGACAGACAGACAGACAGACAGATAGATAGATAGATAGATAGATAGATAGATAGATAGATAGATAGATAGATAGATAGATAGATAGATAGATAGATAGATAGATAGACAGACAGATAGATAGATAGATAGATAGATAGATAGATAGATAGATAGATACTTTATATGGGAGGTGCAGGATATCAGGGAACAGAATGTCAGTATTGATATATGTGATGATCCTGGACAGCAGCCTGTGAGGCCTGTCAGTGGCTGTGTGTTTTAGCAGATGAGTGCAGTGTGGAGGGCTTGCCACAGGAGAGAGATGATGAGTGTCAGTTCTGCTATGACAGAGGCATGCCTTACCATAACACTCATTTGACATGTCCATTCCTGAGGACAGGACAGGACAGTGGTGAGTAGGTGGGTGCGGCCCCCACTGGGGCTATACTGCTCTTAACTATGCAGTGAGACAAGAGTTGGTTGGAGGAGCAGAAAGAAGCGGGCTGTGTGAAGGGCAGCCGAAGCCTGGAGGAGTAGATCAGCGGTACCATAATGCATTGCAGTGGTCATGCAATTTTGGTTTGTTTTTGGTGGTTGTGCGTTTGAGTGTGTGTGTGTGTGTGTGTGTGTGTGTGTGTATAGAGTGCTTCCACATTTGGAGTGGGTGTGGTAATTGGGAGTTAGCATGCTGTGGGTTGGTCATGTGATTATGTTCGTACTATTTACACAGTACATCAGAGCATTTTCAAGAGCGTGCCTTGAGAGCGTTTGCGGTGGTGACTGTTGATTGTTTTGGAGTTGTGAACTGGTTGTGCAATAATGATTATATATGTCTTTGTATTATAAATGTGGTTTACGAGACACTCTGTGGTTACTTCTTGTTTGCAAGGCCTTTTCATTGTGTGATAGTGCGAAATTGTTTGTTGATTGTAAATTGGCACAGCTTACAGCAGACCGTGTAAGTGCCGTAATTATTTTCTGATGGTTTGGTTTATGCTCAGTGACTGAATTGACAGATCAGTTTTCACAGCTTTCACAGTATCACAAATCATTTGAATGAATCCTTCACAAAAACTATTTTTGAACCTAGAATAATAGCAAAATAAATACCTAGTGTGTAAATAATAATTCTAATAATGCCATACAGTGTATGTCTAAATAAACATTGCACTTCAAGATGTGTTATACTGTGTGTTATACTGAATATCGGCACTGTTCTGATTATCTTTGGTACATAGCCTATTGTCTTATCGCTTGTGACCAAATCCGAGACTGCTGATTTTCAGTGAGTAGCACTTTCTGTCTCGTGAGACTGCTTAATTAGGGGTGGGTCTGGTGGAGTTGGCAGCACTAACCGCCTCCTGCAGGCAGACGCGTCGCAGCTCGGCCAGACGGCTGTTGAGGAGCGTCTGCAGACTGCGCCTTCTCTCCTGCAGCTCCGAGATGCGCTCCGCACGCTGCTTACTGTCCGGTCCGACCTGCAGGTCTGCACACATACCAAAACACACAAACACACACACACACACACACAGAGGAAAATCACATTAATACTCAGATACAAGAATCAGACAAGCAGATATACACACATCAGCACACAGCTCTGTCAGACTCACAAAGGTAACATAAACAAACAAACATGCAAACATATTACACATAAGAAAAACATATTAAAGCCAAATGCATAATGTGATGTGCATGCACACACGCGCACACACACACACACACACACACACACACACAAAGCACAAGAAGACATGTCCTTGGGTGATTTGAAAGGTGCTTACAAATAGATTAATATTATTATTAACAGTGAGAATCTTGACTATCACTGCAGTCTGTATCGTCATTTTCTCCCTCAATACCATTATGATATGATATGGCAAAGAGCTGCTATTTGTGGCTGAATTAATTTCTCACCATGGCTTGTGATCAAGTCACCCTTGACCTCCATGGCATGAGTCTCCTGTGTGACCTCGCTGCTCTCGCTGTCTCCTGATTGGTTGCTTACCTAGACAAAAGCACAAAGAAGCCAGTGGTTACTATGGTGACACTCTACATTTAGATTTCCTTCCTGCGCCTGATGATTCTGATGAAGTCTGAGAATTTGTTGTCTACCTGCATCTAATGAAACGTACACTGTCAAAAATAGAACCCGTATGGAACATTTTCTGCTTTCATGTTATAATAATAATTTCAGCAACAAAGCAGAATGTATAATGAAAAGGATGCAGACTCTTAAAACAGGAGGTTGAGAACTGGTTTGTAGACAGCTTGTCAGGTTTGTTACCTTCTGGCTGTGGTCATAAGTGCTGTAATAGTCTGGGCTTGTGGCCATTCACTGATGGCTCCTGACTCCAGGCACTCTGCTCGAAGCGCTGCAGTATCTCAAAACGCCCTGCGGGGGGAGCCACTGCGTTCTCCCTCAGATGTCCTCACAGGCAGCGCTCTGGAACACACAATAAAGCAACAGTGAGCCAAACAGCTGCCAAGCCGAGCATAGGGGCCGCAGTGAAAGACGGCCTTTGAGGAGCCTGCAACCTACACAGGGGCCAGCAGAGACACAAAAGTAGTGCATCTCTCCGAGCATAACAACAGAGATATGGTGGTTAGGGTGTTATTTCCTAAAACCAAGACATATTTTGAGAACAAGCCTATAATCAGAGACTGTTGTCTCGATTTCTCCCAAACACCACTTGTCACTCAGCAGGTCCGTCAGAGGCGTGCGCTCTGAGGCTTCGTCTGATCGCACCCTTTGAAGTGCCAAGGCTCATTTTCAGGCTGCTCACCATGTTGTTTTCGCTCCCTTAAAACATGTGTGCATGTGTGTGACCCAGGTCAGAGCTTTCTGACCTGTAGTGAGCCCTTAAGGTTGCCCCGGGGGTCACCCCCCCCCCCCCCAACAAAGCACCCCCCTGGCCACATGGATGACCCTGAGAAACACCAGGAAGGGCAGGAAGTCCAGCTCAGCGGGCGGCAGGAAGTGGCTAGCCGGAGCGGGAAGCCGGAGAGGGAAACAGAAATGGCCAGCTTGTCACGCTGCGCTCGTGAACCCCAAACAATACTCATGGACACCCACCGTCTAATGACACACACTACTCACTCTCCAGGCACGGTCAGAGTCATTTGTCTGTTTTTCAGGAGTGCTCAAGGAAAAGATTGTGGTGGCAGTAGCAATCTAGAGACAATGGCACACAAACAGACCCCCCCCCCTCCCCAACACACACACATGCACACACACACACAAGGATTTTTTTCACATGCCTCAAGTGCACTTGCCTGCCACTTCCTGCAAAACACACTCTCTCTCTCTCTCTCTCTCTCTGAATCCCACAGCCACAGTCAGCCAGGCCCAAGTGACTCCCACCAGCGTGCCAGTGCTCTGTGTTTTTCACTTCTCATGGTCACCCAGAGCACAACAACTGCACTCAAAACAATCATTATCATTTCCATTTCGGGGTCACTAGTGTGGTTTGCAGGGTCTTGGACAACTGATTTGTCAGGGAAAAAAAAAAACAGATTGTGCTGGGGAGAGGATTTAAAGTAAATGTCACACCATGTATGTGTGTGTGTGTGTGTATGCGTGTGCACGCGCGCACGTGTGTGTGTGTGTGTGTGTGTGTGTAGGACACATTTGCAACAAGACCTGGTTTCCAGCCTTTGCTTCCAGCGTGACGTGACTAACAGGTATGTGAACAGTGGGGATGAGGGAATGAGTGAGTGAAGGGGGCTAAATGTTACATGTGAAACAAAGTGTGACACTTGAGTGGCTACAAGGGCTTGCACTCATGTAGTGTGCAACAGATCACATGCACAGGTATCTCAATTTCTGTCACAAAAAACTCACACTTACAAACACAACACACATATAGACAGGGATCTACTGGAACAGACTGGTACAGAGACACACACAAACAACCCCCCAAAACACATACACATACACACACACACCCACACACACACACACTTACTCATGCACACAAGCACACAGGTCAGTGAAAGGACAGACGAAAGCGAGGGAACTAGCCGACAAGCACAACAAAAACAAACACATGTTGGTAGAGCAAACATACGTGCCATGCCTGGCTCCGTTGATTTAGTGTAGAGTTACAACCAAATGGAACAGCACTGCTAGCTAGCGCCACGGTGATAAGCCTCTCACTGACTATTGGTGCTGTGCCATTGTGAAATCCTACTGTAAGCCAGAAGATCAGCTTTCATCTGAGGACTACGATGATTTTAGCTGTGCCAACAGGCAAGGCAAGCTGCCTTAAACCACACCGACTTTCCACCCAAAGCTAAGTGGCTTTAGCACAACTCACATTAGCCACCACAAAAGGCCTCCATGTTGTTATTGTTTAGTCTGGCAATGGCTGTATTATCAGCTTACCGATGGTATCTTTTCAACAGCAACCTAAATAGAAAGTGGAGTACAGACAGTAGCTAAAAACACTTTGCAGGCTCATGAAGTCAGTAAACAGACTTTGATTTCTGCAAACTCCATGAAGGGACAATGCTCATTGTTAAATAGCTGTGCTGGTTCCAAAAAGTATCATGTGACTAACTACATAGCTCCTATGTAGTTGGTTAAGATGTAAATACGTGTGAGAGACAGATGGAAGGAGAGTGTGGATTGGCTCCAACAGAGCGTGTGTATGTGTGTGTGTGTGTGCCAGACACCCAGAGAAATGAGACAAATGGTGGGACAAATGGCCTCCTGTCCTCGCAAGACGCTCAGGCATTCCGGCAGCTTCTCTCAGTCATGTCCAAGCTTGCATCACCTCTCTCTCTCACACCGGGCTAGTGGGGAGCAATGGAAAACTGTCCATTTCAATCTCATTCTCTCTCTCTCTCTCTCCCTCTCCACTCGTTCACTCGCTTTTTCTTTCCTTGTCTTGTTTTTTAGCCCAAAGCCTTGTGTCCCACAACACTGACATTTTGGCATTTAATGTAACATTTGAGATGTCAGCAGATCTCTGGTTCTTTGTTGGCATGCACCCCTTCATCCCCATCTCTCTGCCCACCCACCCCTCTAACACACACATTTTTTGTTCTTGCAGAAACATAAACGGTGAGACTCAGCAGATTTTTCTGCCTGGACTCGGCGCAACCCCCCCATACCACCCCATCACCCCGCCAACCCCCAACCCGCCTGATCCCGGTGGATCTGACAGACCCATATTGCGTGCCGCTGGTAATTAATCCCACACAAACTAGGAAGTGTGAACACAGCTGCATTTCCACATGGCTGCACCTATCCCAACCACAGGTTCTCCCCTGTTGCCATAGCCACGATTTACAGTCACCAAGGGCTCCACTGTACACACAATCGCTGAGGTACTGACTCAAAAAATAAAAGAAAAAAATCTGTCATAATGCATTTATTTAGGTCATTAAGCATTTCAGCAGTGAACTTCAGTTGAACCTTTTTTTTTTGTAATTATTAAATCCTGTTGTTGTTATTGTTGTTGAAAACAGCATATTATGAAAGGAATTCAAGAAAAAAAATGGCATGCTTCAAGTAAGCATAGTGAATTATTCATGCATAACCTTTAGCTAATACACAAGCCCAAGCGACACTTCCAAGGCGAGCAGTCTGTCATGAAAGGCAATGCATAAACTGCCAAGAAGATCCTTAGTAACAAACTCACCCTCAGCAACAACAACAAAAAAACCCTGTCACCTCTGAAGAGTTTGCAGATGAAAGCCACCGTTGAATCTGCCCACTTCACGGCATGGAGGTCAACACGTGACCAAATGGCTGCCCCAGTGCCAAGCTCCTGCAGGTCTTTGGCACCTCCCAACCAATCCCATGGATCCACTGACCAATCCTTAAACATAAGTGACTAAAGTGCTGGATGGGACTCGGCCCTCTTCCTATCCTTCTTGCATCCTGACAACGGAGCCGAAGCATGTGAGAAGGCGGATGAAGGGGAGAACAGTGAAAGTGGGGATGGATCACCTACTGTTGCCAGTACACTGATTATTTATTTATCAACAGACCTTTAATAATTTAGGCTGTTAACAGCGGTGGTATTTGTGGTTGACATGAAGAGCGGAACAATTTAAGGAAAAATGCATACAAACGATGCCAAGCATTTGAAACCTGCATTACGCTTTCATTTACAGTGATCTACTATATATTAGCTAAAATGCCAGCTAGTTCTTCCTACAGTGCACTGAGCTATTCGTAACCCCACCACTTCAGTGCACCAACCAAGTGTTCATTCCTTGAAGTTAAAGGTGCCTTCTGGATACAAAAGTTGCTGTCCCAGCGAGGGAGTGTTGGTGTTCAGAAGATGAATGGAGGAAGGAGAGAGAGAACAGCGCCACACCTCTACGAGGCCCAGGGGAGTTTTCCAGGTGCTTGCTACACGCCCAGCACCTGCACAGATGGCCGCCTTTCACCAGTGACCGTACGACGCAGGTCAACTACCGCAACACACACACACACACACGCACAAACAAGATACAGCCCATACTGGAATGCACTTCTTGATGAAATGAAAAGAAAGAACAGAGAAGAAGACGAAGAAAACACAGCTATGGGTCACTACACAGCAGAGAGAAAATACACCAAACCCTCCCAAAAAACCCACACCTCGGGCAGCATGAACAAGCAGACAGGTCAGAAGCTAACAGCTGAGCTCATCTGCTGTCAATGACTAAAGATCCTGAAGTCCCAAAAACTGCCCCCGGTGCTCATCGCTGGGCAGGGGCCAAACTAAATCTACCCCTTCCACCCACCCCAGCTCCACCCACACCAACAGCACCAGCCAACCTGCTCTGCACTGGGTGAGGCCAAGGTTACACACATACTCACACACACACACACATACGCGCACACACACAGACTTCCTCTGACTGGCAGGGACAACAGCTCCAGCTGAGATGTGGGGGTCTGAGGAGACGCAGGAGTGGGCGACAACAGATGGCCCCGGCATATGCTACTGGACTCTCCTCAGCTGCTCGGCTTCAAACCCGCAAAAAAAGCCCTTAACCATTCAAACGCATTAAACATACATGGGGTTTTCACTGGCCAACAGACAGTCAGCTGTGAGCCCACGTAAAGAGAAAAGTCCAGCTCAACCCAAGCTGTGCCGACATGTAAGGGGTGAAAACACTCATTAGTGTTAAACAGGAACAAACAAATGTTCTGATAGCACATGGATAACTAACTGTGAACTGAAAACTGTGGCCAGGTGGTAGAATTGGCTTAGTGCTGTTGCCATTCCCTCAACCTGTGCTTATCTCACTTCCAGGGAGAACTGCAACTGCTACTGTGAATTGTTTGATAATGTTTTATTAGTAACAGCTATAAATCTTTCTTTGAAGCATGGTCAAGAGAATTACTCTAAAATCTTTCATTGCGCACAATGAAGAGAGATAAATTTGCCATTGTTGTGTATAGTGTCTAAACCCTAGCTAGGCTAACACCACCGTAGTGCTAGGTTATAGCAAAGCATGCTAATATCCACCTGCAGTCTCTGGGCAGGTATCAAAATACAGAGGCAATAGTGCAGACAGAAATGCCACAGAGCAGAGATAGCTCCACTGTGTTCCTCCTGGCCACCTTGGGCATGCACCCTCCCTGAGTTATTCCAGTGGCGACGGGGCTACTGCAGCCCAGACAGCAAATGCATACATATCATACCAGGGGCTTAATCAACTGAGGCAGGCAGCCCTCATCAGCTGCCCTGGCCTGGCCCTTTGGGCTCACAGTGCTGGTGCCTCGGTTTTTTGCGTGGTTCATTGACCCCATGTGGATCCTTCGGAAATCTAAAAGTATGGGAAGTAGAACTAAATCATGCAGTAGCTGTTGTTTGTCAGGTGACTGGGGGTTGAAGGACATGCCCTCTTGGGGAATAAACAGCAGCTACCTGCACATCTGGTGGGCATATGTACCCCCCCACCACACACACACAACACACACACACAGCCCCCAAACCCCCAAACTCCTTTTTGTCTGGGGGCCAGGGGATGACGAGGAGAGAAGAAGGGTGCCGACATGGAGACGCAGTGAGCCTTCATGTTTAACAAAACCACAACACAGAACACATTCCACCACACAGCCCTGTGTGTCTGAAGTGTGTTATAAAAACTACAGACGCGGATTACGTGCATGAGAGGGATTCAGGAGACGTACAACATGCCTCATAGCGTGTTCCGAGATTGCTGGGAAAAAAAAAAAAAAAAAACAGCCGTTGCCACGGCTGAGGAGATCCACTTAAGTCTCCGCCGGACAGCAACAGGCTCTCTCTCATGCAGCCTGCTGGCTACAGAGGATTTACGGCTTCTTTTCATTTTTGTCTTTTGGCCTCGCTGTTTTTTTTTGCTTCCCTAAAACCTGTTGAGAACCACTGCAATGATTTTCCTGAACCTCTGCAAACACCGAAAGCTATGAAAAGGATGAAAAGAACCTATGAGAAGAGCTTATGAGGAGAAAGGAGAGGACAGAGAGAGAGAAAGAGAGATGTAAAGAGAGAGACAGAGAGATGAAGAGGGGAGATGAGATGAAGGGAGGAGAGGAACAAGATGAGAGAATTTCATATTAGCAGGATAAAAATGGCACAGAGAACATGCTCAATGATGAAGGAGACATGAGAGAAAAAAGATGGAGGACACAGAGAGAGAGGGAGAGAGAGAGAGAGAGAGATGTAAGGAAGTAAAGGGTTTAAACTCATTAAGCCGTAAAGAGATAACACATAGAATATAGAGCGATGCCAAGCCACTGTAAGACAAAGTTAATTTACACATGAGCAATGCTGAGGTAGAGATGGAGAGAGAGAGAGAGAGAGAGAGAGAGAACATACAGGCTAGATGACACATTTCAGTTGATTTGAATATTTAAAGCCAGTGGGGAGGATTTTCATTTATGTAGTTGTGCATGTGACTGTATGTGTGTGTGTTTGTGTGTGTGTGTGTGTGTGCATGTTTGTGCATGTTATTGTGAATGAATGTGGGTCTAGGTTAGTCTTGGGGGTGGGGGGGGGGGAGCAATGTGCCAATTACAACTTTAAAAAACCCTCTTTAAGTGACTCACATAAACCCAAGGCTCCAATCTGCACGTGTCCTCCATTTGAGAAATAAAAACCTACAGGAAACACAACACAAAGGGCTTGAGCTTGGCGCGGAGTCTCTGTGTGGGTCCGATTTGCATGCATCAGCCACATTTTGAGCAGACTTCAGCGACTACACCCCTGCACAGAAGATTTTTTGCCCTTTCCCTGTCTCTCTCTCTTTCTCTCTCACACACTCTCTACTGTCTGACAGGCCAAACAAAACATCACAGGGAGAAAAATCTGCTCGTTGTTTTGGGAATTTTTTTGAAGTTTTGATGTGCTTATAAGCATCAAGAGACACTCTCCATCATAAAAGCATTCAGAGACAGCTTCTCTGCAGAAAACCAGTTCCATGATATCTGCACACCCATCTGATGCTGTCTAAAGGGTCTATGGATAATTGTAAATCAGATCACTGTTCCAAATGCAGATTAGGGAAGTTTTTCATTACACTGTTGATGAAACATGGCAAACCAATACTATACTTGACATTACCAGACATTACTAATGGTGCAACGGGATAAACTTTCAGGGTGACTTAGATCCTTCTGAGAGATTTGAACACAGTACTAATTTGTGTCTAGTTGAGCCTTTTGCTCTAATATCCTCACGCACCAGGTAGAGGATGTGTGTCAGGTATTTTTACACCAGTTTTCTCTTGAAACATTAGGACTCTAATCAATAACACCACTAAAGAGTAACTCAGAAACAAGTAATAACTTAGCAACAACGGGGACTTGGTTTGGCTGAGGAAAGTCAAATGTCTCAATGACACCCAAGACTTCCTCAATCCAGCCTAGAGTATCAGAGCGCCAAGTAAGTGCAATCCCACTCTCAGTCAAAGCACAATGAACAGTGTAAACCTACCAGCCTATTAGAGTCCACAGAGATGGCTTGCAGTACAGGGTGGTAGACTGTGGTATGCATAAAGTTCTAAATCAAGCCACTACAGAGTACTGCAGCTATCGCATATCTATGCTGGTACATATGTTATGCTCCTCTGGAATGATAACATTTGTCACGTTTGCCCATATGCCAACATTCCAAAGGAGCAGCTGATTAGGGAACAGACGATGGCCAATGAAACTTATGCTGTCAGTAACCAAAGCAACGATGACTAGCTATTGTTTCCAAATAAAACTGCATGGATAATTGATAATACTGTATAGTCAATAGAGAACGCACAGTCTTTTCTTGGCATGTTCAATCTGCATGAAGACACTCAAAATTTGATGAAAGAACGAACAAACATAACATACGATAGTCAGTCAGTCACTAAGTGTGAAAAGCCTTTGCCATCATAAAGGATGAGGTTTTTAATGTTCTTTCCTACCCAACCTAATTCATCTGACCTTGACTACATTTAAATGATGAGGATTTAACCCTGCTCGAAATAATGGCGAGATGGTTTCTAGGTAGCGCTCCAAACGCTCTGCTAATCTCCTACCTGCCAGGCAACAACACCGCTTGCCACCACATCTCAATAGCCTGTGCAAACACAAGCCATAAACCTCACTCCGCAGGGGCACATTGTGAGACCCTTGTTGCCACATTAAAAACCAGATACTTGTCACACCGAACACAGTTGCCTGGAAGTGACTGATAAATCACACTGACATCTTAGTGGTTTCATACACACTTATTTTTAATCACCATAAATCAAAACAACAGACCTCTACGACTTCATATTACTGTGCTTGAAAGCGACCCTGGAGTAGAGTTCTCCTACAATGCCTTCCATGCATTCCTGCATGACGCTGTAACTGCACACTACAGGTTTTCTGCCCATGCCCCCATTTAAATAAAGCACGTCTCCTTAACCCTGGATGTGGTAAGCACATCCAAATTTCAGCTGAGTCTGTGTAGCTGCTGATTTTCCTATACCCACTACACATTTTTTTGTTGTTGAGCACAGGGGGAGGTTTCACCCTGCATTAGCCTCATGTAGACCTGGTCCAGGCCTCTGGACTCAAACCCAATGAACCGGCCAGAGTACAGCGCAGCAAGCCCTCCGGGAGGACTGGAAATGAAGTGGGTCGACATCGCCGTCTCGAAGAAGGACTTTGCACAGATGCATCCGGCTGTCATTATCAAGTGCAAACAGTGAGCTGTCATAAAATGTAGTCACAGGTGCCTCATACCCCTGCTCAGAAAATTAGCCCTACCATGTATTAACACAAAATTAATGAGAATCTCTATATGAGAAATCTGAGAGAGAGAAGACCAAGGGTGATGCAATATTGCAAATGTAATTGAATATCTATCTATCTATACATCTATCTATCTCTCTCTCTATATATATATATAGGTCATAGAGTGTCATGGTTTACATCATAATATAACCACAGCAGATTAACTACTACATGATTGAAATTGACATATTTTGATTATATTGCAACCAAATGCCAAGTGTTAGACAGGAAATTCCCAAGGAAATATAAACTGCTGTCAGGATGTTTTGGCTGTGTCACAAAGTTAAAGGAAACTTACGATGAGCATCCCTGAAAAGTGTATCCAAGGTACAGCTGCAGTGTATGACACTGCTTTATAGGATAATGTCTTAATTCTATAAGGCTGAAATTAGTAGCCTAAGTAATTAGTAATTACTTAATTAGTAGCCTATATATGTACAACAAAAAATCGGCACAATAACGAAATTACAAATTACACTGTTGCCTACGACTGGTGCAGCATGAAGCATCTTTATTTATGAGAGGATAGGGCATCATAGCCTTTCAAAACTTACCTTCAATCAAGGTTAAGAGTAAAATGTGTTTTTTTTAGATTGAGTCGACATATCGCCGTAAAAGTTCAGTCATTCTCCATGGCTGAGCGCTCCTTTATACACCATTATGTGTAGGCATTAATTCCATACTGATATTCCACTGTAAACGGCGTCAAGATGTAGGCGATTCGTCCATTCATACAGAGCCTCTATAACAAAAGAGTGCGAGTGCAGCAGAATGAAATAAAATGAAATTAAAATAAAAATGGCGAGAAGCAAAGATAAAACGCAACCACTCGCGTACAATGCCCCTCAGAGACACATCCGACTGTTTCTGTCTGACTTCTACTCTCAGGTTAGAGGAACTCTGCGCACCGAGAGGGGCGAGACCAACTGCTCCCATAAACAAGGGGTACAGAGAAACGGACGGCTTGTGTCTGCGTTAACATTAACTGACATAAGAATCGTTCCGACTATCAGGTTTGAAGAAATGACATCTGGATGAATTGCAGTTGGCGACCTACGCGCTCTAGCAACCCAATTACTAACCCGTTTGACTTAAATCATGCGCATACACTCCTTTACTTCCAAAGTCTCTCTCACCTGTAAACTTCTCACTCTGCCGAGAGTTTGGCACGAGAATTCACTGAGGTTCGGCCAAGTTACTTCAAAGGAGGACCAAGACTTGCAGCGTGAAATAATGACCATTCAAACGGACAGCTCTAAAAATTCGATTGAATCCGATTTTACACAGAACTTAGATCTCCATACCGTTTGTCCAAGGAGTATAACCTACCTACCCATTGTGGTTGAACTGACAAGGGTCTGTTTTGGTACAAATAAACATGTTGCATCTAATTACTGTAGTACCAAAAGGAGATTACCATCTTTCTTTAATGACCAGTGGGTTCATTTGCAAACCAATAGCTGTTAATTTGCCTACAAATGGGAAGCTTCATTGATATGTATGCTGCTCATCCACACCCAAGGGCTTTCATTGCATATCTGCAACTCTGCATAATGCTGTGTACATGTTAGTATGTGGTCCACAATACAAAAAAGAACATGATTTTTCTTGTTTCTGATTTCAAACAGCTCCAACTGTATCTCAGTGCCAACACTTCTGAAATATTTTATTTATCCCGCTTAGCTAGCTCTTAGAAAGCATCAGAGAGTCTTATGACCAAAATTATTTGACAAACTGGGGTGAAAAGATTGGGAAATTATACAAATGTGTGTGTGTGTGTGTGTGTGTGTGTGTGCATGTATGTGTCCACATGAGCCTGTGTTCCCTTTCAAGGGCACACCTCGTCTAACAGAGTATCCATCAAGCAGAGCACAAACAGTTTTCACATTTCATAATCAGTGCCATGTGAAGGTTCAGCTTTTGAACTAGAAGAAAAAGTGTCACACAGCCTTTGGTTTGGAATCTAATTGCTCCTATAGGCTCACCATTATAAACCACAGATTTACAGGCCTCCTCCATACATGAAGCATCACATTAAAGCATTTCATGTCAAAACAGAATCAGCACAACATAAACACACAGAGGGAGAGCGAGAGCCAATGCAGAGCGGCAGTCAGTCAGCTGCTACCCTGTCATCTGGGATTTGCATTGGGGGAGAACGGGAGAGCCTCTGTATAATTTTGAGCATGTGGATTGAATGGAGGGAAGTTCAACCGGAGCTTGGTGAACAGAGAGCATCTCCTGCCCCTTTTCCTGGAATTCTCCAAGGGCCGTGGTGGCGGCGGGTTCTCACACAGGCCAAGGGTTCTGTAACTGCTAACTGTATATGTGTGTGTGTGTGTGTGTGTGTGACCCATCAATGAGGTGAACTCCAGCAAAGGCTATGGCAAGGGGTTCATCAATCAGAACAGTGTGACATACAACAACATGGTCCTTTTTGGGCAAATGATGCCCAACGGGATTAAAGAAAGAGTCGTGACTCTTGATAACAACTGCCCTCTAAAATCATAAATGAATATAATTACATTGTATGTCAACTCCAAAAGCATACCATACCATTCAACCCATGCCATTCAGAGAAAATACGGGAAAACATATTTAAATATTTTTTTTTACAACAGACAACAGCAGGAAAAAAAAAAAAAACAGGAGTTAGGGGGCAGAAAACTGGTGCCATCCAGGCACCAAATGGAGGCCTGTCTGGGGATTCTACCATCTGTTAAACAGATCGAGGCATAAAACGCTCCTCCACCTCCCCCTCACACAGGTGTTTACCATTAGCCGAGGTCTGAAATGCTACTTTACAGCAGTGAATTCTTCTCCCAACACACTTGTTCCCGAAAACCACAACACAGGAGTGTTTGGCAACACTGCTCGTCAAAGGGCCTCCATACAAATTAGATGAGTAGCCTGTATGGAGGGTCCAGGATAACCCTCCTGGGCTTTGAGTGTGGTAACAACAGTCCGTTGGAAACGTGCAAGTTTATCTATCTAGTCAACACTGGGCTGTCATGAACAGAAGTTCTGCTCCACTGTTCCACTTACAGTTTGATCATGGGTGCTGGGAGTTAGGAGGAAATGTACCAAAAATTACTTTTTCAGAAATCTTGCTCTTGTTCTAAATGGTTAATGTCACAGTTTTTATGTGTATGCAAAGACAGTGAATTCCTTTACATAAACAACACCCTGATTTAAAAAGTAAATAATGTATGCTTTATAAAAAAAGAGACTCGTTCACATTTTTATGTGGGGGCAGAGAATCGGCCATGTTTCCAGGACAATCCTCTCAACAGTCTTGCTGAATCTTCTCAGAGGCAAAGACACCCTGAATGGGATTCTTAATGAAACTGGAGATTTACTGCATGCTAAAGACAATGGGTGCCATAGCAGCCAAGTGTGTGCTAAAACGTCTAAACATTGTAAATGTGTGTGTATGTGTGTAGTATGTGTGTGTGTATGCGTGTGAGCTTTGGGGGTGGTGGAGGCGACTTTGCAACAGCTGATCTTGACACATTTAATGCAGCGCCTTTCATTTCATGCCACTTGGCAGAGTCCACTCTCACAGCAAACCCTCTCCTCTCCTGGATTAATTCCATAATCCCAGAGAAAACCCCCCACTCTCTGCCTTCAGTCAGTACCTTCTTACTACCAGCTCCTCCTCGCTAATCCAGCGCTTGTTCCAACTCGCCGTGAGGAGAAGTGTCAGCCTAAGAGATGTGGTCACACATCACTGGCCCCTCTGCTTTTCTCCAGACACGCTCATTCGAGTTGTTTCTTGTTCAGCGAGCACCAATCTCCATGAGGACTGACCTGCTCCCATTCCCTTCACAAGATCATTTAATCTAGGCTCTATTCTGCGCGTTTATGAGAAACCATAATGGGCAGTCTGAGAGGCAGTGATTACATCAGAATGAATTAGTCTATATTAAGAGAGCCGGTGAGCGGTCTCCACTGCTGAGCTGTGCACTAACAGACTGGACGCGACCCAACTAGGTGCGGCCGTCTGGCTGGAGCGCTCGTGCTATCACATTACCTGATGAGTAATAAAGTCAGTGGACATCTGCGGTGCTGAGTGAGGAGTATGCATGAGTACACTGCAGGAGCGTAACGAGGAACAACACTGGAGGTCAGGCCGATCATGTCAGAGAGTTTTTTTCCTGCGCTGAGTGAGACAGAGGTAGAGAAAGAGAGAGGACATAACCTTGCCACCTTCACAGGACGCAGAGAGGCAGGCCCATCCCTGAACCACACTTCCTTTGCTTCCTCAGGAGGCCTATAGTCCACTCCCAGGCCCCACAGACAGTGTGACACGGCACAGGGCCTTCACCTTTTACTTTTCATCCACACTCACTCATAACAGCAGGGGCACTTATAGTACGACATATATTTGAAAAAATGTGTCATTGATACAACAGATTCTGTACATGTGTCCAGTAACTGGAGGTGTCTTTTAGTGGGATTTGATATACTCTAGCTGCCTTTTCAAAGTTATAATGTAATACACTGTATTTAAGTACAAGGATCTGGCATCATCTGGTGAACAATGTGCGACAACAGCATGTCCCACATTCTTCAATGTGTCTGTTTCAAAGCCAGTAACTTTTATTGTTTTATGACCGGCCTTGACGGTAAGACATGTTGGACGTAAACGGGGGGAGCATGATGAATGTATGACATTTCATTAGTGTACACACATATACGTCAACAGCAACTCATTTGCAGATAAAAGCCAATGCTCTCCATTTAGCCTTGTAGAAGGATGCTAATTACAAGTGGTGATGACCACAGAAAGATCAGCTGCAACAACTTCTTTAAACCTGTGTAATCTATTTACACCCACACATGCCAAAATTACTTATGGCATGAGAGGCAATGTGGCATTATGTAACAGGTTTCCTAACACAGGAAAAAGTGATTCAGAAACGAAACCTGAGTGTTGTCCTGAGAGCTCACAAAAGGGCTTTAAGGAAAGGGAAGGGGGAACTCCCGACAAAAGCAACCCCCCCCCCCTTCTCCAACAACAATGAGCTATCCAGGCCAGCTCATTACTTTGTAGTTCTTTTGTTTTTGCAAGGCAGGGAGAGATTTCACAAATACAGTGTGAGAGGTATAAGTGGGAGGGAGAGAGAGAGAGAGAAAGAGAGAGAGAGAGAGATCTTAAGCCTCCTTAGAGACCACAGTGCTCTTTGACAGAGTTACAGAGTCCGGACCCTTTGGAGTTGGTGCCTTTAATTTGACTTACAGAACTTACAGGACCACAGGGGGTTTTCTCTCTCTCTCTATCTCTCTCTCGCTCTCTATGTTCCCCAGTGGCAGCTGTAGGAGAGGGGCAGTCCTAATAGTCCCTTTAAATTAGGGAAGATCCTCAGAGTTGTTGTAGTTCTGCTGCTTTGATTTATTGTGTGATTTACGAGCCCTGGCATACAACAGTTACCAACATTCTCGACTATGTACACGCTTGTGTAGAACGCTGTAAATGGCTCTGTGGTCAGGGCCAGTCAGCGATTCAAAAGCTGATCAGTGATTGAAACGCTCTCTCTCTCTCTCTCTCTCTCTCCAGCCATGTTTATCTTGTGTAATTTACTGTTGATGATGCACCCATTTCCTGAAATTGTGTTAATTCTGTGTAAGTGAGAGTTTCAATTTATTTCGAGCTTGTTTAATTCTAGAAAAAAAAACAAGGGAAATGAGAATGACAGAGAGGGAGACAGAGGGACTCAGAAAGGGGAGAAGAGAGACACTAATGAAGAATTCCAAGGCAGAGGTTGTGCTCTGAATGTTAAGAGCAGACATTCAAATGATTTTTTAATGTGGCGTCCCATCACCCACCCTGCCAATCTCCCTCACTCTCACCCGCCGACTGTCGCTTTCGCTCGGGCTGACGAGAGACTGCAGTGGCCTGTGAGCAGAACTTCAAACAGCCGCAGCCCCTCTCTCTCTCTCTCTTTCTCTCCCTCTCTCTCCCCTTCTATCTGTCTCTATCTCTCTTCTTGAGTGGCTTTGATATCGGGCGCGAGGAGCTCGTTGCTGAGCAGAAAACCCAAACACAGCCTTCGGTGCTCTGCTGGCACTGCTGCACAAGCAACTTTGCTCCTTGTCTCAACCTCCCCCATGGCCCTCAACCACCACCACCACCACCACCACCCAGCAGCCCAATTAAGAAAAAAAAGGTAAAAGAAAAAAAAAAAAACACCATGCTACCCCTACGAATCATTTACAAAATCAGCAGAGGGCATCCCTTCACCTAGAAAAGATCCAGTGAACTCCTAACCTGCTAAATTACAACTCAGCGTCTCAAAAGCCTGACATCTTTGACCTCTCGTTAGATAGCAGTTTATTTAGCGCGTGGCGTGGGAGAGAGATACCACATGAGTGCTACAGCATCACTGCCCTTGAAGTTGACGAGTGATGATTAAGATCTGATGATAGGGGATCTTGTTCTAATTAAGCGACTGGTGGCCCTGGGGGTGGAGGCAAATCTTTCAGCTTTGCTGCAGTGAATACAGGCCAGCCCCCCTTTTTGGAGCCTAATCAAAGTGTGTGTGTGTGTGTGTGTGTGTGTTTGTGTGAGAGAGAGAGAGAAAGAAAGAGAGAGAGAGAGAGAAAAATACACAGTGTGTTGGAGCTGGAGTTGCAGGCATGGAGTATGGGTGGGTGGGTGTTGAGAGCGTGCATTAATGTTTGTGACTGTCCCTGACTATGTGTGACGATCTCTCTGCATGTGTGTAGAGCCTATGTGAATATCTCTGTGCATGCTTCTGTGCATGTGTAAGTAGACTGTGTGAATTCTATTTCACATGTCTTTCTGAGTGTGTGTGTGTGTGTGTGTCCCACTGCTGGTAAGATGAACAGCTGCAGTGAGTGGAAGTGAGGGGAGGAGGGAGGTGTGACGGCTCTGGCAAACTAACCAAAACACTCTACAGGGTCTCAGGCTTGCTGAGACCTGCGTTTCTCACACTCCCAACCTCCCTGTAAGCTGCGTCAGGGCTCTGGGAAGCAGGAGGCTGGTCTGGCTGGGGTTCACAGGTGACGAGCAGCGTGCTCTCAAATCATTAGCACCAATGAGGCTTCCAAGAGTAGCGCGGTTTTGCATCATCACTTCTGTGCTCTGTTGGGTACTCTGCATATATAATATGTGTGTGTGTACGTGTGTGTGTGTGCGCGCGCGCTGAATCAGGGGGCCTCAAAGGCTGTGTTGAAAGCAGAGAGACGATGACTGTCGAAAGGGAGGCAACACCTGTTTTTTTGCCTTTTCCTTTTTTTCCAACCTCCTCTGGTCTTCCATGCCCCATGTGTTCCCTGTGCTTTCTCCATACCCTACCTGCCTATCATCGACACTCCGCAACATTCCCAGCATAACACCTGAGGGGCCTGGAGCTTCCATTCCACACTATCGCCATGCTACACGCAAACAAGCGCTGAGGTATAAGCAGACAGACAGACATGCCTCTTGGCAGGTTTAGAATAACAACCTTTACGCGCGGGAGGATTAGGCAACAACAGCATCACACTGGGAGTGAACGATGAGACTCTGAGTTAGGGGCTGCGAGCAGACAGATAGCGGTGCAATATCACAGCATGAACGCCCTCTGTGGAGAGAGCTACCCATGTGAATCAGAGAACGATCCGACGACTCATTTGTACAAACTGCATGGTGTGTGTGTTGCGAAATGTGTGCAATCAGACACAGGCTACTTACTGGGACTGATAATTACTAACCAGTAGCATTTAGACACTACAAATAGTCCACATACTTGCTTAACATCAACTTATGTATTAACTGCTAATGTGTCAATGGTAGAGTGTTTTAACCTGATGAGGTATTCAACAGGTATTTAAGAGACACAGAATAATGTAGGACCCCGAGGTACACTGAGAGTTTAGAGACATGGCAAGACTTCAGGCATACAGCAACTCTAACTGGAGTAGCAGGGTGGTGCAGTGCAGTACAAAGGGCCTTGGAAAGAGCCAAGTAGAGTCTGAGGCAAGAAGCACTTTAGGCAGTTCAGGTTAATCCATCACAGTCAAACCCTGAAATAAGCAGTAATTGCTATCATACACACAGTGTGAAGTCAGGCCATCCTTTTTTGTAGAGCTCTCCAGTGCATGCTGATTAGGGAAGCACTCAGACTGCATGGAGGAACCAGACCACTGGCCACAGAGCACTTGGGAAATGGCACAGAGTAAGAGCGTCCCCACTGGCAATTAACAGGAACTACACAGGCCCCGAAAATCAAAACTTCAGTGATACTGATCAGCGGTTAACTCAGTTGGGAAATGCCTGTTAAGATTTGAGTTATTTTATAATTATGTTGATTCATAAACACTCACTGACTAATCCAAGAAGATCACTGCAAAATTATGAACATAAAAACCATTTCATGAAGCTTAAATTATGAATGTCAGATAATACACAAGCCACCATTCGCAATGCGTGGAAAATCATCGAAGCTTTCTAGTTATTGTATTACTTAAAAAAACAGTGTAACTTGGTAGAAATAATGTTCTGAATTCATTAAAGTGAAATGCAGAACGGAAATAATTTCGTCTTCTCTGTGCTTCCATCTGCTGTGTTTAGGCTGATAAAATATGAACTATCCAAGGGCAACAAACGCAATGTACTGTGGCAAATGGTGTCTTTAACTGACTGTGAAATGTTTGCCGCTCCCTCAAGAACACTCCAGGGTGAGGGATTCCGTGTGTTTTTAGGATGATGCAAGCAGCCAAATGCTGGATTATTTTTTTTCTTCTACGGCTATTGTCTCATGAACCATAAGCTGCCTACCCTCAAAGATTAAGCTTTAAAGACAGGGCATCGTAGACAAGTAAAAAACTATTTGTTCCCCAGGGACTTCAAGGTTGAAGTGTGGCTGATTTGTGGCTGAAATGCAATCTTGTGTTTAGTTTTTTTTATTGGGAGTCAGTAGTGAGATGGGCAGATGAAGGTGACTTAGGGAATGCCATGACAGGAACGACAGATACAGACAGGAGCGATGGAGAGATACTATATCACCACATCTATGACACTTCGTATCCCCTTCAAGCTCCTCAAGAGGCAGTTTAGAGTCTCTGCTCTATTTCAGCCAGATCTGTTCCCACCTTTATAAAAAGAGGTTCCTCTCTCTCCCTTTATTTTTTAACTTTCTCTCGCTTCCTTTCATTGCTGTTGCTGCTGTCTCCATGCACTCTCGCTTACACTCTGCCAAGCAGCTCGTCCTTGACACTGCAGTTAGCGCTTCCCAGCGCAACTCTTTTCTTCCCTTACTACAGTCACACCCACTCTATAGCCCGCAGTCTCACACCAATCACTCTCACTGGCTCGCCTTAAATGCTTCTCTCTGGGAGGAAGAACAGCAAATGAATGAAGATCTTGAGCTTCCAAAGGAGCGGCTCCGTTCATGATGGAATATCCTTTAATGCCCTGTAGTCAAGTATCTCTCTCTCACTCTCTCTTTCTGTCTCACTCTCTCTCTCTCTCTTTCTGTCTTTCACGCAAGCTCTCTCTCTTTCACTGGCTGCATCTCTCTCTATCGCTCGCTCTCTCAGTGTTTGCTTTCAAACATGACCTACATTTTTCTGCCTGAGCGAAGCGCACAGATCTGTCACAGTTCGACTTCTCCACAGCACCACAACACTCAATGAGCTAAACTGTGCAGCATGGGGAAAACAAATGTGTGTGTGTGTGTGTGTGTGTGTGTGTGTGGAGGGGGGGAGTCAGAGAGACAGAGAGACATACATAGACAGTGGGCGAGAGAGAGGGGGAGAAAAAAATAAGAAGACAGTCAACGGCAAAGCCAACCACTGCATGGCAACAATGTGGAAAATCCCCTACTAAAAATAGCGGCATATCGCGAGGCTAGCTGCTCTGACAGTGCAGCCAATAACCTTTCACCCCCGGGGCGCTGGCGTGGGGGGGTGGGGTCGGTCCGTCAGAGCGAGTTTGGGTGAGTGACTCAGATCCAGATGTCTGGACTGAGCTGACAGGGTCACGTTCACGTTCAACCCCGCTCGCTCACCATGTGACGGGGCGATGGCGTCTGCGAGACAATGCAGGCGTGCGATGCGCAATGGCTGCTCCTGCTGCTGCTGACGAGCGCTTTTAAGCCATTGTGAGCACAGATGTTGCTGTGCCAGTCAAAACCACCTCTGCGGCGCCATCCAGAAGGTTACACGGCTGTTTACTTGTTTGAGTTGGGGAGGTGTTGGGGGAGGGGGTATAAAGAGGTCGTCCTTCAAACACTCTCGAGGTGTCTTCCTATACAGACATTTCAGCAGCATTGGTCACACCCTGGCACAGCGGCTGTCCAACTGGTCGGGTCAATTTGCCTCGGACAGTTGATGTCTTTGAAGATCCCCAATAGCCTCATCCTTCATGTCCCTCCTTGCAGGGGCTCCACCAAATCAGCATGTAAATGGCAGGACCCCCTTCTTTAAGGTGGAGGATTATTCAGGTGGACGTGTGGAGATGGGGGCCCTGAATAATGAAAGCCAAGCTGGAGAGGGACCAGCTTTTGCTGCATGGTGTGGTGACAAGTGCTCAGTTTCTACCATCACTCTTCTCCCTCCAAGACCATAAGAGGAAAACATCAAAATTTGGCAGAGACATTTGTGTAAATCACGCTGACTCTTTTTCTAAGGCAGCTATCCAAAATGCAGCAAAAATCTAATTCAGTTTTATTGGGGGGGGGGGGGGTATGTTGGTCCTTTCAAGCATAAAAAAGCATTCATTCAACAAATAGACCATTACAATGGTAGTATTTAAAAAAAAACAAAAACACTGACAAAGGTTGCAAGGTGAAGCTAAGTCTGTGCTGAACTCCACTGTGAACTTGACTGGGACCCTTTGAAGGAGCCATCTGAAATCAGACCCAGAAATGCATCGTAATTAAAACGTGGCCAGCGAAGTGGAAGTCCTGCTGCTCTTTGAGGAATGGCCAGTCCGTGCAGGAGTTAATGCTTTCTAGTATGTGGGAAAAACCACTAAAAGCCACTAATCTGCTTAACCACAGCCTATCCCATTTAATTTAGCCCATATTGTAAAGCGCTATTGACAAAACCATCCGGAGAGAGCGTGATTTGGTGTGACTAGTGTAATAATTTACTGGGTTTTAGACAGAGCTTTAAGGAAACTATTTTAATCTGTTTTACATCAAAGCGCACTGACCGAATTAAAGCCCTCACAATGTTTCTCTTATGATAATATCTGACCAGGCAAGCAGTCTCGATCCTGCATCATATGGAGAGTATTACCTGCCCACAGCTTTGTTTGTCTTTGCCCTCTACCATAACCTATCCTATACCAAGTAGCTTTGAGACTATAGTTAACTGTTTTGAAGTTAAACTAGCAATCATTTAATCTATGATGTTAATATTGAGTTATATTAATAGATGTACAGCTATGTAATTAAAGGCTAATAACAGGTTTTGCCAAAGGTTATGGCACTGTAATTAAAAGCGATAGATCACATCCTTTGAGGGTATGCAGTCAGAGTTCACTGAGATTTTTCCTGAGAACAGAAGTGACATAGCCACAAAGCTGACTCAAAGGCTTAAAGGTAGAGAGTTGGCAGATGTGCTCTCTGTGTTTGAAAACATGAGAATAAGCTGCTCTTCTGTTGGATGGGAAACTGCCTGTGTTTCAGCCCACCTTCTCTCTGTCAAAACACTGTCTGCTTTTCAATCCTCACCCACCTGTTTCTCCTTTCCTGTCCAACTCCTCACTTTTTAACACTCTTTCTTCTATACTCAACACTCTCTCTTCATCACTGTCAGACAAAAAAATCCTGTCTATCTTCACTAACAGACTATGTTCCTCTGTCTTCACACAAGCGCAGCTTTACCCAATGTTGTAGTCTGTTAAGTCGCAATTCAGTCACATCCATAAAGTGGAAATGTCACTATAACACCAATTTCTTTCAAAAAACTTTTGAAAATACTCTTCCTGTGTTCATTCAACTCTCCCTCTTGGGATACATGTAATGCTTTTGAAAATAGACTTTTAATGCACTAAATTTGGAGAAGACCTGTAACCTCCCATAAAAGGTTGTCTGTTTGATGTCACTTCCATAACACTGGTAACACTGCATGCTGCAAAATTTGAGGATTTGTCTGTACTCATCTGTTTATATTGAAGGAGAAATCCAGTGTGATTCAATCCAGCCCTGTCATTTGAGGTCACTGATTGCTGTCTATAGGAAAAAGCACTGAAAATTTGATACAACATACACCAAACAGCAAATCGGCAGCTAAGGCTAACTGAATTGGGCAAAGGAAAACTTGAAAACTGAAAGTGAATTTCTGTGCCTCATTCAGTTAGTTAGTCAAGAAAAGTTACAAAAAAATTAAGTTACTATTTTTTCTCATGTTCTGTAACATTTCGTCTGTCAACATCCAACCCTAATCAATATCATCACATCCATAATGTTGTTATTCACCTAGCTAAAAGTAATCACCTTATCTGACTTGGTTTGATGAGGCTGATATGGCCTGACTATAAGTCTTCAACTTCTTCTGATTGCACTCTGAATTTCTGGACCTGGTTCTCATTCTAATGCCTATCCTGCACGGGACTCAAAATGTGTATTTATTGGTCTTTGAAAGCTATGGGAAATATCTGTGTTATTTGCTTTCATATCATTTGAGATGCTCCCTCTGTTTTTCCCTCCACAGGCCAAATGATCCCCCGTGGCTTCTCGTTTCAATTACGCAGAGAAGCTGACCATACTGCAAACCATATTCACCTTTCATTCTCAAGCACAGGTTGTAAGGGCTGGCTTAGTAATGGTGTTGCTGGTGCGGCTGTAACTAGTGTATAATATTTGACTGTGGAAAGGGAGCAATACGTCTGCAGCTTTATTCTCACAGATGTGCTCCTGACCTATTTGGACTACTGTAACGCTCATTCCACACTGGAGGTCAGTCACACTCTCTGCAGTCAACCCGAAAACAAAACACACACTGCCTGACACTTGTGTTTTTTGTTTACAGCTACTGGGTAAAATGTTATATTTCTGAATGTTCAATTCTATATGCAATACCTCAGGTCATATACTTTACTCCACATGCTCTAGGCCTATATCAAGCGGCACATAAGAAGTCATTTATGGCCACCTCAACTACCTGTACGAAATGCCATGCATGTACTAGCTAATACACACTCAGTCATGTCCAGCAAGCCGGTTATGACATAACGCTGATTTTCTGACACAGTGGCCTCAATAACCTCCTAAGTGTCACCCCGCCCCCCCAGCACAACCCTCCCCCTTCCCGTCCCTGTGAGTACCGGGTACAGTGTGACAGCTGAAGCGTGCAGCTACAGTCATGCATCAAGTGTGTGTGTCTGGCCGGAGCCAAAGTCTCCTCAGTGTCCTCAGCGTCCTCAGCCCCCTCTCCTACTGATGGCTGACCTAGCTCTGTCACAGACACAGTCTCACACCCAGCTATCACCAGCAGCCTATATATAAAATCTGCCTCTCCTTCACTGCCCTCTCTTCTCTCTCTCTCTTCTCTTTGTGTCTATTCCCTTCTTTCCCTCTTTGCACATCTCTTCTTTTGGCTTGCAACTTCCTATCTCTCTCCCCTTCTGCCCTCCCTTGCTCGAATCCTCCTCTCCTCTCGTCTCTACAACCTCTCCTGTTTCCTCTCCTCTCTTCCTCCTCCCCTCTCAGCCCAGCAACAGCAGAGGTTGGGTTAGTAGAGTGCCTCTAGTCTCTATCAGCATCAGCATGTGCCCTTGCTGCTCAACTCTCTAGGGCCCACATAGCACAGCACCACGCAGCGCTATCTCTTTTTTTCTCTCCCTCGCCACTCTCTCTCACCCCCTTTTTCTTCCTCTTCTCTCTTTCTCCCTATCTATCTTTCTCTACCCCTTTTATGTTCCCCCTCTCTCTTTCCTTTCTCCCTCTGCTTATTATCCTCTCTCACTCTCTCTGTGCTCTCCCTACTCAGTGTCGCTCTCTCTCTCTATTCATCTCTCTTTCTCTTTCTTAGTCTTTCATCCCCCTTTCCTCATCTCTCTCTCTTTCTCTCCCTCTCCATCTGCAGGGCTTCACACCTTGGCTTTGGCACACTGAGCAGGGACTGCGTTGAGAGTGCAGCAGCAACCCACATTTCTCCCCAGCTCTGACTGTCCCAGCTGGTGGGGGTGCGAGGCACAGGCAAAGACAGTGAGAGAAAGAGAGAGGGAATGAGAGAGAGAGAGAGAGACAGATAAGAGGAGAGGAAAAGAGCGGCAGAGGGAGAGACGGAGAGGGTGAAGCATGGGAGAGGGAGAGAAAAAGACTTTGATTTAGGCTCTGTTTAAAATATTCACCCAGCCTCCAGTGGCACAAGTGTGTGCGCTGTCCTGAATGTCTAATTAGAAACTCGAAGCAAAGGCTGTCCTAATTATGCTCCGCACAGGATTCTCTCTCATTCTTTTCCTCCCTCTCTCTTTCCCTCCCTTCCTCTCTCTCTCCGGTGTTACATCTCCCCCTTCATCCACAAATCACCTAATACATCAAAATGCTCCCTTTTTTAGCATCACCCCTACATCTTTCCCCTCCCTTATCCTACTTACATTTGCTCTGCAACAATTTGTGCACTTGTACGGTTTAGTGGACAGGCTACTGCTGACAGAATTTTTCATGGAATGTGACTAACTAAGCCCTCTCCATGTTCCAATCAACTCAACCGACAGAGCCTTGACAACACCTCCACCCTCTTTCGATCGATGCTAAAAATGTCACGGTGACACTTGTGGGTGAATCTTGAAATAAAAAAAAAGAAAAGAAAAAGAAAAACAGCAAAGTTGTAATCAACGTAGCAAGGCACAGTGCTTGTAGGCGGCAGCGCCTTTGAGATATGAGGGAGGCTAAAAGTGGCAACATGCAGTTCAAAGACCTTGCCTCCTCCTGTTTGATCCTAATAATTTAGCCCCGCCACATAAAAAAAGCAACAGTGATACCATATGTGTGTGCCACCATGAATGGAGAGAGGGAGAGACTGAGAACCAAGGAGAAGAGGAGGACGAGTAAAAAGGCTGGGGTGGATTAGTGGAGAGGTCTCCTCTGTAATATAGGGTAAGAGAATTATGCCCATGGAGCCCTTCCCTCCTCAGCCCCAGGACCGACCCAATTCACACATGCAAAAAGCTTGAAGGAAAACTCAAGAAATAATCCCATGATTACACTGCATATTATGATCTGCAAAAAGAGGATAATGGCTTAAGTCTCTTTCTTAAGCCCAACTCACACCAGAGTTTGGTCTGAATCTTAATGCATTACATGTCCCATTGATATGATTAAAATTTATGTGAGAGAATGAATGGGAGACAGAGGTATGTTTACACAGGGAAATGAGAACAAGTGAAAGTGGACAGGGAGGCCAGAAGGACAGTCCTCTGTTTAAAATTAATGAGGTGAGAGGGAATGAAAGAGAAAACATCAGCATGGTGAGGGTGGTACATTCACTGTACCAGGTTACTGGGTTTAAAATGGGGGCACTTTAAAATGAGGGGGCTGTTGGAATGACCAGTCACAGAATAAAGCTCTCTTCTGTTTGTTGTAGCCTACCCTTAGGCAGGCCTAAATAGCCTTAAAACAACTTAACAAAAGGTTATCTGTCAATCTTACACGGAAGTAGGTGGGCAATGAAAATGACATCGTTTTTCATAGTTTCAGTAAAGAAGAAAACCGGCTACTGACCTATGCCACGCAGTGACATGAAAGCCAAAACCATTGCAAAGATGGAAAGCATCTACATTTCATGGTAATTAAACAGTCGTCCAGCCAGCTGCCTCTTGTTAACAGTCAGTTTTATTTGCAACCAGTGGGCTTGTTCCCGCTCGTTGCCTCGGTCCCAAATGGCACACGCACGTGGCATTGTTGCAACGCGAATGCGCCCTACCAAGCATCCTAACTGAGGTACACCCTCCCCCACATAGTGATACGCTTTGAATGTGTTTACATGAAATATAAAAAGGCAACATTGAAACAGAAAAAAACATTCATATATTGCTTATTCTGATGGTACACATTTTAACGTTATCCCTCTTACCTGGATAAGCAAGTAACACCTCTGCCGCGCATACGGACAACTCCCTTGGTCAATGTGGCCGTTTGACTGTAGGGAAAAAAGGAAAAACAAAATAAGTACACTCGATACATATATCTGGTTTTCGTGACTGACTGTTCTGTCACTGAGTGTAGGGTAAGAATGCTAGTATACTCAAGTCATCAGTTTATCAATGAATAGCATCTTCAAGTGGGCTAACTGCACTTTGGCTACAACAGTAAACATTGACTCGTTTTGCTACAGCTGCACAGCTTGGCGTATCAGTATTTGGTCAACGGTAGCCTACAAACTGTCATTATTGTGTATTTTGAAAATTCTGACCTACATTGATATCTGTAAACTACGTCCCCAAAAATCACATCAGGACCAAAATGCGTCATCTCTGTTTGAATGACAGCTGTCCTGGCACATGTCCATTGACTGTAAAGGCACGAGTCGCAACCTGATGTTTTAGGTATCAAGAGCGGAGAGTTTAATTCATTTGCAGTCCATGTTCACCTGAGGTAGGATGTCGCTCCAGTCTTCCCGTCCACAATTCCAGCTTTGTGCTCTTATCATTAAAGAATCTTCATCGCTGACAAATCCGCCATAACAAATCCATGTGATGTCCAATAACCTATACACGCGTTCCTCGTAAAACCTTCACTTTCTTGTAAAATATATTTAGAGCATTTTTAGCCGGGTGAGAGATGCTCTGCTCACCTCGAGTCAACTGGACTGAATGGGCACATTCCCTCGTGCTCATTGTGTGCCTCTGTTTACTTGCAGATAGGCATGCTTTCTATTATCCCCACCCCTCTCGCGTCGCTTGGTTTAACAAGGGTTTGTTATCGTACCTTTAGGTACACTCCGTCGATCATGCCAAACCCATGCCCATGGCTTACTGCTCCAGTTTTACATGTTCTGCTTCCATTTAACCCTTTCAGTAGAAAACCTAATAGAACAACTGTACGGTACAGCGCGTCTGAAGGTGGAGGCAGTCGCACTGAAGGCCTAAGGAAGTAAGTCAAATACAGCATTTACGAATTAAGGCAAAGCTAGGTAAATTACTTCTAATGTGTTTTAATATCCTCATAGTCGCTGAATATGTTACTGTGAGAAATCTGTAGATAAGCATGTAAAGGGTTAATGCATAATCCACATCAGCCTTGAAAGAGATGAGCAGAAAAGAGGATATAAATCATTGTTTGCCACACGACAATTGCTCAACGAAACCTGCGACTGGGAGGCGAGTGCATTTCATTTCATATGCACATTTTAAAAATAGAGGAGCACATCAGTGGGAGAAAGGGACAGGGTGTGAACAAGGTGTGAATCACGTCTGTAGCTTTCTTGGTCGGCTAAACCTGAGCACCTATTGCATGGATGCAATAAATGTACACTTTTTGCATTTCCACTAAAACCTACGATAAAATTAAAACCATTAAAACACTAATTCCTTTATATTTATCTACCATTAGGCTGCCATATTTAAACAACACAAAGGATTTCTGTATGGAAAGGTAGTGTAGTAGGCACACAAAACCTTCCAAACACTCCCCAGAGCCTTATTGGCACCGCTAGAACATGCTATTTTGGTGTTTGACAGCAATAGAGTGAGCAATGTCACGCTGTAATAGTCTGCTAAAAAGTGGCGAAAAATTACATACGGTATCTTTAGGAGACAGTGATTTTTTTTCCAAGTGAGCGCAGCACCGATTATGTTAAAATTTTGTACTCAAACTTGTGCTACAACGCATGAGGAAAGTCAACTCAAAGGTTCCTTATGTTACAGCATACGGATGCAATCCATTTTCTCAGCTACCACCCCACATCCAGAAATCAAAAACAGGAGCTTGATATATTGCCTATTAAAAACATTATTGAACCTCTGCGGGACAAAGAAAAGAATGTTAGATATTCTAAAACTTATCCATATAGATTGCATGTCCTCTACACTCTAACAACAAATCACTCAATACAAGTTCATGGCATATTATTTAGGACTAACTAATTCAACAGAAAGTTTCATGGTCTGCAACTGTCCAAAATTTGATCCAGCTGGCACTCTCAATTCATGCTTTCTGTGTGTATGTGTGTGTGTGTGCAATGAAAAGATATAACCCATCTCCTAGATCAGCTTAAGTCACTGCTCCTGTAGCACCACATAAGAGGCTTCTTAAAGCCTCCTTTTCAGGCAAGTTCCTCTTCATATCAAAATGAGACAAAGGAGCTCTTTCAAGAACAGGCCACGCTAGCCACGATGCATCCATGCACTGAGCAATTCCCTTTGAGCTGGCAGTGAGACAGAGAGGCCATAGCGCAGGTGGCTCAGAGTGCTGCTTGACATGTAAGTCTGCGCTTCATGGTTATGGTAAAGGAAGGAATCTCAGTTTAGTTTTTCCCTAATGATTAAACACTTGTCTCTCCCTTATAGGGCTTCAAATTGTTTTTTCTAGTAATGAACAAACTATTTTACCATCATATTTTTTAATTATCCTTAATCCAACAGCCAAGGGTACAACAGTTAAATGTGGGTCCAATGCACCGACCTACATCCAACAGCTCTTTCCAGAGGAAACTTTATTAGTGTGCATTTGGGTGCACATGAGGACCTCTACCTAATGCCATCATTCCACCTACTCTGCCACCCATGACACAGCCATTCCAGCAGAAAAAAAAGTTCTCCTACCCACTCAACAGATGACACATCAACCTGTAGGTGTACCTGAAGCAATGTGTAGAGGCCCTCCTACAATAGACCATTAGTAGTTCACTTGGGTTTTTTTTTTTTTTTTAAAGATAGTCTGCCCTCTGCTGGACAACATTGTTACTGCAAGTCTGATTCTGGAAAAATGACTTTGCCCCATAGAAGTGCTCAGAGTTCTCCCTCAAGTGGTTATGTAGCATTTGGCCCAAGGCTAGATAGGAATGACTTGCTAAAAGCCACGCCATCACTACACCAACCTTTTAAAGTGTTGGGACTGATTGAAACAAGAGAAACTGAGGCAGGAGAGTATTCTATCATTACTGCTTAATCCTTCAGTCTGAAATTAAGATAAGGTGATTAATATCTCCTTTTCCATAATGAAAAATGGAATCAAATAAAAATCAAAACTTTAAGAAACAGGGATGTTTTAATACAACTTCTGCTAGCTGCAAAAAAAGTGTCAGAAAAACAAGAACACATTTCAACTGAAACATTCCTTTTGAACCATTACTAACAATCACTCCTGACTTGTACAGCAGACATTACTACTTAGTCCACATGTAATCTACTCATTCAGATTCTGAATGTGGTTACATAGAATAGCGTGGCAACGTAGCTTTAAAATAGTAATTACACAAGAAGGGCAAACTAAACACTTCCAGTGTGCAGATATTTATCTTGATTACAGAGTAAATCTACAAAAAAGTGATCTATAAAAATGTACCTATTTTGATATTGTCTGGTTTGATTTTAAAAAACGTTTTGGTGATTATGAGGAACAAACAATCTCTCATGTTATGTGCCAATCATTATCAATGACTGTGCTCCAGTTTAAAAGGCCAGAGACAACTCTGAAACAAAATAATACTTAGAACAGTATCAGAGTAACACTTTGACATTCGACTTTTACAAAAATCCCATTTTTTTCTTCTTTCACTTCTCCACAGAGAAGATGAACAATGGGAATGAGGTGATTCTGGCTCACAATCTTTTAAGGAAAAAAACAGACAAACAAATATTTTTTAAGACACACTCACAATGGTCCAAACTACTACCCAAAAGACAACTGTCATCATAAAAATGCAAACGTATGAAATTTTGAAGCCTTCTTTATCATGTTAAAGTTGCACTTTTAGACAACTAAAAACAAACAACAACACTTTAAGGCCAATTTATACAGAGTACACAGTTCAGATGAAGGTCTTTACAACTGTCTTTACAATTGTGACCTTCTTAAAACTGCAGATATCGACTGACAATCACTGATGTGAAATTGTCACTGCAGCAAAGCACCAAGAAGTATTTCCGAAGCCAGCTGTGAATTAAAAGAAAAACATCCTCAATTTTACAAAAGTGACAAACTGTGTGAGCACTTACAGCCTCGTCCAATTTGCCCTTGGTGACTTGGTGGGGACCCTGTCTGTTGTGCACAGCATCTGTCCAAGTTGTATCATTGTCTGTCTCACCTACTAAACAACTGCAAGGCAAGGAGAAGTCTTTTTTGGTTTGTTTGTTTTTTTTTTATAGGCCCACCTTTTCTGCCGCAAAACATTGTCAACATTGATGCATTTGGAGCATCGAAATGGAAAGATGATGAGCACCAACATCTCCGCAGCACCGGGCGCCAAGCCCTCCACCATTCAGTGTAAGCGGACAGATCATCCATTTTAAGATGTCTCAATAATTCAACTGGAAAAAGCACCAAATAATTCAGTGATTCCACTGGGGAGAACACAAAAATTTCAATGGACTACACAGACCCTGCCAGGTCTCTGAACTACCCAGAACCCCAGTCAAACAGAGAGTGGGAACCCCCCACCTCAATCTCCTACTCCCCCCTTCTCTAGTCAGTCAGACAAGGGCGGGTGGCACTTGTCGCAGTGCTCACCCTCCTCCTCGGGATCCACCAGGAGGTGGCAACCTGCTGACCGGCCATAGAGCACTGCCACAGCAGCCAGTTCTGAGTCCCACGGGTAGCCCCGGCACACGGCTAAGCTCTCCATGTCCAGCAGCAGCTCCACCACGGTGCTGACAGTGGCGAGGTGCAGCGGGTGGCGCTCGTAGAGAGGGTGCGATGACGGCAGCAGGAGACCTGCCACGCTCAGACTGAAACCGAAACCCGGTTCGATCTGGAGTAGCGTGTTGGCCATAGCCGAGCGCCGAGAGCACTGCAGAAGCTGAAGAGAGGGGCCTTTGGCCAACACCGCCATCCAGTGGGCCGGCAAGATGGTACGATGAAGTGCGCCCAGTAGATGCAGCAGCTCTGGTTCGCCTGACCCCTCCAGAGGCTCTGAGCCGTCAGCAAGACGGGGGATCCCAAATGTCTTTGAGGAAAAAGAACGAGAAAAAGGAATAATAAGGGAATAAAGGCAGGGAGAGAAGAGAGCAGAAAAAAAGAATAAGAGAGGGGAGGTTAATGAGTGAGACAAAGCAGAGGGACAAAAAGAAAGAGAGAGAGAGACAAACTTACACTGATAATGCTATAAACACTATCTGTCCACCTCTGAACATAGCTTTGAAAAGGTTCGAAAAGACAGCAGAAAGTAAAATACAGACAAAATAATTAGGCAAGAAATTGCTCTTGAAAAGTGTGAGCAAGAAAGAGAAAATAAAGAATACTTTTTTTGTTCATTTTTGTTCACTCACAATAGGTGGAGATTCCTCTTCCTCTTCTAATGGGTCCTCCTCGACTGGTGCACCGATGTCCCTGCTCACCGTCTGCGCATCTATGCTGAGACCCACAGCACCTCCTGCTGGTGGAGCCATGTACAAAACTATAGACGCCTGAAAGCACAAAGAAGCTTAAAAGCACAGCACGACCGACAGTACATCCTGACTGGTATTGGACCATCAATGCCTGTCTTTTCTGCATTGAGAACAATTTGTTCTTGTATGTCTGTATGTTCCCGTTAATGTAATACCGTATTTCCCCGCGTACCGTATAATCCCGATTATAACCCGCTGTTAGTATATGAATTTTCCAAAGTAACAGCAGCCCTGAAGTTAATACTCTGGGGACGACACATCGGATTTTTTTAATATCCTCACTGATCAACGTTTAGTTTTTTGGGGGGAAATCTGAACGTTAATAAATCTATATTCTGGCCACAGGGTGGCGGTAGTGCACCGGCTCCCTGCTACGGGCTCTGTTTACTGAATAAAGGCAAGCATGTCCGTCAATCCTGAACTACAGTGCTGATAGAAACGTGCTAATAAAATACAAACATGTTGATTTTTTTTACTTACTCATCTGACTGACCACACGATCTTATGAGCAATTAGAATAAATGAAAGTGGTAACTATGGACGAGAATCCGGGCAGTTTCATATGAGCATGCTAAATGCTAACAGTACTTAACTAAAGTACAGTCAAGTAACTAACGCTAGCAGATAACGTCAGTGTTTATGCAAATGAATTTGCTTATCCAGGTCAATTGACAAACATGTTACATGCCCATCCCATGGCATTTTAACTGACCTTTCAATTCACTGCGATGCTTACTTGCAAATGACTGGAGCATTTAAACACAGTTAACCTAGCATTTAAATCTTGGCTAAAAGCTGAGTCTCAGACTAGTTAATGTTATAGCTCACAAAATATACAACCCATTTGGCTCATTCAATGTCAGTGTTTGATCCCAGAAATTCTGATTATCTTACTTTCAATTAATATATAGCTTTACTACTACTACATGCACGAGCAATGTCGTGTTTTCATTACTGGCTCAGCTCAGAGCAGCTCTGAGTGCTGGCTGGCACTGCAGCGGGGCAACTACCTTAAAAGTATTAGTGGTGATCAGCAGAAATGACAATAACCACTTCTATTGAAAAATGTTTTCTTTGACTAACTTATCATTTTTAAAGTGCAGTTAATACAGGATTGCGGTTAATATACAATTTTTACTTTTTATATTTAAATAAAAACTAATTTGGCTTATTCAGTGTGCGCCTTATATTTGGGAAATTACGGTATACTTTTGTGAGAGAAATAAAGAGACTAATAATGAATATAAGGAGGTGTTCTGCCCACCTGTGTTCCATCGGTTTGTAGCAAGCAGCTGTCTATCTGCAGTTGTCCATTCTGATGAGAAAGGAAGTGTTATCACTAGCAACAAGACAAGCATTTACAACGTTACATTAATAAACGATTCTTTGGATTAACTGACTATGCTGATGATAGACAAGTGGTGGTATAAAGCACAATCAATATTGAGAGCATCTGTCCATCTGTCCTGTGTCTGTGTCTAGTCAACATCACTTCTCAAACAAAATACTCACAGCACTAGTCAACTAGTTCTATATCCATCTGTACACAGAAAAAGTCTCTCAGGCAGATATTACTTTTTTTTAATTCTGAGAAGAAACTGGAATACAGTAATTACCTACACCGTAGGAGGCAGCTGTTTTTCATGGGTTTGTTTGATGGGCACTTGTGAACTCACCTGAAAGATTAAGGGGAAGGCGTGCAAGGACTCCTGAGTGTTCACTGCACCACTTGCATGCTCATAGATGGTGACATCATTCTGATCCTGAGGTTTAAGAGATAATGAAGGACAAACAATTTTCCCAGTGCACTCATGTACTCAGAACTAAACTGATTAGTTTACCGTTTCAATAAGGTGCCCCCTTTTCCCCCCAAATAAATACAATTCTGGCAGTATGAACACAGCATTGTGCTTATTGCAAAAACAATAAATAAATAAAAAGAATTGGTAACACTTTATATTAGCACACACATATTCACCATTAACTAGCTGCTGATTAACATGCAAATTGATAACATACTAGCCATTTGTTTGTCATTACAAATCACTTATCAAAGCTTTATTCTGCATGACTTTATTCTACCCATAATAGACCACTAAGAATTTCTCCAATATTACCTCCTAATTACTGTTTATTTGCAGTTAGTAAGTTGATGTGTATGAATTATGATCTTAATATGCTTTGGTTAGTATGGGGCTTATAAGGCAGTAGTTCAACAGGAACAGTTATTCTCCTTCAGTAATACTTAGAAAAGATGGTCTACTCACAAAACCCAAAGCTACAAGTGCTAATAGTGTCCAAATAAGTCCTAATTACTTTTTTTTTGACTGAGACAAATTGTTTCTGAGAATAACTGTTCCTGTTGTACTAGTACCTTATAAGCCCCTTACTGGATAGGATAGTGAAATCATAATTCATATGCAACAACTAACTTACTTAATACAAATAAGCTGTAATTAGGAGGTAATACTGGAAAAAAGTTAATGGTCTATTATGGGGGAAAAAGGTAACCTATAATAAGGTATTAAGTGATTTGTAATGACTAACAAATGGATAGTATCTTATTAATTGTGGATTAATTGTATTAATATAAACAGCTAGTTAATGGTGAAAATGTGTTTGCTAATATAAAGTATTACCAAAGAATACTAAAAAAAAAAAAAAAAAAAAAAAAAATATATATATATATATATATCACAAGAAAATGAGCAAGTCCCACTTTGCTCTCTAACCTGCTCTAACTCAAATTTGGCATAGTCTTCGTGATCTTTGTCCCCTTCCTCCTCGTCCTCACTACCCCTTTGTCTTCTTCTCTTCTTCAACTCATCAGGGTATGTGTAGTCTTCCTCCCAGGCAGGCCTCTTGTGTGGTCGTGTAGATCGTGGCCTCGTGGGTGTGTACTCCTTCATGCAAGGCTTTGTGGGTTTGTACTCTTTCGCATAATGCTTTGTAGGTTTGTACTCCTTCCCAAAATGCTTTGTGGGTTTATACGCCTCGATATTATACGTCTTGGATTTGTACTGGGATGTTTGACACAGACATCACAAAAATGGGCGTCAATTTTGAATTTGGTTATCCGTTTTATCAACTCAGCGTATATGCTTCTTTACTTCTTCTCATTAACTGTTTTTACTTTTATTACATCACATCACTCTGTATGACAAAGCATCTCAAAGCGAGAATTATCATCATATATGGTTTAACTCAACATGTTGTGATCTTGTGTTTAGTGATTGATGGAATATCAAGCTTCCTCACCAGTATACCCCGCTCAAGACACTGTCGCAGTCTGCACTTTTGCCTCTTCTTGTTACAACCTCCATACTTGGGCTTGTCCATGCAGTTGTCACATTTGCCACAGTCAGAGGTACGACAACAAGCCACACATTTGAAGCACATTCGTTTGTCCCGCTTTTTGCAGCCCTGAAACAGGATGACGGAAAAGTGACTGACACAATATTAAACAGTAGATATAAATTATAAAGACTGACACCTATACAAAAATATAATACATGTTAGTTACATATACAATGTGTATGTCCATGTATTTCTCTGCAAATATCAGCGATATTTACATACAGGTATGGCTCATAAATTTGAAATCAAGGATTTAGAGAAATGTTGGTTTTCTGAATTTTTTTTCCCAATGGACCACACAATGGCATATAATATGATGTCTGTCTGGTGTTATTTTACTGGGAATATAGCCAGGCAAGCGCCGCCTCCTCTCAACATTGCATTTAGGATACAGTACTAGTCAGGGTATTCTCCAATGGCGTCAGTTTCCTCAACTACATTTCTTAACATTCAATCAGCAAACAGAGATTGAAGGTAGAACCAATAGGTTTAAAGTTCAAACTAAGTGCCCACCCACCGCAAAGTAAATGTATGCCTATGAGAGTGTATAGACACTTTGCAAAGTGTACCAAAGTGAATGAGTCTGTTTCAGCAGGGTACTGGACGTAATGACTATCGCAAGAATTTCAACCAAGAAATGCGTAATGCTTACTTTAGGACTTACTTCAGATGGCTTGTCTTCAGAGTCGATTATCTGTGGATATAGACGAGGCCACACTAAATTACATTCCACCTCATTGTCAATGTGCAGCATATTGGTACAGCACTATAAACTATACTTGAAAAACACAAATACACGTACACACACAAAAAAAACCTAATTACCATGATATCAGCAATGAGCCATTAAGTTTACCAGCAACAGATATACTCTCACTGTCTTTTTACCTTTTTAGATTTAATCTCCAAGAGTCTCTGGGACTTCTGCAAATAAATAAAAATGCAGAATGTAAATATGTCAGTCAAGAGGTACCTCAGCGTTTATTCAGATACTGAGCAGGACTCATTTTTTACTACAATGAGCCTTTAAGTGTTATTTTTGCTTTAATATTATTAATGCTGTCACTATCCTAATATCATTTATGCATTTAAAGGATTTTTGTTTTTGCACCCACATCTACTGAATAACACAACCATAACCATCCTTACTTCTGAAACCAACTATCTCAGCTTTGCTAAAGAGGTATATCAAGTATCAAGTAAATCAACTCGTATGGAGAGTCTCTCCTAATGTTTTTGTATTCAGATCAGAGTTCTGTCACTGACATTCTCTGTGACATACTGTAACATGCCACATTCTAAACTTTCAGGTCACTACATTTCTCTGCACTCACCAATGACTTGATATTCTTCCCATGCTCCGTGCTCTTGGCTTTATTCTGAAAATGAATATAGAATAGATAATGCTATATCACAAATGTTACCTATTTGATATTTTCTCCAGCTACTATTGCCAATTTCATTAAACAAGACTTAATGTTTATAATGTGACCTCACAAACTCACCTCTGGGCTCAACTCATCAGGACTGGCAAGGACCCATTTACCATGTGCAATCTACACAATGCAAATGAATCATAAATCAAAATACCACCTTAAAGAGGACATATTGTGAATATTACAACATTTAAAAATAGTTTGGAGTGTAGCTACTTGAAACCAAAAAGCTTTTGTTCAGTGTCCACAAATCTACAAAAAGTTTGGAGATCAAGTCTGAGGTGAGGAAAAACCATTAACCCTTTGAGACCGACAGCTGCACCCATTCTTCTCTGTCAGATTACTTGCCATCACACAGACATCACACACACATCATGTGAAACTGCATTCGGTACAAGAAAATTTGCGTTGAATTTACATCATAATTAATGTCACTAATACAGCTCCGTGTCCATGTCATACCCATTCTTCTCCGTGTAATTTCTTAACTCCCACATTCTAATGACTAGCGTGAACAGGCTATATAGGAATTTTGTCTCTTGACAGTTCAATGAAGTGAAGTAGCATCAGAGTATTTGCCATGAAACACAGGAAATCACCTTGCAATTGCAAAGAACTGTCGGTTTTGTGGCCTACATAAACTATTTAGACATGTTGCAGGTTTAGTTGATAGGTTGTAGACCTATGTTTATCACAAAGTTAATGTTACAACTCACTTTATTTTACGTCAATTAATGCAGAAAATACAGGCTGAAATGCATCACTTTCTTACCAATAGTATAGTCCTCTTAAATTATGTTTATGAAACACTGATGTGTTAAAATTTGTGTTAACACACTACAGACCTGTTAACTTTGACACTCTTGCTAACAGAGAAAAACACAATGTTAACGTACCTTCTTGAAGACAATATTCTGACTTGGAATAGAAATCTTTTTCAAAGCTGAAAAAAACAATGGTCTTTCATTTTTAATCGGTCAAGGTTAGCCATTTTTTTCATTTGGTGAGTGAATCTCAATGTCCAAGGAAAATGCAAATATAACCAATAATAATAAATAATGTGCCTTTTTTGAAAACAGAAGTCATTGGTAACCTACTGGAGCATGCAGGACAGAATTCCTCATTTCTCAGTGAAGAAAAAGCGCCAGTGCATCTTGTACAATTCCTGGATAAAAAAAAAACAAAGAGTCCAAGCAATTACATCTAAATTATCTGAAAACGTCTAAGGGCTATTGTTTAATGAGGAACTAGGATGTCCCAAGACAGGACATTTAAATTAAATCAAAAGTACAATTTAGGTTAAAAGCGCTGAAGTGAAAGGTCTGAAAATAAATAGTCAAAATGTAGTAAACGTTATTTTAATAAGGATCTCTATTTAGCATTTTAAAAAAAAAGTACGCAGCACCCTTTTCACAAATTTTGGCATCAGTTTAAAGAACTCCAGCACGTTTCAGTCAAGATCCTATTAAAGGGTTTCATGTACCTTTATTTGGTACAAAGTACCGAAAATCCATTCAAATATGAGCAAACTAACCAGTAAGAGCCTTTAAATTTAGCTACCAGAGCAGATTCTATACACCAAAATTTAAGTCCAAATCAGTCCTGAAAGCTATGTTTTTTAGTTATTATGATATTAGTAGCTAGCTCACTCATTTCTGAACATATTTCTGTCATTTTGTAGCAAATTAAAGTATGTTAAGCCTCTAACAACAACATTTCGGTTGAAATGTGTGGCAAAAGTTCTCACCTCATCACTGATCTGGGCTCAGGAGGCTGCTTGTTTGGAGTGAGCACCATTTTAGGATCCATGACTCGCTGGGTCACTGGTGGTGAGGGGAATATGGGGGAAACCCGTCCATTTGGTGAGGCAGAACGCTTTTTTTTCTTTTTTTTTTTCTTTTTCTTTCCTTTACGACCAGGACTCACAGGCCGCACTGAAGGGTGCAGCCACGATTTTGGGATCAGTGCATTTCGGGCAAGCTTACTAGGAGGGGTGAGTGTGGGAGTGTGGGTGGTGGTAGTGGGATTGAGGTCTCCAGAGTCAAGTGAGGGTGACTGGGTGGACTGCTGTTTCAGAGGAGAGATCGGGGTGAGGTGCGGGGGGCTACCAAAATCACTGGAAGGTCGTGAGGGGCCAGAGTTAGGATTCAAATTTGGCCTTTGGGGTGTTTGAGGCAAAATAGTTGGGATGGAGGAGCTTTCAGGTGGGGTGATCTGTCCTGAAACAATCTCATCTTCTGAGTTATTGACACTCCGTTTCTGCTAAAGAAAGATCAACAGAAGATAAACTTAATGCAATATTTCTCTGAACCTAGTATAAAGCAGATTAGTAAATTATTAGAAATTAAATCACTGACTATTTCAGTCTATTTATTTATTCAAGTATTTTGATTTGAATAATTTTCATTTAACATGTTTATACAATATAGTATAGTGTAAGCTCCTAAATCTGAATTAATTTACTGATTTATTTCCTCTTCTTTTACAGCAGAGTTGTACAAAATTCAGAATCGACTTGAGAATGACCCCTAAATTCAGTTCAAAACAGGAAGCGGAATTGCACTTCACATTCGAAACGCAGGAAGTAGAATTGGAATTCTGTGAAATTCAAAGAAGTTCATGATACATAATGAAGGTGTATTTAAAAATGATGTTTTACAGTATATACAGGGTTTCTGCGGGTTTCAACAACTTACATTTAAGACTTTTTAACCTTTTTATGACCATTATAATAAAAAACCAACGTGACATCCTTTCCAGCAAATAATTTGCACAGGTTTGTGGGTTTTGAAGTGAAATTCGTGGAATCTACGTCCATTGGATATACTTTTTAATCGACTGTTATCAATTACAACTACCAACTTCACATGAAAATAAAATGTTTACTTCCCCTCACATAAAAGACACACTTCGTTCAAGCAAGGGGTCCACACGAAATGTATCTGCAGTAATAATTCACAACTCTGACCAATTTATGACCTAAAGTAAATGTATTTCGGACCTACTGCATAATATTTCATTATATTTAAGTTTCTAAGGCCTTAAATTCATATTTTTAAATTTTACACTTTTTAAGACTCCCTGTATATATATATTATATGATTACATCATGAACTTCATTGATATATTATTGTATGTACACAATACTTTATCATAGTAAATAGGCCTATTTGTTTGTACCAAAAATTAACATTAAAATATACTCTATAAAACAGATAATTAAAATGTTAATAACTTTCAAATAGTGAAAAATGATAGGATAGCACTTAATTTCCCATAACACTTTGCTTCAAAATGGTTGTCCAAATATCTTAAGACATTTTGTTTGGACTACACTCTAGTGAAATTGAGGGCCAGAGCTGGTTTGCCAATTATTCAACAGTGAATGTATGCTTAATGCTAGCATTTGTATTTCCATTTGGATGAAAAATGGATCAAATTCTCACTAACGTGATAAGAATGAATTTCTCTGAATTCCAATGAATTCTGTTTCACTTCCTATAATTCCAATTCAAATTCAATTCAACGTCCTGTAGGGTGGAGCCAATTTAAATTCAAATTCAAATTCATCCATTGAATTGTACTGAATTTTGAAATTCTAAATTTTGCACAGCCCTGTTTTACAGTGGATTGATTGTCGTGATTTTCTTGTTTTTGATGTTGTGACCAAAAAAGAAACTAGCTAAAGTGTAATTAATATAATCAAATAATGTGTAATCATATAATTGCTATTTTTGTAAATGGAGATTATGATATTACTTTAACCAAATGCAGATGTCAAATAGGTACTACAGAGTTAAGTTAATGATTCATACTGTATATAATGCAAATTACATGAGCTATTAACTGTAGTAGCATAATTAATAAGTACCTTTGACTGTTTCTTGTTTAAGAACAGTCCTCTCTTGAAGTCAAAGCTGCGAAGGTCAATATGTGGAAAGTAACTGGCAATCTCAACTTTACTCCGCATACGGACACCATCTGGACTAAAACAAGAAGAAAAAATACAAGATTATTTTGGGGCTGTTCCACCACAGGAGAGTAGAGAGCAGCAGAAAATTAGTGTGAATGAATGATGGGAAAGACTTGGAAAATGACCCCGGGATGGAATCGAACCCTGGCCCCCAGGTCTATGGCACAGCCAGCAACACCACTACACTCCAAAAAGATTTTCAACAAAAAGAGAAATATATGTACTTTTTGTGTAAATCTACAATTCCTCGTTTACATTTCTACATGTTTGTACCTCATATAGTAGGTGTCTGATCTAGTCCCTGAGTTACGGTAGACTTCTTTTCTCTTCCATCCCTTTCCCAAAGTTGGCCAGTCAACCCACAGGTCATCCAGTTCAGTGGGTGTTTTACTCTGCCTAAAGACAAACCAGATGAAGAGAAACAACAATCATCTGAAAAGCAAATGTTACAGTAATTTGTAACATTTGTAACATGTTTTAAATGATCATCACAAACAGAAGCGGCAGTGCCAAGATGTAACTTCTACAGGACTGTTTGTTATTATTAGTAGGACTACTCTAGTGTGGAGCTGATTTAAGGCATCTTAAGAGGGCTTCCCGAGAACCCAGAGCCCAGTGCAACTCTATGGTGGCAGAGATGGAAGAAAATCTCCAGAGTTGCAGCTAAGGCAGATGTGTACTGTAGCTCACAACCAAAAAAGCACCCACAGGAAGAGGTTTAAATAAGCTAAAGAAGGTCTTATCAAAGCAGCCACATACAAGCCATCATGATGAGTCCTCTTCAAAACGTCTGTCCCTGTGTCAGCTTTCTCTGGATCACCCAGGTTCAATCCCTGGTCACCAACATTTTCTTCCTCCTCAATGTCCTCGTCAATGTCCTCCACGGGTTCCAGCCAATCCGCAGGAGGGGGTTCACTGGGAGGATCCCCGAGACTGGGGGGAGTCTCCTGTGCTTCCATTCTCTGGTCAGACTGAGGTCAGCCCTTCAACCGAGGTATAAACCTCTCTAGTTCCTCTTAGCTTTAGCCACCTCTGTTCCAGTGGTCATGGCCATCTGGCTCCATGAAACACCATCAGTAACAGTGTTGCCTGTTCTGACATGAACTCACCAAGCAGGATTCTTATTTCTCATTTATTTGTCCCAAGTAGGCTACAGGTACCTGACAAGTACCTGAAAGCTAGAGCAATTTCCTGCCCTCTGCTGTCACCAACAATTTTATGTCTAAAACCTTGTGTGTCTTGTGCTGTCTCCTTCAATTACCAAATCCATCTCAATGATGTACATAAATTTCAGTTATTATAAGCAGTCATACAAACAATACCTAGAGTTAAAAGTAAAATTTGGGATGACTGGATGTGATAATCCACTTCTTCAGTGTTCAAACACAAAAGTCAGGACTGTTGAGGAAATGCACAGATTGAATGACAAGTGAGGAACAAGGAAAGATGAGCAAGAAAATAAAGAAATGAGAATTGAGACATGAAAATTATATGACTGCATGTAACAATATGGAAGGCCCATATAACCACACTTCTTACCCTTAATCGATGTCCAGAACAACCTGCTAGCTATTTGGATAGGAAAACATGGTCCTACAAAGTAGGATGAACAGAGTGTTAGAAAACTGTGTACTATAAAATAGGCCTGTCACAGACATTGCATATTTGACTGATCACAATTATGTGGTTATCGAGTGCTGTCTCGATAACCGGTTGTCATGTCTTTTTTTATAGGCCTAGCTATATAATAATAAGCTACTACTATTACTATACTATATATTCTATGAGTTCAGTAATTTAGTAGCCGCGGGCGGTGGGGGCTGTGGTATTACCGCATACCGCGGTGTTGAGCCGCTATGATGCACCGCAGGCAAAATTCCCTAACCGCGACAGCCCTAAGTCACACTTGCTATGTGGATTTTTTCCCCTTTTTTGTTTAACAAATCCTCATAGGTAAACAGAAATATATAATGTCACTATGAATATGATCTTAATGCCCTCATTTCATTAGACGTATGAGTATTCGACTTAACCAATAATTAGGATAGTAACTTCAAAACAGAATCCTTAAATTGCTAATCACATTAATTTGCATGACAATTAAAGTATAGTAGAAACAGCCCAAAGTTTAACCTCACCAAAGACACATTTTACTGCACATTTGCAAATGCCAAAAGATTTGTGAAAAATGCATAAGTGGATTTTAAGAACAAATTTCTTTATATGGTTGGTGAATGAGGCCCAATGTTCCTCCACACAACTCAATGCTACATGGGTCTGCAATTTAATCAGTCTAAAAAATATCATTATCATTTCCTATCATCACCAAATGTCATTAATTGCCAAGTTGATCACACAACTAAATAATACGCCTATAACTAGTACATTAATATGTTAAATCTAGAATTTTAGCTTGAATCCTCCTAAAACATGGCTAAGCTCCCATTCAGACAAGAAGCATAGCGTGAGCAGTACGTAGCAGTTGCTCTGTGGTCGTGCTGTTATCATGCATCCGTAATGTAAATGGTACACACTTCTGCACTGCTTGCGGTGTGACTGAAGTCTAAGAAAAACAATGTCCCAAATTCAGTGGGATGAGAATACGATTATTGAAACACCTGGATAGGTACCTGACTATAATGATTTTACCTAATTTATTATTAATTTAGCAGTTATTAAGGTAGCCCTGAAGTACTGACACTGGGTTGTCTTTAGGATTTCCGTTACTATAAATTGTTGTTAAAAATTGTGTAATTAGCTGTCAAAGATTCTCTAAAATACTCAGGTAGTCTGTGCACCACACCTGACCAAAAGGTGTTCCTGTATGTAGTTCTTCAATACTAATTTCTCTGTCACTTGTTTTACAAAGAAAAAAAATACATAATTAAACAACAATAACTGTCAAGGGCAAAACTACATAAATTGCGAATTGATATGAATGTCGGTGTCGGTTAGATTAGCTGACCAGCCACAATTCAAAAGCCATTTCATTTGCATATTATTTTAATCATTCCAAAAAGTTAAGTAGCCTACTTGCTATGGTCAAATAGGCTTAACCTGGTGCCCCTGGTTGAAATGGATACAAAAATTTATTTTGGCTTTGCAACACATAGAATAGGTCTATTCAATGAAATAGTCGAGGAGTTGCTAAGACGGATATCTCACCTGCTTAATTCCCAGTAAATACAATGAAGCCCAGAACAGAAGGTAAACTGGGTTGGCCTCCGACTTAGCGCTTGCTTACATTTCAAGATCCATGACCTGAGCGAATGTTCGGGCCTTACGTCGTATTTGACGTAACATTCGAACGCCACGTTGGTGTTGCAGATATTTACAAAAGCATACTGAAGAAAACCCGCCACTGTAGTCACTACTGCATTCATGCAAACACTCGGGAAAAGTAAGATTAATCTAACCAAATCATGCTAATGGATTTATTTTACACAGAAAAGGCACAAGTGGCCTCCGTGTCCATGATCCCCCGCCCACTAAGAGTGGAAGTCGAAACTGCAACGGGGGAGCGGATAGCGAAAATAAGCGCTGAGTTCCGATCGAAAATTCACTTGAGGGTCACGTTAAAGGGAAAGTAATATGCAGAATGTGCATTGTTTTTCATTTTCTAATGGCACACCCGTCAAGTAGTACAGATTAGACCACTTTCGTTTTTTAAAAAACGGACCATCCAACCCCCTCCATTTGTGGCGCCCTCATTCTGTGTCCATTGATGCTGCCGCTGTGTCACACCCACAGTACACCCTACAAACTGAACCAAATTAGCTTATACTTGATAATTTATTCACCTCAGAGAGATCATAGGCTGTACGCTCATCCTTTCATCAAAGTAAATAATAAAACAATAAAGACTGAGGGTAATTGTTCAGCATTGTTCATGCTATACACTCCCCCCCTGATGGCCTACACAATTCTGGCGGTTTAAATAAATTAGGCACAAGTCTAAGTTATATATTGATTGGCACTGGAATAAAATGCATAGTAATGAATACACCTGCAGAATGTGCACTGTGAATGTGTAATGCTCCAGTCATGGTCATGTTTTGTGAGACAGTCAACATCGCTGGGTAAGTTAGGAACAGCGTGAAACTGTGTCTGTTAAAGTATTCACAGGGGCCCAAGCCTTACTAAACTTTGTTTTGGAAAGTAAGTCAGCGGATCAGGAATACTGCCTTGTCTTCTATTTTAAATTTCCCCCACCAAATCTCATCTGTTTGACGACTCTTCAAGTGAATCCCATATTACTTAATGAATTGTTAATACATTTTATATAGCCAACTAATATGTAAATGTGTGTGATTCTGACACTTACAAGATGCAATTCGGACTGTTGCCGAAATTTGTCAATTTTACCTGTCAGAAAGGTTAACTTAAATAGTATGCCGTACTTCATGGAGTTACCAGTAGTGTTACTCCTCGGTGTACCCCCCCAGCTTGGAAAGGTTTTTCTGTTGCCTGGTATACTCAGAGTGACAACACATCAATACCATGAGTCACGTTGTTCAGTGAGAAGTTCAGGGGGCTTGTTATGCTAAAATATTGCGTTGTTGAGATGGTAGCAAAACTAACTCGTTTCATAACGCAACATGTTCGGTCTGATTACGTGTTTCGTTATTACCGCCCTTCTGGTCTTCTGTGTGAAATCTGGACATGGTGGTCTTTTCCTAACAGGTCCACCGTTCGCACGTTCTACGACAGTGAAGCTTGCTCAAGGTTTGCGACTCGAATGAAAACATCGTGACGGACGCGAATCGCTCCCGTAGTTTAGCGATTTTATTCGCTAAGTCTTAATGAAAAGAACCCCAGCATCGTCGAGTTAGATAGACAAACGAGTGCAATGACGAACCCATGATGTATTATAACATTTGCAAACTGTAATATGAGAAAACGCATCGATTTACTTACAGCGCCGACTCGTGCACCTAGTCTTCGGTCTATCCGTCCTGCAGCCCGAAACACTGAGCATGTGCAATAGATAACGCTACTTACGAAATTCGTCGCATTTGCTAGCTAGTGTGATTGTAATAGAACCCTTTCGATATTGGTAGATGTAAACCGATAACTATAGTTTAAGTAGAAGGACAATAGGATGCATTGTTACCCAACCACATCAAGGTGTTGGCATATTGTTTGAACATTGTCCAACTCCCAGTAGTTATACATACATGACCCTGAACTCTAAATCTTTTCTGTTTACAAAGGTGTAGAACTAAACAAGCTACAGCCTGATCTGCAAACAGCTCGTTCGTTGTTTCGAGTTAACTGTGAGAAGTAGACTAATACTTTGTGAAAGGGATGCAATGAAAGCATTGCTGTTGCTGCCTAGCAATGTGCCTTTATTTGCCAAAAACTAAATCAATCAAAAAGACTTTGGCTGATGCATCCATTAGAAATACGCTGCTAAACATGACTTAGTCATTTGACTTGATTTGCACGCAGACTTTGGAGCAGGGGTAGCCTGCTTTTCTACTTCTTTGTTTGCGGGGCACATTCTGAAAAATTGAATTTGCCGAGGGCCAATGTAAAATTACGTTGTGAGCGAAGCGGCTGCGGTTTAGATCAGAAAACCCCCTTGCTGTCTAAAAAATTCTCTACGACGCTATAGTGCTTAATTGACAAATATGTCACACTAACTTAGACAGGCATCTTTTTTTGAGCAGATTATCTTTTCGATGGAAAATGGGCTTGTGTCCATGGCAATGTTGTTCAAAATGACTGTGACAATGCTGAGGCTATGATGTGCGGTGATATAATATTAGATTAATGTAATGGGTCACATTACATTTTGTATTTAGACTTAATGACGGGCCGCTTGAAGGAAAGCAAAAGGGACGCAACTGGCCCCAGGCCTTAGTTTGGCCACCCCTGATTTTAAGCCTAAGTCAGGGTCAGGGCCTCTGCAGGAGGCACTGGAGGGCCTTAGCCATTTTCAAGGAAGTTGGAAAAATACTAAAATGCTAAAACATAACAAAATACATGCCATTATATGTCATACTATAACATTATTTACAACAATAAATGATAGGATAACATTTTTATCTTAACTTCCTGATTGCCAATTAGTTAAAACATCATCGCATAGGCTCCTGTGTGGGTCATGTTGATGCAGTCTATACAAAACAAAGATTACTTTACTCCTCCACAACTTGCAATCAGCAAGCTACTGGCTATTTCACAAACTAGATAAAAATGAGCTTGAAAGACATTAAAATAGGTCCTCAATCACAAATGTAACCTGTTTGATATATGCAATATGGAGCCATGGTATGGAAGTGTTTAGGAAACTTTAGTCTGTTTGATTGGTCATCACAGTAAAAACATCTCGTTCCTGTTCAGGCCCATCCAGTTTCATACAGTATCACTGCTAAACACATAATAAACTGAAAACACAAGTGAAAGTCCAAAAAGACAGATAAAATAAGATAAACTCGGGGAAGACCTCATGCCTTAATATTGAGAGCCTGGAGCAAAGCACCAAGCCATCTAGCCTGTTCTATGTAGCCAATTGATCAGCTAAATGCATTAACCTGATTCAGTCCAATCCAACACAAGGCTAAGACTTGCTAGGGTCCACACTCCCAAAGTGTGTGACATAGGAACAACAAACCATTCAAAAACAGGTATCCAAGATATATATTTATCGTCACATGGACAGGAATCTGATGGAAAAAACCAAAGCTGACACTGCAAAAATTTGCCATTTTATTTTATTGGTAGCATTTATTTTCATTCATTCATTATCTGACTATTTAATGACATTGGAACAAATAGGCACTTTTTGTAATGTTGATAATTGATATTTGTTGCTGACATGCACCTTTTTTAGTTACATTTTTGTTGGAATTTTACATCATATGTAGCTAGGCTACATGATCAATTTCATCTCTTAAAAAAGCGGTGCGAGTGTACCGTCCTGTGGTTCGTTCTTCATAGTTTGAAAAGTAACTAGTTTTCCAAACACTGGTCAGGCAGTTGTCACATTTTAACGTGATTTTTCAAAGCCTGCTCTAATGTAACACACAAGCTTTGAGTAGTGAAAGAAACTGCAGAAGGTGAAGAACCAACATTGCTCAAATTGTCTGAGACATACTTCAAAAATCTATAATTCAGACACAATTTCCATCATAAGCCATGGCTTTTGTGCCTTAGGCATTAATGCAAGAAAAAAAAAAGAAAAGAGGATTTCTTCTGCACTGCTACCAGAACTTGTGAACATATTTTATGCAAATTTAATTGCTTTTAACACATTTAATGCTTTTATTTTAGAGGATTGTCCAATACATAACTCACTCAATAATTTGTAGCACCTTACAGTTTACTTTTTAAACCTTACCATTTCACTTTTGTTATGATAAGGCCACACATGATTAACAAAGGGACATGTTTTCAAACCTCATGTAAACTAAAGAGTAAAACCACTTTGTAAACCAAGTCCATCATATATTTAGTTAAAAAAGTGTGATGATCCATTCCACAACAGTCCTTGGGATATCTTCCACAGGGTTGAAACCTGTTGAAATAGATAAACATGTAATCACATGACAAAACAAGAACATTCCAGTTCCAATATTTTATTCTGCTATACAAAAAGTCATGAATGGAGACCTGAGATTATCTGTCCTTGTTAGTGCGCAGGTCTGTAGTAAGGGGGTCATGCTGAATGGTTTGGTGCAGCATGAGAGCGAGCAGGCCGGCTCGATTGGTCATCGCTGTACGAACATTTCGTTCTTGTTCAAACAGCTCATCCAGTTTGTACCACTGTCAGTGTTGAGCAAAGAAAGAAGAGAAAACATAGGTGAAATTGTGTCCAACCACAAGAAAGAGAATGAACTCAGTGCAAAGAACCTATGTCTTTGAATATATAAACTGTTTATGTAGTCTTTATAGTTTTGAAAGATGTCATGGGCCTTATTTCCAAGAAACGTTGTAATAGGAGGAGCCAGGTTCTTGACACAGGCGCAATGAGTATGTTAACGTTTAAAATAATTACTTTTTAGCCTTGGTTGAGGAGTGACAGCAGAGATACTTACATGGATACTTAAGATACTTACATGGTTCAACTCCAAAGTCTTTCAAAAACATCTTTCAAAAAACTATTTTAGGTTGAGGGGTTTTTAACAGGTGGTTTCGCACCTATTTGGTGGCCTTTCAGACTTATCTGGTGACCACACTATGACATGCAAGGGTTCCAGAATCTCACAGAAGGAATAGCTTTTTTCCTAAACTACAGCTATGGATTGTGTACAAATTCAGCCTTATATGCTTGAACCTGAACTGGAGGAACAACCTGTCCATCAAAGTCTACATTTAAATGTTTCTGAAGTTATTTGAAATGTTTTTTCAAATGTTATCATTACTTGCCCACAAAGTTTCCTGTCCTAACCTAGCACATGATACCCATTTGATACCACACTGAGATTACAATGACTTTAGTTATCTTCATTGTCCAGATTGGCCCAATTTCTGGCAGAGATTTTTAAAACAGAAATTTGCATGAGTGGTTCAGAATGTCTATCATTTTTGGCATGTTCTTGAGAGGGGATAGACTACCATCATTCTCTGTCACTTTTAAACAAGGACTCCTACAATGTAATTTTTTATGTCAGTACGACACTCGTAGTTGAAGTTACAGATATCTCTCCATTTATTTGAATAGGGGCCTAATCTTGTTAACCCATTACAGCTTTCTGAGGGTGTCACCAAGTTGGCTGCCAAGTGAAGAGACCTGCCTAGAACAGTTTCCTAATGAGGTTCACTCTCAGCTTGCTAGGAAGAATCTAAAGATATACCTTACCAAAATGATTTAATTCTCTAGGTGTGGTTCCCAAACCATCTCTTAGGAATCTTCTTTGCAATGTCAACCCTAGCTATATCTTAAGAAGCTAAATCCACATTTCCATCATCGATTGGTGTCATTTATATAGTTGCATTCATGAAATTTGTTTAAATTGTAACACTTTTTGAGCATGTAAACAAGCCAAACTTTTGTATAAAAGCAAAATTATGTCTGTAGCTGGGTTTTTAAGTTTGATCGCAGTTTGCATTCATAGCCTACAATGGAGATGGTCAATCTGTTATTAGCTGGAGGTGCAATTCCTTTTTTTGTCAGAAACAGCAAAGTAACAATGCGTGCAGAAACAGCAACAGTAACAATGCATTTCAATTAATTGTTCTTTAACTTTCTCCCTTGAACTGAACTACAGTTACTCTCCTTCGCGTTGATTTTGACTTTGATATTGTGCAAACACTGAATTACGAACCCAGTTCCCAAAAAGTTGGGACGCTTGGGAAAATGGCAATAAAAACACGCAAGCCATGAATTTGATAGAGCTGGGACAGGGTTAATAAAATACTGTAAGAGTTGATTAATGCTAAAAACAACACAAGGAAGAACATTTCAAACCTAATTTAACTGCCAACATGAATGTATACATAAAAGACCATCACAGAGAGGCTGAGTTTTTCCAAATTAAAGATATGAAAAGATTCATTACTCATTTAATACTCAAGTATTGCATTACCAACATTGCATGTTTATAAGATCTAACTCTGTCATGAAAATCATTGTGTGAGTTCATGACATCATAAAATGCCCATTGTCTGTAAACACTCTTTGACACTCCAATCATGAAAGCTGGTGAAAACTCGCCCATGCAAAGAATACTTGATATTTGGGCTTGATCCAGAGGTTTAACAGCTATTTTGAGATGAACCCAGCTCCAAATCATGGAGCTCTGCAGCCTCTGGGCTACAGAGGGAACAAATCATCCTACTTGCTTTAGTGGTCAGTTCAAAAGACTGCATCTTTGATGGTATGGGGGTGCAGTAATGCCAAGATAAAATTAATGCTGAATGATATATATAGATATGAATAGCAAATGCCACCCAGACATTTTATTTTGAGGGAAGACCCTCAATATGACCATATAACTGCACCCTATACAAAGTTCCAATAGTGTGGCTCCATCATAAGAGCAAACTGATGCTAAAATGGACGGCTTGCAGTCCAGATCTGTCACATTTTAAGCATAACAAAAAGGAAACCATGATGAAGCTGCCAGCTAGGCAGCTAAAATCATATATAGGGCAAGAAAAAACACTGTTTTTATACAAAATCATCTTTGCAGTTAATATAATTAACTGTAAAGGGACCTCCTTTGTTTTGCCTTTACTTATTGACTGATGATTGCATTGATTTAGCTTACAAAGAGCATCATCTTTTGTGGTGATTCTTGACACTGGTCTCAACAACATTTTTTTCATTTTTGGACCGGTCTTGTCTATGAATCAGCCGCTTTTTCCCTGTCTTGTCTCAGATTTGGATATAAAGGACTTAAGGTCTTATTCAAGACCAGCAACACCAAGACCCTAATGCCGATGCCCCTTAATGCCTCAAAATGTATTTGTTTGTTAAGAAATTGCTGTGACTGAATGTATATTGCCCTGCTTCAATCCAACAATGCCCCTTTAATAACTTACTTTTGTTAACTACTGTAACACCCTCACCTTAAAAGGATTATCCCTAGTGAATCAACCCATAGCCCTGTAGTTTCACATTGCCGAATGCTGTCGGTAGGTATAAGAATGACAATTTGGTGCAACATGGACCAAATAGCAATGCTAATTGATGAGGGCAAGGAAGTTTAGTTTTCTTATGCCCTCATCTGTTAGCGTTAGCAGCCAGTACACAGATTTGGTCTATACTGTAACAAATGCTGTCCTTCTAAGGCAAGTCCCTTCACTCAGCCAGAAAAGTTTTTGTCTGCAGTCAAGACAATACATGACATCAGCAAACAACAAAAACTGTAAAGCCACTGGAAATCAGAACACTTCAGTGTCTGTTTTTAACCTTTTCCTGCATATGCACTTACCACTCGGACGCGTTCCAAATCGACCTCTGCTCTCCTCAGTTTTTCCCAGCAGTAGTGCTTGTTGCACTTGCGTTTGGACACCCTGCAGTATTCTCCAGTTGGCTCAAACACATCACGCACAAGGGGGCATCCACATACCTCATCAGCTGGTACCTGTAGGAAAGAGATTTCTTGTCAGTTAATAAAAATGGCCCATTACAGGAGCTATGTGTGGTGTATGACTTGTTTCAATATGTTCTTCCATCCAGTCATCATCCAGTGGCTTACACTGAATTTAATATAATGCCACAGTTCAAACATAGCCTGGCGCTAGCAGGTTTGCATGCAACCTTAGAGAATATCTTTGCCACATTGACCATCTAGGTATTTTTAACGACACATTTATGTTTGTTTACCATTCTGTTGTTTTACAGGAATACTTTTAAATGATTAAAAGAAAAAATCTATACTATCATACAACTCTACAGCTTTTCATTATTCTTACATTTTGTGAATGCTGATTCAAGAAACTCACCTTAGGGTCTCTTGAGTGTTCTGGACAAAGGACCTGAAGCCTCTTACAATAGGTTTTACTCTGGGGGTTGTATACATCACAAAAAAGCCTTGTGGCACTGGAAAAGGAAACGAAATCGATATCAAAAGAAACATTTAAATATTATTAGTAATAAATAATTTTTATAAAATGCATACTTAGCAAACCTACCCTTCAATACGTGTTGGATACATTGACCCAAATGATGTCTGGCTTTCATACTGTGAATAGAAAAAAACATTTAAGCTTTTGGGCAGCCATATCTTTATACAAAAACTGGAAGTATGGACCATTTATTTTATACACAGAAACTGTCTAGAACTTCACACCTCCCTTCTTAAAATGTTTGTGTGTTGTGCCTCACAACATTTTCACAACATTCAAAGTGAAGTCAATGCTTATATTAAAATGGGCACTGACTGCAAGAAAGCATCAAGGTGTTTTAATGTCTAATTGAGAAGCACTGCGTCCAGATAAAGTGAGATTCAAAACTGAAACAAAGTGAATGAAAGTGAAATTTGAATCAAAGCACACAGAACCTTTGAAGAAAAGCCTGTCTCTCCAATGAGGCGACAGCTGTTCTCATATTCACATGAGAAATCTAGAAAAGGTTTTGGTGGCTTAGACATGAAAGTGTCAAAACAAAAACATTGCTGAGAGGACTCAAGAGAGAACTGAAGCATGTTTGCATGTTGCCTAACGTATCGTAATATCTAAGGTAGAGCGCAATATATGACATCACAGTTGTGATGCTACCAATTTACTTTGCTTTATACTTACACACATTTCTATTATTTTGAACACCACATGCAAACTGTGACTAAATAACAGAAACATCTTTGTGTTTCAATATGTTCTTCTGTTGTTAGTTTATGAGTGTCTTTTTCAAATTATGGAACACTCTTTTAAAGGTGCCCTGCCACACAAAACAGTTTTTACCTGTTGTTTTTGTAATATGATAGTTCTATACAAGTTTGAGTTATATGGTGCATATGAAAATGTAATTAAATCTTTGCTATCTGCAATAGCCAATGGAAAGAAATAAACAAAAAAATCAGGCCAATCTGAAAAAGTTTACACAAGATAGACCAAGCTTGAGCCAATGGCGGATGGCACTGCATTATCGCCCAATCCATGCTCTTCTGTATTTGATTAGCGCCCGCCCCACAAAATCCTAACTATGCGAGATTACCGAATATCCCTGAAATAAAGACAACAGGCAAAACATCGTCTCGTTCTTAGTGTGCTGAATAATGGGAGGTTAGGGACAAATGCCTGCAGTGAATTTTTGGAGAAGTCCCTTATCATTTCTGTATCCAGAGCATTTAGAAAAGAATGACTTTGGCAAATACAACAGGCTTTGTAAGTTTTAACCTATGTTGTAATAGTAACCTTGTGATAACAAAGCAGTTATCTGGTTATGCTGGCTAATGTGAAACCCTACACATTACAAGCTTACAGTTGCAAAGCGTCTGTTTACAGTCTCCAAGCAATTGGTGGATGTGCTTATCATAGTCTGTCTTCCTTAATTTCCTCTGAAATTAAATATCCCTTGCAAATCTGACATTAGCGAACAGCAGCGAATCAAAGCACAACTCATTATCATAGGTGGAAAAAAAAGGTGCTTGGCTCTAGGGCTTTTTGAATAGGTTGCCTATAGTGTTGTTAAGGTCTCCTTGGACTGTTTTCAACCCAGCTAAAGTTATATTCTATCTGAGACCTCAGAGAACAATTTGAAATACCATGTAGATGTATGGCAGGGCACCTTTAATTCCCACTTTTCTACAGTGCAGGCAATAATTGATGCTCACATCTTCAGAAACATATATATGTATATTTTTCATCCTAATCACAAGAATTTTTTTCCCAATCTGTCAATGCATGAAATGAAACAATAAACAATGACATATTTATTTGTTTATACAACACCGGAGCTGTTCATTAGCCATGTTTTCATCCAACTTGTTAAAGTGTGTGTTAATCTCATAAAGAATCCACATGCTGAAACGCCTACAAATCCACAGCAATCTCCTAATGCGAATATAAATTTAATTTGCTTGAGTAGGGGGAATTAACTTTCAATGTGCACAGGGCATAACTGATGGAAACAGTTTGTTTATACATATTAACATTTGATACATCTCTATCCATACACATCCTGAGAACATTAGGTTTTGATCCCACAGTTGGTCAGAACACTTCCTGTGATTAGTGCGCCCCCCACTTATTTCTGTTACACTTTATTCTAGTATGGCAAAGGAAAAACATGTTCACCATGGTCATACGCCCCCCTGGCATAGCACTGCGCGCCCCGCTATTTGAGTAGGACTAGATTAGGCTAATGTCAATTTATAATCTGTATCAGACAGTGGATGGAAATACATGTGGATGCTCATATTCTTGAGCATAATTTTCATGAATGTGCATATAAAATGCAAATAAATTGAATGTAACTCCCAGCTGTTCAGGCTGATGAAATTCTACTAACCTTAGCATAGCACCTCTCCATGTGTCGTAGTGCCACCTTTGGGTTGATGGGGTGACTGCATGACACACAGAAGATTTGGAAGTCCGTGTCGTCATCCCCTTCATTCACCTAGAATGTTGTAAGAATGGATGTTTGAGATACTCATATAAATTAGAAGTTACCACATTATTCATGATTATACACTTTCTCCACATTTGTTAAATTTACAAAATGTCTAATCTTTCTTTAAAAAAAAAAAAAAATACTGGAAATAAGTTTACATTTAGTCTATTGGTTTAACACAGTCAACATGCATTTTACTAGTTATTACTTAGGCTATAGTCCAAGCTATACTGCAACAGTTAAGGTTTATATGAGACCCTCCCCTCCCTTCTCTGCAGCTCACCTCTAGGTCCTCCTGCACTGTGTGCTCCTTAGCTTTGTTGATGATGCCCTCAAGCTCATGGAAGCGCCGCTCCATTTCAGTGAGCCTCAGCCGGGCCTGCTGCTGGTCACGGCGGATGCGTTCCAGAAGCTTCTTACCCTGCTCCTCGGCAATGCAGGGACTCCCCTGCCACTGCTGGATACGCTGAGGGAGGATTTCATAGATGCGACTGCCCATGCAGAGATAGAGTTTAGAAACAGATGCACTCACAGCACTTTAGAAATTATTCATTTTGTCCCACAGCAATTGAGCTATTAATGTGAAGCAATGAACAATGCCAGAGTCATATACTGGGTTCATAAATGGAGTAAGGAATGCGTGTTTCATTATCTTATACCAGACAAACTTACTTAGCTGCCAGCTTCATGCCACAGTCGTCGGAGCAGTATTTGGAGTTGGCTCGTGCCACTTCCACACAGCCAGGACCCAGGCACTGCCGCATCCCACCATTGTCTTTCACCTCTGCTCGCTCACTGTGCCGCACCTTGTCACGGTGCTTCTGTTTCTGCTTATGCCGCTTCACTTTACTTTCCTCTTTCTGAACGACAAACAGACAACAACAGAAGGAGAACAAAGTAAGTGAAAATATACAGAGGGAGACATTTCAAGAAAGGGCACAAGTGTTGAGAGAGCAACTGCAAAAAAAACCCATTGCACTTAGGCAGACTGAAACTAAAACAATATCGGAAGTTGTGCTGTTTTACTTGCCTTCCGCTCAGACCTCTTCTCACGTCTCTTCACATGTTTCACCTTGACAGCCCTCTTGTGGAGGGTGGGATCAAGATACTGCGCCTCCTCCTCATCAGATCCCCAGGCCTTAAATGTCAGAGGCACACACACACACACACACAAACACACACAAATAGTTGAGAGTGTTCTCTTCAGCCTGTTGTATAGAGCATGCAAACAGCATTATGAAGATTAATTTGTGCTTTTAATCAACAGACAACTGACAACCAGGAAGTGTTCCACGAGTTACAGCATTATTATTCTAGTGTCTATTGAAATCCTTTAAGCTGTTTTGAGGGGAGATGAGTTGATTGATTCTTACTGTGTTGTTCTCATCGTATGCTCCTGCCCTGTACTGCTTGTAGAGCTCCATCTCGTTCTCACTGAACTCGTCAGACAGCTGTCCGTCTTGCGAGTAGTAGTCCTGGTCTTTTGACGTGTAACTCTCCTCATCTTTCACTCGCAGCATTTTCTGCCACACACATACACACAATCACGCCATAAGGACATCAGGAAGTCAACCTCTCTTTACATTTTCATTTTCAAATCATAACTATCTTTTTTTCTTTGCAAAGTTCTATGGATTTTGCAAGATAAGATACTAAATACTGATAAAAATAAAAATTCAGCAAAAAGTTGATACAGTGAAGTAAGAAAAGTCAACCATAACAATAGCCTGATTTTGCCTTTAGCTTGAGGGAATGAATCTATTTGGCATTGAGCCCAGATAAGAATTGTTATTGTGCTGATCATCAGTTACATCTAAAGCAGAGAGGGTAAAAGTGGAACAGTGGGTCTAAGCGTACCCTGGCCCGGACTTCACACTGCCTGAACCGGCACTTCTGCCTGATTTTGTTGGGCCCCCCAAACTTCTTCATGTCCTTGCAGAAGTCACACTGAGCACAGTCCTCTGTGCGTCGGCACGGCTCACACTCCCCGCACATGCGGGCAGATCGCTTCACCTGGAGCAAAGACAAGAGAAACATGATGAGCCAGGTTCTAAATCAGGCAAGAGTTCATGCTAGAGTCAAGGTGACAGAATGGGTGTGTGAGGAAAATGTACATACTCTGGATCCACGTCGACGGTCTGTTTTAAAATCAGGGGTACTGCCGCCACGTTGTCTAACCATTCTGTCGTCTTCTGTATCTTTGTCTTTGCTTTTCTTTTGTCTGTATTTAATCTCCAATGATCCATCTTTGCCTGCAACATAAAACGCTCCATCAGCGACACCATTCAGAGTTAACTAGAATGGTTTGTGCAGCTGGCAATTCATATCAAAAACTTAATCTAACCAAAGTTATGGATATCTTCATGTTACTCACTGCGGCATTTTTCACAGTACCATTCCCTAATGGCCTTAGCGATTTTCTCAGATATACCAATGCAGTCCCCATGAAACCATTCATTGCAGTTGTCACAACCTCTGTTAAGAAGCAGAAAGACATTTCAGACAAGTTAACTGAGGCAATCTGTTCTCACCTGTGACTGTAACCAAAGATCCTAGAGAAACGTCCCTGATTATAATCACAAGACTGGCCACACACTTTCTAACATTACGTTACAGTCAAAACAAGAATGTTCATGTAGGTTGAACAAAAACATGCACGAGGGCAGAATCAGAGGGTCAGACTTACATCATGAAACAGTTGATATCTGGTTTGCGGCAACACAGTAAACGGGAGCATTTTGTCTGTCCATTCCTACCTCGCGTCTTCCAGGTCCCTGGTCAAAATCTGATACCTCACTATCCTGTTAAAACAAACAATTTGTTAGTGACAACTGGCATATATGTAATTTAAAATCTTCTTGCCCATCTTGGTTGGATGGTCTACATAGTAAATGTGGATTAGAGTTAGGCTAGCTGACTAGCTAACTATCACTAAAATCTGGTTGCCCTTTCCTTTGTCAATAATACCCACCATGTCGAATGGCCAGTGTTTATGTCAAAATGCTGTGAGAGGTTAAATCAAATTAGATATCAACAAGTGTCTAATTGTCGAAGGTTTGTTTACATCCACTTTTACTCGAAAGCCATCGAAAGAGTCGTGTTTTTCGATGAACTTCCGCTTAGGTTTTCTTCTACACTTTGATTTTGGGTAACTTGACAAATTGTCTTTAGTGCCACCTACTGTCTACGCAGGTGAATAGCCGATGCGTTACAGCGAGTAGCCTACCTCAGAAGTCAGTTTATCAGTTGTTGGAAAAAAAGATGTAGCCTAACGAGTTAAGGGCAGGTATAGCTAGCTATCCTGTATGCGAGCTAAGGACATTTTCCTCTCAGTGTTATAGTGGCAGTTGGCTGGTCTTGATATTGCATGGGCCATAGTAATGTAGCATTTACCTTGTCTTGGCGAACAGACGAAATCTGTAGCTATAAAGCCTAAAGAAAGTGAATGAGACTCCAGTCAGAATTTTGTTTTTATTGTTGAAATACCTAGAATACAAAAAAAAGATCCAGTTCTGAGAAATAGAATCATAAATACAAACACCAGGCTTAGTCTGTCAACAATTTAGCCTTCTGAACAAAAACAAAACAAAACAAAAACAACTTATTTCCCAGCAGAATTTCAGGGCTCATTTTTGCAGCCTGTGCAACACTGTAGGCTGCACGAATAATGCATTTAAACCTTTATTGGTGTTTAAAAAAAACATCTGAGGTAAAAATACAATTTTCCAGGGACATTCTCACCCGATTGCCTAGACCTCAAAGTGCTTATTAATTAGGCTACTTAATCAGATGAGATAATGAGCCAGACCTATATTAATTTAAGTTTACTGTAAAACTTATAACAGTAATAAAAATAGAAATCTTGTATCAATAAGCAATTAATTAGTTTCACTAGCAGCCTTCTCATTTGCAAACACATACAGGCTAATTGACGTTGCATTTGCAATATGAGTTAAACTGATAACGGTCACGTCCAGGGAGGAGGTACACAGCAAGCTACGACATATCCTCAGACCCTCCAGTAGAGTCTAGCTTGACAGCGCAGATGTGGTCTAGTAGACTTCCTCTGAGAAACTTCACGGTCCAGTTTCCGAATCCGCCAACAGGATTAAGGGGAATTCTCAAACTTCACATGGTTCTTCATCTTATTCATATTATTTAATCTACCGTGGTCTAAGACTGGAGCTAAAGAAGCCAAGGTAGGCTAACCATTTTCAACAAACAACACATTTTTGTGTGAGGTAGTCTACCACAACAAGAGTGTAAATTTCCTATTGTTCATTGATTAGGCTACTCAAAGAATCGTTTAGTTTGCGTTGACAGTCAGAGTCTGCTTTCTGATAGATGCAAATGAGTCGGTATAATTTGATCAATAAAAAAATAAAATAAACAATAGTGCCAGAATGCTTGTTATATGCGACATAAGATAGTCTTTGTCTTAGAACAGAGCACAACATGAAACGTTCATGCCAGCCTAAGATTCTGTTAAAATGCCAGATCAAAAAAAAAAAAACAGCAGTGGACCCATATGTAACTTTATTGAATATGTAGGCTATAAAATAGTGGAGGAAATGTAAAATCTTACTATAGGCCTATAAATATAACTCATATATTACTCAATAAATATTACTCAACATGATGCGCACCCAGTGCACATGAAGACAACATGTCATGTCAGGTGAGCAGCACTATCTGCGCTGTGTAGGGTATTTAGTAGGATTTAATTGTGTTGTAGTCTAACGCCTCTACTTTGTTGCTCAAGTAATACATATCATATGACCTTTGGGAGGGGTTTAAACTAAAATGCTTAAAATTTAAAAATATATTGAAATATTTCAAGTTGAAAATACTGACGTTGTTTACTAGATTTTCTGTCTCGTGTGACAACCCATATCATAGATTATTTTTTGTACATTTATGTTATACATATATACGTATCCACAAAATACAAACACAAACAATATACATATACAAACAAGACGGGTGGTACCTATTTCTCAGTTTGTCCTCTTTTATTAGGCGGTGTTCTCTGTGTCTCAGGAGGAGACAGAAGTCATGGATGTGCATCTACAGGCACAGGGGCGTGACGTTGGACAGAATCGGCCCAAGAGTGTGGACAATCTTCACAACCACTGTCACCAGAACGGCACAAAAGAGCGTGTGGTTGACTGTAAAGGTAAATCACATCTTTGTGAACATACCATTTTTGAGCAATATTTAGTCAATAGCCTACTGTGGCCAAGAATAGATTTGTGTTTAAGACATGTATCTATATGTTTCTTACTTGTTGCTATATGTTGCTAGCTTAGTATTTTAACATTTTATTTTATATTTTTAATATATGGTCACATTTTTTTCAGATTTTATGGTTTAGTCATTTCAGCTCATTTTTTTTAATGGAAGTGTGACGTGGGTTTGTATGCATGTTATGTGCAGGGTGTTGGGCGTTCCTCACAGTAAATTAGCGTTAATCTTTTTTTAATGTGAAATGAAGGGAGAAATTGCTCATAGATTAAACAATGGGTCCATTTTTCTGCAGTATCTAGTGAAAAGTGTTTGTAGTGTTAATGATCTCAGAATTAATTCATTTGTGTGTTTAATCTGAATTATAAATAAAATGCCAGGTGCCTGGCCACTATAGCATCCTCAAGCGTTGTTTCAAGTCTTGATTGAAAGTCTTAAAGGGTTCGTTGAAGTCTCGAATTAACACTGAACCTCAAGTCAAGGCCACACCATATTTGAATTTTTCATTCTTACATTGAAGAGAACAGCTTTGATTCAAGCATTGTATCCCTCTGTGCTGACCAACTGTCCTTACTCTCAGGATTTTTTTTTTTCAATTTCTCTTTGCGTCCTTCTGTGTTGTGTGTGCTTTCATGTTGTTCCGTCAAGTTGACATCAAACCAGGGACTGTGACTGTGGCTTTGTAATGACTGCCTTTCTCCCTCTCCTCCATGCAGAAATACCTCTCTCTGACAGACCAGACAGAAGCAGCAGCATTGAGTCTATAACAGATGGAGTCTGTACAAATGAAGACACTCTCCTCCTTCCAAATCATAAACCGACAGTCTTACAGACAGTAGACAAAGGTATAATCATATGTCTTCATATTGATTCCTCTTACTATGCATTTCTTACACATTGTTACAGAATGTGTTTGTGAACATCACATGTCAACATCAACAACTCAACAAAAGTATGTAATGTTATCAGTCACTATTTAATTTAAGAAAGGCAAGGTTCTATGTGCCTGTTATGACAAAGCTATTAAAAGATGATTTGTCCTGCTAGTTTTGATCAGAGGTTAACTCTTGGGTTCAAGTTGTCAGTTTTGGGCTGTGTGGGAGAGGCTGTCTCAGTGAAACTGTGTGACTTCAGATGATTTTTTTCCTTCCATTTTCAGATGATTTACCTGAAAATCCATATCCAATCATTTCTAATCAACCACTTGCCCACCCCCTCCAAGAGGATGTAGTGAATGCAGCCCCACCCATCTGTAACCCTCCAGCAGCCTCAGTTGCCCAGGTGAAGCCAAACTCGGCCCACCACAGAAGTGCAATGGACACCACCACCACCCCCACAACCACAGCCAACCACACAAGAAACGCCTGCCCTCCACCACCAAGAGTCAGCACAGCTTAAAAACCAACGCAGCCCAGATCCAGGAGGTGGCTGGAGATGGTAGGTTTATTGTTTCAGAGTGAAATGTCAGAGGTGTGGCATAATCTGAGATAACACAAACATGTAATTCTATAGGATGAGAAAGAAAATGCACATCCAATCTTACAGTTTTTTGTTACCTAAGTGAATTTATCAAACCTATATAACGCCTTGAAAGTTGGCCAATACAAATTTGTCTATCTTTATTCATTCACTGGGGCAGATCTTTGTTTTCCTTAGTGTGGTAGTTCTTTGTTTCATGTGGTGTTTCACCTTCTGTTAGAGGTAGAGATACACCCCTTCCTTGACACCACCAGAGATCAGAGGTTTTCTGTTATCTGAACCCTCCCTACCCCCTAAGTCATCACCCCGTCATGCTGATACATTCGGCCACATGCGGTTTATCTTGCGTGTCAGTGGCTGTTCCTCTGTCAGTGTTTGATAAAGTGCTTGAGTTGGTGGCACATCTCTGTGGACTGGCTGAGTGCTCTTACTCAGTTTCTGACTTACCAAAGCCAATCCGAATCGTGACAGTAGAGGCTGTGACCTATATTGTGAATACATGCTAGTTTTCAATTTGTTACTCTATCCCTTTTGTCTATTAATGGGCAATATTTGGACTCCACACTGAATACTCAATCCACTGCAAGACCCTTCTGTATACAATGCCCAAACAAATATTCTGAAGACAGTTCAGCTATATTGTCTCTCAGATGGACCTTCTCTAATTCATAACCTTCAGTTGTTATGTCTATGTTATTAATAAGCTTTATAGAGTTATTTAACTACTATATAGAGATATATTTAACTACTATGTTATAATATTGTAACTAACATCTATAATTGAAATGGCTCTTTTGGTAGCATGCTATTTCTTCAAATGGCAAATCAGCAACAATTCCTGACTTTTTCTGGCCATTATGTATTTGTAGCACAAAAGCTTCTAAAAGAACAGAAACAGCTACCACTAATCTTACCCTGTGCTCAACAATAAGTAGGGCTTTGATTCTTGTGTGGCGCCACTGCCAGTTTTCTCTGCATTGTTGCGCCCATTAGGGTCGCATTCTTGAGTAATTCTGAAATCACTTGAGACTCATGAACTTGATGTCATGTCAATTTTACATTCTACTTTGAATTCCCTGTCAGCTTTAGTGTCGACATGTGCACAGCTTTACTGAAATCCTCTACTTTTCAAACTATTGTTTATGAAATAATTATCCCTATTATGGCTAAATTAAATTTCACTAGTCCACTTATGTGGGCCAAGTACTACACAGCTGTGTGTGCATTAGACCTGCCATGGGCTCACTGAAACTCTCCTAAAATATGTTTAAGTCCACTAATAATTGAACTTTACTGCCAGACTTTTTTGGCTATTTCAGCTGTTTGTCTGTTCAATGTTGTTTCATGTGTGTGCTTATGTGTGTGAGCATGTCTTCATGAATTGCATGTAACGGTCTGTGTCTGTGTGTGTTTGTCTCTGTTTAAAGGCGATGTGAGCAATTCTAAGCAATTTCTTACCTGAAACACATGTAGTGATTCTCTCCTAATTATCTGCTTACTTTCCATGCTGAATACACAAATCAAATATGTATAATATACACAAATCAGTTATGTGCAGTTCTGGCTTTGTAAGCTGGAAACAAGCAAAATGGAGAAAGCCTTTCCCCCAAACTATGACAGGACAACACACTGCACAGAGTTTCTGAGAGGGAACTCAAAGGGAGGGAGAGTGCCCCATCTTTAATGGTCAAAATCGTCTGCTAAGAAAAAAAAACAAACATAACATCATCCAGTATTGCTTACAGCCCCCTTTATGCTGTTCTGTGTTTATGTGTATAATGCTCAGTGTTCACACGTATGCTGGTCTGTGTTTACATGTTCATAGGTGTGTGTTTATGTATCACATGTGTTAGTTCATATGTGTGTTCTTGTATTCTGTATGTGTACATGTACACATATGGTCTTTGTTTTATGTACATTGGCCTTCGTTCATATGAATTCTGATCTGTACTGATGTGTGTGTGTGTGCATGTGTGTGTTGTTTCATGTTGCAGACTGCTGTGTGCACTGCGTGTTGGCGTGCCTCTTCTGTGAGCTGACGTCTCTGTGCTCGGTGTTCGCCCAGTGCCTTACGTGCGGGCCGGTCTGTGAGGCCCTGTGCTGCTGCGGGGAGGCCGCCACTGGGGGACTGGCCTGTGGAGAGGATGCCTGCTCAGCCTTGTTGGACTGTGGGATACTGGAGGACTGCTGCCAGTCCTCAGACTGTCTAGAGATTTGCTTGGAATGCTGTGCAATCTGCTTCCCTGCCTAAAGTTGCCTTAGTGTTACATGGTGGAAGTCACTACAAGAGCCAAGTGCTAAGCAGTTACTGAGTGAAAGCAGTTACTGAAACTTTTGGGGGGAAAAAAGGCCTGCTTCTCTTATTTATTAGATATTTTTGTAGGCCTGTGTAGTCCCAGCAGAAGTGACTCGCAAGTATGCTGACAGGTGACAGTAACTCTTTTTTTCTATGAGCTAAACTATGAACTGAAGTGACTCTTTTTTCTATGAACTAAACCCGAAATACCCTAAAACCCATTTGATGAACCTGTGAATCCCAAAACAAGTATGATTTATTTTATAAAATAAATATATAATAATGATGCTCAGCAGTGCACAGAAACCTAATGGGGCCATAAAGATTTAGTCACATGAAAATGAACCTAAAACTAATGGCATCACATGTGATCCCTCAAATTCTCCCATCACCTTAAACAGTTACTTGACTGTTACATATGTCCCTGTGAATATTTATCTAATGCAGAAAAGAGTAAAAATGTCTTTTGCCTTTTTTGTATTCTCATGTATGTTCAGTATTCTCTTTCATGCTCCCTTTGATTTTACCAAACATTAGTTGCTTCATGTTTTGGTTTCATTTTAGGACATTTCTCATGTTCTCTCTCTCTCTCTCTCTTTCTTACAGACACACACAAACACACACACACACACGAACGGATCGCTTCCCGGAATATGCCCAGTACAGCCGTGTTGTAATTCCTGCACTTCCAGTGTATTTTCTATTCTTTCTTTTACAAAAGAGAGTCTTGTTAATCTTTGGCCATGATAATGAATGTGCTCTCTCTCTCTCTCTCTCTCTCTCTCTCTCTCTCTCACTCTCTGTCTCTTTCTCTCTCTATACACAAAAATAGCTGGCCTGGATAAATCATAAAGCCTTTTTGCATACTCCCCTGTGCCTGTTGAATTTCACAGCCGTTCTCAAGATGACTCGGCCAAAGGCACCAGCTAATATAGTGTCAGCGGACATTACTTCAGAGAGACCACTGTTGGCCCCGTCTGCTGGGGTGACAAAGACAGCGCTCAACAAACCAGTGGGTTGGTCTGCTTGGCCTATTAACCCAGTCAGGCAGGCAGCCTCAAAATGCCTACTTAAAAAAATACAGTCGTCTAAGCCAAAATATTCCTTTATTTCATTTGAATTAAGTTTGGTTTTGTTGTGTTTGTACAACCTTCTCTGCAGAGGATCTTGTGTGAAAAATGCTTAGCAGTGAGTAGTGGACCGGGTGAAACCACAGCACTGTGAGACAGAAATGAATTCAGTCATTTGTGGAAATCTTAGGCTAAGTGCATTGACACACAAAAAACCTGCAGGATATAATAGGAAATGTATGAAAAAGAGGATGGAAAAAGAAACCTGACCTCCTGCAGTAAATCCCTGATTCAAGTGAAGTCTCAGGAAGTGGGAATGACACACACACATACACACACACACATTCACAGAGAGCATTTGATCCAAGGCCATCACCACCTGTTTTTCAAAGGCCCAAAAAGTAGAAATGCAATGGTGAGGTTTGTGACCTTTAACAGACTTGGCAGACATTTCAGCCCCAGAGGAAGACAGGATGGCTCGTTCTCAATTCTCATCTTACCTACAGCAACGGAAAAATCCACCCACACAACAACCAATTTCTCACCACGGCCAGATAATCACAGCACATTTGAAAGAACGAGGGCCAAGCACTCAGATTTTTCACTCAAACACTGCTTCAACTGAAGCCATTTGTGTTGACTGCCACTTTTGATTTACCCTTTGTGCAATAATCAAACTTAATCAACAATATCACAGCATTGCACCCACTGGTGGCTCCTCTGCCGGACTGGTTGGTTGGTAGATGTGTGTTTTTCTCATAGGATCAGAGTATGTGAAGTGGGCAGCAAGAGGGGCAGGAAGGGCCTGTTTATTGTAGCAACATGCCAAGTGGCGTCAACAGGAAGTGGAGGAAGTGACTGAAATGACAGTGCTGGAGGAGAGGGGTGGCCTCCGGGGGAGCGGCCCCGTCCCACCCGCCCACTCGTCGCTGACGCCTGACCTCTGCCCATCACGCATCAAAAGGAACCGCTGGCGCAGCCAGGAAACAGCTTTCATGGCTCTCTCACACACACATGTTCACTCTCTCTCTCTCTCTCTCTCTGACACACACACATACACACACACACACACACATACACATTCATATACACACGCACGCACCAACACACACACAAACATGCATACATACATACAAACACATATATGACTATGCATACACATGCACACATGCATGCACATCCATTCACACTGACATAGAGAACCCCATGCATGCATCAAAAGGCAACAAACACACACCCAATAGACATGCACGCACTCACCCACACAGACAGCCCTTTGATAGCCCTACACACGCAAGACAAACACGCAATTATGGCCTGAGACAAAGAAAAGCCTCACTCACGACACTGCTCTATTCCACAGTGACCAGCTTCCCTTCTAAAGTCGTGCCTTCTAGAACCTTCTCACTGAGATGACAGTGATGCTTGGACTCTCTCAACCACGTTTGGCAGAAGAGAGAGTGCTGACACTGCGAAAGAAAAGAAAAAAAAAAAGAAATGAAGGCCTCACCCATACAGTAGATGAAAACAACTGTTCTGCACATTCCGTACAGTGAGGGAAGACCACAAAGCCATGAACATCTTGTATGGAGGAGATTGCGGTTATAGAAAAAAAAGGCATTCTTTGATGCAGCATTTTTTTAAACACAAATGACACCCCATAAACCCAGTCAGAGAACAATTGACATCTGGAATGGACACAAGCTATTGTCTTGTAAAAGAATCTTGTTTTGATGTGTGAAAAAAAAAGTTCTGTGTCCAATTTTGAGTTGAGTTGTTTGACATTTTCATGACGGCTGAACTGTAGATTCCAGTTTATGTAAAATGTTGATGACCATAAATGTTTGAAAATTAACCATTAGCAATCCAAGCAATCCTCAGTCATTAAATTGATTAGATAGATTAGAGGTAAGGTGTTTCAGTTTGAGGTAAGGTGTTTCAGTTGTTCAATATCTGGATTATGTAAACTATTTGTCATCAACTGGCTGCTGCCTTTTACCACAGTCCATTACCATGTTTAATTTAGATAGTTGTTTACTTACTTTGATTATCTAACTACTGCACATGACTCATTTGCACATTAGTCATGGTAAATGAATAACCAGCTACACATCTGCTGACCTAACAATATCAACTTAGCAGTAATATCCACAGCATTGGATTTTACCATTATTATGAGCTGTTTTAGTGATCAGTGGTTACCCCTCCCCTGAGATTGGACAATTATTATTATTATTGTTATTATTATTATGATCCTTTGCTGGCATGTCTAACCCAGCACAACTATACCAAGCCCATTCCATGTTCAGACTCCACATTTGGGCTGAATAACAGTGTCAGTGTCTGCCAAAACTAATAACTACCCATCCCACTGGCCTGGTCCACTCCTTTAAAGAGTTCATGCCTCAAATAACAAGCCAGGGCCCCATCCTTTGCACCAAACACCCAGAGATAAAATACAACACCCTCTTGTTACAGTCTGTTATATGCTATTAAAACACGCCAGCCAGGAAATTAATCCAGTATTCATTTACAAAAACAGCATGCCCACCCATTCCAAGAGCCCACAAAAGCACTGGGTTAATCTAACACTGCTCAACAGGTGGCACGACAGATGTCCAAAACTAACAGTGCAGCCAGCCTAGGGAAATGGTTTTATGGAGAAAATAGCACCCAATGTAACAACACAGAGAGAGAGAGAGAGAGAGAGAGAGAGAGAGAGAGAGAGAGAGAGAGAGTGTGTGTGTGTGTGTGTGTGTTCTGATTGTTCTGTTTTGCTGTAGTTAGGGGTTTACAGCAGGTGTGACCTACAGTAATCCCACAAAGACAAATAAGGATGTACTCTTAAAAACAGTTAAAATTAGCTAGGCCAGAATCTGTCTGACTTCAAGTTCAAGTTGTAACAGTGGGGGCCCTCTTGAAATCTGAGAGGTCACGCAAGTGGCTGTGTACATCCATGCTTAAACCCCCAACCCAAATCGCTTAGCAAGCCCTGTTTAAAAATGGATTCACATAACTAGAAAAACAAGCATTCAAAAGAACATACTGAAACTAACCAGCTACTCATCAGTCCCTGGTAAGTGAGTGCTTGTGTGACTGTGAAAACATGAACCCAGACTGCCCAAGGCAGTACAGCAATGAGTGAGATAGACAAGAGCGCCATCTAGTGATAAATATTTGATTCTACAAGTAGAGATTCACTGTCACCAACTGACTTACATTTCACATTTGATTCATTCTCCCTTTCTCAAACCAGTTAAGATGGGTACCTGTGCAGGTACTTAACAACTAGGCAGTATCTGTCTTGTTGAGAAACTAAATTAATAACTTTAATTAATTTGCTATTAACTTTAATTAAGTTAATACCATTACTGCTATTAACTTGCTCGCAAATATTATAAATCTACAAACTCATTCTTATATAAATAAAGGCACAGAGATTTTTTTTAAACACTTTTAATTGCTCTTTTACATAAAAGGTAAAAAAACAACATACACAGTCAGTGACCAAAACGAGGGGAATCGAGAATGGCTGTCACATAGCTGTGGTGCTGCTAACTGCATACGGCAGCACTCCCACTCCTCGCCTCTAAGCAGAAGTGAGAGGAATGATAAGACCATAGACAGAAGACATCAAAAATTCCCTTTCATGTCTCAGCGAGGTTTCACTTGTGCACTGCATATGATTATCATAAAATACAACTAAAAAAAAAAAAAAGCAAAACAGTTATGCAAGGTAAACATTACCGTGTCCCACATGGCTACACTACTGTTCTGATCATATGTCTAGTGTATATGATGAAGGGATAATGAATGACTGATTTTTGTTATTGTTTTGTAGTATATGTTAATTGCACATTACAGTTAGGACACACACATATTTTACATATATTTGTAAGGAGTCTCCAACATTTTTGAAATGTCATGGGGCGGGAGGGAGAAATGCCACAACATTTTAGTTTTCAATTATTTATTATTTTCACTATATATAAAATAACTATTTCTGTTATTTACACTTCATTGTAAATGCCTTGCTTAAGGGTTTTCAAAACAGCACTAGATTTATTTCACTGGATGTCACATCATGTGCCAAAATAATAATAATAAAAAAAAAACTGGTTGCCAAAATCAGCAAACTCAGATACGTGTGACTGCAGCAAATACATGGTGTGACTTGATCGTGACTTCATAAACACTTCACACATGACAGCTCACAACAATTGCATAGGAACTTGCTCACGTGTCTCTTATCTATCTGGAGCAAAACCACTTTAACCGCCACCATGCTGAATGTGCAGGGCAAGGCTAGACAAGGCAGGGAGGGCAGGCCACAGCATTGAAGCTGGGCCAATGACATCATCACACGTTTACGTTTGAATGGGGGAGCTGAGCCTATAGCACAGAAACTGGACCTAGTCAGAACTTGAGCACACAAGTAGAATTTGGCCACAGGACATGACTCCCTCACAGTGGCAGACACATACACACACACACGTGTGACCCACTCACACACTCTCTCTCTCTCACACACACACACACACACACACACACAAGGCATTCCCTTATGCTACACGGGGCTCCACTCAAATGTCCTGCATTTAATCCATTAGAACCTTACTGTTCACAAAACAATTATTAAAAAAATCTCTTTCATAAATTTTCATAGACTTTTGTCTACACAATGAAACAGTATAAACAAAATAAAAGCTTTCTAACAAACTATGATTTCACAATTAGTTATTAAATTGTAGAATTCATTGTTAATAGATAATGGCAATTTTGATAGACTAAGAATGGAATAAAAATATTCTTATTTGTGAATATTAATGGGAGGACTAAAAAACTGTGGTGTCACAACCATACACTAAACTGTTCCTTCTGTTCATATTGCTTCACACAGACTCAGACAATAGGTTCCCACATACAGCCATGAACACAAAAATCTTGTTGTGCTAATTTGTTGACCAGGAAACATTTTTGGACTGAAAACAGGCTTTTTTTCTTTTCAGCTAAGTGATTTCTGGGGGGAAAACAAACAAACAATCTCCTTTTTAGAGATTTTGCATTGACCATGCTGTCATATCGTACATCACAAACCTGTGCAGTGTTGTTGTGACATTGAAGTCTTTTCTCTCTGAAAAGTAACCTGTTGGTTACTCTGACAGCTTGCTTGGAGAATGCAATAAGTTCTGCTTTGCTTTGATCCTGTGATTTAATTGAAAAATGATGATGCATAAATGCTTGGTGTGTAAAAACAGCAATATACAGCCAACGGAAAAAATTACAAAAAGTTGTGAAACGTTTGACTTGTCTATTTACACCCAATAGGAAAGACCAAAAAATTGTCCATCTCCAGGAGTGACTTGTCAATGTACTGTACAGCCAAAAAAGAGATTAAAGTTATCCAACTCAGAGTGACATGTCTTTAAAAAAACTAACAAAAAAACAGCACCATTTACACCAACAATGAGTTATAACAATAATCCCTCCCTTAAGGCCAAAATAAATAATCTGTTTCACAACACGGCTGTGTACATCAATGGAGTTGTACACCACTCGCCAGATTATTGTCTAGTTAGGGCCATACAATACCAGTGTTATGTTACTTGACTATTTCCATTGGAGCTGTGATACATAAAACATGGAGGACTGACAGCCGCACTGCACAAATCAAAGTGGAATAACAGAAGCTGGATAAGTGGCAAATAAAACTACCATAAACAATTGTTAGAGCAGCCTTGTTATACTAGGAGTCCTTACAAGGCAAGATTCAACTAGTAACCACTGACTGCGGTCTGAGGAAGAGATATGATCTCTGAGACGCTCTTAAACTCATTCAGGAATTAACAAGTCAGAAAAACACACAGACATTCTTGTGAATTGTTTTACATGTGCACAGCACAAAGAGAGCAAAGAGAAGTCTGTAGTCTGACTGGAGTTACCAGGAACTGTTTACAGTAGCGCTGTAGATGGCAATTTGTTGCATTTGACAGCAACTCAACTCATATAACAAGGCGATAGTACTCAAGCATTGTAAAATAGGATGATGCACTGGGACACTGGGACTGGGATTGAGATCCAAAAGCAATGACTGTTTTGGAAAAACAGAGGGTTTTTCGTTTAGGTGTTTTGTTAGAAAGGAATCTGTATGCTCTGCATGACCTGAATCAAAATATGTGCAGCGTGCCAGACAAGGAATAAAACCTTTGCTGCCCTACACACACAGCAATGGGCCTTGCAGAGATTATAAATGATCAAAGACCAAAATCCTAGGCCTAATCCTGCCTACATCATCGAGGGAATGAGTGAGTTCATGCACAACCATCATTTACAGGGGAAAGGGTTAAGAAAATATACTATGTAAAAATTGGTAATAGAAAAGCAATCTCTACTAAAACATGCAAAAACTGAGTCTGTTCTACAGCTTCTTTATTCTCACATCCTCCCTCATGTGTAAACCTCGCTCTCTAACTTTCTCCCTCACACACACACACACACAAACACACACCTCCATAGGAAACTGGCATATCTGCTTCGCTATCACCACCTCTCGGCTCCAGCGAAATCCACAGGAAAGATAAACCCACACACACACACACACAAAGACACATAAAAAAATCCCAGCAGACTAAAAAAAAAGGTGGAAAGAGGAGAAAAAAACTAACAGCTGAACAGGAAGTTCATCTTTTCTGTTCTTTTTTTTCCTGAGCATTCTACACAAACCACTCCTTCTGACCTACAGCAGACCCTATTTACCGCATTCACAGATGGCTTTAAAAAAAGGCTTGTTTCTGAAGACTGCTCAGGTGCGCTATAAGTCTTAATGCTGATCTATCCCTTTGACGTAAAATGGAGTTCCCAGCAAAGAAAAGCAGCTCTATGTTCATCATGATGAGTTAAAAAAAGCCTCTAATGTGTACATGATATACATACAATGTCTGATGGCCAGAATAGAGAGGTGTATCTAGATTAAAAAAATCATTGGCTTGTCTGTACAGTGGACATGGTGCTTAGACCTATTTTTAAAGCTGTACAGTGACATCAGAGGAACGTGATAAAAAGGGCTTTCTAATTGGTTGTCCCTAATTCTGTTGTCTATATACATCTACTTTATTATCTCAGGCCAATGACTGAGTAACTTAATGGTTTAGGTTCAAAAAAACAAACAGACAGACTGATAAAAAGATCCTCTGCATTGCATTGCTCAAGAAAGGTCTGACCCCGTTCCCACTGAAAACCGACTTGTGCACACATCGATACAAACACTAGGCATTGTGGCTGTGGTGTGGTTCGGAAGGACCAACCGAAGACTGTAGAGGCAGCGCTTGGAGCACAAAGTGAAGCTGATGTGTGTGGAAGCAGATGAGACTGGCAAGAGAGGAAAGGGGACCATTCTGCTAAAACACAGCAGTGTCAGAAAACGCCAGAAGGTCCACATTGCCAAAGAGCTATGCTACAGTTGGCCTGAAAAACTCAATATCATGGAGGGATGTCTGGCATCTCCATGGTGATAACCCCAAGAAAGAGGGAGGGTGGTCTCGTGAGCCTCATGATTTGGAGTATGTCATAATGTCATGTAACTTTAACGCTCCGCTCTGCCGTCACAAGTCCTCGTCCATGCTGAAGCTGCTCCGGCGGCTGCTGGTCTTGGAGGCACCCGGGGAGACAGAAGAGAGGAGAGGATCAGCACCCCCTACCGGCGACAGCGCCCCCCCGATGCCGCTGGCGCCCCCGCTGCTGCCGTCGTCCATCAGGATGTCGCCCAGGCCCATGTCGGCCATGAGCGAGGGGCTGAAGATGGAGGCAGCCGGGTCATCGCCGAGCTCCGCAAAGGTCAGCGGGCCCAGGTCCAGGGTGCCGCCCAGGGCCCCGGGGGACGCGCCCACCGCTGTGGCCTCTGAGAGGAAGGAGGACGCGGCCGACTGGCCCAACACAGCCCCCCCGCCAAGGCTGAGCAGAGTCTTGGAGAGGCTGTCGGCCCCTGACGCTTCTAGAGGAGTCGCCGTTGCTTGCGGCTGCTGCTGCTGTTGGACCAGCAGGAGCTCTGAGGGCTGAGTTGCTGAGGCGGAGAGACCATGGAGACGAGCCTGCATCTCCAGCTCCTGTGGGAACAGGAAGAGAAAAGGAGAGGAGGGGAGGGGAGGGGAGGAGAAAGGAGAGAGGAGAGGCTGAGTGTAAGTATGGTGCAATACAAGCACTTGGGAGGAACCATTATTCTGCCTCCTGTTGGTGTGTTTGCTGACATCAGGACACAGGATGAGTGTATGTGTGTGAGGTTGGGTGCAATCACAGCAGAAAGGAAATGAGGCCCGGTGCCTCGGGCTTCCTTCTCTCAAACTCTTTCTTTCTTTTTGCCCTTCCATCTATGTCTTCCTTCCTTTAGCCTGTACCCTTAACCCGAAAGTGTGCGCACACATGCACACGCACACACATACATGCATGCATTTTCACAAACACGTACACACACACAGGTACACACACGCACGCTTTTTCTATTTGTTGAGTTCTGTTGACATGGCAAAACTACATAAAAAGGGCCTGTGTGTGTGTGTGTGTGTGTGTGTGTGTGTGTGTGTGTGTATGTGTCTCTTTATGTCCATCTGTCAGTGTCTCTCCCGCTCTTGCCCCCTGACCTGAATGCGTAGCAACAGGCTGCGGTTGGCGTGCTCCAGCTTCTTCTGCCTCAGCTCCATCTCCTTGGCGCGGTGCTGCTCTTTCTGCAGCTTGCGGATGTAGTCCACCGACGCCTTCAGGATGGTGCCCTTGTTCCAGCGCATATCCCTGTCCCCCCAGCAGTGGCGCAAACACAACAAGCACGTCGTCCAACCAGGACAACCACAGAGGGGGGGGGGGGGGGAATGAGAGAGAGAGAGAAAGAGAAAGAGAAAGAGAGAAACCTTTAATATCCATTAGTTAACAACAACGAAAGGAAGAAAATCTGTCTTCATGCTATCTACTTCTAGACACCATCATGAGACAACATAAGGAATTCTCTATGACTGAGTAAAATGTGTGTGACCTCTCTACACTCACACTGCTGGACGTTCCTGTTTAAGGAAGTATGATTCCTCAGCACTACTTCCTGTGCTCCTAGTCATCATTTCTTTAACCCAGAACAAAACAGAACAAATGACTACAATCTGCTGGCTCAGGGGCACAGCCAGAGGAAGAGCTAGACAGGTCTTGCCCTGTTGTACTCCAGAGCAGTTCTGCTTTCGAGCGGCAGCACACGGTGAGAGGCCGCGGTAGTGTGAACGTGCGCCAATGGATAGGATTGGATTGGGAGTGGAGTAACACTGTTAAAACTCACGGGTCGGCTGTCTTGGGGATGAGCGCACCCAGCTCCTTGATGCGGTCGTTGATGTTAAACCGTCTCCGACGCTCGACTGCAAGAGAGACAGGACACAGGGCATGGAGATGTCAGGAGGTCAAGCAAAAGTTTTTTTTCCTTGATGCTAATTCCCCTGAAAGCTAAGTCAAAAAAAAAAAAAAAAAAAAACATGCTGATGCGCAGTAAGTCTCAGAGGAAGGACGACATTTCATCCCTTGACTTTCCACAAGTGTCAAAGTTCAGCAGCAATGCACAGTCCAGACCTGCCCACAGCCTAATCCTGGCATGCTTGGGACTGAACGCCCCTCTTAAATGTGTTTGTGTGTCCGTGTGCGTACGTCTAAGGGTGCAGGTCAATGAGAATTAGGGAGGGAGTCTAAAATCTAGAAACGTAAATCTGGCGATAAGGACTTCCTCTGGATTCTTGAGAAACTGAAACTGATTTTGAACACTTGAGTGATGAGGAACTTACTGAGATTATGGTTGTCCTTTTTCTGCCTTTCCTTGATAAGCGCTTTGGCCTCTGCGTCTGTGACAGGGAAGAAGACAAAAATGAACAAAAAACACAGGGGTGGGAGGTGGAAGGTGGGGGGTGTACCACTTTCATTATTTACTGTTCAAGTCCAATACAGTCTTTATACTCTGCAGCTAACAGGGCTGGGTAAATCATACAGAGAGGGTCGATACTAAAATATGAATTGGCTGCGGGGCTGGAGGTGAAATAGGGAAGTAAGTAGTAGAATGTGGAAATGAGACTGGGGCCCTCACAGGCTGAGACAACAGAGAACAACGTCACTGACCAGCAGTGGCTGACATCGGAGAAACACACTGAGGAGAGGGTAGGGCATCAGAAAACGAAAGAACAAGAGAGGACGTAACGAAGGAGATGTGTTTGTTCCGTGTGTGTGTGTGTGTGAATGAATGAATGAATGAAAACGTGTGTGTGTGTGCACGAGTAAGTGTATCTGTGTGAATAAATGAGTGTGTGTGTGTGTGTGTGTGCATGCGCATGGTGTGAGGATCTGGTCCTTACCAGAAAGCTCTCTCTTGACGTTGTGCAGGTTGGCGGGACAGGAGTTGCTAACGGTGATGGTCGGGGCGGCCATCCCGGCGCTGCTGTACACATCCAGGAGGTTCCCCGAGACTGGCAGCTGAAAGAGCCAATCAGAGCGTCCGGTTACCACATGGCACCACCCACTCTGTTATCTCCATGGCGAGGCTCAGATAAGAAACCCTTCCAGGCAGCATGCAGCAGGATGAGAAGGACTTGCCCTCGACTGATAGCCCCCATCAGGGAGGAACTACAACATGCACAGGGTTATCAGGCGCTAATCTCACAAAAAAAACATTGTATGTTAGCTATGCTGCTTCTTCATGATTCCTGCTTTATTCACCAAAAGATACATGAAACACCTCATACAACTGGGGGTAGAGGATCAAAGGGAAAGCCAGTCACTGCTACACTGAAAAACAATTTTTAAAACCAACGTGTAAAAAGTGATATGAAACTACATGGCGCTTCACCAAACCTGCTGAGATGCACCTGTGGTTGAAATTTTTTCTTGGGTCGACAGAGACATTGAGAAATCCCCTACACCCTTACGCATGGCAGTAAGTAAAAAAGCAGTTAAGACATTGCAAGTCCAGCACAGGATTTGGATTGGGCAACGACCAATGACACAGGCTGCATGCCATCGGAGAACGACAGACGTCTCTGTGAACCGTTCAACAGTCAGACAGCCACTAAATAACGAAAAAGACAGCAGGCAGGACTAACGAACAAACTGTCTTTGCAAACCAGTAATGCTTCTGCACTACACGCTCTCTCACCACACTGTCCTTCACATGTTCTCCAACACCAACATACAACTAATAAACACACACACACACACACACACACACACACACACACACTGGGTACTCTGCTTCATATGTTAAAGTTAAAGGTATCTGTAAAATGACAGCACCATTAGACAAGACACAAGACTCTAACTCAGACAAGACTCTAACAACTTTCCAGTTCCATGTGCGTCCATCAAAAAGCACACGTGTTCAAGACAGGCTGACACCCATTCAAGTTATGTGAAGGAATGAATGAATCCCCCCAAAAAATGAATTACCTCAGGCTTATTTCTTTCCTTTTCATGCTCTTGCAGTAAAACCAAAATCATCTTCTCCCACTCAACACACAGCGCTTCCTCTTTCCTCTCTGCCTCTGGCGCACACACCACAAGCAAAAAAGAGGACTGTTGTAAAATGGGGAAATGTCTTTCGGGAGGAGACCACAGACAAAAAAAAAAAAAACAAAAAGAAGAAGAAAAAAAAATTCCTCCGGTTAGCTATCTGCTCTAACACTCACTCGGGGCCGCTGTCACAGCAGAACCTCTCTCACTCCGTCTCCTCCTTCTCTCTCTCTCTTTTCCTCCTCCTCCTCCTCCTGCTACCACCTTCTCTCTCTCTCTCTCTCTCTCTCTCACTCCCCCTCTCAACTGCCCCCCCCCCAAACAGACCCCACTCCACCTCAGGCCTGGCCACTGATAGCCATGTGTCAGAAGTGAATGTTTACTCCCACTGCCACATTACTGGATTCCTGGGGCTCTGGCACACAAACTCCACAGTCCAATTAGCCCACAAGTGACAGCCAGCCCACTACCAAACCAGCCAAACCAGCCTCGACATGTTGGAACAGAGGTTAAGCAACCTGTCAATGCTGTGTGACTGCTCTAAACGAAAATAAAAGACCTTAACAATGGACATCTGATCCCGGAAAACTTTACTGCTAATTGTTGTTAGTCGTAAGACCTGGCAGTCAGCTGCTAGTAAGCATCAACTTCCTTAAAAAAAAAAAATTACAAATAAAAAAAAAACCTAGTGTCAGGGAGCATAGCCTTGACTCAATAAACACACATGTGTTTGATATGATTAAAAAAAAGGCAAAGTATGTGCTTGTGCAGCTTTTCCTCAGAATGTTGTGGGCAAAGCTTATCAGACGTGAACACGGTGGAACAGGAGGCGTGTCAAGGGCAGCTCTGCCTATTCTTCCACGCAAGGGCAAGGAGCAGCACACATCAATGATTAAGGGCTGAGGCAACAGCCTGCCTACAGTGCAAGGCACATTCCCAAGATATCACTGATTGAACACTTTTCAGACAGCGCAGAGACAGAGACACACACACACACGCTCAATGTAAGCACAAATACACACATTCACTCAACAAAGGTGACACTGACTCATGCCGGGCCTATAGAAATGCATCTGTAATGAGGTGACATACCGTGTTAGCAAGCTGCAAGTTGGAATCGATCAGTGTGATGAAGTCATCGTTCAGACTGGACTCCAAACTGATTATGTCCTCAATGACGTCTTCAATCTACAGCGAGGAAAAAAAGACGACGGAGAACCACAATTTATTGGATGAACATAAACCCATGTGCCTAACTGTAGCCATTTCGCACATTTCCACAAGGCCTCAGTTTGAGCAGCCGTTACTTCCCCTACTGAGTCACTCGGCAGACGGTTCTAAAAACACACACCGTAGCGTTTTTGTGGATGACACACAGACCACACACAAGTGATGGCCACTGACACTCAGCACCCATTCATTCTTTCCGTACAGTGACGGGCAACAGCCAACCCCCTGCCTCCGGCAGCATAGATATAATTCAGTTCAACTCGGCTCTGAGCTACCAGATGACTCAGTTCTCCCCGCCCGCAATCTCCCTACCATACAGATTAGCCTCTTAGCATTTAGCATCCAGCTGTCTCCTCTGGATCCCCATAATGAAAAGTCCAATTGAAAACATATGATTCATGTCTGTCCTTACAGAGTAATGTAAGAACCATGTACGTTAAGTCCCAATATATCATTTTTTGTAACATCCCAGTTGACTTGTCCATATGGAATATCCCCCCTCCTACCACTGATCCCCACCTCCATCCTGTGCATTAAGGCTCAGTTGCATGCAAGCTCCCACCCGTGAGTAAGACAGGGGCACCTGCGGCAGCTCAGACCCCCCCAGGGCGGCATGACCTGCTGCTAAGTGTGCAGAGGTCAGTGAGCTGCGCGTGTGGCATTTCCCAGCCCCGTGTCGCAGCAAACGCACACAGGGCCCCTGGCGAGGGGGAGCCCCGGCCAGCCTCACACGCCCATGACAAAGCAAGCTATTGTGTGCAGAGATGGGGGAACTGAGCACTCTTCAAAAGAGAACTACAATGTCGGTAGTCTGAGGCCAAATAAACGAAGCAAACAGTTAGCTGTTGTCAAAGGCATTCTAAATAGCTTAACGTATTAATAGTGCTTACTGTTTACTGCGCTAATACAGGCAAGCACATTTCACTCCCTCATTTGTTATTTGGCTTAAATGAATGCCTGTGGATATTTAGCTCAAGGAAATGTAGAGCAGTTAAGGTCATTAGCTTCTGTGCAACCTGTTCCTGTTGCTGGCACAGCAATTATGGGGGATGACAATAAGACTGGAAGCTACAAATTTCTGCTTTTTCTAGCTCATTCAATGAAGCCCTGTGTCTTTAGATTGTTACATGTAAAATACATGTAAAATAGTCGCTCACTATTTACACAGAAAAAAGGGAAGTGGATTGGACATCAGTGCTATACGGCAAAAGACATGGTTGCCTGACATAGCATTTATCCACATGCAGAAATAATATTACATTTTCATGCGATCTGCTCAATCTCATATGTAAAGTCAATGGTGCCATGAGTAGAGAGGAATTCTACTCCATTCTCCATTCTACTCCATTTATATTATTTATATTTTATAGCCCTTCTTTCACTCCTTCCTATTTTAACAGAATATGATTTGAAAAATGAACACAACGGCGACAAACTTGTGGGGATTGTTATTATTCTTTTAGGACAATATGGCAAAAATGTTTCTCACAATATATTTTCCCCATATTAACCATTATTGTTTTTTTTTATCACATTTGGAGCTGAGCGATAAAGCTTCAAATGAAAATTTGAACACATTTAACTGACTGGATGGGGCAGCATGGCATGACAACACATGCAGTAGTGTACTTTCAAAAAACAGTAGATGAACCTCCCACACCCTGACACTTCCCATCCGCCTGATGTAAGCGCAGTGGCCAGGCCACCCACCTCTTCCTTGTTGGGGCTGAGACTGAGCACAGCCATGGGGCTGCTGGGCGTGCTATTGGCTGCTGGGGTCAGCTCTGGGGCAGAGCCTGTGACGGCCGAGGGGGATGTCCCAGGCTTCTGGCTGGCCATGTTGTTGCCCAGCGTGTGGGACAGGTACTCCTTCACCTGCTGACGCTGGGCCTGCTGGATGTGGTACTTGGTGGGGTTCTCCAGGTGAGTCTGCACCTGTGAAAGGGGCACACAGTTTGAAGCGTATAAGGTTTGCAGAGATGAGTCAGCCAATAACAGAAGTTTAGTTTTAAGCATTAATCATTGTCTTATTTCTCCTACACCGCTGTGTCTCTATGGCCATTCTATTCTACCACGTCAGGTTTTTTTCCTGTTATATGCTAAAATTAACGTCCTGTGTAGTCCTGTGTTTCTGGTATGCTATTGGTAAGATTTTTGTAATGTAATGTAATCCGGAGAGTTGCGGTCTCAAGCCCCGCTCTGCCTGACCCTATCGACGGGCCCTTGAGCAAGACAATGATCCTGATACTGAAGATACTGCTTTGCATGGCAGCCTCTGCCACCAGTGGGTGAATGTGAGGCATACACTATAAAGTGCTTTGAGTGCTTGTAGGAGTAGAAAAGTGCTATATAAATGCAGTCCATTTACTATACTTACTGTACAGAACAAAGATGCACTAGTTCGCTGGAAAGTAATAATTCCCTGGGCTATCTTATAGAGGTACAACCCTACATCCTCTTCGGTGGTTCTGGCATAGCGGTTAAGGAACCTGACTAGCATGCTAGTAGTCTGGAAACTATGAGTTTGATTGTGACCATTGTGCCCTTGAGCAATGCACTTCACCCTAAGTTGCTCTAGGAGAGACTGGCCCTTATTGATATTTGACAAAATGTAAGTCGCTTTGGATAAAAGTGTCTGCTAAATGCATAAATGTAAATGCAATAGGCGCTCTATCAATAAAACATCAACTGATTTGATAACTGAGTACAGCAGAGTGTGGGACTTGGGCAATATTGCTCCATGACTACCCATTTGCTGCCCTAGATATACAGGCAGCCAGCAGATGGTGCTTTGTCACTGTACACCAGAATTCTACAGGCACGACTACTTCATTTTCCCCTCCGTAACTCTTGACAGCTTTTCTCCATCTGTGCATGGAGAGAAATGACATCCTCTTTCATAACAGCTTCATCTGTTTGAAATAGCTGCACTAAGGGCTGCGTGAGAAGTGAGAAGCTCCGTAATTAACATCAGTGGCACATAGTAGAGAGATCTGCTGGGATAAAGCTAATGAAATGCACTTGAGACTCTACAGACAGCTGCTCCAATCACATTTGTGTGTGCAAACAAATTGGCTGTATCCACAACATAAGAACATAACATTATTCGAAAAAAGGTCTGCAGTAATACATTCATCTATCGCAAACAAAAGACATAAAATAAATGTCAAAATAAACTTTTTTTTTGCCATTTATATTTTACAGTGATATGATGTCACTGTGGTAGAGCTACCCTAACAATCCATTTGTTTGTACTAGGTCTTTGCAATTAATTTGCAATATTCTAAATGAAACACATACAACAGACAACTTAAGATAAATGGCAAATGGAAACAACAATACAATCTAAAAAAAACAAAACAAATCTGGTATTGTTGACACTGCCATTCAGAGCAGACAGCAGTTTATCATTTATGGATAATAAGGGTTGCCCTGTTGTTTTAGCTTCATGGTGTTTCAGACAGGGTGTGTGTACCCAAATTCATCCTGTGTCTGGGTAGCACACTTTGCTACTTACCTTCAACACTTCCACAGGCACCTGTGCGGGGGCGGCTCTGGAGGTGGGGAGCATGGTCGCCATGGAGATGGCAGGCGTGGCGTCGGCGGCGTGCCTGCTGGCCTGCTGCTGGGCCTCACGCCGCTCCTGGTCGCGTGCCTGCTGCCGCATCAGCTCCTGCCGCATCAGCACCCGTGACGTCATGGTGGTGCTGAGGGAGGAAACTGGGTCTGCTGGGGTCACAGAGGCACTGGGGTAGGGAACAGAGAAAGGTGTGGATGGGATGAGTCCAAATCAATTCATCACAGATATCACATCAGTTCATCACTATATGCTTTAGGCCCTGTGTGTGTGTGTGTGTGTGTGTGTGTCTGTGTCTGTGTGCTTGCCAGCATAACACACTACCAGTAGCTTCATGAATAATGCAAGAACTATGGAGGTTGAGGCTTTAATGTTTGTGAGGAGCATTAGCTTGAACAATAGCTGCTGCTGCATCCACTGTAATTATAGGGAACTGAGATCTAGCAGACCATGTCTACAGTAATAACTGCTTTATAAACAGGGCATTTCACAAGTCTGAAGTGTTGTTATTCTACAACTGCCTGGACTATTTTCAGACTTGTAAGCTAATTAAGTTAATTTTTATTTTGCAGCAAATGATGAAACAGATGGCAAATCTTCCCAGAGGAGAAGGCGCCTCTTAAAATCTGGGAGGAAAAAAAACAACAACAAAAAGAGTTTCAGTGATGTGTTATCCCCTCTGTACAGGGAGAATTTTTTGCTGAATCACTTGGATGCAGCTGGTATTCAAAACAGTCTGAGGCAAAAAAAAAACAGAAAAAAAAAGAGGGAACAAACACTGGCGTTATCTCTCTGAGACAGCGTATCGTGATTCAAATGATCAACACCACAAAGCAAAAGGTCACAGCGTGAAGTGGGGAGGGGCTGTCAGCTTGTTTGGGTTATGAGAGCTCTCATTCTGCCTCTCTTTCTATCTCTCTTTCTCTCAGACTGTCTCTCTCATTAATGTAGAGGTGTAGACATTGTCAGGTGGTGGTTTTTGGGTGGTTTACACAATGGCTTAATATGGGAGTGTTGAAGCTCCCCCCCACCCCCCTCTCGATCTCTCTCTCTGAACATGCGATCCGTTTAATGCTGAGTCACTGGGGAAATCCCTGGATGGAGACGGAGAGGACATTCTGTAAGCAAGAACCCAACACTTCTCTGCTCTGCCTCCAGCACAGCGTGTGCAGACATGCCACTGGACCAACAATCCAGGTCGTTGGGGGCGGGCAGGGGACGGAAAAAACGGAACCCAGAATGTTTATAAAGGCTTGCCGAAAACAGCCTGCATAATCTCATAACGTCAACAGCTGAGAGGCTTTGAGTGAGTTGAGTGGTTTGTCTGGACATGCTCCTGTGAGGAATTGAACCAGGAAACCAGAAGACTTGACTGAGGATTACTTTATATGCTTAGTATAAAGGCCTTATAATATCAAACACCCCACAGTTTACAACATTTACAAATAAGTACGAGACAATGTACCCACTGAAAAGGAACCCATTATTGTTTCACATTCTTTCCCATGAAGTTAGATCCAAAATCTAGACAAATTCTCAGAAAAGTATCTGAAGCATAAAGTACCTTCAAGCATTAAGTTCCTCACAGAAGCCCAATTTGTGGATGTGCATGAGCGCCGGAAGTGGAGGATATCAAGCTTTGGCTTCCTGTAAAGCTCAGCTATGCTCATAAAGCTGCAATGAGGGGGTGGCAGCTCGCAAGGTTTTAAATCGGGTGGGATTACCGTGCTTTAGGGGTTTAGCGGTTCACATAAGGCTGTTACTCGCCAGCCAAGCAGGCGCACGCCACAGGTTGTGACTCACCTGAGAGAGATGGGTTGACTCTTCAGTTGATAGAAGGTGTCAGAATCCGAGGCAAGAATGCCTTCCACTTCGATATCAGCAACTATGCCAGATTCAGGAAGAACAGGCTCCAAACTGCGAACAGAAAGGCCACAATGCATCAACCAGTGGTGCAAATAACAAAATTATAATTCAGTTAAGACAAAAATAAACTCGCATGCCTCAGAAAGTTTGAATGGGATTGTCTGGCAACAATGCAGACCTACAGCAAAAATGTAGGAGCATGACTAAGTGCTGTGCTATGTACTGGTTCTGCCCGCTCAAGCATACTAACAACAAACCAACAGTTAACGTTTCTCAGTTGACAGGTGACTTCAAACTAATACCAACTTCCTTTATGTTTTGAAGCTGCACTCATCGGAACAGAAAGGTGTTATCTCGTAAGAACAGAAGAATACTCTGTTAGGACGAGAGTTATTAATATCCATAATTCTGAATTCTAAACCCACGGTATATTTAGCTTTCCACTCGCACAACAAGATGGCCACAACAATAAAGAATCTCAACTGACAGATCAACTAAAGCTAAGTAGGCTAATAGTGTCATAACATCTGAATATTTCATCATCATGCCTCTGTGCATAAAGAGACAAAAATCTGAACACATCACTACGAATCTAAACCGTCCACCTTGACAGCACATAGCGTAAAACCCGCGCACTCAAATCGCAAATCGTAGTTTGTGGCTCATCTCCATCCTCTTCAACCATGTCTTTAACACACAGCAGGTGTTCTCGAGATTCTTGACAGGCGCGAGCGAGCGAACACCCTGTGCGTGATCAAGACGAATGTAAACATTAGTGTCCTGTCCGCATGTTCACAACTCAAGTTACACAATAGGTGATGTGACTAGTATGTATACTAGAAAACTTTTCAACGTATCTGCCTTGTATACTAAGAAAGGAAGGCCAAGGCTGTCTCTATGAAACACAAACACAGGTGTCGTGGGAAAACGTTAACCTCACCGATCATAGCCATGATTTGCTGCTGCCTGTTACGTGGATGGGCAAACAGGCAGACCTTTATCCACTACTTCTAAATCATAGCAGTCATTTGTGGATGGTCTATATTAAAGCGGCAGAAAATTAGATAGAAGACAAATCCAACAATCTATTAAATATTATTTCCAATACAAGAACAGACTGAGTAGCCATGTTTCTGCGTAGAGCCGACGCACTGTTTTCCTTACCGGTTTCCGGGAAAGCCATCGCGGGAATACGTTTCACTGCCAGGCAGCCTCAAAATCCACTGACATCAAGGTTACCGACAGTCACGACAGTAAAAATCGTTACACCGGACACCCTCACGCAATGTGAAATAAGCCGCTCAGCAGCTCGAGTCAACTACGGTCCTACGGACCAAAACACATATCGACTGAGTTTCTAAAAATAGAGGCTACTAAACTAAGTCCTTCATGACCATGACCACAAGAGGGCGACAACATCTTACTGTATGGTTATACCAGACTTCTGGTCAGGCTATACAGCTTGCTACTATTTGCAAAACCAAAGTATCTGATTGTCAAACATGTAACATTACAAAATCATAACTGAAATCATTTGACTGACAGATAGATAAATAGATAAATAAATAAATATATAGTTAGATAGATCATTTCTTGTACTAATTCTGAGACATTGCATGTCTACAAGCAACCCTACCTACATTAACATGATTTAGAAGTAAAGTCACCTAGTTTTTTGATTAGGTAAGGTCCATAACAAGGCCTGTGCCATAAAGCAGACAATAAGCAGAATAAAAATGTAACTAGGCTATATCCCCCAGACATCTGAGTAGAGCAGTGAAGAGTGAAAAAAAGTGTGTGTGGAGGAGAATTTGCTGAGTCACATCCTCTTGAATCCAAGGTCCAAACCAGAAGTTGTAAAACAGACCAAAACAGCACATAAGGGTTTTCAAAGCACTCTTTGACTTCATGCTTACAAACATTTGGGGGGAAGTATTCCGTTAACTAAACAAATAATGTTTCTAGTCTGACCCAGAAATCCCATGATAGTGGCCTGTTTGGTTGTATTCTGTCTGTATTTAAACCATGGACCAAAGTCCATCATTCAGCCTGAGATACACACACTATTTTATAATGATACACGGTGATGACATTTTTATGGGATTACGTAAAGGTTGTTGTATATTTGAGTGGCATAATGTTTGTGATGTTTTCTCTGCAGTGTGATTGGCTGTGTTTGTCATAAAGCTATGCTCTATCATTGTCACAAGTTAAAAATTTAACTTCTAGCCTGCAAGTGGGTCAGGCAACAGCACAATCTCAAAACTTGGAGACATTAGTCAGTAAAATAATGACTATGCTGTCATTGGAACGCTCACTGGAATCAGTTAAATATGGTTACATAGATAACCAATGTTCTAAAGCCAGGTTAGCAAACATAGTCACAAACCAGTTCCTCATGTTTTTTAACCAACTAGGTTCATTTTACAGGCTGCAGCCTATGTTGTATGCTTGACTACTACATCTGCTCACAAAAGCTTTTCATTACAGCGTACAACAGCCTTTTTGTAAGAATCTTAATGACAACAGATAACAATTCTCTTGTGATACCTAATCACAGTACCAACAATTTGGCATCTCCTTCTAATCTAATTGTGGCCATAGGGAAGGAAAGAATGGCGTTCATTTGACCAGCATTCATTACATTGTAACAAGTGCCTTTCTTCAAAAAAAAAATCAGTACTTAGTTTGTCCTTTGCTGACTTTATCTCAAACTATGCTATTTAAAGGCCACTTTTGGTCACAGAAATGGCTGAGCAGACTTACCACAAGCCTTTAGGCTACTTCAGCAAAAATGCATGAGTACTGTGAAATGCTGAAACATTTGGGAGATGTTTCAGGGCATACCACACGAAAGTTCAGACACAGATTCTTCCCTAGGTTGACCTCATGTTTGAACAAGGCAAGACTAAACAAGACTTACCAATTTTGACCGTACAAAGTCTCCTGGCTAAACTGTAATAAATTTACAACAACATTGTAATTGTTATACTTAACAATTTTTTTAAATCAATGCGCTTCTACGAATGAGTGTTACTCTTCAAACCCACATGAATTTAGTACCATAGGGACCATAATTCTTTTACAAATTGGGTAGGCCTACAGTTGTTGCCAACACGAGTGATGTTATCCTAATTTATAGAAGGCTACCCTGTAAAAGACGATAAAAAAACACATGCATATTTACAACAAATACTAGCCACTGCTACAAATTCTACATTTCAGCTGATGGTACTCAAATGCTGCACATCAGCTCACCTGAACAAGTTCACGGCCTCTGCCTCTGAGTCAAGAATCACGAACACAGTCTGGGGTTGCTCATGGGGCACCCGCTGTCCCAGCTGACTGACGTTCTGATTAAATTCTTCACCTCCTTTCTGTTCTGAGGCAGAGAGGGTAGACATGTCTCCACCGGAAAATGCTTTCTTGATTCTGGGACGTCTTTGGAGGAGAGCCACTCGAAGTACCGTTGCTGCTAATGTTAGCTTAAGGTAAACGTTACTGTTTTGATGCTAGTTACACCTACTAAGTTGAACTGTTTAGGATGACCACAAAGGAGCTTGATTGCTTTTATCCCAGACGAACGCAAGTTAACTAAAGTGAGTGATATGCGCAAAATAAATGACGAGGGCCGTAAATCTTCTATCTTGCTAACGAACTAACTGTAGCTAGCTAACGTTGCACCCCTCCTTTGGATAACGTTACCTTCGTAAAGTCGCGACCAAGAAGTTCTTGACGTCAAATGATAACCTTAACCGCAAAAAATCTGTCTTACCACTATTAACGTTAACTGTTGCTCGACTATTCAGTTTACTACTGAAACCGCCGAGAGAAACTAGTCTGGCTGTTCTTACTTTCCCTGGAATGAATGAGCAGAGCCCAACGTTAGGCTGTCTATGTGACCAAGACCGAATAACTTAGCTCACTAGCTTGTGTCGACCAGTGAAAGCAGCCCACTGTATCGTTTCTGTAAATGAACGGGGAGGGAAAATCCATGATGACTCAACCTTCACAACAAACCGATCAGCCGAGGCTGGATAGACAAGACGGGGAACCAATAGATGAGCTTACGTAGTGGTACTTTGTTTCTCTTTATCCAATGTGGATACAGGGAAGGTTTGTTTACGTTTCCAAATATTTCATCATCCACTACACCAAAGACAAACAACTTGGTTACAACATTCCATTACATCTAAACTTGTATAGGTTAGGCTGCGTAGTCTAAACTGAATGGGTATTTAAAATCTTTCTGTTTGTCCTGTCTAATCGAGTAATGCTCAAAACAGCTTTAATAGATTGCTATTTAAATGATTCACTTGTGTTCACAATGAAGAGGGTTGTCAAATTCATTGACACTGACCGTTTATTTTATTCTTTTAAAATTCATAAACATTGTTATGATCTTGCACAGATTTATTCGGGAGGTCAACATACAATGGTACCCAGTGGCCTGCCACTAAAATAATAATAGTAATAACAATAATAATAGCAATTGTTGTAATACTCATGTCGTGTTTACAATAAACCTATACAGTTTGTAACCATGGAAAACTGCCATATTGTAGGTTTGTTTCAGCAAGGCTTTTAAATGAATCCAACACTTAACTTTGCTCATGTCTGTGTCATCACTTACATGTTTCACTATGGGCAATCACAGTCCTTGTTCATCCTCCAGTGTTCAAGCCTGGGTTGTCTGGCAAGATGTATCAGGCAAGCCTATTTTCTCCTTGCCACTCACAGTGCATAGATGCATTAACTGCTGCTGTGTGAGCCGGTTAGCACTGATGGACTGAGGCACTTACGCTCTCTCTGGGAGTTTGGCATGTAATGGATGAAGCCCCAAAATAAAAAGGTAAAGGCACAAATCAATCACAGTTTCAACTATAAGAGTCTTATAGAGAAACATCAGCACCTAAGCCTCGTCATACTCTTGATACCGCAGCTATTTTTTGCCTTGATGTCTACTGTACTATCTAGCACCTTTCTCCTGTCACCATGTGAGCCACGTTGTGTGTGTGTGTAACATATGTTGTTATTGTTGTACACCTTTGTGAAATAAAGAACCTATCAGCTGATTGATTGATTGATTGATTGATTGATTTTAGCTTTGTGATGTTCAGTTTTGAACAATTGATGTGCAAGATTGTTCCAAGCAAATACTTGACAAAAGTCTACTATGAACATTTAAAATAGACTTGGGCTTATTTGTTGTTACACAAACAAAATTTATATAGGCTATTTTTAAAGTACACTGGATATTTCTGCTCCAAGTAGCATTTCAGTTAACACTGACAGAGTGGTCTGTATTTGAGTTTCACCGCAGAGATATTTTTAGACTCACACACACAGCTAGGTGAAGGATCATCTCTTAAGGTGGATTCTAATGGTGAACTGGTGCAAGGCCATCAACAAGCAACTGTAGATATCCCTGATTTAAAATGTAACTACAGTTAGACAAATGAGACCCACATATTATAACTTGTCACTGAGTGGCATACTATCATTCACACTGAGTGGCTAACATGTAGCCATACGAATGTCACTGGAGAATCATTTACCATTTCAATCTTGCCAGACATTCCCATGAGAAGGAACATTGCAGAGATGTCATGGACTGTGGCGGCCATCCACTTCACAGGGTTGTAAAAGTTAACAGAACCACAGTTTTTTCATATCCAGGTTGTAATGCTTTGATAGAATTATTCACATCTGCGCTGATGGCAGATTGGGCCCGTCTTGAAGATAAATTACAGTAACTAAAAGCACCACACCAGCACAGCTGTTCCCTTGACACTGCAACAATCTGGTCATATTTGCTGTAGAAGTATCCTCTCATCAGTGTAGTTTACAGAGCCTCTGGCTGAATTCAAAGAAGGGTAAATTTTTACAAAATAGGAACTCAAATGTTCAAGATATTGGGGTTAGGCTGGCGCATCCTAAATCGATACATGCGTCTGTAGTCAAGATGAACATGCGTTCAACTGCAACTCAAGAAAAAAAAAATTAAAAATCAGATATCTGTCACCAGAATAAAACAAAACATCGAAAATGAGGCAGGATTACTGCTTTAAGATTGACGATAATATAAACATGATGTAACCAAGGCATCAGTCTAATCATGCTTAGTTTCTAAAGTGTGCATAATCTGACTAGCCCTCAGTAATAATGGAAAAATGAAAATAAAACAGAAATTCATGCACTAAATTAACTTAGAGGTACAGAACATTTAATCTGGACATGAACCGATTCTACTTCCTTTCATCAAACCATTTTATACATGTTAAAAAGCTTGATTTGTGTTTTGGCCTAATGCAGTTTCAACCGGAATAAAAAAAGAAAATTACAATAAATACAAGGTATAAAAATAAAATAAAAAACACACACACACATAGATAAACACAAATAAACAGAAATTGACTGAATGACTCATTCAATGACTCAGTTGTGTTCCTGCAGTATACTTTGGCAAAAGCAGAGGTAAAATAAAATGATGATAACACTAAGTGACAAGTATTGGACTGTAAGGCATGATTCAGAAAACAATAATGCTGAGAGGAACAAAATAACATACAGCAGATACATACAATGATCATTCTCATCTCATAACTGACAGACTAAATGACAGGTTTCTGTGTTTTTCTCTCACAAGCAATACTGAACATTAATCAGCACTATATGATGTGAATACATCAGGAATTGGGTTGATGTTTTCCCCACATATTCATTTCACAACTTGACTTGAAGTACGCATATTCTAAATTTTCTTGCTGGACAGCACACATGGAAGAAAAGAAAAATTGACACAAGATGCCTGTTTATATACAACCCTTAGTCTTCACACTGATTGGCCCTGGCTTTTGAATAGATAGAGAAATAGTATGACAAGAAAGAGCAAGATCAAAACAGTACCAAAAACAACACCGAATTTGTTTTACAGGTAGGCCTATGTCGTGTCGGTAAATATTTTAAAATCAAATCAAAGTCAAAATAAAGTCAAAGGTTTCATTTCTTGAATACACCTGATGGGGAGTAGAAATAAGACTGATAGCTATTCCCATTAGTATAATCCACCACATTTATCAGAAGTCCAAATCAGACCACAAATGACAGAAAACACCAAGCTTCTCAACGATACCAGACCCACAAAACTGGGCTTTGAGGAGAATAAATTATATTTACAAATGCAGGTGCCAATAACCTTTTGTATTTTGTTTACACAAAAAAACACTGCTATTCAAAACACTCAATATTTCAATCATAACATCTGCCATGTATTTCTTCATATATACTTTCTCTCACTATTATTTATCAAAATGCTTCATAAGGCATTACCACTGATGTTATGATGATAAAAATCTGCCTCAGTTTCAGACATTTTAAAATCATCTTGCTACAAATTTGCTCCCCATTATCTACAGTCTTATCAAATACCAGAAAAAAAGACTTCCTGTCACTGACCAGACTTCCATGCACAAATTCACAAAATGACATAATCAAGTTAAAAACATGAGCTTTAGGGAATATATCTCTAAAAGCTTAGGTTTCGCTCACAATCAGTATACATATATATATATATATATATGGAACATCAGATATTCAGTGAAAAATTGTTTTCTTATTTGGAAGTTTTAAATTTCTTTTCTGTTTGATTGACTGCGGGGAAAAATGTTAGCCAGCCTCATAAAGGGCTGTAATACAGCCGTACTCCACTGGATGGCAGAGGGGCTGTTTAGTAAAACAGGACTTAGTCATCATAAAAAAAAAATCAAATCCCCTCTACAGGGCCTAGGGCATTAGTGCTCTCAAGCCTGCATCAAACACACTGGACAGGCACTAGACACTGAGCCAGATAAGATTGTTAAAAGTGGCTGAATTGCTTGATTGGTCTTTAAGCTCTTAATATAGCACCCAAAGGAGTAGGGCAAGCTATGGGAGACTAACTCAAAGCCACTGGCCCCGTCTGGGTGTTTTTTTTAAAGTGTCTATATATTCTTGTACAAGCACCTCTAAGAGAACCTTAACAGGTTAGGGATCTATTGCCAGATTATACATACATACATCTTTCTTAAAAATACATAGTCTCTAAAACCCTTCGCACCATCACCCATCACTCAAAACACTGCAGTCTCTCTAATTGTGCAAGCTGGAGAGTGATTAGAATGGAGGCTAACAGTGGTATATCCTCTCCTCGGTCCCTTGTCTCTTCTCCTCTCTTTGTCTGCAAGCTCACCGTAACCCAACAACTGAACTTGACCACTTCTTTCCATGTAAATACACTCAATGACATTAACAGAACTGTCACAGCGAAGTAAGAAATATCACAATCCTTCTGCCAGCAAGAACAAAGTTACAAACACTCCACCCCAAACAGACCTCACTCATTATTAAACAACACAGCAAAGTTTGGCAGAAAGAGTGGGGGTGCTATGCAACTGAACAACAGAAGAAATATCGCTAGCCAGAGGGAAAGAGGGGGTCTATTCAGGAAGAGTGTATATGGTCTCGTCTCTGATACGTCTTCTTTTGAGGGTGTGCACACTTTGGCAGGATTGCAAACACTGTTCACTCACAAGATGAGCAATACACGGAGAAACGTACCTGTAGATATTGCATGCAACTGACAACTGACACTTAGTACAGAGAAATGAGCGTGTGTGTCTGTGTGTGTGCGTGTGTGTGTGTCAGTGTTAGTGTGTTCTGGCTTGTGTTTGAGATGGTGTATCGGTGGTTTTAACTGTTCATGTACGCTAGTGTTTTTTCTGTACAGTTTTTCGAGTGTGTGCAAAAGGGGATGATATCTGTGATATTTTTGTTTATAGACAAATCATGTGCTTTCTCCCACAGGGGCTAGCTCCTCCCCCTCTTCCTCCAGGGCCTCGGAGATAGGCCCGTGGGCCTGAAGATCCTCCCCCTTGCCAGCTCGTGATAAGACCTCCATCCAGCGGCGCTGCAGCTCCTCGCTGTCAGCGCTGAAGTAAACCGTCAGGTGACTCTGGCTCATCTTGAAGGCATGGCGACGCTCCAGCCGGTCACATGGCTCCGGGAGGGAGACTTCGAACCCAATGAGGGGAATACTGCGCTGAGCTTTCACATCCTGCCCCGAACAAGATGACACAAGAACAGAACAAGCACATCAGCTGATGCTCCAAGCAGGCGTGCATTATGAAACATGTCCCTTTTTTCAGGTTTGTTGACCTTCATATACCCATATGAAAAAGAGAAATAAAACTTTTATTATGTGACCTGATTTAAACTGTACTGTACAATGAAGGCTATAAAACGCGTAATTCAGGTGATTCAGTGTACGAGTGCAAACTGTTTTGATTGATTTTCTATTGCCTAAAAATTCACACTGCAGTGTAGTATCCTGAAATAACTATTTAAAGATCTATTTGAACTAGTGTAGACAGAGGGTACAATGCACAAGAATACAGGGGGAACAACATCACAGGAATGTCTCACCTGTGGTGCACCATAGATGTAGAGCACCAAGGGTTCATTCTCAGGAATGACAAACCAGGCTTTCTGCCAGCCACGCCCCCCTCCTTTCTCCATGTGGTGCAGGAAACTGCACAGGATGCTGTTTTCTGCTGCTACGGAGGCTTGTTTCTGTTGAACACACAGACACACACATACACACAAAGAGACACAGTAAGGGTCAGGTGTTCCTATTAATTTCAACCCCATGTCTGATAGTAATCTGTGTTTAATGTTCTAATATAAAGGTTTAGACTCATGCTAACAAATTTGTATAGAGGCCTGTTTTGTATGGTGAAAAAAACGGTTTACCAAGACAGGATAATACTGTTAACCACCAGTTGGCAAGCAAAGCTCTAGCACTAACACTAACTAACACAGCTCTAAAGGCATTGATGCCTGTCACTTTGCCCTGCAATCTTCTAGTCATGTTAGTTGGATGGCCTGGCACTAACTCACCTCCAGGATGGAGCGACGTCTCTGGGTACTGTTACTAATGCTGGCTGGAGAGGGAGGCACTCCCACAAGCGTGGTGTAGCAGTCCACACACACGCGGTTTGCTCGGTTGTTGTCGTACAAAAGACGAGCACGGAACTCAGAGCATTTTCCGCACACCACCTGAAAGGAAGATTCCAAGAGTCATTTCAGTGAGGGTAACAGTAAGACATCCATTAGACTAACACAGGATATCACTAATGTGATGGAATGAGAGGAGAAAAACTGGAACTATGCCTAGTGAGTTGCCTCAATCACTCAATTAAAGGGTGAAATATGCTTAGGGCCCTTAGTGGCAAAGTGGGCAAAGAAACTAGCCCTAATGTTAATCTTACATGGCCACAGGCTTTGCAGTGGTGACGTCTCTTGGTGATAGAGTTGAATGGCTCTTGACACTTCATACACAGAGTGACTTCCTTCTCTCGGATAGGTGTAGGGGCACGTTTCCCTAGCTCTGTACAATTCTTAGAGAAAAGAGGGAGAGGGAATGTTATTACACTAACTAAACATCAAAGAGCTAACCATTCTTGCATCTTAATGGGGGTGCAAATGTCTTACAGGAGAGTTGGGTGGAGTGTAGTCCTCTTCGCGGAAAGAACAATTGAGCATCCTGAACGTCTCCAGAGTCTGTTCATGCCTCTGTATAGTGGCCTGGATAGCCTGGAGAAGGGATGCACAGAAGAAAGAAAATGATACAAACAGTAGAAGATTCATTTGGAGGGACCACAGACCACAGTCCCAAATAGGGACTAGAGATTATTTTGAGATTTTCATTAATCTGTACCTGAATCCAGTCCTTCTTTTCCTCTTCAGTTCTGTATGAAACAAAAGAGACATTGGGATTATACTTCCGTAATCCATTTAAGCAATGTTTACACATCTAATTTCCAGTGGGGTTGTCATTCAGAATACCCTGAATCAGCGATTGTCTTGCTAGACAGAGGTACAACAACAGAAACATTTTCTATAGATTTCCTACCATCTTTTGGGAAATGTCATGGGAACCTAGACAGTTGGTTCATTGTGCTTCTGTTGAACAAACAGTGCTGTTGCCTGGCAGAGGGGAACATGCGGACAAAGGCATGGCTTGCTGGGGCTCTGTATTCAACCAACCTGGCCTGAAGCTCCAGCGAACGCTGCTTCCCTGACACAAGGAATGTCCGTGGGACGTTCATGCTGCTGGTCTCTTTCAGCTGAGAATCATCCAAGCACAAGTAAAAGAAAATGTTACAAGTCATGTAGAGACTGTAGTCTGTTCTCAAAGATAACAACAGCTGAAACTTAAAAAAAGTACTAGACGCAGGGGTGTAGCAATATAGTCAGTTAACCAATTAATTTGACAGACAATTCTGGGCTCAGTTTGATACTCAGTTTGACTCATTTATTCTAAAAATAAGTCTGTAAAGTGAACTATTTTGGGCTATTTTTGTTTATGAAAAACATGCTGCATATTCCTGACAACTGCGTTTGACTTGTAATTCTACGAGATCACGCAAACCCTTGTGCCTTCCGCTTTGACTTCCCTTTCAAAACTAACCATAGTTAACATATGCAAAGCAGGCGCCTGGGGGAGAAACATCCGTGTGTCCCTTTTCTACCCACACTGTTGACAGCAATGTAATGATACTGAGCCCTAAGCACCTGCTATAGTCTGTCATTGTGAGATTTAACTGCTTCAAAACAACTTGATAAAGCCTGCAAGTAGCAAACAAATACACAACAGCCCACCATCATATTTAACGACAAGCAGTCTATTTAGATTTGCCTCATAAATAAAAATAAGTCAGCCTGTTTTCAATTGTCAGGAAACTTGGCTGGTTAACATGGTTAGTAGTTTATGCAATAATAGTTTGAATAGAAACAAATGTTAAATCTATCAGCTGCCCATTTATTGTGAAGCAACAGTGCATTCTTACACCCCTGCGTATTGTCATAGTTTTGAATTGAGAGCTATCGAGTCACAGTGCATAGTTACACCCCTACATAGTAATGAGTCAGAGGGAGTTCCCCTCCCAGATCATTTCATCATGTCACATGTGAAATTTGTCTATTTATCTATTACACTTGTTTGAAACACATTTTGTGTATATAGCAGAGCAGATTAAAAAGACGACAAACCTCCATGCCGTCCACATCTATCCGAGCTCTGACTCCATATTTTTGCCCAATGAGTCGCAACTTTGGAACACAGTACAGTAACCTGTCATTGAACTGTGGAGAAAGTGAGAGAAAAGGAGAGAGAGAGGATGAGAGAGATTAAGGGAGGAAAGAAAGAAGATGTGGACAGAAATTAATTAGATAACATAACACTGTTCTCAAGTACTCGAGTCACAATGTGAAGAATTTAAATTGCACAGTCCTGCTGAGGACGGTGCGCAATAACTCCAGAACTGAAACTCAAACGACCTGTAAACAAAGGGACGTGTCCAAGAATCTGCAGCCAAAATATGAATAATAGCTATGAAATCCTGCAAAAGAACTCACCACCCACCATCGTCACATCAACACACTTACCAGTATGAGGTATCTATCCTGTGAGGTTCCATTTTTGGCTGAAAGTTTGAGGATGTGCCCCTCCTTAATGAGCTCATTAGTAGGGTTAACGATATCCTCTTCTCCTCCGAGCAACTCATACACCTTCAACAGCTTTCGCATGCGCTCCTACGAAACATGGATGCCGGAGAGCTTTTACTGCTAACGTTTTACATCCCACAAAATTTGCACACAGAGACACACATTCCCTGGAGATAATGGAGCAATTGAGCCAGTGAGCTACCGATCATTGACATGACCTCAGAGCATTAATTAATGCAAACTCAACAAAGTCTCTTTGAGTCGCCTAGGGTTAAAGTTGGAGGAAAAAAAAATAGATGACCTTGCTGCTTGCTGCATCTCAACACTGCTGTAACTTGAAGCAATGCCAATTAACGGTTCCAAATGAGAGACCTTCAAAAACGACTTCACATGAAAGAGACAGGCGTCCCCTAATTACAAACTCCTGCTAAATGGCACTTTTCCCCCCCAGCTGCAGGGTGCAACAGGATCAGGTCTGGAGAGTGTGAGTGTGTGTGTGTGTGTGTGTGTGTGTGTGTGTGTGTGTGTGTATGTGTGTGAGAGTGATTGCTGATGTGTCAGAGATTTGGCCCAGTGTGAGAAGGCTGAAAACTCACCATCTTCCTGATAGCTGCGTTGGAGTGCTCAGCAGCTGTGGCAATCAGCTCCAGGGATTCTGAGACAGAGATACAGCTCTAAGTTGCATAAACATTTGTCTCAGATGTGTTTCAACTACTTCCATCTTAGTTACAGCCTTTGCTACACTTTGCAACACTTCTCTTATCATGGGTTTATACAAAATCAGATAAACAATCAACAACGTGCACTTTTTTTACAAGCTTCAGCACTGCATTAGAAAAGTTGCATTTTAAAAGCCTGTGGGAATGCTACCTTATACATGATAAGGCTTGTTCTATCATACCCTACGGGTATGCAAACATTATTCTGATAGTATTTGATAGAACTGTTGTTAACTGTTTTCATACACAGTCTATGCTGGTAACACCTTTATTTAAACTCCTTCAACACCCTTGACAGAGACAGAACCTGAGTAGCCAGGCAAGTGCCGCCTAGTGTTTCTGCTCAATATCACATTTAGCTACGGCACAGTCAAGGATCTCTCCATTAGCTTTGGATTCCTCCGACAAAATTTTGACCGGACAATCGGCAAACAGAGGGCTCTGGCACGTCCAATATTCCAAAAGTTCACAGAAAGTATTTGCCCACAAGGAAGGAAATGGACGCCAATTGAGGGATCCCAGACGCGGTGAAACGAGGTGAAAGCATATGGTGCACCAGGCCAGAAACCAAGGCCCACTGAGGGGAGTGGGCTGTTTATCTATGCATGAGGGCCAATGTGAGAAGCTAACCTGGGGAGGACCTTCTCACTTACTCTGTGCGTCTTTGAAGTCGTCAGCGTCCTCGGGGAGCCTGTGCAGGTAGTCCTTGAGCAGGAGCTCGTAGCGCGGGATCCGCTGCACCGGCTCCAGCATGTGATGCTGTAGAGTCAGGTTTCCACACCGTTCTTCTTTCTGCACACACACACGCACACACACATACACAAACACAATAAGGCATTAAGTAATAAGTATCCTATAATCTTAAAGTCATTTAGCACCTTTGGTAAGAAGTGATTTATGGGTAACAGGAAGTGGGTGATGTTATCTGCTTTAATGCTCTGCTTGGGAACTGAACCCTTGACTGAGCCCTTGACTACTAAATAGCCGGGACAAACCCACCACCACACAACCACAGCCGCTGGGAAATATACATGACTCAACGAGACACCATCTTACAGACAAATGGCACAGACATCAAATCATTTCCATGCAACTAACTCAACCCAGTAAGTCATAACACAAGCCTGACATGTTGGAAAGGTCCTTTACTAAGATCCCTTCACACACACACACACACACACACACACACAAACACAAGTCAGCACACAAACAGGAATTTCTGTACACCACTCCATGTGGTAAAGATAATGCATCGTCAGATACTTATTCACCAGTGTCTGCTCCAGAGGAGGCAGCCACTATATTGTTACAGACCACAAGACTCACAGCTCCATGTCCTTATATGGGGAAGCCCCGGTGCTTTTGCCCCTGTGGGTGTGCAGCTTTGCAGGCTCTGTGCAGCGTAAAACCCCCTTTCTCCTCCAGTACTCCCAGCACCACCTCTGCACACCCTCACACATACATTTAAACACACACACGCACACACACACTCTAACACACTCTCCATCAGAGCCACACACACACACACACACGTGCACGTGAGGGGCCATGTTAGTATTCTGCTCACAAGGTGAGGCAGACTTTTGAAGTGGTGCAGTAGGCCCCCATTCGACCAACCATTTGTATTCCCCCTGCTTGTACTTCTCATTTCAATGACTCCAGGGCTCGGAGAATCACTCCAGCTTTCATGTGCTAGATTACTCTCGACAGGGGTAGCCCAGTGGTCTCATTATTTTCCATCAAATGTTTGTCTTTCTTTTAAGATGTTTTAAAATGTCATGTGAGTTTGGGGAATTTGAAGGTGCGATACACCATATCGAATCAACCCATTCATCAGAACATTGTGCTGTTGTAAAAGTGGTGGCCAGGTGGTCATATGAAGCTTTTTGAAGTATTTGCCATGGCCTACATCCATTATATCTATTTGCCCTCATACTCATGTCTTCAAATGACATGTCTTACCCATCCATGCTCCATAAAATTAAAATACTCTTCTGCTACCTTTCATGTAGGTGATAAACACAGTAGAACAATGGAGCACCGTTACATTATATCTAAGAGTAGAATCCACAGCAGAAATATCTACTAAAATATGAAACATTGTCTGTGTGACTGTATTTGTTGGCACTGGGTAACTTACTAAAATTGAGTTACATCCATGTTATGGAGGTTATAATATATTACAGTATAAATAAAAAAAACAATGTCAGCTTTCTCATTCAAAGACATACAGTGATTTGCAAAAAAAAATGTTTTGTTTTCATAGAATACTTTTCTGTTTCACCCGCAAAAGCCACAGCGGGGACATTTTGCCAACTAAGACCAAAACTAAAAGCAAAAAGATTCCAAGGGAGCCTGTGGGGACCAAAGAAAGCAGGGGGACTGTCCCTGCACTACATTTCTGGCAGGCCCTTCATTAGCACCACTTCCTGGCCTAAGAGCCCTCAATTGTAAGAGGAGGTTCTGCTGTGTCTCCACCTCAGCCTGCCCACCTGGATGTCATGAATGATGGCTTTAAACTGAGACGAGCGCTCCATCCAGGTGTTGACCAGCTCCATGGCCCGGTCGAAATTTTTCACATACTCTCCGTACATCTTTAGGAAGGGAGCGAGCTTCTGCAGGATGTCCCCAATACGAGGGTTCTGCTCCCTGAGGGAGAAAGAGGACAGAGGAGAAAAAAAGAAGGAAGATGCATCAAAGGTCAAGGACTGCAACATTCCGGAATTCCATCCAACATTGTCCAAGGTCTAAATTCTAAATTCCAATCCCTACTGACTCCTTGTTGTGGACCTTTGTCTAAGAGTGTTTAAATGTGTGTAAAACTGTGTGTTCTTCTCCAACAACCTCATGCCTGCAGTCTAAATAACATTTAGAGGAACATGAGGTGAACATGAGATACAAAATGACACAATTAGTGATCTCAACTGACTTTATTTAAACTCATCTGTCTTGAGTGGAAATCATTGTTGTTCTTGTTTTATTAAGCAGGAAAAAAAATATGTTAACTGGATGTGATACAAGGCAATGATTGTACTGTATACTGTGTATCCTTGGAGAAATGCATGGTTCTGGTGAATTTGAGTCAGTTGCTAGGTAACGGGCATAAAGATTGTAAACCAACGTTGGATCAAGTACTTGGGGACATTTTAACCTAAGATAACAATGGGTTCCAAAAGCTAGTTAGGATTTGCTCCTGCAATAACAAACAGAGAAAATGTTTACACTTTTCCCATCTTAACTTTACACATTCTGTAAGATAACAAGTTTCTATAGCCCAATAGGTGCCCTAAAGTGGTTCTTTCTTACCACTCCTCCATGCGTTTCTCTAGCGCGGGAAGAAGGAACTGCTGGTGGAAGCAGTAGATAGAGCAAATGTTGGAGAAGATGCCCATGACCACCTCGCAGGGGAATGAGCCTCTCGCTCGAGCCTCCTCCATCAGCTGGGCGCAGAACACCTGGTCCAAAAGGTGCAGTCGGGCCACGTAGGCCTTCTCCGTGTGCAGCAGCTCGTTGGCAATGTTGAACACCCTCTGTTGAACCGACAGCTGGGAAACAGGACACATAGATGAAGATGTACATAGGAAGCCCTGAACGGGCAAACAGGTCTTGGGGGGCGTGAAAGGTTTGCATGATTTGTCTACATTGTTGGGAATACTGGGCTTGTTGATGGAGTGTTTTTCCAGAACTTGCATAGCAGGCACTTAAAAAGTGCTGCTTCATTCCAACCACAATTTACTTATATGGTCCACTCTAGAGACACTGAGGTCATAAAAAAATGTTGAAACCCTGCTAACAACAATTTATGGTTAAGATTTGGGTCATGGGATTGGGTCTGGTTAGGGTGATAGAAATTAATATCAGTGTTAGGGTGATATTAAGTTTATTTTTCAGGCTTTTCACCTTTAATTGGATAGGAAAGTAGAGAATGACAGGAGGTGAGTGAGAGAGACAGATGGGGAGGGGTTGGGAAATGACCCCTGGTCAGAATCAAACCTGGGTCCACAGGATTATGGATGCCTTGGCCAACTGTGGATCTGTGCCCCCTGATTTTCATTGTTTAACAAGACCTCTGAAGATGGAATTATTCATGGAGTCTCTGTAGACATCTGTCCGCAGAAGACATTAACAACAATTTTTGGAAGTTCCCTTGCTCACCTCAGTGGAGTCTTGCCTTTCCGTTTTGGGAAGGGCAAGAGGCTGCAGGGCCATGGGATTGATCTCGCTCTCATCGCCGCTCCCCTCTTCGAGGTCGCTGTCTCCTTCTGAGTCCCGTGCTCCTCCTCCAGACGCCCCACCTTCCTCTCCTGGCCCGTCCACATAGCCACAAGAGGATGAGGAGGAGAGGCGAGGAAGAGTTGGCAGAGGGCTACAGGGGTAGATCTCGCGCTCATGGCCAACCCTGTCATCGTCCCCTGCAAAGCACAACTCCTCACTATGAGACGGAGAGCTGATGCTGTCGATGCCACTGTCCCGATTGGCCAGCTTCCCGTCCGTCTGCTGAGGAGGGAGGGACAGCCGGTCAGACGGGACATCTGATTGGCTCGCGATCAGGTCTCTCATCTCCACTGCATCCAATAGTTTGTCGGAAGCACTGTAGCCTGACTCCATCGACAGACGTTTTTCTGAGCATGAGGCACCCAGGTCCTCGCTTTCCTCTTCGTTTTCGTCCATCTCCTCCTCTTCCTTGTCCTCTTTCTCCTTCTCAGCGGAAGACAGCGGCATCTCCAGGGCATCCTGAGGGAGCGGGCAGGGCAGAGGGGCTTCTGTAGCTGGGGGGGTCATGGCACCACTTGCTGACTGTGGCTCAGGAACTCTTGGGATACACATCACCCCTCCTGTGATATCTGGCACCACAATGATTTGTTCTCTGTGGATGAAAGGAAGACCAATGGTTTAGAAAAACAATAGAAATGGAAACAAAATGAAAAATAAAACAGTGGAAACATGATGACAAATGTAAATATTATAGCCTAGAGAGAAATAAACCAATTACTGGAAGAACAAAAAACATACTGCAAATTTTTGGAGAGTTTTTAACAAAATCTGATGTTAGAATTTATGGAAGCAGTCTGAGGCAACGCACAAATATCTCACCTTTCAAATTTCTCAATGAGAGAGTGGACGCAGGTGGGGGAAGACGTTCCCTCTGCCCGGGGGGCTGGCCGGGGCGCACGGGGATCTGCAGGGAGGGGCCGACAGGGGGGTGGTGGAGGCAGAGGTTTGTCTGGGGGTCGAGGTCGCCGTGCACTCTGCTGTAGATGAGGGGGCTTTGGGGGCACTTCAGCAAAGACATGACAGAGAGATTTATGACACCACATTTGACCTTGCACAGCATTTCTCACAGACACATAGATAAATGTCAGTGTGCATGGTTATAGATCAAAATTAAGTACATGTACTCCACATATTTAAAGATATAAAAAGAGTTACAGAAAATATGGATGCACAATGTTATACCATTTGTTAATAACATGCTTCTATTCTATATGTTTCTTGCTTTGAGTGTCAAATACAGCAGATGACTTTGAGAGTTAATGATTAAAACACTGCTATTTTACTTATTTACTACTTGTCCTTTTTAGTAACAGTGATTGACTTATAAAAATACAGGAAATGAATGCTAAGGTTCCCACAAATACGCTCCCAAACAGACCAAATTAAGACATGGGCATTCAATAGGAAGCAGTGAATTACCTTGTGGTTTTGGACCAGGCAAAGGCGGACGTGTTTTCGGGGCCATGGGAGGCGTCTCTTGTGCTCCGTTCTCACTGGTGCCATTGCAGTGCTGGGGCCCGAGAGGCCCGGGATCGGAGCAGAGACGTTGGGGGGTCTCGTGCGCCCCAAGGCAAGGACCAGTTCCGGGCTCCAGGGAGAGGCTCTTTGTAAGGAGCCGAGGACTAGAGGAAGAAGGACCTGTGGACAAATACAGCAACGGATGTTTGGTTTTCGTTGTTTTTCTGTTTTTAAGTTAAACCCTCATAGGTTCTACCAGGCACTTTTTACACCCAAATAAGGTGTTTTACACCTATAATGATAGCTTTAGAGCCATAAAGACTTCTGCAAATTGCTACAGAAACTACTACCAAAGAGCCTATTAAATGCCTCTACCAGACACAACTGGACGAGCCTTTGTTGGAACCAGATTAAACTTTCCAAAGAGTATAGACCTGAGGGAAAGGGAGAAAAGAAATACTGGCTTCGTCCAGCGTGCAGAAGAGATATTTGCCACGTAAGGTCTGCAAGACCTGAAGTAGATTAGTGACCAATGGGAGAGAGAGAAAGAACGAGAGAGAGAGACAGAAATCCTAAATAAGAGCTAATAAGGAGCAAATTAGACTGTAAGCTCCTACTTAAAAACCACTCACTTCGCCTCTTGCGCTCACTCACGCGGCACACAAACACTACCTTATGGGCTGACCTCCAAGCCATCATAAACACACACTCGGTGGTCACTATCCTGTCCTCCGGTGGGCGGCTGACCCCTAAAACATTCATAAACACATGCTCATTTGTAATTTTGTGAAGCCTATGTGTTGGACTGAGTAGGAGTACTTGGGTAAGTGAGTGTCTAGTTCTCTGGCGGGCGGCTGTCCTCCAAGCCTTCGTAAACACACACTCGGTGGCCATTGTGTGAGGCCTGCATGTGCTGAACTCAGTGTAAGTCAGTGTGAATGCTTGGATAAGACACTGTCCTGTCTCGTCTTCTGACGGATGGTGCGGCAGTGCGCCATGATGATTCTAGAACACCTGCAGCAGCCTTGCGAGTTGGCTCGGAAACCTTTTTTTTTAGTGGCTGACTGGCCGGCTGCGGTGCTTTCTAAGTAGGTCAGTGTGCTACTCAGAAGGGCAAGAGTGCGCTCAGCAGGTCGTTGTTTTCTTGCGCTGAATTCAGATTCAAGCGATCCCGTCAACCTGCTGAGGTGAAGCGTGACCCTAGTGACAAAAACACAGTGAAGCAAGAAGTGCTGAAATAGCATCTTTTCCCTCCAAGACTGCAGGGTCGGTGGGTGGCTGCACTTTTAAGGGAAGTTAATATGCTTCAAGAAAAAAAGAAGAGAGAAAACTATTTGACCTAAAGATGACCAAAGACAAAGGTGCACAGTCATTTTTGTCCCTTCTTGAACCTTAACTCAGTGCAGTAGTCTCTTAAAGTGACAGTGCCAGATCAGCTGGTCAGAGGCACCAGCATTCAGGCTATATTGCCATCTTTAAAAAGCATGCCTGTCCCCTGCACTGGCCTAATTGATTCCATATGATGACACTCGTACCCACATGCTCAGGCAGGGGGCTGAAATGACTTCCACATGTTCCTCTGAAATCGCTTAAGGGAGCGAGAGGGAAAGACCGAGAGAGAGACTGAGCAAAAGAACGAGAGTGAGAGACAGACTGAGCTACAGAAAGAAAACTCACGCTATCTTGGCCAGAAATTTGCTTCAATGTTTTCTTATTTATATAATGTTTTTTTTCCTCTTATTCCTGGAATGGCTCATTCAGACAATCCCATCCATCAAGAAAATATGGAGGCCTTTCCCTGATTTTTTGCACTGACCTACAAACATATTTCTGGTGAAATACCCCAAATATTTTAAGCTAAGGGGGGGCCATTTCAAGTGAAAAAGTGGCTTTCATGTTGTGGGTTGTACACGGTGGTTCCGCACGAAAAGATGTTGTTGAATGCATGCTGCCTTTGCACACTCTAGTCAGCAAATCAGATGTGATGCAGCTGAGTTTCACACAGCTATGGTCAACATAACTTACAAAAAGCCCTCGAAAACGAAGTGCAATACATGAACTCTCTAGTAATTTCAGAGTGTACAAACTCCCCCTCTAACCTTACTGGGACAGCTGATCCCTTTTCACACTTTTTTCTTTTTTTGAAGGTATGCTACTATTCGGCACAATTGCTATTTTCCATGGTTGTCAAATGGTAGACACAGGGAAAAATTCTTTCCATTTCTTTCTTTGCAGTTACAAAGCTAAGCCGTCCAAGCAACTCCACAGATGGGCAGTTTTTTTCTTCCCTCTCTCTCTGGCTCTCTCATGCTGTCTCTTTTTGTCTGTCAATAACCACTGACATACACAAATTTTAATGAATTCAGGAAGAGACTTGTTTAGCAATAGCCAGCTGTATATCTAACTAGAGCTGGACATGAATGTGCCTTGACAATATTCATTATGCTTTAAAAGGCTTTCCCCTGATTCTTTTCTCTAAACTTTACTTATGACTGACTGGCATTTTCATGCCCCACTTCCCATAAAGGGGCCAGACAGAGACACTCACTCACTCTCTCTCTCTCTCTCTCTCTCTCACACACACACACACACACACACAGAGAGTGGCACAAAGGTCAGTGCTGCAGCACAGTAGCCATCCATCCTGCCAATGTGTTTACAGATGTTGCACTTAAGTGTTTGTGTTGTACTCAGTATGTTCATGGGAAAACAAAGCATGAGAGGAGCTTCTGTTGTTTTTTTAAAAGCAGCAAAAAAACAGAAATATGTGTCCTGTAGAGATCATTATATCATTAAATCAAGTGGAGCTTTATGAATTTTGTCTGGACGGAAAGCATTGGGCAGCTGTGCTGGCGAAGAGCGGACTAGCAGCAGTGCAGATGTCTGGTGAGGAGAGCGAAGCCCTACTGTAACCTGCCCAAATGGGGAAAATGCCATTCAAGTTTGCACTCAAACAGAGGGTGCGGAACGACTTGATTCACCAGCTCGCTGACCTGCCCAGAATGAACAAACACCCATATCCTGCACCTGCACTGTGAGGAAATGTACGTTTTAGCTTTCCATTCAACAGCGGCCATTGTTCCTTATAAAAACATCTTGCCCAGTTTTGAAAGGTTGCTTGGTGGGAAATATGTGCTTAGGTACAGTGCAAGCTCATGAAAATACTGTTATTTAAGCACTACATTGTACCACAGGCCATTCTTGTACAAAAATTCCACCTACCCGACTAAGCTCAATCTTTGCTTGCACTGTGGCAAGTCTAGAGAAAACATAAATTATCACAATGTCAGAGGAAGTGCGGGCAAAATAACTGTCAACAATGGTAGAAAATTCAATTGAATTCAGCAGTGTTAAAACAATACTATTTTTTATAGCAAACTAGACACAAACAGCTATGATAGATAGTGACATTATCTGCATAAGACCTTTACACAATTCCATTCTCTTGAATGCACTGGAGGCACGATATGAAGCACATTGGCTACAATAAAACCATCCTTTGCACTGATAAAGAAAACATCTGCATTTCCATAACAGTCACATCTGGGCCAACTAACTCAGTCGCAAAGAGCAGACACTCTAATTCCACAGAGAAAGGCACATAACCCAGTGGCCTTGTGACTTGGTAAAATAGCTGGACTTTATCTCTAGTAATTCAAGGAAACTCAATCAGCTCGATGTCCTATAGGCCTTCCTGAGGAGAGCTAAGGGAGGCACCAACACAACAATCCTCAACTGTCAATCCCCAACAAATCAATAACCCACTCGAAAACATACTGTTTCGCTGACTGTCCACTAGATTTCAGAAGCCATTAAATATTCATGCTGTTTTGTGTCAATAAACCACAGACATGACAAAGACTGACCTGACAGAGGCGACTGGGCCTAAGTATCATGATTGCACTCTATGGTCTATTTCCAGTGAGAAATATAACAATGAGTGGACGGAAAAACACTGAGATATGATTATGTTCCATTCCACCATAACACAGGCGAGGGATGTGTTGAAGGCTCTGAGCTACGGGGCCTATTTTTATCCACATCAGTAGCGTCAACTGACAGGGCAGTCAACAGCGGGCCAGCGTACAAGTCAGAGCCACTGACAGATGTTTTGTGATCACAAAGCCATGTTTTGCAGGTACTCAAAAGAAACCAAAGCACAGTCTACTTTTAGACAGGCTTTAGAACAAGGGCAACAATGGCACTGTAATGCACCTAGGCATTCTATCTGATCCGTGCCAGTTTAACCCAATGATATTCATGAAAATGCATTGTGCTGTACAAGGAACAAATAAGGAAAATTACTAAGATACTCAGATCCTACCTATCATGAAACACTGATAGGAAAACTGTAAACATGTCTAAGTCTACATTTGACCAGTGACCTCCAACCTGCTGATGGCTTGTTGGTGGTATAATTTCCTACAGATGCACACAGTGATGCACTGATGATGTACTTGCACCTATGACTATTAAACAGTACCAGGCTGCTTTGAATTCATTTGAGACACAGAAGCTCCTGTTGGTGGTGTCACATCTCATAAATAAGGCAAAGACACCAAACCATCTCCCTGGAAGAACACCCTTGAACCATGTCTGTGGCAATGTATCTTGACATGACACCATATTTTCTGTTGACAAATTGATAATGTGAGTCTAGAAAAGCACAAGGGTTAACAACATAGCAGAACCATTGAAGCAAATGTCAGGCACACCCACTTATTGATTAATATAGGAATACCTTAATCCTTTAGTATCATACAAGGGAATTATTACTTCAATTCATGCACATCTGACAAGATACGCACAGATGATTATTAATAAAACACATTGCATCCATCTCTGCCTCTCTTTTCTGCTTCCTATGAATCTATTGGCTGACATACACACACAGGGCTAATACATACTGTATAATGTATACACAGAACTGACAGGTTAACATTTCACAGCCCCTATGCTGCAGCTCTGCAGTGCATGAAGACAGCAGCCCCAAGCTCATGTGCATCACCTGAAGGCACTGCCTACATGTAGCCTACATGTTAGTGCAGTTGCATTGCGCGTTGCATCCGTGTGTGGAGAGGGGAATGACAGGTTGCAGTTTATCACGTTTAAAAGGCTCTATTGCTCGTTAAAGAAGCCTACATCCCAAAACTGAGAATGAAGATAAAATAGCATTGCATTATGGTGGAGGCTCCATGTCTCAATAGCCATTTGTCAAAACAGGCACATAATTTCACAAATCTGCAGCGTCAGAGATTTGTGTCTTGAATCAACCCCTAGGTGCACGCTGGTAGACTATTACAAATGCATTTCAAATACCATACAATGACACAGTTTGGAAAAGACTGTCAAAATGATATAGATTTATGCGTTATCAGCATGTTCTCATTTTCTTGACTAATAGCCTTTCGCTATTGCATACTGACACAGTGAACTATGGTTCATATCACATGCATGGATAATGTCTCGGTATGATCTATGCCATGCTACAGACGCATTGACTGGACATTCGGTGTAGGCTACTGCAGCCAAACATCTGCTGCACAGAATTGAATTTATAGGTCGGCTATTCACTAAAAACAAGGAATAATGAAATAATATTGGAAATTAGGTGAATTGTCTTACCCCGGAGCACACTGGTTTTATCCATGTACATAGCGCAGCAAAACACGAAACCAGTCATTAAAAAACCGAACGGGAGACGCAACCCCCCAATCGCTTAAATAACGAAATAATAACAAATTAACCAGCACAATTAAGGCGTTTGCAAATGAAAACCGGTCACTCATCCACCGGTAGCCTATGATCAAATATGTAGGTTAAACAAGCTACGCGCGCGAGAGAGAGCCCTCATCAAAGAGTCGGGCGGGCTGCGAGCATCCTCAGTAGGTCAAAAACGAATGTTCTATTTTATCGTCGTCTAAAAGCAAATTAAAGACACATATTAACGAAACGTGATATGTAAAGGTTGCACACAACGACGGAGCATTGTGGCGATTCAAAATATCGAGAAAAACGAAAATCCTCCTTCACAGCCCCCCACCCCTCTCCGGCTGCCCTGATATCGAGCTCCACAGCAGCAGCAGCAGCAGAACCGTCTACTGAGGGACTCACATAGAATATGACCCCCAACCCTCCCCCTTTTCCTCACACACATAGGCCTACTTCTTCCGTATCGTCTCTCTCACTCTATCGCGCATCTTTCCCTCTATTTCAGTTTCCTTGACAACAAATTCACTGTGACTGTCGGTGCCCACAGTACTGTTTTGGCATGCACTGCCAGTTTTGTTTTATAAAACGTGTTTATTTTAAAGCAAACACATTCTCACCTTATAACAATTTTCATATCCGTTTGAATCATATGATAATCCAAGTCCAAACAGTGTAATGTAACCTTACTCAGGCCTATAATGGAGCCTAAACATAATTCCCCTCCTGGCTTAGTCTAGGACTAAGCCTATATGTGAAAACTCTACCCACAATGTATTTATTTTCTGAACCTGTGAGGAAGTCTTTGTTTTGAAAAATAAAAATGCATTTGTCAATTCTGTGTAAATAAAGTGTTCCACTAAAAAAATGAATAAAAAAGTAAAAGACTGTAAGCCACTTGACTGACAAATCACTAAGCATTAGGATGTGTCATATGATGAGTGACTGCACCCTTAAACGTGATCACGCTGTGGCATGTTGACATCATTCTACAGTGTACCTACCTCATCTAACCAGATGGGGTATTCAGACCGGATTAATACTAGGGTTAAAACAGAGGCAAAGCACTGAAAGAGAAAAGCTTTGGCAATGAATATGTGAGACTACAGTGACACACTTGTTTTCTAAGTCCAGCACGACCATGGGGCCAAATATGAATAAATACAATTTCAAACAGACCAACAAATAGGCTTCACAAAAATTAGCAATGTGTCATCCTTTGCTGCCAGAATATTTTCCTATGTCTTAATTGTCAGACAGCTTCATAATCTCCTAGCGAGAGTGAATTGGGATTAGAGAGTACAGAGATTTTTTTTTTTGCCCTTGCTTCAGTCTCGCTGCCGCTCTAGTTCTGTCACCCCTGCTGGGGGCACTGAGCCATTCCTCTCCCCGGCCCTGGCGCAGGTTGTCTGCTTTAAATGGAGAGATTTACCCCCCTGATTTCCCAAGAGACGGGGCCATCTGCCCACTGTCACCAGTCCCATTATTACAGGCAGTCTGCGCATGCGTGGAGTGGGAGGCGACGCATCACTTCCTGGTAAGGATATGGCCTTTACATGCACATGCCGACTGAGACACAAACAGATTTTTTAAAAACACACAAGCTTGAGGGGAAACATGGTAATATTTATTAGTTAAATAAAAAAGTCCTCATGACTGAGCAAATGATCCTCTTCATCTTTTTATATACTGTGCATTACAGCCCACTGCAGGAAGTAAGTAAGTAAAATCTTGCCTTGTAACAACATTGCTACTCAGCATCCTCTTAGTAACTGCTTATAGGGACATATGGAACATAATACACAGTCAGTCCAGATATGTTTAATGTACAACAAGAACTACTCTGGCAACCCATTGATCCTTTGTGACACGGCTGCTATTTGGATGAAGGTCAACTGGCTTGACCTTTAGTTTGAGTGAATACATTAGGATTTTATTGGACTTCAGAGCATACACTTTATCCCTGAGTAATCAATCCTATTGCACTGCAGATGCAATTCTTGTACAATGAGATATAGCACTAGCTTGCGGTTGTTTTGCTTACAAAGAACATATAACAACAACAAAAACAATAATTTCAAAATGGTTAATGTAAAATGGTATTTTCCTTGAACTGTTTCATATTGCCCTGACATCACTAATGTCCAAGATATAAATCCTTGAGAACAGTGAGGATTTGCATGTTTTTTTTTCTTGTTCCCTTCTACAGCATAATTAAAAGAGCTTGAGCTGAAATCCTCTTTGTTGTCGCATTAATAAGTTTATCTGTGGGCGACAAAATGCAAACCACCCGCAACCAGCCAATATTTTTCAGTCAACTTCATTGTAGGTTTGAGAAAAGGTAAACGTAATGCTGGACGTAGGCCAGTTGGAGTTTGGATGTGGCCCAGATACAGTAGAGGTGGTACGGCTGGGCATGGGAGATGCCACAGCGGCCTTGACAGTTTCAGCTGTTTGGACACGGTCATGGTTAAAACATTCCCAGTGGGGAAGAGCTGTCTCTCCCGTTTCCAGCCGTCTACAAATGCACTCATAAAAGCCACAGGCAGGGGCACTTTTCCCATTTTTTCCCCTTCTTTCTTTTTCCAAGCTGCTATCGAAAGCATTCACTCAGACTTGTTGTATACCAGAAACCTCCCTGCTGATACAGATAATGATAACATCACTTACGCAGGATAATGCATAACCATATTAACTTCTGTAATGTGTGATAATTTGGGTTAGCACCCTTTAGCACAAAAGATGGCTAGTAAAGCTTGGTGTGTATATAAACAAAGCTGTTTACACTAAGCACCATGATAAACATCAAAGGCCAGATAGTGCAGTTACAATAGACGCCTTTATCTGAGTTTCCTCTGCTGGATTACTCTGGGGGGTGGGGGCTTCTTTGGTGAGGAGCCTGAGAAAATGGACACACTTTCCATCCTGCATACCCGAGTAGCTTCAAACACCACACAGGCCACAAAGAGAAGAGCAAAAGCATACGGATAGACAAAAACATGGATAGATCCGACACAAAATGGTGTAAACACAGACATGTTAACCTATAATGATATTTGAAATGGCATAATGTTGATAAGCTCTTTACATCTAATAAACCTGATGTGATGTGTGACTGTTATATGACTCATGTGTAGTCTGAATGTGGTTATGTGTGTGAAATCTCATTCCCCACACTGGTGTGACCAAGCATGACTGCACAGAACGTAGACAGCACAATAAATATTTGTCCGAGGGAACTTGGTGTCAAACTGAATTGCAAATACAAATGTAAACAAATTTTTTACAATTTTTTACAATAAGTTTGATTGAAATCTATATATGAAAAGAAACAGATTAGATGTTAAAAGACAAAGATGAAAATCAACAGAAAGGAAGTGAGAGATCAGCTCTTACAAGACAACTGCCTCTGGCTTACCAACCAGTTGGTGGGGCCATTCTGATGCTGTCATTGTGGCATCCTTCTATTTCTGTTCTATGGGGAACGTGAGTGACTGAGTATGTGTGTGTTCTGGAATGTGAGTGCTTTGTGCACACAGGACAAGCTTGGAATGCCAGTTCACTGATCTTTGACTTGGCCTTTGACAAAATCAAAGTGGTATAAATAATAGCGTTCCTTGGAACAGTGGGGTGGCAAGACTGTTTTAAATACCCATAGACTGTTTGGATATTTAGCCTCAATCAAGCTCTCAGCAGACCATGTGGTAACTGTAGTGGAAACATAATTATATTCCCATGCATCCATCAACACAGCCTTATATTTCTGGAAAAAATGTTGCTCCCTTGAGCCTAATATCTGTTTATAGTGAATCTATTGACCATGCGTGTGAAGTTGCCTCCGGTCTTATCACAGGGAACAGGAAAGCCTTTAAGCCTCCTTGAACACAGCTCATTATTGTCTCACAATGCTATTATGCTGACCTCTGCATGGAGAAAAAAAGCTGTTGGACAAACTACTTTTAATGTTATCCAGAGGGGCGCAGACAAGCACACACTCTGGAGGAAGAGAAGCTTCAGCTCAGCGAGAGGACACCCCATCACATCAGCCCGTAGCTGAGACGCAGTCATGCTTGATGGTGAATCATGCTTTGCCTTTCAGCAGCCTGCCTGCTCCCAGAGCTTGTCAGCAAAAGGAAATGCAGAGTCCAAGGAGAGTTGGTGTGGGTTTTTATTTCTGTGTGATAAAATTTCGTGCCCACCTCACTCAGAAACCTCTGTTTCACATGTTGTCTCCTAAGCTGAAAATGACAAACCCTGAAACAATTCCCACCACCATCTCCATCCCATGGTGGAGCCCCCTTGGAGCTCTCCAAGAATAAGATCTCTTTCCTATGCCCAAAGTGTTGTAGGCTTTTACAGCCTCTTGCCATTCCGTCTCTGTTGATTTCAGAGCCTGTTTCCTTCTCTCTCTCTCCCTCTCTCTTTCTTTCCTTTCCTTTCCCATTCTGCCACGTTGTCTGTGGTTCCCAATGGCATGGCATTCCCACACACTGACACAGTGACACACTCACCCTCCCTCCTTCTCCCTCTTCAAGCTGCTCCTTCTGCAGCTGCTGCTTGAGATAGCGTTTCCAAGCATGCACGCACACACACACACACACACACAGAAAGACAGCGCTAAGACCACTTACCCACACATGCTGCCAGCTTGATTACACACACATACACAGACGCACAGACATGTACACGTGAGCACACACACACACACACACCCACACAAAGTACAAACCCAGTGGCTGCAGCCTCTACTTTAAAACCACACAGACTTTTAGAAAAGACTCGCTCAGTCCTACTTAATGCAATGCTGGGTTTATAAGAGAAGAGGATTCACAAAGCTGCTTTTTGTCCTCTGCTGTCTCACACTGGAGGACAGTGACTGTGCAGCAACCACATTTCCCACTGATTGAGTTAGTTGCTGCGTTTAACTCAAATCTAATAGAAGGTAAGGCCCAAGACCATGGATGCAGTGTTTTTCCACATGAGCAAGGGACTAAAGCATTGGGGGGGGGGGGGGGGGGGTGAGAGGTAGAATGGTGATGTCAAAGCACCTCCTCTTCCCACTCTGTCACCATCATCATCACTCTTCCTCTTCTACACCCTCCCACAGAACCTGTGAAAGCCCTTTCCCAAGACACACTGCCATTCCTCACACAGCAACTCAAGGTGATAATATATTCACTGGCAGACGAATGACATCCACATCTCTATTTACAGTTTGGGTGGGTATGGAGGGTGGCAATTTTTACATTCCCAGTCTGGAGGACCACTAGTACAGTGATTTTACATCTCCAGGCAGCCACACACAGCCAACTCTCTTGGGGATGGCTGGGATGCGGGTCACAGGGCCAGGCTAACAATCCCATGAGTCAGTCACAGGGAAGTTGAGCCATAACCCTGGATGGTTCCAAGGCCGAACTGAACTCAGGACAAGAGGGTTCTCTGCCAAAATGGCAGCTTAAGTTGCTATTTATACCAGCATGGGGGTGAGACGGGAGCTCTTGACACCTCTCTCGGAGAGCTGTCTTCTCTTAACCATCTTTAGCTGGGAGTGCACCACTATAGGGATTTGATGGGGTGTAGCATTGCAGTGAACAAATGAACGCTGCAGAGGACAGACACATACCAAGTACAAAGGAATCCACAGAGAACATGCACAGTAATAGTGGTTTATTAGTTCACTGCAACAGTAACAGTAGTTATTTATTTTGCAATCACTGTTTTATAAAGGACAGCTGAAACAACGAACAGTTAATACAAAGTGACTGTCACTGTAAAAGATCCATGATATGTGGTGACCCAGTACTTCGACCTGACAGGAAAATATGAAGATGGTAGAATTGCTTTCTACACACGCAATGAAGTGTGGAACTTATGAACTGTGTGGAGGGAGGGAATGTAATGGTTGAGAATCAATTTGGCCGTTCAAGTTGGCAGTAGCAGAGTGCAGTCTGACACAAACCCAGCCTCACTTCTTTCTCAAAGACAGACACACAATATTTAGGCAAGACATCAGAAATGCAGATATGCACACCAACAGAATGGAAATGGCTATCTCTATGTAATCTAATCTATCTACCAGATGGTCTTTATACAAGACTGGGGGCGTTTATAAACGTCTTAAAGGGTATGACAGGCGATTTAAAGGCATAGCGCCGGCCCCATTGTTCAGCTGAGTTAGGTCAGCAGAGAGACAGAGACTGCCGTAACAGGATTCCAGTTTGTCAGGGACAGTGCCAAATTACAGATAAGAACCAGACAACCTGAACTTCAACAGTTGATAACTGAAAACAGACTAGCTCAAAATGATGATGAATAAAAACCACATCCTCAATGTATTTCAGGACTATACTTGTGGGGGTTGTCATTATCAATGCAACATAAAAGAACTGACTCAGCCAATTACCCCATCTGCTACTCAGTAAAACCCAGAGTGCTAAGCTAGCACTGAGTTAACTCTGTTGTGACAGTACTACTGTGGACTGCTTCATAGGATTGGTGAAAGTAAATTTAGACAGGCAAGCTCAAAAACTACACAGGTTACAAAAGAGCACATCTGCTATGGCATATTTACAGAAGGGGTCAGAGGTCAAAAGAATGGCTCGGCCCAACCTGGCAAGACTTCCATGACAGGACATCTAGTCAGCCCTCTCATCTAAACTATTTAGGTAGTCATATATACAACGATCCACCAGAGACTGCCTCTTCCATTCTTGACCCAAATCAAGACACTAACCCTACACTGAGAGATTGAGTCATTCAGACAAGCTTCTAATGCAAGTAGTGTTCAAAGAAAATGTACCAAGACTGTTTATGAAAGTCGACAGCTGACTTAAAAGTGTATGTTGTTCTTCTGGTCTTTGTGCTGTGCTTTGCAGAAGTAAAACACACTGGAAGATATCAAGCTGGGGTGTTTCTCCCAAAACCATAGTTGCAGTTAGCAGCTTAGTTGGTTGGCAATTGGCAAAGGCATTGCAACACAAAAGGTTGCTAACTAAAATAGCAATGATGGTTTTGGGAAATGGACCCCTGGACAACTTTATTGGGAAACTACTGTGAATGTGATGACAAATGCAATAGTTCTGCAAGACAATGACGCCCATCTCCACAATCAGCCTACAGTCTATGAATGTCATAGTAATCAAGTAGAAGACACCTTTTTAGTTCATTACGGTAACAGAAGAAAAGGCACCTCTTTCACTCAGAAAAACAGTGATTGTTAAACCGGAGTCCAACCCTAAAGCATGAAGTAGTTTCCGTTGGTTCATTAGATTTGGAAGTTAAAAGCATTTTCACAGCACCCCATTTGAACTTATTTTTACTGCTGTTGTAAATGTCAACTAATATAGAAACAATATGAAAAACATTCATATTGTAAAATGTGTCATTGTTTAATCCTCTCTATTGAAAGAACAGAGGAATCTTGACTGGACTGTGGAAAACTGCATAAACGTGCCACGCTGTGGTGTCTAGTTATGCATATGGCTAAACTAAGCTGTACGGAAGAGTGGCCATTAATGTATGAGGAAATATGAGTCGGAGAAAGGGATTTATTTAGGACTATCTGGATAAAAGCCTCTCCCAACTTTGACAGAAATGCAAAATTCTCCATCTGCCCTCTTAAGTCCTTCCACCCTTCAGATATCAGTTGATGATGTAAATGTTTAAAAAACAACACAACAGAAGATTAAAATCGCCTTGCATGATTAGTGGTAAAGAGGACTGATCGCCCCAAAAAATAAAGATAAAGATTTACTGTTCTTATGAGAACAAACACAAAATATAATCTTCTTGTCCATAATGGACACACAAATAGCAATAGTGATAAGCTTGTCACTTAGCTACCAAACATCTTACTTTCCATAAGCCCCTAGTAAGTGGCGGACCAATATCAACTAAGCCTGACACTCCCTCCTCTGACTGACAGACAGCACTTGATCCATCCATTGCCGTGCCACCGAATCACTCACAGCTTTTGCACTACATCTCATGAATGCATCTACTAACCCTTTTATTGAATACCTGTGGCATTAATATCTGCAGAAATTGACTTAAGTGTTCCATTTGGAGCACTTTCACTCCATATTCAGCTTCCCATAGCTGAACTGCGATTCACGCAAACTGTCATATCCACTGGTCAGTACAGATGCGTCTCATTGCAATCCTTAATTGGATTTCACACTATGGTGCTTGGGCAAACAGGGAAAAAACCTACTGACACACAAGGGAATACACACTCACACACACTTGAATGGCAAACATGGCAGTGTAATGTCAGCATGAAGCCTAGAAGGCACAGCCACAATACCACATCACTGCTGGGACCTTTGTTACTGGCTTATCGCCTGAGTGCAGCCCTCATCAGCATCAAGATGACTTTTCATCATGTGCAGGTCTTCTCCATGGGCTTGCAATAGCCTACAGCACAACGTCCACTAATGCATAGGCTTTCTTTCAAGGCAGTTTCAATACAACCTCTATGCCCTTTTGAAGCCTGAAACATTAAGCAGAGTGATGAATCTGAGGCAAGTCACTTACATGTCATAAAGATGACCACCACCATCCCTTTTCAGATGGTGCTGTAGATAAAAGTTTGGATACATGATTTTATGAAATCTCAGACTTGATTTCTGTTAGGGCATTTACCTCTTTATTTTGTGAACTATGGAACTAGGTGCAACCCACTAAATACAAGCCGCAAGCTATTTCCAGATGCTGCAGGCTCGGACTTCAACATTCGGACATACAACATTTGTTGTAGAAGCAGAAGCACCGTGCCTGGGCTCGAGTGACCGCAAACACATCCACATCAGAATGACAATGTAACTTTGAAATTCCGCATGCCATCAGACAGATGAAAGCAAAGTATGAACATCTGTGTGTAGGATTCAACACTCACCTATTCTTCGCAGGGCCGGCTGAGGACTCGGCAAGCCGCTGCTGATGTGGTATGAAAACCGCATTGTTTTGAACTGACTAGAAAAGGAATGTGGTGTCTCTGAGGGCAACAGCGGTGGAGTGCAGCTGATTAGAGCGCTCTTTGGTCGATTCAGCTGCATGCCTGGTCACAGTCATATAGGCATAAGATACAGGATGTGGTGTTCTCCGTTTAAAGACGAGTTAAGGGAGACTCCAGGTTCAGCATCAAATCCGGCAAAGATCTGAATTTTCTAAGTGGTTTTGGTCGACCATCAGGCAATCGGTCAAGATGCCTGTCCTGGTAGTGACCACTGGAATATCGTCGATGTCCAGTTGTGGACCACAAACGCTGAAAAATAGTCTTCCCACCGAAAGGCAGTGTCCAGCTTGTGCGCACGAAGTCTGTGCTGTGAAAGTGTAATTACGATCAAAATCTCCCTGAACGATAAAAAACGCCATCAAAGACAGGGTGAGTCACGTCACATGTAGGTCAAATATAGCAATTGTTCGGTTTAAGTTACCAGTTATAATGGATCATAGTGAGTTCCTCTCTGTACCGTTTCAGTGATCAAAAGACATCTGCGCCATGCCATATGTTTTATCAATATTACTTTGCTGGACAATTCAAATAAATCCTGGGGAGGGGATTTGGATTCCCAACGAAAAGACCGAAAATATTTCAGTTAAGAGTTACATTGCTACAAAGTAGCCTAAGCCTATCTTTTCAAAACAAAACAAAAAAAATATAGACTTTTTCATACTCAAATTTCACTAACCAAAATGCCATCCAGCACTCGCTCAACAGTTGACATGCCGAAACAAAGCCCTGACAGCTTTCTTGTTATTGTGCCTTAATTCATTCATCTAACAGTAAGATGGTCACTAATATCATGGTTTAAAAGCATGCAATGCTATGCGAAAAGAAAAGCGGTTACTCTATGGAATATCTGAACACATACTCCTCACTTATTTTTACTTTTCTCCCCATTTCCTCTCGAGATATTACCCAAAAATATGCTCACTCAGCTCGTTCAAGCTAGATCCAAATCCGTATGAGGAAAAAAAAACTACTTTTGAATCCTTCTCGTGTGCCTCTCCAGGAAAGTCCAGATTTAATCCTTCAAATATCGAATGCCTTGAAACAAAAAACCCTCCATCAAATCCATGGAAGTTTGTCCCCCAGTCCCTACCGGCTGCTGGTCCATTCTTTGTGTGGAACTTTTCGACGACGCCGTCAAACTGCAATTCCAAGCGTATCCCCCTCCTCCTTCCCTCACTCCTTTTCCCTGCTCCCGTGTGCGCTATTTTGTCGACATATGAAACCAAGTCTCAACCCCCTCCTCCGCCATCTCTCTTCTTCCCAAAGTCTGTTTTTCATTTCGTTTTTTCAAGGGTTTGCGCTTGAAACTTGATGCTAAGAAAAACGTAGAAAAATGTCTTATTTCCTATTCATAAAAACACAAATTGTTTCCCCCTACAACTAGCTAGATTACTAGGTGCGTTCTACTATTAAAAGATTGTATACGTTTTCCATTTCAGTGTCTGAGGATGCAGGAAGACGTTGGGAGAACTATGCGCACTTACAAGGTCATGGACTCATCCCTTTTGACCCAGATTGCTCCAGAAGCCCAAATAGGGATAACAGTCATTTTGGTCTACACTGGGAATATTTCTTCAACCTTCCCGGAGCCATTCTGATGTTTGTTGTTGGCCTACTTTACAATATAGCCTAAATAAGCCTATTCAATTTCATTTCAGTTTTGCTGTGCTTCAATAAGGACAGTCAATATGTCCTTACAGACTTGAGTATGACCAGAGCTTCAACGGTTTTGACCCTTACAAACAGTGAAAGTATACAATGATTAAAAATGTCAGTGGGGGAAGAGGTGATAACCTAAAAAAAAGGTTTACCAGAAATATTCCACACTGCGGAATTTCCCGATTTCCTGTTCATGTTTGTATTCCTCCGAGCGAGCTGGTTGAGTCACAGATTTTACCAGCTGCATGCTGCACAACAGAATCACGACAGGGGATGATATCCTTGATAACAATTGGCATGATGAATGGAGCAATGAGGGTTCAGTATAGGTCCACACATTACTAGAAATTGACAACACAGTACTCATACATAAGTGCCAAGAAATCAGCCATGTATACATCAAATTAGCTTCCGGTACCGAAGTTTCCTTGGCCTTGAGACAACCACTTATGTCTGACAACCAACTACATCTGCACAACAGACGATGCAAAAGGCCAGTCCTGTTGGAACCTTTAGAGGGCGTAAGATTTCTTAGATCTTGCCAGAGGGTGGCAGTGCTATAGAGGTTCACTAAACTTAAGCTGTTAAGGCAATAGAATTCTGGCACCAGTGAGAAAGGTTAACTTAAAACACTGTTAAAATAATAATTTATTTAAGCTGTGGAATGTTCAAAGTAACAAATGAAAAGCAACAAATATAACACATCTGACCACATTATATCTCAGTCTTTTTCTGTGGTCATATTAGTAGTGGAGATGGACTTGCGACTGCGTAGACTATACCTTTGCTGAAAACCAAACAGAGTGGGGTCCAGAGACATACAAACATAAACATGTCATTAAAACATATATTCCAATGATGAAGCTAGCTAAATGAATACAAGTAAATGATTTTCAGTACGGTGCAGATCATTGGCTAGGACAACACAAATGGCAAATGATGGTACAGATCTGAATCAAAGTGCACAACCATCATGCAAAAGGATATGCTTACACAGCGTTTTAAATTCCTTTTGGCCTACTTTTACCCTTCATAGCTATGAATGGGATGAAATCTTACCTGTTTGTCATCCACCATCACACTATAAACAAGAGCGGATGATTGTTTGAGGCGAGGGCCAGAGGATCTGCGAGACCTCCGTCTTGGCTCGTGAGAGGCCAAGACCTCACCTGGGCAATCAACACTTTCATGCTGCCAGCCTGAGGTACAAAAAGAAGAAAATTAACATGGTCAACAGTGGAGTACAGTTTTGCAAAATGTCAAAACTGGAGAATGTTTCTGCAACACAAAGTTTTGCATAGTTAATAAATTAATAAATAGTTAATAAATAGTTAAAAGGATTTGGGAGAGTGTGGCGACTGTTTTGATTATTGTGATGTTTTCATTAATCTGCAAGCAGGTCTATTTTCCCCACATTCATTCACACAAAACATTTATCATTAATGGACTTCACTGTGTGTAACAGGATGCACTTCAGAATCAGACATCCCAATGGTTTAAACTTAACAGACAGTTGATGAACAATTTTTGCATGTATGTACCCAACTGTCAAATTGTTCTCACAATAAGGAACAATAAAATAACCACAGCATCAAGCATATTAGCAGGGAAATAACATCCATTTCATTACCTCCAGAAACCGCCACATTACCGCAACACTACAGTTTGTGATACAACATTACCAAGCGGAAACACAGACAAATTCATCCAACCTATGAACAGATAAGAAGAATTGTATAGATGACTCACCATCATGTGAATCAGACATGGACGGGCTTTCTATGAAGGTCAATGCCGTATTCTGAGAAGAGTTCTTACATGAATGGGTTGGACTGGCCATGTGCATGTGCCGAACAGCAGTCTTAGAAAGACACTCTGTGTGTGTGTGTGTGTGGGGTGAGGCAGAATTACTTCTTTTGAAAATCAATGCCAGTGATGACGTGGAGTACAGTCAAATCAATTTGACACAAGTAACTACCTACCTGCTTTATATAAGGCCTGCTGTAGATTTAAATGAGTTTCCTTCAGCTGATTCAATATCTCCAGGCTTTCTCGGTTTACATTGCGGTAACGCACAGCAACATACATCAGAATCAATAGTCCAATGACGACCATGGTTTTTCTAAGGATGGCAACTAAAAAGCTTATTTGCTCCTGCCAAGAAATAAATCAAAATTAGATCACAAAATCATATAAGTTATGTTTAGTGTAGGGCTATATTAACAGTGTTTTTTTAAGCGCTTCAATACTCTCACCATCTGTTGGTATCCAGGATTGTCACCATCAAGTACAGACTTACAGATCAGTCTTTCTAAGTATACATTTAGAGCCACCAGACCAAAAAGAACAAACCTGGGACAATTAAAAAAAAAAAAAACATTTGAATAAATAACCTTAAATTAAATTTGCCATGTCTTAAGTCATAAATGTAAACTGAATTAAAGCATGTTTGTCCTAGCACCTCTCAAGTCTACAATAAATCTTAAGAATGTTTGGATGACAAACTTGGAAAGTGAACTGTGTTCCACCTGGCTCTCGAAAGGCGCTGTGCAGATGTTAAGAGGAAGGCTGCAATGAATGCCAGACTGTTATAGAGCACACAGCTTAGAGTGTTCGACTCAGACATGATGAAGCTCTGCAAAAAGGCCACTCGGTTGAAGATTTCAGCGAAGGCCACCTGCTGTTCACGCACTGAAAAACTCATCTCTTCAAAAATGTTTCTCATTCCTACAAAAAAAGGGATCACTGTGTAGACACTGAGTTTACTGTAAATACACACAGATAAAATGAGAGTTTTACTCTAAACCATTACAAGTTGCCAACCTCATTGTAGCCACTGAAACAATTACCTTGTGTGGAACTGAGTAATGTGGTTTTGAGTTCTTCACCATTGCGCAAAATAGTCTCCTGGGACTTGATGGCAGCATCTTGAGCCTTCATAAGATCCTTTGCCATGCGATGAGTGGAAGCCAACCTCTCTGCCACTCCTGCTGAAGTTTCAGTCAACCTAGAACATTTAGGACAGTAAATACAACACACAGCCATTTCCTTAACTTACTAACCTCATACTTGCTTGCCCAAGAGTAATACATTTAAAACTATTACAACTTAAAGAGATGAACAAGAAATAGAGTATTGCTTTGTATGCCTTGTTCTGCTGTTCTGTGTCTTTGGTTTAAATCATTATAAAGTAAGAGAACCAGTTACGATGAGAAGATGGCACTTAAGTGATACCTTGCAGATCTCATAGGACACCAATTCAACTGATTCACACAATCAGATAGCCGCAAAGCTGTACTCTGAAATCAGTTCCTGAATATCTACGATTGTAAAAATCTGTCAGAGTGTCATAAACAAGAGTTACCTGTGCATGGTATTTTCAGCCTGATGTTGCCATTGCTCACTCTGCAAGTAGTGGCAGATACTATGGGCATGAGTGAAAAACTCAGTGTATGTGTTGAAAGCAACTGGATCCATGTTGCGGGTGCAGAAACGGATTTCACTGCCCTCTGGACATTCTGGAAAAGGTCGGCCTGATCTACAAAATAGCATTTGAAATTTACCCAAAGCTGAATCGACTAAATTAGCGTTGTATCACTGCAGAAGGGAACAGATCATAGGAAGTGATAGGCAAAGCCCAAATAAATGATCTGAAATGTCAAACATGTTGGTAAACCACCTTGACCATTCGTCATGTATTGGCATTAGTCAGTAAAGACTAATCACATTACTCAGCTCAGAATAGGTTAGACAAGCTGCTCTGATTTTTGAGGATATGCCTATTACTGTCAAACGTGTACAACAGAGGGGTAAGCAGGTCAGATCAGATAATGTGGCTGGCAACCATGAAATCATTCCTTATTCTCCCCAACAAAACTAAGACTGGCACTTCATTTTAGTAGCAATAACAGACCTGCTAAGGTGACAATGAGTAAAAGCCAACGCTATTTTGCTTTGAGTCTCATCTGTAAATTCCCGACATCTTGTATGGATTCTCGCCAAGGCTTGTGACCAGCATTCACCATAACGTGGTTGACCTGCAAGCTGTTGTACCCTCTGGAGCTGAAGTCTCCCCTTTTCCTCTAAAGCCTTGTCAGTCTCTGCAGCTGCAACCATATGTCCAACATAAACTGCTACTGTCAGCCAAATATGCATCATCATGGGTGATAACATGGCACTGAACTCAATGACAAGCCCTGCTACAGAGCTTTTTTTCATAAACAGACTGCAGCTCTGTCTGTATGTATGAGTGGTGAAGAATAGGTGACGATGTTCTATTTTTGTCTCAATTTCTTAATTGAATAATTAGGCCTTTGTAGCTCCTCCTTAATTAAGACCATCCTAAAGGAGTTGCATTGAGGTGTTTGCACATCAGATCAATGTAATGTAGCCCCTAAAAAATTATCAGGCTTTTGCTGTTGTTGTTGGCAAGTTGGTGATGCAACACAAACAACATTTGCAGTCTGAAGTGTTCTCTCCTAAATGTATAAAGTTTAAAGGTAACCTGGCTATAAAAATAAAGAATCGCAGTCACAAGGAATGTGCAAGACTTGGCTAATGCAGTCCACCCTGCACTGGTACTTACACCAAAAATAATTAAACTTGATGAAACGATTTTACTTCTTTATATACAATGCATGGGCTTTCAAAACATTCATTGTGCTTTTAAAACACAACTATCCAAACCTCGCGGGAATGTCTATTTGTGGAATCGAATCTCGCGAGATCACGCGTGCGAAAGTGATGGAGTGGAGGGAGTGGGAGAGGGTGAGGGGTACCCACAAAGATGTTGCGTGATTTTTTTGAAAATTATTTATTTAAATAAAAATGGCCGCCGCAGAGAGCGGAGAAGAGAGACTGTAAGTGTGAATTGCATATGTTCACCATTTCAAATTCGCAAAGAATATAGCAAGACAATCGTTTCAATTTGTAGTTGTGTGTTCGTTGTTTCAATATTGTAGGGTGTTAAAATGTTAGCCAGCTAGCAAGTTAGCTGGCTAGCTAGCAAAGGCGTTGAGAATACGTCACTTGTATTTCCCCCGCTCTCCCAGCTCATGCATGATCATAGCAATACTTTGTGCTGCAGTTAGCGATTAGCTAGCTACTAACGTTAACGTTAGTAGGAGGAGGTGTGTTCGTGTCATTTTCTGACGTTTCTTAGAACTCTTCCAAACCAACTAGCTAGCCAACATTAATTAGTTTAATGCAATGAATGTGTTCTTCTCAGAGTCTCAAATGTGTAACATTAACCTCTTTATAGACATCACTAATATCTTCCTGGCAGTTAATAGCTAATGTGTCGGTTAAAGCAGCTAACTTGTTTTAAAATGTTTGTTCAAAGAAGTTGCTAGCCACTTTGCTTGCTAGCTAGCTGCAGGCAGTGTAATATTATTTGCTAGCACCGCCTTATTTAGTTGAGCTGGAGTTTGCTGACAGAGAGTGGGTTAACTTAATACTGCAAAAGACAAACGGATCGTATGTGTTTTGATATCAGCCACAGAGTATGGAGAGTTTCTGTCAGCTAAGTTAGGGGTTTGGTCTAAGGCTAACTACCTAGTGACCTAATGTTAGCTGTCGTTAGCGTTGGCTTAGTTGAGAAGCCTCGATTAGCTAGCCTGCTTGTCAAGTAATATTAACGCTTCAGAGCTTCGTAGTTTGTTCAACTGGAGCCATGTACAACGATCTACGTATGAACTTCTTAGTTAATGTTAATTTGGCTCTTCAATATCTTGCTCGCTTACTTTATGTAGGCTATGTTGTGCCGTGTGTTTAAAGGTAACGTTAGGGACAATGCTGTGCTAAGGGTCCACCTTGTTTGTTAGTGCCCCATGTATTCTCGTAGGAAGTAATTATGAATGTAAATTAAGACAATAATTGCCTTTTATCAGATAGTTTTACGACAAGTGTGTCACAAAAGTTATCGCAAAATATTAGTTAAGGTCACTTGATTACAGTTTGGGAAAATCATTTTCTCAAGTGGAGATGACTTGCAAGCCTTCTAACGTGTATTATGCATCTTAAACTTTCAGTGCAGCGCAGAGATTTATAAGGCCATACTTTCAGTAGATACACAGAAACAGTGGTTAATTTTCACTGTGGAAATGGGCTTCACATTTATAAGTAGGCCTATAACGTGTATAACATGTTTATCTATAATGTGTATGCACTAAATGTAACCTGTCTCAAATCTCAAATCTGTCTTTATATAATTAAAATGTAGCACCATTTGATCCATGGTGAAACATTGTTTTGTCTCACTATATACAGTGTAACGTTATATGGTTGAAATGACAATAAAACCCACTAAACTTTCTGGGCAGAATTCAACGTTCAGGAACATGTATTTAAGCTCATATGTGATTATTTTCTCCAACATGTATACAGATGAATGATGTGTGCATGGGAAAATGATGAACTGTGTTTTTTGATGTCTTGATTTTGAGTTTCGTCAAATCATCCAGAGTAATTGCACTGATTTATAAAGCTGTGTTTCTGTCATTGTTATCACAAAGTGACTATTTTTTGAAGTGGGCTGTGTGTTTGCAAAGTCAGTTACCCTGCTGTGTTCACAACATCCCTGTCTAGTTTTGATTATCATTAAGCTATTGTTTGTTTTGTGTGCAAAGACTTCAAACTTGAAGTCAAAACTCATTAAATTTAGTGTCATGAATGGTAGCGTCTACTGTAGTATAGCTTTGTTACATTATAGTAATGTGTTACCATGATGTAGCCTAGGTACTCTTTGGTTTTGTATTCATATTGTCTTTTTTGTTAATTTATGCATAGGTCAAGTGAATATTACTCTTTAGTCAAGATTGTATTAAAAAGCACCCTTAGAGAGGGGACAGGATATATGAACTGACTGTTTACTTCCTCTTGGCGGAAATGTGTTCTAGAATGGTGTTATACAGAGGAAGTTGTCCATTTGTTTTCTTATGTTTTATGTAGAGCATGAGTTGCATCTTCAGCTCTAGGTGTTGATCAATTTATTTATACAAACATGTCACACAGGCTACCTATTTCAGTAATTCTTGAAATAATAGACTTAACAAAAGTATGTAGGACATGTTGGCCTGGTTTAGTTGAGGTTGTCTAGAATTTCCATTGAAGCACACACATACTGTGTTAAAATCACAAATTTTCACGCAGCCGAGTTTTCATAACTCATGTACTTTCAGTTCATTGTCCTCAGAACTCAGTAGGTTGCTCCATGTCGTACAACCCCAAGAATTTTGCTTGTGTGGTTAAATGCCCTTTAGTCCTCAAAGAAGTTAAAGGATTTTTTTTTTTTTAAAAGAAGTGACAATAAGAACAACCTTTTCTGAGATGTACATTCATGCACATCTTTGTTGCACATTTTTTTACACAGCATGATTTGGTAATGTGGTACTGCCTTTAAGTTCTTAAACAGTTCCATTTAATTTTCATAACTATTTCAAATGTGTGAATGTGTTGTCACATACAGGATGCAAAACATGAAATGGAGTTGACAACAGAAATGGTCTTTTCAAGTCTAACCAGGCTGCTTTGCACTTATCTACCACTGTCACTGATTAAATTAGCCAAATGTTTATTTTGTGAGGATGAGCACAATTTATTTGAGTCAGCCTTTTAAAAATCATTTGTTTGACATAAATTCTCAATGTCATCAAGATACGGTGGGTGTCCTGCTTTTGTAATAAAACACTAAATATTTATTTTCATCCAACATTGTGTAAACTGATAATAATATATGTTTTACTCTGTCATAAATTCCATTTTGACATTGGTCTATTTCAGGGGTGGCCAAACTGCAGCCAGTTGCTCTCTTTCAAGTGACTCGCCATGAAGTCTAAAACTAAAATGTAAAATGGCCCGTTCAGGAATCTAATATTATACTGTATGTGCATTGCACATCATAGCTTAATCACTGTCAAAGTGATTTTGAACAACACGGAACAGCATGGATACGAGCCTGTTTTCCACAATGTAGAATGCTTTAGAAGGCATGGGGATTTTCTAATCTAAAATGCAGTTGCTCTTTTACTTGTAACTGGTTGAAAACTTGTGCTCTTAATTTTGCATTGGTCCTTGGCAGCTTAGATTTTTCAGTATATGGCCCTCAAACAGAAACGTTTGGCTACCCCTTGTCTATTTTGATTTTAGAGAGGTGGAGATGGTTATTTTGAGATGGTTGAAATAGTGTACTATACATTGACAACAGTCTATCCTCAGTTTGGGCTGAATGATGTCAGTCAGGAGTTTATCACAACTCAAAAGATATATCATCACATACGACTGCACCCAATGATATATATATGGGCAGTTCCATGCAAAACTGTCACGTCCATAACGGCAACACAATGCCATGGTATGGCATCATGTGAATGATGATTACATAAGTTTTAAGCATTCACTCTTCTTGGTTGTAGAACAAACTTTATGAAACTTTTGACATAATCATTTGCGTCACACAAATACCATGGTGTTTTTGTTGCCGTTTTTGACCTGACAGTTTGTATGGAATTGCCCACATAAATCACTTGCTGAATGTAATTATAGTAAGGCATTTTTTATATAATATGGTAGTGGCAGGCCTAGTTTAGGGATGAGATGGTGCCAAAAAGTGCACATCATCTGGTATGGCATTAAAAGAAACTACTCTTTTCAGTGACGATGGCAGAGGTTAGAAAATATTACGAGCAGTTTATAGAATGAGAACAGCAATAAATCATCAGCAAGTCACAATTTCAACAGCCTCAGCCATTAATGATGGTGTCTTGTTTAATTTCTCAGTCCACTTACCTTTGGAAGATCCATACGTAGAGTCTTTTAAAGTTATGGTCAGTGGGCTAGTAGTTGTGATGTGCTGCTTCTGCTGTCTGACTGTCAGTGACTGCCTGATATAAATCTCAGTGGGGGTGAGAGATTTTTTCCCCAGGTTATTTGCTCTTTGATAAGTTGAACTCGTGGTGAAGTAGAACTTGTGATGAAGTTGCACTTGTTCTCACTTTCCTGCTCTCACTGGCCTTTCTGAAATCGTTCTTTGTGTCACGTCCTGCAGTGAGGAGAAGAGTGAGGATCAGGAGGGCTCCGCTGAAAAGACGTCACCACAGACACAGAAGGTGAAGAAGGGCCGGAGGGAACGACATGATGTCGAGAAGAAGGCGGGGTCAACTGCCACGTCAGGTTTGCCACCGCCGCCGCCTCCTTCGTCAGAGGAGCCAGCAGGGAGTGCGTTTCCTGGGAAATCGGAGCTAATGGACCCTTCCACCAGAGCAGGCTCCGAAGCCCCAGAGCCCTCAGCCTCCACCAAGCAGCGGCGGTCCATCATTCGCGATCGTGGGCCGCTTTACGATGACCCCTCACTTCCACAGGGCTGGACTCGTAAACTGAAACAGCGAAAATCAGGCCGGTCGGCCGGCAAGTATGACGTCTACCTAATCAAGTGAGTCTGCCTTATTGAATGAAATGAGGTGTTACGAAGTGCTGAATAATGGTATTTTTTTGAAGCAGCACAGCAATAATTTTACCCTATTATAACAACATTTAAGTTATTCGGATCCTGAATCAACTTCCAGTAGAAAAAATTACATCTGATTGGTCTTGCTACACCTTCTGATTGCTTGAAACTTCCCGATCAATGCCCTGCTGAAAAACTAAACTGAAACAAAGTCATGGAGCCTCAAAATCTTGTTTATTACCTTGTCAGTCAACATAGCTGGTTCCTCATCCTAGTTTACCTTGTAAACAAATTTACTTATATTGGCGAGACTGTAAGTGACTTCAAGACATAAATTAAATGACTGAAAAATTGGCAACTGTAGGGTGAGCTCCTTAGTTTAAAATCCCTGGGACTGCACAGTGCTGCTTTAAATTCTTAACATTGTACACTGTCACACCAAAGGATGGGCATGTGGACACACACACTTAGAGTCTTGGTTTCATTCTGTTCTGTGGACCAGGTCTTTTTGCAATAGTATTTTAGAAGATGAAATTGGATTCTTTGTGCTTTATTCCGTCCTCATGTGATATTACCACAGGGAGGTCTGTTTAGTTTAATAGCCCACTGAACGATGTGACCCAGACTTAAGTATTATGGTGAGCTGTTGTGTTATAGCGGAATGATTACATGATGTGGGTGTCAGTTGCTTTTGGAGGTTTTGCATACTTAAGCTGCCTTACTGATGTTGAAAACGCTCTGCTTGTGTGATTGAGAAGAGACTGTCTAGAAGTTCAAGGCTTTGCATGATCGAATTGTCGCCAGCATACTGAATTCATGATTCTTGGCATGTAAGGGGAATAGAATTTGAGCTTGGTGGTCTGTATAGTGGGTAGTTTAAATAATTGATAGATTCGTGTTCTTGCAGAGGATGTGGGGTACATTGTCCGACATGATAGGTGTATAAGTGCGTTGTTTTGATGTTTAATTTGATATGATGGATATGGCTCTGTTGTCATGCTCCTGTTTTTTAAATGGATTTTCTACTGCGTTTCAGAGCGCTGAAAGAGTAACAACTGTTGATCTGGTGGAATGATTTTTCTGTCCAATTGGAAAAGTTAATGAATAAAAAATTTATTTATTTCAGGACAAACTGATTTAAGTGTACCTCTCTTATTTCCTTTTCAGCCCGGAGGGCAAGGCGTTTCGTTCCAAAGTGGAGTTAATGGCATACTTCCAAAAAGTTGGGGATACCACCACAGACCCCAATGACTTTGACTTTACCGTCACCGGTCGGGGAAGCCCTTCCCGACGTGAAAAGAAGCCTCCAAAGAAACCCAAGGTGGTGAAGCCATCAGGAAGGGGACGGGGCCGTCCCAAAGGCAGCGGCAAGCTGCGACAAGCCACCGAAGGGGTGGCCGTCAAGCGCGTGGTGGAAAAGAGCCCTGGAAAACTGTTAGTCAAGATGCCCTTTGGAGTACCCAAAGCAGAGGCGGCCACTACCTCAGGACCTGTCACCGTTACGAAAATGCGACCGGGACGAAAACGCAAGTCCGAAACAGAACCGCAGAGTGCGCCGAAAAAGCGTGGCCGCAAGCCTGCGTCGGCAACTGCGGGTGGGACGAGCTCGGGCATGTCTTACGCTGCGGCCGCCATCCTCTCAGCCGAGGCGAAGAAGAAAGCCCAGAAGGAGTCTTCCATGAAGCCGGTGCAGGAGCGGGCTCTGCCCATCAAGAAGCGCAAAACAAGAGAAACCATCGAGGGGGCTGAGAGCCCCGGGCCTGCAACCTCAGAGACTGGCGCAGGGCCTGGGAGCGGGACTGGGACTGGCCCGACGAAGAAAACCAGCGCCCCGACAACTACAACAACCACAGCAGAGGGAGGAGAGGAAGCAGAGCAAGGACGACTGCCCAAGAGTCCGGGGCGGAAGCACAAAGATGTCCCTCAGGACGCCGGGAACGGAGCCAGCGGGAGCGGCGGCACTGGCCCTACCTCGGGGACCGGGACAGGGTCTGGCAGTGGCAAGACTCTCCAGAAGAAGAAAGAACGCGGAGGCCAGCAGGTGAAGCACCACCACCACCACCTCCACCACCAACACCCACACCAACAGGACCCACTATTGGAGCAGCAAATTGCCTCCTTCTCTCCCCAGGCACACCAGCTGTCCCTGGGCCACAGCACGCAAGGAGGCCCTCCAGTCTACCTGGAGAGTGAGCCTCAGGACCTGAGCACGACCACGCGGCTGCGGCAGGAAGTAGTGACCTGTCAAGAGGAGACCCGAACCGGAAGCTGTGCCTCCAAAACGACACAGGTGGTCATGACCGACCTCAAAGGCAAGCACCAGGCCAGCGAGGCTGGGGAGGGGAGGGAGCTGAAAGACATTGTGCCGCCCTCCGCAGTGCCCCGACCGAGCAGGGAGGAGACAGTGGAATCCAGGACACCAGTGAGTGAGAGAGTAAGCTGACTGACTGAGCAGCGCTGTGTCTTGGGGGGAAAGAGGGTCTGGCAGCAGAAAAATAGGAGGGTTTTTTTTGTTTTTGGTTTTTTTTTTTTGATTTCATTTTCCAAAAAAAAAAAAAAGAAACAAACAAACACAATGGCGACAAAAAAAAACAAAACAAAACACATGCACACACACATAACCCACACAGACACAAAATGTATACTTAAACTAAAAGGCAGCTGATATGACATGTTCTCTCTGTGGGTTGGGCAGTTTGATAAATCACAAAAAAACATTGCTTCCTGGTTAGAAATTCAAACTTAAAAAAGGCTCTTGTTTTTCTATTGTTATTTTTTTTTATTGTACAGTTACATCTTCCCACATCTAAACCATTATCAAAACTCTTCTCAAGTCTTCTAGGTAATGACAAACGTTCACATTAATATCTGGCCATATTTTATTACTACCCCCCCTACGATTACTTCTTCTTGTTTTACTGCAGTCAGTGGGTACTTAAAACATGTACTGTAGGTGTTCCACTTTACTTAGATAGCTATAGGCCTAGCACATTAAATGTGGATCCTCACCCGTAGGTTTTAACCATGTGGAGAGTTGAAAAGGGACAGATAAGAGCTTCAGCTGAAGAGCTGTTTGAAAGTATCTGATGGCAGATGAGTTTTTACGGTCATAGACTAGTCATCTGAGGTCAGCTGGTTTTGTTTTCCCCATGAACGTCTTTGCTTTTGATCCCTTTCACAAGGGTGCAACTGCAGTGGACTGAGAGGCCTTCCTTTCTAAAGCATCTGAAGATGGTCCTGTTCAGGATGGCAAAATGGTGCGTTCCATTTGTACTCTGAGCTTGTTTTCCAAGTTGTCGTTTCATTTATGTAGCAGACATTTGCGGGGGAAAAAAGAAAAATCGAGTTTTGATCCGTCAGCTCAGCACCCTGAGTTTCAAGTCCAAATTGGCTACCCACGTAAACATTAAAAAAAGAACTGTATATGTATGGTTTATTAGCACTTCTGTCTTATTAGCGTCTTGTTAAATCAGATGTACAACCAATATTGTCCTGCTTCTGTCTGTCGCTCTGTTGCCAGGAGTTGTATTTTGGTAAACACGCTATTATGCTTTGTTATGCTAGGACCTCCTGATTAATAACCTCAATAATAATATGATGAAATGTCTGGGCCAGTCATAGTAATCTGAGGTAATCAACAGTAGTCACAATGTTAAGTCGAGGCAGGAGTCATTATATGTGTTTGGGTGACTGATTAGAACCGTTGCGATTTTTTCCAATTATCTTATTGAAATTATCTTACCCGGTCACCATGAGACCAATCATGACATGAAAACGCAGACAACTTGATCATTTGTGCTCACTACTAACTCCTAATTGTACCGCAATGAGTCTGTAGGTTTGGCTTGCTCAATCTCATTCTAATCATAAAAGACTGAAAAAGTCGGGAAGTTTGTTCCTAGCTTTAGGAATAATTGCTGTATCTGGTAATAATTGCTACTGCAATTCTGCGACTGACAATTGCTAACAAATAGTAGCATCATTCTCTGATGACCTGTAATACAGAGTCAAATGGAACGCAGCTTTACAACATGGTACTTTTATTTTTTGTTTTCTGCATTGTCTGATGCATAGGTGGCAAAAGCACAAACAAGAGAAAATGTTTGCAAGCACAGTCAGGCCCCCTCCCTCCTCTCATCCCCCTTGGAAATGAGCAGTAGGTTAATATATGAGCATGGCCACAAAATTTAACCCCAGAACATAAACTCCCAGCTCTCTGTTTTTTTGTCACCCTAGTTAATGACATCTGTGAGCAGAGCTTAAAACAATCAGCATTACTTTGCTGTATTGAACAATGTGGTGGAACTTAAAAAGATGAAAACAAAGCTCTATCCAAAGCTTTTATCAACATTTCATAAGTTAGTGCGCTTTGTCACTAATGTCTAAAAATGAGTAAACTGGGTAGACTGTAGCTAGTTGGCTCTTTGTGAAGTCTCTGAGGGCTTTATGGCATGTCTATTTCAACTATAATGTTGCAAAATAGAGTAGAATGTGTATCTATTTTCAAATAATTTATACCTAAATGATTGCCTATCTTTTTCCAGCCAATGTAGTGCTTATGACTATTAATCCAGTACGCTGGTATCATGGGATGTTTCTTGACTGAAAATAGACGTTGAAGTTCGGCTCCAAGTTTGAGACATTGACTGATTCCCGCACAGAATTTCAAGCTGTGAAGATCATTTCTTCCACAAAATGAGCCTCAGTTGAGGAATACAGTTCAACAAATGTGTTTTTGTCAAGGGAGTTTGCTTATTAAATAACGTAAAAACCCTAGACAGTACATGTAAATTTTACCTGATTTCATTTCAGAAGAAAAGCACCTTATTTTTATGATGGTTAAAGTTGGTTTAACTTGTTCTGAAAAAACAAGTGGGTTCATGAAGACCAAGTGGAGTTGAGGCCCTCTCCCACCATAAGCAGACAATCTGTTGGTTTACCTAATGTGACATGGCTCTGATTCCCCTTTCATGTCCGGAGGTTGAGGCTTCCACAAAACCTGAGTTTGAAAACAGGTTAACAGTTTTTCCAAAATGTGTATCCTGCACAGGGCAACACAGACTTGTCTTGCACTGGCTTTGCATTCGGCTATGAACTTCCTGAAGAACTGCCCATGAGTAAAATGAAGATGTACAGTTTAAATATGACTATGACCAAGAGTGCTTCTAAAGCTCCTTCACCCTTTCTTGTCTTACATAGACTAGTATACAGTCTCTAAAAGCCTTTGTCTCTTAATGGGCTATTGCACATTCTTTGGAGTAATGGAAATGCACAGTTGCCTAAAGACATTTCTTCAAAATGAATAGATATTTTTAAGATAATTGGGCGTAAATCCATTGCACTTACTGTTCTGTTTTGGACATGTCAAGTGTATTGCGGACTCCCATAAATAGAAATGACCAAGTCACACAGTAAAAATAAACAAGATAAACCCCTTACGAGTTACAACAGACCTGTTATGGCCGGACAAGGTGTGCTGATTCAGTGCTTCAGATGCAACATTTTTTGCATTTGCATGTGAATACACAGATCTTGATCTTTTTTATTGTGTTAGGTTTTAAGCAAATATGTGTACAATTTTCATTGTATCATACCCAAACATTTTTTTGCCTGATGACTATGTAGATCTTAAGACTAGTGACAATCACTAAGGATTTAATTTGGTGAAACAAAAACTGTTGCCTCATTTGTTTGATTTTGTTTCCAATACGCTCACTGTTAAAATGAAGGTTTGAATGCCAAAACAAAATAGATTGCCCCATCCTCCACTTGCTCCTCCCTCTTCCTCGACCCCAACATGTGGGACGGGACACGGAGAAAAAACATTGAGCATCTCTGCTCAAAAAAAAAAACAAGGGCTAAATCATATTTTCAACCTGGCAAAATGATAGAAGTGGTAGAAAAAAATACAAAGTAAGAAAGAAAGAGTCAGCTGAAGTACATTTATAGTTGTACATCACTGCAAATGATTGTCACACAGAGGATAAACCTGAACGCTGTTGTCTTACTTTTTGTATTCAGCATCTGATTTTAACATTTCAGCACCAGAGGCCGATACCCGACAGAAATGTTGGGTGTCGTCTTGCAAGACTGACTGACACAGTGGGAGAAGCCAGGGGAGGATGTGGGTAGCTTCTGTTTTTCACTCACAAACAAATATCAAAACACATGTCAAAACAGCAGTTTGGTCACAGAGGTGACTAATAGCTGTACTGTCAATACTGCAACATGATATTATGTTAAGGAAAGTTTGTCACTCGAGTGACTAACACAAAAGAACTTAGCCTTGCAAAACCTCCAGACATGAACTGCAAGTGTCATGCCTTCTGGAAAAAAAGTCTACAAACTGCACGGTTGACTTTAGGAAACCAACAAACGCTGCATCCGTATGAAATCCATGGGCAGCCTAGCTGCAACAGAAAGGGTAGTGCCTTGCTAAAGAGATTGACTTATGTGATTAGAAGTGGCCTTTGATGAAAATACTTACTTTCAACCCAATAAAAATTAAAAAAAAAAATCTATAGTGGACTCATTGAGCATTTTTAAATGTAGGGTCTTGCATTGCCAACTACTGAAAATATAATTTTGGTCAGTAACAGGTTGTTTGTGAATGGTTTGTGAATTATATAACCTGATATCCTTTTATTTTCCTTGTGATACTTTTGTATGCTTGAGGCCCCTTTGTCATACACAGGGTTGCAAGTAAAGAACCACACATGAGACTGTTTCATAGGCCTAAGGCCATGGAATATGCTATCTATGGAATGTCATTGTGTTTCCCTTCACTCCAAATACATGCTATTAAATGTATGTACACATGTATCTGTATGCATGAGGGCCACTAGAGAACAGGACATTGCTTGCCCTACGATGTTCTAATTCATTGAGGAACCATACCCCATTCAAAAGCTCTGGTCTCACCAAAATTGACTGGTATTTAGCTTATTATAGAAGTAGGAATTTTTACATTCAGCAGTTTTAAGCAAAAGGCTGTGAGCATGTGTGCAGATGTGTAGTTATACAGATGAATTTGATCATTTGTATTCAAGGTAAACATACAATTTATGATCACTTGATGGAACATTACAGAAAAGAAAAGCTGTCCTATTTGAGTTTTTTTCTTTCCTTTTCTTTTCTTTTCTTTTCTCTCTCTGTGCCCACCACAGTAGATTGTGTCAAGGATTAGATATAAGTAAGCTTTGTCGATGATGTTTTTCTTTTAAATGTAAATCATATACTCATATTGGGGATATGAATTTATTCAGTTATTTCTCCCTTCCAAGCAATAGTGTACTGAGTAGATCTGTTTTGATTTACGCATCACTTTATACATGCTGAAATTTAATAGGCTATTGTATGGTATGTGTTGTATGAAAAGTGCAAAAACATTTTGTGTTATATTGCCTGATTAATTGAGACTAACCAACTTAACTGAAGTAAACTACTTGACATCAAAACTAATGTAAGGAATGCCCATTTGGGATCAAGTAGAACACAAATTAACCTGAAGCTGTTGACTCCAAATGTGCAGGATTGAGAGGTTTATGGTGGATTTAACATAGTCTTGTGCCTTGAAGTTTAAGTAATAGAACTTATCTTTATACTGTAGTTGTATTTTTATTCTGAGTCCTGTGTTTGCCTCTTGTTGGTCTAAAATGCTTTGGGTGTTCTAGGGATTTGTAGAGATCAACCATATGTTTGCCTACTATTATGTTTCACAATGGCATAATTAAGGTGAAAGGTATTGGGGCAATAATGACAGTGTCGCAAAACAAAAAGCATCTACTTCGTAATTCATCTAAGCCACTGGTCAATATTTGGGTGTAGTGAGATGTCTCCATCTTAGTAGAACATCAAGAAATTGGCCAACAGCTTGGCTTACATGTTTTCTTCCGACTTTGACTTCAAAATAGGAGAGAATGACAGAAGTGAGTTCTCCAGCCATGACCATTCTGACAATGAGTTTAATATCTGCACTTTATAAAGTATGTTGCGTGGCAGGACATCCATTACCCTTTTGTATGTATTTTTTACCTTTGTCCAAAGTTGTTGTTTTATTTTCGTATTTTTAATTTAGAGTTAAAAGGGATGAAAAGTTCTATATCAACAAATTTATTTTAACAAAACAATCCTACTATAGGTGTCAGTGGTTACTCACCATTTGCCAAGCTAAGTCCTTGCCTTCCTGAAAGTGAAAAGTATAGTTTGTGTCTACTTTTATAGTACTGTGTTATTGTATTATTTGTTTGCCGTATGTAACTGAAACAAAATAGTAAACAACATTTACCTGCCTCTTGTCTAAAATGTTTATTTCATTCAGATTTGAAAAAAAGATTTAGCTTGAGATATATAATGAGTCCATAAAACACATTGGAGGTGGCCTGTCTGTTACGGGCTGAGCTTGCACACTTCAAAGTATTACATGCATCACATAGTCAACAGATTCTGTGGTCCTTGCTGATTTTGTCCATTTCTGTCAGGACAGCAGTGGAGTTGATTGTAACTAGTTTTTTTTATTAACTGAAGTAGGAAGATCAGAATGCCAAAATCTGATTGTGATTCCTTGACTGCATGGCTAGAAAAAAACATGTTTTTTTCCCCCAGAAAGTCTTCAACTGTTTTCATAGAATCCACCAGCTAATGACTTTTAAAAATAGTACCAATCATTGTGCCAAGTGAGACACCGTTGAGCAAGAATCTATTTTTCCTTAAGCCTTTAATGACGTAATTATATATATATGACCAATTTGCATGGATTTTACTTATTTATATGTAGAAGAGTATTCTCTTTATGAATGGAGGAGTAAAATTGACAGAAACTGAAATTGTATCTTAATATACCACTTTGCTTTTGCATAGACAGTTCAACTCTTGAATTTATAAAATTTCCTGGGTCTGTCATTCCCTAATCCTTTACTAATTGTAGGCATCCAAACATGCACACAATAACATAGGTTTGACTTATAAATTACAAAATATGTGTGAATGGAGAGTTTTTGCTTAACACAGAATAATCATGATATTTGGGGGGATATAACAGGCCCTCCAGGTAGGAGCTATTTATAAGTTTTAAATTGTTTCATCTTATTTTTTTTATTATTTTTTTTTTTTACAGTGGCTCTGGCCCTCTTCCTTTATCAGACATCTGAACCTATAGGGAAGGGAAAATGTGTAGTTGTTACCATATAGGCCTATGTTTCCATCACCAAAGAGGACGTTCAGAGTTTGAATGTTCCTGACAGGTCATGTGTGTCCAGAATTGCCATTCATGCTCACACGCTTTCTTCATGATCATTTCCTTTTTAAATTAACAGACCTGGTGTCACTGTCAATCTGGGATTAAAAGCACAGGAATAAAGGGAATTATCTGACATTAATGATCTCTTGTCATTTGCCTTCCAGCTGTGATGATAGCGCGGAGTTTGCATAGGCAAGGCTTTAAATTTGAGTTTTTCTGTGGTCATGACCTTGGGCATGTTTGATTTGGCTGGCTGGTGTCGGGAATTTTGTAGAAACAAGTAATATATGTATGTGTGTATACAGACATAGGATAGAGCATGCAGCAGAGTGTTGTGCTATAAAAAGAAAGTGTAAACCCAGTAAGAGAGTAGTATGCAGACTGGTAGGCTCCTTTCTGAAAACTGTTGAAACCATGTTTAGAGCCTCATCGTAAAAGGACAGAGACTGAGGCCTTGTGTAGGATTGGCTCTGTGCCAGCTACATCATCTACTAGCAGGAGTACTTAAGATAGACAGATAAGGTGTAAGGTTAGAATGGTTACAATGGTTAGTAAGGTTAGAATGGTTAGAATGGTTAGTAAGATCAGAGTGGTTAGAATGGTTGAGGATTACCACTGTTATAACCATTCTCTCGGTGAACGCAATAAAGATTTGATTGAACAAGACAAACTTCTCTGCATTTTGGGTTTTTCCAAGAAACTTCTCCACACTGGTTAAAATGGCGGGACTATTCTTAGGGCAAAAAAAATACTGCTTTTGCCCAGTGAAAATGCATTGCTTTGAGCCAGACAGCAACGTTGTAGAGGCACATAGCTATTTCGGAGGTGGGTATGACATAGGCACAATATTTTCACATAATATAAATTTTTTACCTTATAAATAAAAAGTATAAAATTCTTATCTCCCCACAGTCAACTCTTATCTCCCCACAAGGAGTTTTTTCTTCTTTCGCCCAAGGATGGGATAGGGTATGTTATCTTGTCGACCAATCGCGACGCCATTTTTCCACTAGTATGAACTACTTGATAGTTTACCACTAGGTGGAAACCTTGTGACAGCATGGATTTTTTTCCTGTCTAGAAGGAGGGTCTGTGGTTTATGGTAAAATGTGCGCATTGGATGACCGCTGGACTAGCAAGCAACAGGTTGAGTGCGTAACGCATTAGCTATAGCTAACTCAACTGACAGGATCACTGAACTTTACTACTATATTTATTTGCCTTAAACGGCGATGAAACGGAGCTTTTTAATAGTCTTTTTGGGATGTGATATGGAAAAGGGGAGATAAAATCTTACGTAGGCGACACTTCCTCAGCATGTCGAAGGCTAAAAACGTGTACATTTATGAAATACCTCCAGTTGTGTTATACAACTTCACAAGAGTAATGGACACCCTTTCACACTCAGATTGGGTGGGATTTGGTAAGATACTGTAATTAAGAAATCATCAAGTGACTTACTCTTTAACCTTAACTAACCGTAGCTAATCATGCTAAGAGTGATCTGGTGTAAGTAATTGTCACTGCTTTTGACTTTAGTGTTAGCTGAGAAGTTGATTTAACGTTAGCTAGCTACATGAGGTGCGGTTCCACTAACACTATCGATAACTCAAGTGATCAACGCGAGCGAAATCATATCTCTGTGTTTGTTGTCGCTGATACTTGGTAACGTTAAACCCAATTTCAATGAAAAAGACTGATGTGTAGGAAGTAACGTTAACTGTGGTTCCAAAACAAGGGGTCCTTGTGATTGAGTGGCTTGTTGGAAAAAGTTCCATCCACATAAGTCCACAAACTCCGGAATATTCTTTCATTTAACTGATTAATTCATATTTCATTTATGCTTTAATGTTACAGCTTCTCGCGTGGTACTGGATCAGACTGAACTTAGATTGACAGAGCGTTGTGAGGACCGAACAAACAGGTTACTGAACATATGGAGCTGTCGAAATGGCACTGTGTCAGATCTCCTCACTATTCTGGAGGACCTGAGGATGTATCGAGCCCGAGATGTTATTCTGAACTGTGAGCACCGTTCTAATTTTTGTACCTCTTAAGTTGGAGATGGTCTTTGACAAGGTACTCTGTTCACCACAGCTTTGTGATAGTATTTACAGACAGACCTTTAAGTGTCAAAGTCAAGTCAAAGTGTACTTTTCAATTTTTGTAGTGTCAAAGTGTATTGTCAATTTACTATGTAACAAGCATCACAAAAAAGGATTGGAATTGCATTTCACCAGACACCAAATGTGCAATTTAACTAAAACATACACACAATAAGTAGACATAAATCATACAGGTAAACATTTAGGCTTTCAACAAGATGGAAGTACTTAGGTAGCTCTTCTTGGTATGTGGTGAGGTAAGGCGAAGTGAAATGTGTAATATTGGTTTTTGGTGATGTAGAACTTGCAATGACCTCCTAGCCAGACAGAATTGCAGAGCAAATTTCAAAATTGCTACCACTGCGTCTTGGTTTACCCAGGCTAGGTCAGCGATGCCTATAATCTGGTCACAAACATCACAGTAGTTTTTATTTTTCCCATGTCATATGGTGATTTGTGTCATGCTTATGTTAACATTTCGTTTACAGGGATGCAGACTCATTCACCCCTTTAGAGCAGCCTTCTTCCCTCCCTGCTTCACAGCCTCCATCCCTCCCTCCATCACAGCCCTTTCATTCTTTTCCACCGTCATCTTTTTGGCACCATCCCATCAAAGAATATACAAAGCCAGTTTCAGGTTAAGCAAATGTGTCCATCTCTCTGATTGTATTTATGAATTTTCCATAGCTTAGCATTTTTTCCCAATGTTAAATGTTTTGTAAAATGTCACTGTAAATTGGTGTTCTTTTATTACAGAATCTAAGAATCTGCCATTACCTGGCCCTCCGCCTCAAGCCTCTCAGATAATGTCTTCAGGAGGAAGAAAACCCACTTCTGTACCAGAGGTTAAGATGCAAAGCTTTAATTCACTTATCTTTTTACCTTAATGTTTGGGGAGTGCAGTCTTACTTACACAGAGAGTTCTCACAGTAGAGTGTAATGTCATCATGACCTTGAAATTGCTACTCTTGGGGCTCAGTGGTTGTGAAGAGGTAGTTCCTTTCCTCTCTGTACAGTCTGTTTTTGTCTGATTTTTTTTTTTACAGTGGTTGATATTGGTGATGATAGCCTAGTTGATATTTCCAGTTCTGTTGTATTAGCGTTTAATCATAAGCATTTTTTGCAGGCTTATTCCTCAGAGCCAGCAAGCCTGAAATCAGAGGATCTGTACAATTCCCTCTCCTCTTGTGCCATGTGCTGGTCATTTGAGGAGATTCTGAGGGGGACGGAGAACTTCACCTCAGCACGCCAGATTGGGGAGGGAGGGTTTGGAGTGGTGTACAGAGCCACTATGCGAAACACTGACTATGCAGTGAAGAAACTGAAACAGGTGTGAAAACTAAATGAACCAGACACTAAAATGTTCCGATAAGCTGTTTACAGTGCATTGTAAAACCTTCGCATTTACAAAGGAAAAAAAATGTGATACCTTTCAGTTGCTCATTACATGGACCTCAAGAGATCTATAGTATGTAACACTATAGTATATGTGAGACACGTATGATAGATTAATGACTGAGATTTAATGCCATGGTTGTACTGAATTTGTTGCCAACCTTATACTTGACTCTGTGTATATTTAACATTACAATGATCATTGCTTCTTTTTCCAGGATTCTCAACTTGACTGGACATTAGTGAAACAAAGCTTCAAGACAGAGGTGGAGAAACTCTCATTGTAAGATAATCTTTGTCAGTTTTTTTTATTTGCAAACCACTATTACTTGCCTTTTTCCTACTTTTTTCCTTCTTTAGATACTTCTGTTTGTTGCATATCTGTCAAAGACATGCTTTACTTATCATGTTATACAGTATAGGTAATTAAAGGCAGAAATATAAAGTTTAAACAATCGAAAATGTCACATCACATCAGTATTATTGCTACAGTACCTCTATCAAGCCCAAGTTGCATCTTAGAATATGAGACAATAAGGCTACAAAACTACAATTCATTGAGAAAATTATTATTAAGAAAATTTAGGCAGATTTATAGCATATAGAGGTGTCTGAAGCATAAAGTGCTGAATTAGTATAGAGACAAAGGTCGAGGATCAAGTCTAAATTGCGTTGCAAATTTGTAGACGCCAGACTTGAATGACTTGACTTGACTTTGACTTGATGATACTTACTACTTGAGACTTGACTCAGAATGAAATTCTGACATTTCACATTTTTAAGAACTTAATACCATTGTGTCGTGTTTGGAAAGTGATTAGATGCAGAAGTGCAATATGCACAAATGAGAAAACATCTTCTGAATAAGTTTTAAAAACTGTAGTAGATCATCAATATTTTGCATAACTTGACTTGCAACAGGGACGCAACTTGACTTGCTTGGTTTTCACCACAGTGACTTTGGGGCTTGCTTAATTTGAAGGCCAGGATTTGAAACTTGCATGTGTGACTTACTCCCACCTCTGAAGAGAGAAGAATGAGCTAGCTGTCATCGTGGTTGAAGTCATTTATTGGCATATATATACTTATATAATTTATTCCATACACTTTCTTGCTAATTCAGGTAGCTTCCTGTCTGGAAAACCTGTTAATGCTGTTGCTCCTTATATCCTCGTCTGCCTGCAGACCAAAGGTCTTCTTTTTCCGAACAAATCACTTCAGTGGTCAGTGTTTTCTACCTTTTGCTTGTCTCTTTTTCTTCGCTGGCTTTTCAGCTTTGGCCTAATAAAGCATGCATGAAACATTGCTCAAATATGCAGTGCTTGCCACAGTGAAAAAAATGTGCTATGCTTTCTCAAAGGGTGTGTGTGTGCACACACGCATCTGTATCTGTGTTTATGTGTCCTTTCTGTACAGTTATACAAATTACATGAACCATACCAATACATGATTTCAGCCAGCTGAAACACAATAACAAACAACCAACTCACAGCCAACCAACATTTTTCAGCTATCATTGAGTCACTTCTGTTGCGTTTTTAACCTGAGCATGATCAGCAAAATCAAAGTGTTTTCCAGTTTTCAGAGCCAAATGTCATCAGTTTGCCAGTTGCATGTTTGTTTTGTCCGTTTTAATGCTGTGCTCCAGATTGTCTGCTAGACAATTAATTAGGACACCTCTCACTTTTGCACTAGGGGCAAATGTGTGTATATTCAAATACCATAGAAGTTGTTGTAAAGACAGTAGTAGTTGTATTTCATAACTGAAATCCTCCTCTCTGGCCATGGGCTCTCTTACCCTTACATTCCAGATACAGACACCCCAATATCCTGGACTTTGCAGGCTACTGTATTGGAGAGGGAACTCATTGTCTCTTGTATGTCTTTATGCCAAATGGGTCATTGGAAGATAGACTTCATTGTCAGGTAAGCCTTTTCATCCTTGCCCCTCCCCCCATTATTGGGATAGAAGGTTATCAGGCCCATCTAGTTCACTCAGATAACTGAACTAAACAACAACAGCAGAAGATCAGAATGTAGGTATGTCATGCCAATCATGTTCCACTTTGGTTAACATTACTATGTGACTGGAGGGAGAGACTGAAGTTACCTGATTACTGTTTGTGTTTATCCCTGCCGTCAGACCACATCCGTTTAGTGTTGCCTGAAAGCAACTAACTGATATTATCTTTTCTGGGAAAGTTCAGTATTTTCAAAGGGCATCAGTGTGTACTGCTGCACATCAGATCCCATTGCAATGGCTGAAACTATTAAACAATGTTAACTTATTTCGTATGCATCATATTAACCAAAACTTATCTTATTTTATTTTATCGCTATTTATCCATCAAACAAATTGGCAAACCTATTACATGTACACTGAAGTAAGTGTTCTGGCAGAACCAAGTGTTCCTCAGCAAAGAAGAAGAAAACATGGTACATTTCCCTTCCTTAAATACAAACTTCTGCCAACAAGATATTAATGTCAGATGAAAAAAAAAGGTGATTCGTTTGTGGTATCAGCATCAGGCTCTGAAGTTCTCTGCTGTGTAAAATAAGTCACTTCCTGTTTGTGTTCGCTTTACTAGTGTCTGAAAACCAGTTGCTTGACCAAGTGGAAAATCACCTGGGAGCAGCCAAATTTTGCCTGCAGACTCCCAAGCTATATTTAACAGTGGAAACCATGCTTGCAAGAAACATGGCTGACATTTCCACACTGATATGAAAGACAGGAGTGAATTGTCCAGCAAAGCATGAAACTAGGCTAAGTTCAAAAGGTTGCCGTTGTTAGGAAACTTGCATATGCTTAACATTGGTTTTGTTTTTAAGGCCACTGCTGCCCTCTCATGGTCTCAGCGTATTAGTGTACTGCTGGGAGCTGCAAAAGCCTTGCAGTTCCTTCACTCCTGTTCACCAAAGGTCATCCATGGAGACGTCAAAAGGTACTCTACATTTACATTACATTTACATTTATGCATTTAGCAGATGCTTTTATCCAAAGGGACTTGCATTTTTTGTCAACTATCAATTGTTCAGGGCCAGTCTCCCCTAGAGAGGCTACTTGCACGCTGGCCAGGGTCCTTAACCGCTACGTTACCACCGCCCCCACCGTAGATAACAAATGTGTACTGATTAGGAATGCAGTGCTATTCATGCTTGAGGTTTAGCTTGTAGTTTGGTCACACACCCTCTATTCGTTGTGTGTCATCTGCCCCTGGGACCTAGAATGAAACTTATTTCCTCAGTTTAGTGAAATTTTTTTTTTCCTTCTCACTGTTTTGCACTGCGTCACTGTGGTGAATATGATCATTATGAGGATTATAAAATGCTTTCTGAGACTCTTTGCTGACTCATTGAACAGGACAAATTGAATCACACACCTTACGGGTTATTTTGAAGATTTAATGGAAGAAGTGTACTGTTCAGAAGGTCGTGCACTTTCCAGCCTATTTAACTTGTTAAGCTTTGTGTAAACCACCATGGGGCACTGTCAATATAGTTTTCACAATAATCAGAGCTGCACATCACGAATATTTCTGACATTTCAGTCATCTTTGACTGAAGATGTTCAATCAGATATGATGTCAGTCCCCCCCCCCTCTCTCTCTCTCTCCATATATATATAGATATATATATATGTGTGTATTCTTTAATGTTCTTTTATCTCTCTCTATGAATTCTAGTATAACTATGCCGGTCATTCATCTTTTTCCTTTACCTTCTGTTGAAGAGACGCCGACAAGAACTCTATGAAATATCTGATATGTATGATGGTTTGTCTTCTGACTTCATGCCTAAATGGTACTAATGCACACTAATGTACTCCTTTCCCAGTTCAAACATTCTCCTTGGAAAGCATCTGGAGTCAAAGCTTGGAGACTTTGGGTTGGCGCGATTATGTCAAAACCCTAACAGAGCCGCAGGCAAGACGACCACTGTTGCTCAGACTAAGACGGTACGGGGTACACTTGCATATTTGCCTGATGAGTACCTGAAGGATGGTCAGCTGGGAGTGGAGATTGACATTTATAGCTTTGGAGTGGTGAGTTTCTGAAGCTTGTATGATTGATTGATTGATTGATTTAAATAAATGTCTCAGCAGATTGTTCTGTCCAAACTGACTTGCAAAATATTTCAATGTGACAGAACCTTTGCTAAAATAATGACCTTATATAATAACAATGAAGTTTTTTTTTCCAGGTTTTTCAAGAGTTACAAAAAACATTTCAAAAACATTTTTTAGATGATTTGAGCAAAAGCTAAATGTTTGCCAAAAAATGACTTGGGCTGTTATTTTAGCAAGACTGTAATTGAGTATTTGAATTCAGTTCCATCAATTTTGTTGGCACCAGCAGTTGGAAAAAAATAAATAAATAAATATATATATATATATATATATATATATATATATATATATATATATATATATATATATTATATATATATATTATTTATTTATTTATATATGGGTAGTTCATTTCAGATGAACTACCCATTACTCTTTTGTTCAGATGTTTATATGTACACATTCATCTTTCATATGTTATGTTTAAACTATTGCTCCAGGTTTTGCTGGAAGTGTTGACTGGGAGAAGAGCTTTGGAAGTTACTACCCAGTCTAAGACGATATACCTGGTAATGAAAATTGATGACCAAATAAAAATACTTCATTCTGTTTAACTATGAAAAGAACACTAAATTGTCACTCATTTTACACAGAAAGACTTGGTATCAGAGCTTGAAGATAGTGGACAAAGCACTTGCACTGGTCAGAGCGAGTCCATTTCAACAGCAGCACAACACATCTGCAGGGATCATTTGGACTCTAAAGTTGTCACTCCAAGTAGTCCTGCCCCAAGTGGGGCTCTAGAGATTGCTCAGCTTGCTTGTCAGTGTCTGCATCGCAGGAGGAAGAAAAGGCCTCCAATGGATGAGGTATGTGTGTGGGTGTGATCAATTCCTCCAAACCACGGTCATTCTTCACAAGCCGTTACCTTTTTTTTTGCTGACACACTTTAGCTGGGTATTTCTGGGCTCCTGAGTGGTATGTATCTGTCATTTTCCCTCTTTGAATGTTCCAGTGAGGAACTTCCAGTTTGCGCCATTATTATATAATAATTAAATCATGCTTATACCTGTCCACCCTCATGCTTTTTTTACTCCAGTATCTATCTATGTAGAATTTGTCTACTCTTCCACTTCAGGTGTTTGTTTCAATTAATATTTGCAGATATTCAAAACACTCCAAGACAACTACAAAGACCGAACATACACGTGCAGATCAACAATAAACATATCGTCAGAGCTCCCTCAACCACCTCCACCTCAGACACCAACCTGGACGGACACCTCTGTGGAGGCTTTGAGATCTCAATTCACAAAGCTTGGACCTCAAGAAGACACGTACTGCTGCACTCAACATGTCCACATGCCTTCTCTAAGTTCTAAGGAGTCTTCGTCTTCATCAGCTGATCAGAGCAAAGAGACACTGGGTGTGACCTTTTCTCAACGCTTCCCCTGTGAATCAGATGAGAGTCAGGGCTTCTCACAATACTTTAGTTCTTCTGACTCTTCTTCGATTTCCAAAAATAACATCCCTGAGACAGTTCGGAGCCAGGGCGATGGTGATTACAGTTCATCTGGCTCACAGGTAGATCTATCACAGATGAGCTCAACAACAGGTAGGCCCACAGCTAGTTATTTCACAAACAACTATGAAAATGCAGCTCGTAAATAAAGAGTCAGCGTGTCATAAATATTAATGTCTGTCATTTTAACCACCCTCCCTCATTTTCAACATTTACAGGTTTCTCTAGTGAAAGAATTGTAGTCAACACAGCCAAACAGGAATTGGTACACAAAATGACACTTTACCAAGAGGGATTGCTCTCTTCATCGGAATTGTTCTCCTCTGGAAGCGGCTCTTGTAAGTACCTGCTTAAGTTGCCGTAGTTTTTCCTCACTGATCACTTTGCAGGTAAGGGTCTTAAAGGCATACCAGGCAACCTTTTATGTTGTTTTTAGGTTAATGTACAAGCTTTGTAGTCACTTTCATGGTTAAAGGGCTCATTGTTAAATGGTGAATGAAGGCTCTCTCAGCTCCCTCTACTGCTTCTTTGTGAGTTTACAGTGCGTGCAAGATAACAACTGAACTGAAACTAACAACTGAAACTGTTTCACTCATTAGTCTAATGAAATTGTGTTTATTACGTTGTTAGACAACATGACTCTTCCATAATTGTCATCACTGGTTCCCGTTTGGTTTGCAAACAAATCCACATGTATTTGTGAGAATGTTACAAAAAATATCAGCAACTGTAGGGGGAGCTCTGTAAATCACAGACTTGTCTACTATGCCTTTAAGAGAATATTTTGTTCTACCTATCTATGAGATTGACAGACATCCTATTGTAAAGAGTAGTTGAATATAAGTATAATTAGGTTAAGTTTATACAGAGGAAATATTTTTCCAAAGACAAATTAGTATATTCCTATATTTTTTGTTATTTTTTAAGTGTTTACTTTTAGTGTACTTTTTGTGTAGTGTAGCTCTGTAAATCACAGACTTGTCTGCCATGCCTTTAAATAAATATCTATCTATGAGACATCCTATTGTGAAGAGTAGGTGCTTAACAGTGAAATATTTATATTTTAACACAGTTACAAGTTTACACAGACTATTTTTCCCAAAACAAATTCATTCAGTATATTCCTATGTATTTTTAAGTGTTTACTTTTAGTGTAGCCTTTGGGCTCAGATCACATAACTATTAGCAAAATATGCAGGTTAGCTGTTGTGTTACCATGGTTTGATGTACAATAATAACAAATGTTCACCTTTGTTTTTACCCCCAACCTTGTAGATGGTGAAGTAAGTACCAGAAGCCAGGACCCAGTGGAGAGTGAGGAGTTTGAATACTAGCTTACACATAACACATAAAGGAAACAATATACTTTTCACACTTAAAAAAGGGATATGGAATCCAACAAGTAAGATACAAAGATACAAGCAAGCTAAATTTTAAAAATGGATAATCAAAAAGGACCTATTCCCTCCCTACAGACCCTCTATGCATGAATGTGCAATGTGTCTTGACGTTTTGATAGACCTATGACATTGTCCTGCTTTTGATATACCTATCATTGTTGTGCAGTGTTCAGGATGATTGAATGTTCCACAAAGGTGACTAATATTTTTTATATAGATGTCAGAACATTTAATTAATTGAGGGATGTTAAGACTTAAAGTAATTTGACAGAAATTTATTCAGAAAAGTATCTCATATCACTCTTTTAAAATATTCATATTCTGTTTGAAGCTAACATTGACTTTGTTCAAATTGGGCCTAACCTTGATGAGCACTAAATAAAGAATAATCCAAGCAATGTGAATGAGAAACTTTCCATCAAAGCAATGTTGCTACCTTGCAAGATGCCTACAGAAATTACTTTTACCCATATTGTTTACGTTAGAAAGTAGATTTATTAGGCAGGCACTCAACTTCAGTTACTCAACCTCAGTTATGTTACAACTAGAGCTGGTTTGAATTGATAGCAAAAAACTGCATTTGATATGTTAAAAGATTAATTTATACATACAATAAAATGAAATCGATACTTTTCTCTTGTGTCATTATTAACATGGCGTTGCAGTAAAATCAGAACTGACATTATTGTCTTTACACATTACACTGATTTCTTGCAGTCATTGGCAACATCACTTACATGTTGCAGCCTTTAGACAGCCATGCCAACTCTAGAGGCAACTTAAGCAAGATGTGAACTACACAGCAACAAATCAGTTTGATGAAATTGACAGTCCAGTCCCGTTACTGGCGCTACTCCGGAAAATAAATCTGCAATAGAATTTATTCTGAAAACAAGCCACTCCAAATGAATCTAGCTGGTAGACCTACTAGGTGCACTGGCAAGTGGTTGGGCTGGAGACGTCATGCCAACATCTGAAATGAATATTTGTTCATTTCGGCCTGTTTGAACGCACGCAGCAGTCTACAAACGCTTACCTCACCATCCAGTGCGAGGCATAGGCGCAGCGGTATTTAATTATCAACAGGGGTTGTTAAGAAGATGGCGGCTTCCTGGGCGGCATGAAAGGATGTAGAGCTATCAATACTTGCAGTGATAGAAATATCCAGGGTTGAATTTTATGACTGAGTACCATCCACAAGACAAATTAATTATTATAACAACCCGAAACGAGTAAGTATGTTGTACAGCTAAGAGACAGGTCAAATTATGTTGCTTTGTGAGATCGGCTAACGGTGTATCCGCCATTTTTCTTGAGGGAAGCTAGTAAGGGGCTAAGCTAGCTGGCATAATGAACTGTAAAAAGATAGATTGACTTCTTTCACATCCATAAGTGAATAAACAAACTCAACACGAATCATTTCTTGATTATCCTTTCCTAAATATAATGCATCGTGGCTGCCCAGTAGCTGAGCCATTTGGATATACTTATGTCTACTAGCTAAGAAGCTACCTTGCTAACTATCGGAAGCTATCTAGCTAGCTATTTCTCTAAAATAACTAGCTAGCGCTAGCTAGTCATTTGGCCAATTTAATAGTTTTGGGCTACATTTTAGAGCTAGCAAGCGACATTATTTCTCTGGTTCATACGTGATTTTAGATTAATATTTTGTTGCTGTGCTACATTGCATTGGTCATGCATGCTGCCAACTTGCAGATGATTTGATATACCACCTAAATTGATAAAACTCAATTGTTATGAACTATGGTTATGGACTAAACTATATCATAACTAGCTAACGTTAGTAGCTTTAGAGTTAGCGCCGCTGTGTAGTCGCCGCTAATGTTACGTAGCAAGGCGCTTTTTTGACTGAGGGGTGGATTGTTTGGTTTGTTTGTCAAGATGGCGACACCCAGACAAGAGAGGCATGAAAATTGACTTGAGCTGAACATTGTATCTGAGCACGATTAGCCTTACATATGTAATGAGGTTATGCTCGAGAGAATTTCACAGCGTTTCACAACAGTTACAGCGTTGTTGTTGAGCCTGATTGTTTGAGGAAAAACCTCTTCAAAAAACGACGCATAGCGGTTAGAGAAAGATAATAACACTACCGCCCATCTGTTTGCATGTCAGCTCACTTAGCTGGCTGGCTAACTCCACTTCCATTAGCTACGGGCTGCTGAGTGGTTTGTTGTTAGCAAGCTACAAGATGGCGGCACCCATGGAATCGCACCGCTTTGCTCCTGGAGACATTTAATGGATTGCTACAAAAATCGCGCGTGTTAATCCTAGAAATGCATTGATATTGCATGCCCTGGTGGATCACTACAATCTGTGCTGTTTATTCATTTTATATTCTTTACTTTGACCAAACCAGTGGCATATTCAACCGGCGTACTTCTCTGCTGTAAAGCGTTCACTGTTAAAATGGCGGCTCCCATGGATTTTTTGCTAGCATAGCTGGCTATCGTGTTTTTTTAATAGCCTGTTAGCTTAGCAAGAGCTACGTTGGAAGAAAGGATTTTACACGACTCGTTTCAAGTTTTTAAAAACTCAATGCGTAATCATACACAACCTCTTGCCGGTTCTTTGGAACTTGTTAGTGTTTGTATTGGATTGGACCGCATATCCCCTTTCCCATATGCTTTTTAATCCGTTGAGCCAACCGACGATTAGCATACCTATCTAGCAAGGTATTTTCTAGCTTCTTAGCAGAAAAGAAGTGGCTAGTGTGTTAGCTATAGATCGGACCTAATCAGTGCTTGCATGTTTATAGTAATACTATTTTAATGTTTGGGTGAACGGTTTTCTCACACGACTTTCGGTTGGACTTTTCTTTCACTTAAAAAGCAATGTCTTCTGGCACCACGACGTCTGGAACCTCTGGCACGGTTCTACAGCCTCGATGGAAGCGGGTATTGGGTTGGTCTGGCCCAGTGCCTCGGCCTCGTCATGGCCATCGAGCTGTTGCAATCAAGGAATTAATGGTGGTTTTCGGTGGAGGCAATGAAGGTATTGTGGATGAACTGCACGTATATAACACAGGTAAGAAAAGATTGTAGCAGTATGATTGTATCAAACATGCATTGTTTGATAACCCCTCTTGCATAGAACTTACATTATACGTCCATATTAAATGCTAACACTAGCCTGCGGTATATTTAGGGCTAACTGGATAGCTAACATCAGCTAGCTAGTTAGCGAGCTAATTGTGGGCAAACCTAAGTTTGTTTTTTCACATTAGCTTGGAACGGAAGACGTTGCAATGAGCTAAGCTAGCCATTTTCCTAACATGGGCGATTTCGAACCCTTAACTAAATTGTAGGTAAATTGCTAGTTACTGGAGTAACTGGAATGCGACCTTTAATGTTCTCGCAATGACGAGGTTAAATAGATAGATTTCATACTATAGACATTGATATGTAAACAACATGATATATTACTCAAGGAGCAACGCAAAGACAAGGGGTTGCTCCAACAAGCTAATACTACTTAGCTTGCTAGCCAAGTAGGTTCTATTAGCTTGCTAAATGATGCTCTTGATAAAGCCGAGTTATGGTTGAACGTTCAGCGTTGTGTTTGCCATTTCTATTATGACAATACCAAAATCATCCTTGTTGTCCTTGCTGTGTCTTTGTTGCCAATATCTTTACTGGGGTGACGACATGACAAGTAATCGGCTATGATTACTTGCCAGCTTCGAACATTTGAACTGAAGGCGGAACTTGCCAGCGAATGGAGGGAAAAATGCTAAGAGAAATGGCGGGTTAATAGAATATACAGGACGTCACCATATCAACAAAGCTCCGCCCACCATACGCCCCACGCTACGCTTTTGTTATTGTGTGCTTCAAGATGATATTACAATTTGAATTGAGAATTTTAGGAATTACTGCTGAGTTATTGTCAGTAAATAAGCCCCTGTCGTGAGTAACGTATTTAGCCATTTTTTTATAAACCAAATTGACTATTGAGCTGAACAGGTGTCTAAATGACAAAAGTGGAACATAGGGTACTGACTCCAGACCTTTGCTATGCTTGGAGAAGACATCATACAGATTTCTCTAAGGGACGCTTGTTTTGTGTTATTTACAGCCACAAACCAGTGGTTCATCCCTGCTGTACGTGGTGAAATTCCCCCTGGATGTGCTGCCTATGGATTTGTATGCGATGGCACAAGACTGCTTGTATTTGGCGGAATGGTAGAATATGGAAAATACAGCAATGATCTTTATGAACTGCAGGTAAAATATTTTGCGTGCTGACTAATTGTTTGTTTTTTTCTTTTCCTAGTCATTATAATGTAGTCTCACTGTGGTGAAAATAAGTAATGGGGAAAGATGTGGCCACATTTTGATAACTATTATGTTGGTAGAGCTGTGCAGGATTCTTAAGAGGTTTTAATGTGGTAACATTTTTCATCAATCAGGCAAGTAGATGGGAGTGGAAACGACTCAAACCAAAAGCACCCAAGAATGGGCCACCTCCGTGCCCTAGACTGGGTCACAGTTTTTCTCTTGTTGGAAACAAATGCTATTTGTTTGGAGGACTTGCAAATGACAGTGAAGACCCCAAAAATAATATTCCCAGGTATGTATGGAAATAAATACTCAATTTGTGTATATTTATGGTGGAAGGCATTTTTTTCGTGAAAATTAGTCAACTGTGTTGTTAAATCGCCCTCCTCTTACACTTTATATTTAGATACCTGAATGACCTGTACACTCTGGAGTTGCGTCCAGGCTCAAATGTGGTTGGCTGGGATATTCCCATCACATATGGTGTGTTGCCACCACCACGGGAGAGCCACACAGCTGTGGTCTACACAGAAAAGACGTCGAAGAAATCTCGCTTGGTTATATATGGTGGCATGAGTGGTTGTCGTCTTGGAGACCTCTGGACCCTTGACATAGGTGAGGTGGTGATCTGCATGTTTTTGGAACGCTTAGTTCCATGACAGTTTTGTTTTTGTATTCATGTACTGTTGTGTATCCAAATTGTGTGGATAAAATGTAATAGGCTATTTCAGGACTGACACTGAAGGAGTCATGAACTGAGTGTCTTCATGAGCCCTCATCTCCTCCTAGCATGTACCTCAAAAGCATGTAGTCAACAGGGGTTGTGGGAAGGATTGACCTGGCAAAATAATGAACAACAACTTTTAAGACTCCTCTGATTTGTGAGCAATGTCTTTGACTCCAGATACTCTTACTTGGAACAAGCCGAACATCAGTGGAACAGCCCCTCTGCCCCGAAGTCTCCACTCTGCCACCACCATTACCAACAAGTGAGTTGTTGGCTATTTGTTATCTGGACACTTGGAGTGGGAAGGTGTAGTTGAGTGATGGTTAAACCCCTATAAATATGTGCCCTAGGGCTGGCATGTAATTGGTTGTTGGAAGCAAGCCTAATGTGTTCTTTTTTTTTTTACTTTGTAGGATGTATGTGTTTGGCGGATGGGTTCCCTTGGTGATGGATGATGTGAAAGTAGCCACACATGAGAAGGAGTGGAAGTGCACCAACACACTGGCCTGCTTAAACTTGGGTAGGAATTCCCTTGTCTGTTTTCATGTTATTAATCAGGCAAAACCAAGAGATGTAATGTGTCATAATTCTTCTTCTAAACTGTGTTATCTAGTTATTGCAGATTTGTATGTTGGTGGTTAAATCTTTATGCAATCCTGTACATTGCAACTGATCTATAAGTTCCTTGTGACTGCTTGTGTCTTTTAGACTCAATGAACTGGGAGACCATTTTAATGGACACACTGGAGGACAACATACCCAGAGCCAGGGCTGGACATTGCTCTGTTGCCATCAACTCTAGGCTGTATGTTTGGAGTGGCAGAGATGGTTACCGCAAGGCCTGGAACAACCAGGTCTGCTGCAAAGACCTTTGGTACCTGGAGACTGGTGAGTTAAATAGTGGTAGTCTCTGTGGTGCATTTCAGCCTTCATCAAAGATGCCTGAAATTGGTAGACCTTAAGTGTTTTGTGTCCAATGTCCTTACAGTATTCAAATTAATGATGGAAGCTATTTGTCTGGCTGATATTTACCCACATTGAACATTTAAGGCCATTGAATCCTGTGCAGGATGAGTTGCAAATGTGAAGATGTTTGTGCATGCTGTGGGTTTATTGCTATACAGTTAGTTGAGCGACCTGGGTTTGATTCCAGAACCCTGCACAGCGAGTCCATGTTGCTTAAAAGCATCTGCTAAATACCAGTCAATTTTGCTTTAGCTTTTCCTTGAAATTAGTTATAGGAACTTTTTTTGATAACTCTGTAGTGAATGAGGCTGAGTCTGCATTTCCATGACTTATGAATGCATCAATGTAACGTGGTCAACAGTGATACCTTGGACTCAAACATTAATTAAATAATCTGTATATTTAAATTTGATATGGCAATGATATAGATTAAAAAAAAAAAGTCTCGAGTTAGGGGGTTGTTGAGAACTGTTTTATAAAACTTTTATGAACTCTTTCTGCAGAGAAACCTGCGCCCCCAGCCCGAGTCCAGCTTGTACGCGCCAACACCAACTCTCTTGAGGTGAGCTGGGGTGCAGTGCCCACTGCCGACACTTACCTGCTGCAGTTGCAGAAGTACGACATCCCCGCGGCCACCACCGCTGCTACTTCCCCAGCCCTCAGCGTCACCCCTTCGCTGCCCGCCAACTCACCCAAGAGCCCAGTGCCCGCTGCGGCCGCTCCCTCCACCCAGACCATGCCTGGCATCACCCTGGTGCCACAGGTGTCCTCACCCACCAGTACCATGCCAGGGAGTCCTTTAGCAGCAGCATCACCTCGTGGACCAGGTATGTACTGGCATCAACTTTTAAAACATTCACCTAGTTAGTCTATTTGTCAGACTTCATCACAGACTAGACCAGACACCTAAACTGGTGTGTGGTTTGAAACATTGACATTGTAGATTGTCTGTTTTGAATGTTAATGTTTTGGCTTGGTGTATTTTTAGTGCCTCCATTACTTTCAACTACCTAGTATTCTTGCAGATGGTATTTTTATAGTCATCGTGTTTCAGCATGTATGAGTAATTTAGAGACTCTGGTCTTTCCCATTGTGTACAAAATCGTTTTAAATTCTAAAAGTCATCTTGTCTTGTTTTCTTTTCTTTGCTTTGTCTTCTAGCTATTCTGAAAGTTGCTGCCCCACATTCAACCACGGGAACGTCCATCGTTACTGTGCGACCAGCTGCTCAAGGGGGAAAGTCCCCTGTCACTGTTACATCACTTCCTGCTGGTGTGCGCATGGTAGTCCCTGCACAGAGCACCCAAGGAACAGTATGTAGACCTCAGTTACAGTTTGTGTGTGTGTTTTTATGTGACCACAACCGTAGCGTAATGGTTAGGGCTTCGGGCTTGTAAAGGGTTGGGTTGCCGGTTCAATCCAGAACCAGTGGACCTTAGCTGAAGTGCCTCTCGCTGCTCCCCAGGTGCACTTCACTTCACAGTGTGCTGCATGTGAATCACTAATTCATGATTGGGTTAAATGCAGAATTTTCCTCAGAGGATCAAGAGATGATTGATGATGTTTATATATGTATGTATTCATTTATACCATATTGAAACAGATGACGTCTGCATTTTTTTTCATTATTCTTGCATAGCATGTGAGCACAGTACATTTTATTGTTATTGTTAATTATGTGCTAATTAACAAAACTAGTAAGACTGTTCAGAACTGATGATGACTAGCTGCAGTGTCTCCAAGCATTCACATTTTGTTTTTCCTCTTCCCTCCTGCTGAAGCCCATTGGCAGCAGTCCTCAGATGAGTGGCATGGCAGCCCTGGCAGCTGCCGCCGCTGCCACCCAGAAGATTCCGCCCTCTTCCACAACTACAGTGCTCAACGTGCCTGCAGGCGCTATTGTTAAGACGGTGGCTGTGACACCAGGCTCCACTACTCTTCCTGCCACAGTTAAAGTAGCATCACCAGTCATGGTAGGTTAGCATGTAGCTCCCACGTTGTAGTGATCAAACCAGCTGTGTATTAGAACAGCATTACATTTGTCAATTCCTTAAAGGAACCTTATCTGTATTCACTGTTAAATGTAAAAAAAAAAAAACAAATGTGAAGAAATGTGATCTTGATGTAATATCAAAAACATGTATGTGACATATTCACCCCAAAGTTAGCATGCTAAGCACTTAACCCTGGCAGCACCTTCTCATAATACCACATTGTACGCCCAGTAGTAAGTTGATCTTGTACGGTTCTGTTGTAATGTACTGTGACCCCTGGTGTTAAACAATTCAACCTGTGTCTCAGGTGAGCAACCCAGCCACCCGCATGCTGAAAACGGCTGCCGCCCAGGTGGTCACGTCCGCCATTTCCACCCCCAACACGGGCACCCGGCCCATCATCACCGTGCACAAGTCCGGCACAGTCACTGTGGCCCAGCAGGCCCAGGTTGTCACCACTGTGGTTGGGGGAGTCACCAAGACCATCACCCTGGTGAAAAGCCCTCTCACCATGGGAGGAGGCGGCACACTGGTACGAGTTCTGTTTGCGAACCTGTAAACAATTTGTTTTGACAGGCAGCGCTGTAGATTGTAATTATCACTACATTGTATAATGTGACCTTGACTGGCCTGAACAGATGCTTGAGCTGATTATCCAAGCTAATGTTTATGTATGGTATATGTTAATGAGTCTTTTCTGCTCTAAGCACTCAGTGTAATTGGTTGCGAAGAGAAAACCCACACACAGCATTTTTCTCAGTTCCACACTACTGTGAAATGTTAAACATGGTGGTGTTTTGTCTTGCTGTAGCTCTCCAGCCTTGGAAAAGTGGTCTCAGTGGTACAGACCAAGCCTGTGCAGACTTCAGCGGTGACAGGCCAGGCAGGCTCCAATCCCCTCACTCAGATTATTCAGGTCAGCTATGTACTTGTCTTTATGAAGAAAATATGTAAAAAATCTTGGTTGAAAGCATTGCTCCTTGGCCTTCCCTTTCCTGCTTTAAATCATTTATATTGTGCTAGTTCAATGTGCTTTTAGATAGACAGGTGTCATTTCCTCAGCAGAGAATACAACTTTCTCATGAGCTTTTCACAGTTTACATGCTACTCTAGTACCTGTGTGCTGCTTGAAAGTTCCACAGCTAGATGTTTGTTTGATTGATTGATTGATTGATTGACTGACTTGGCTTTCTGGTGTCTTCCCTGCCTAGACAAAGGGTCCTCTCCCTGCTGGCACCATCTTGAAGCTGGTGACTTCTGCCGATGGCAAACCCACCACCATCATCACCACTCAGGCAGGAAGCACAGGCAGTAAGCCCACCATCCTGAATATCAGTGGCATGTCCCCAACCACCACCACCAAGCCGGGCACCACTATCATAAAGACCATCCCTGTGTCAGCCATTCAGGGTGGAGCCACAGGTCAGTTTAGAAATGCCACACGGAGTGATGCTGTGGATAAAAATCATTGTACTACTAATAATTGCTTGAGGGTTTTGCAGACCTTTGTGAGATTCTAGAATTGGAAATAAAAGTATTTGAACATGTAATAACTATATTTGAAAGGGCTGATCCTGAATTCAGTGGTTAGTTTGTTTTTGGTTGGTTTGGCTGGTCTTTCTGTTTTTGTTTTACCGTCGCTGTCTTTCTGCTCTGCAGGGGTGACGAGCAGCCCAGGGATGAAGTCACCCATCACCATCATCACCACCAAGATGGTGACCCCTGGCACGGGCACACCTGGCAAGATCATCACTGCTGTGCCCAAACTGACAGCAGGCGCAGGACAGCAAGGGGTTACCCAGGTAGAGTAATGCAAATATGGTTGGGGCTGTCCCCTGATGAATGTGTTTTCATTGGTGGGATAGGAAAGGTCAGGGGTCATTACAGATGTTCAGCTGTATTTTAGAGGTTACAATCAGAGGAAACGTGTTTGAAAGTGTTGAAACATATGTCAAAGGTCATTCTGTTGAAAATAGATATTTCAGTGGTCAAATGAGGCAAGGGATCACCACGCCCCATGAGTTTGCACCTGCTGTATCTGTTTTTGGACAGATTTATGTATTCATTACATTTTTTACCAGTTACTGCGAAGTTTGTATTTATATGAAACTCTTGAACACATTGGCACACACAAAGTGTCACACATCATGATCATCAGCTTTGCTGCATAATTTGACCTTCTTGCCCTCACAGGTCGTTCTGAAAGGGGCACCTGGACAGCCAGGCACCATTTTACGCACAGTGCCCATGGGCGCTGGAGTCCGCCTGGTCACCCCTGTGTCTGTTTCAGCTGTCAAACCAACTGTTACTACCCTTGTCGTCAAAGGAACCACAGGTGAGTCTTGGAAACAAGTGTACTGTGGTGTTTTGTTTTAGATCTCCATGCCAATTTTGGCCATGCTGGGTGCTCCCTCCTGATGCCGTTGTTTCTTTTCTCTAAAGGTGTGACGACCCTTGGCACAGTCACTGGGACTGTGTCGTCGACCCTCGCTGGCGGAGGTGTTGCCAGTGCCAATGCCTCCCTAGTGACGCCCGCGACCACTCTGGCCACAATAGCAACACTGTCCAGCCAAGTGGTCAGTCCTTCCTCCATCACTGTTTCGCCAGCACAGACCAGCCTGACCTCTGCCTCCATGCAGGTATGAGGGGGGGGGAAGGGTTACATTTAGCTGGCAAGGTGACTCTAAATAAAAGTAACTTACAACTGACTCTAAAGTAACTCAAAATAAAAGATAGGAACTACAGGGTTTAGTGGCTGCCCTAGTTCTTTTTCTTACAATCCAACTTTAGCGATAACCAGATAACATGCCTAAATAATAATATTATTCAGAGTGACCAGTGACTGTTTGGTACTCTTGTTTTCCATTGCCATATGGCGTGCTATAACACTTTCCATCTGTCCATCAAGCCCACTCAGGTGACTCTGATCACCACGCCCAGTGGGGCTGAGGCCCAGCCCGTGCAGGACCTGCCCGTCTCCATCCTGGCCTCCCCCACCTCTGAGCAACCCTCCACCACCGGCGCTGAGGCTGGAGACACCTCCTCAGGCCAAGTCACGCTGGTCTGCTCAAACCCGCCCTGCGAGACCCACGAGACGGGCACCACCAACACAACCACCACGGCCAGTTCCAACATTGGCGTGGAACGTGTGTGTTCAAACCCGCCGTGCGAAACCCATGAGACCGGCACGACCAACACCGCCACCACCGCTTCATCCAACATGGGCGTCCAGCGGGTGTGCTCCAACCCGCCCTGCGAGACTCATGAAACCGGCACCACCAACACCACGACCACAGCCAGCTCTAACATGGGCCGGGCCCAGGAGGCCGGTACAAGTTCTACAAACGCCTTGAGCACTCAGCAGGTGTGCTCGAACCCGCCCTGCGAGACCCACGAAACGGGAACCACCAACACATCCACTCAGTCCTTCTCCAGCATGGGTGGCACCCAGAATGGCACGGTCCAGCAAGTGTGTTCAAACCCACCTTGTGAAACGCACGAAACGGGCACCACCAACACGCCGTCGACAGCCACTTCCAATCTCACGGGCACTGTGCAGAGAGTGTGCTCCAACCCGCCATGCGAAACACATGAAACAGGCACCACCAACACCACAACCACCGCCACCAGCAGCTTAGAGACGGGAGAGGGTGCGGGTAAATATATATATTTTTTTTCCCTTTCCAGCATGCTCATGACTTTACTGATTAGAGGTATTACTAAACACTTCCTGTGATGTTGCAATGTAATGCGTATTTACTCCTTCAATAACTTGGAGCAAGTTTGAATTAATGTTCTTAACCTGCCTTATGCCATTAGTGGTACGACGTGATGTAATTTCTTGCTGCATGATCCAGGACTTTCCAAGAAGTCAAAAAGCACTTCTAAAAACCTGATGTATGATGCTAAGCCACCTTCACTTCTAACCGCAAACACTAAGATGGTGTCCTCATGTTTTTGTGTTGCCTTTCTTGCAGCCCAGCAAAGTGGAGAGGTGACTCAGGGTGAGAGCAGCACCAGTGCTGAGGCAGTGGCTGCCACTTCCTCACCGGCGGCTGACTCCACTAGCGTCACGACCCAGAGCCGAGCCATCACCACCGTGACACAAGCTACACCCACACCAGGCCCATCTGTCCCAGTAAGTCGTCTACTGGTTAAATGTAGTGGATTTATTTGTTTTATTCAGGGTTACTATAATGTTCTTTGTCCATAATGTCCGCTGGTATTGTTAGCATTCAGCAGGTTAATTGGTCATCAATTCTATCAACTTGCTGTGGCCTCCTAACCTAAATGTACTTTTTAGTTGTTTTCTTTGTTTTTGTATTAACTCCTCTAACAACCTCTGTGGCTTCCTTCTCTGCCCCACCCCTGCAGGAGATCTCCTCCATGACTGGATCATCAGGGCAGGAGATGAGCCAGGAGCCCATGGACCAGTCGGGGTCCGAGGCAGTCACCTCCACAGACGAGCCCATGCAGACGGACCTTGGAGAGGAGACAGGCGTCAGAGTTGTGGCCCTGGATGAGGCTGGAGCAGCTGATGCCAGCACCATGCTGCAGGTCCACGTGGCCATGGAGGCCCAGCCTGGACAGGGAGAACAGGTACTGTACAGGACTCGATCTTAGCTGAATCCAAAAGCAGAGAGGGTAGAAATGGCACCAACGTTTGTTACGTTCCGTGTTCTGTTTTCAGAAGGGGGAGGGAGGAAATTTAGGCCGTTTAGAAGTCGAACGCTCATATGCTGCTACAGAAGATCATTGAAAAGTTTATATTGTGACATTATGTGACACTCCTGCTTATGCAGACCGGAACTTCACTATTCCGATTGTAGCGCATTATGTTGCACTCTCTCTTGGTCAGTAATATTATCTTTGCCTGAAGTCCTCCCTAAGACCTAAGCCCTGAACCCATTAAAGACCAAACTGGCCTGAATCAACTTCATGTTTGGCTGATTCATACCGGTTGGGTTTTTGTAAAGGATCGGCCGGCGAGGTGACCAGTTTGACGGAAATAATGTCAAGGTGGAGGCGAAGAATTGAACTCGTCACCTCGAAGGCCGTTATCCCGCTTATCTCCTGTTTGTATTTAGGATAGAATTTTGTCTTTAACTTTCTTCATGTTTAGGAATCTCATGCATGAACTACAGAAAATAGCCTATTATAGCCCCTGTTAAGGGGGGAAAGTACAGCATGAAATGCTTTACTATGGTTGTTGTGGTTACAATTCATAAGTGCATTGATATAGAATGGGGATGTAAATTTTTCGGATTTACTTTAAAGGTAGCCAGTTATACAAAGTTAATTCCGACCTCATTAGCCAATCAGAAAAGAGAAGCCCATTGTTAAGGGAGATGAGAGGGTAGTAATTTAAGTCTAAAAATAAATAACTGGTAGACTTCAGGTACTTGAAGCACTATTTCCTGTGGCTTGTAACTGGTGTATTAATATTGAATATGTACTCTGCCTGCAGGGAGCTGAGGGTGCTGCTGAGGCAGAGGCGGTTGGCATGGCAGCACAGGACTCCGGTGCTCTGGCGTTGCCCCAGGAGCTGATGTCTGAGGGGCAGCCCACCACCCTGATGGTGACCGGCTTGACCCCAGAGGAACTGGCGGTGACCGCAGCAGCAGAGGCCGCCGCTCAGGCGGCAGCCACAGAGGAGGCCCAAGCCCTGGCCATCCAGGCTGTGCTCCAGGCCGCCCAGCAGGCTGTGCTGAGTCAGTATCTGCTTTGGACTTTACATACATTTAGGACATTTTATTGCATATTAGCTCACTTATTATTTTACATCAAGATGGTGTAAAATAATCGTAGCTTTATTGGTTTCATTAATAGAAGTGTGAAGTTTGGATTACAAAATGTTGCCTGTTCAGATTGAGAATTACAGTGTGAGTTATTTCATTTACTGTAGTGACTACTACAGCAGAGTAACTACAAAGCACTCATTCCCACCAAATCCTCTATATGTGCATCGCAGTCTTGAGCTTATTTCCCAGTGGTTCTGTTGTTGAAAGACCTGTCTTTTATCTCAGATGAAGGTGATCAAGCCCAGGATGGTCAGCAACCCACTACCATCCCCATCGTTTTGACGCAGCAGGAGCTGGCTGCTCTGGTCCAGCAGCAACAACTCCAGGAGGCACAGGCCCAGGCAGCGGCAGCAGCAGCTGCTGCTCAGCAGCTCAGCACAGAGCAGGTGAGGATGGGCAGGGACCCAGCACACCAGCAGTGGGGCTGGAATGACATGATTCAGTAGGACAATGGCACTATATATTTATTAATTTAGTATTCACATTTATATTATTTTATGGTGTTTGGTTGGGGGCACACAGTTCTGTAGTCCTGTTTTTTTTTTTTTTTTTTTTTTTTTTTTTTTTTTTTTTATATGTTTCATAATGTTTCAAAAATGGCAACGGGTCAGACATTTTTTAACAAATATTGAAATGGCAGAACTGCACATTTTGTGATATCATGTGAAATCAAATTTAGACCTCTGTTGTGTCGTGTCACACTTGCGTTTGTTTTCTTTACCAGGCTGCAGCTGCCGCAGCAGCAGCTTTACCCACGGAGGGCCTGGCCCCCGCCGACAGTCTCAACGACCCAGCCTCCGAGAGTAACGGGCACGAGATGGCCGCCTCAGTCACAGGTGCTGTAGCCCAGCTGCTTCCAAGCACCTCAGCCGAGAGTGAGTCAACACACTCTTGTTGTGTGCATGACAAATATACTTGACGGCAAAGAGGTGATATTGAAATTGTTCCAGTACTGGAACTGTGAATATTATTGTTTTCTAGAACCTCACAACATGCTTCTATTTAGCCAAACCATCAATCTGTGGAATTGAAAGGGGGGAAAATAAACTCTTATTCTGTTAAAAAGGATTGCATTCTACTTTCCTATTCTTCAGGAAGTAACTACACTTTTGGCATTGATGAGGGAGTGTAAGTGTGACTCATTTATTTCTTCCCACTTTTTAAATTCCAGCTCTGGCTCCCTCGAGCACCTTTGCTCCATCCCAGGCCATGGTGGTGGCGAGCCCTGCCAAGATGCAGGCAGCTGCTGCACTGGCAGAGGTGGCCAACGGCATCGAGTCCTCAGCAGGGGTGAGTCGTGGAAAAGGACTTGGACATCTCTCAAGAAAACCTATTAAACATGTGGTTTGTGTTTCCAACTGTTGGTATTAACCTGTGCCATGCCCCGCCCCCCAGAAACAGCAAACTCCACCACCAGTAGCCAAAGCTCCAGTCAAAAAGGAAAATCAGTGGTTTGATGTGGGAATCGTAAAAGTGACAAATATGGTTGTCACCCACTACTACATGCCAGCAGACGACTCCGCTATCACAGATGTAAGTGGCTACAGTGGCAGACACAGGCCTCATTGAAGTGAATGATTTTGTGATTCTCAAAACATACTTGATGAATGGTGGGTGAGAGGGCGAGACTGCTGAGAATAGTTTCCCTTAAATTGGGAAATTCTGCAGGTCCACTAAATTGCAGGTTGCTTAGAAAGTATTCCAACCTGCTCTGCCAAACTGCATTTTGTTACCTGTATTTATACATGTGTAATGACAAAGTTGAACCTAATCTAATCTTGCCCAATTTCTTTCAGGACGACTCGGGGACCATTCCTGACTACAGCCAAATGAAGAAGGTTGAGCTGCAGCCTGGCACGGCTTACAAGTTCCGTGTGGCTGGCATCAATACCTGCGGCCGAGGCACATTCTCCGAGGTCTCTGCCTTCAAAACCTGCCTGCCTGGCTTCCCTGGAGCGCCTTGTGCCATCAAAATCAGCAAGGTGAGCTTTCTCAGGCAGCAGATTCTTTTCAGTGCTGAAGGTTTTTTTTTTAAATAAAGAAATGATTTATTATGGTAGTTTTGTCATTGAAAATCCTCATGTACAGTGTTGACCTAACCATCATAAAAAGTACTGTGCATCAGCACTAAACCTCTGTTACTTTGCTGCTCTATGTATATTTGTGGTATTGAGGACACGTCATTGTTCCTCACATTGAGCCTTGCATGCTATGATACTGACTTTGCCTCCCTTCCTTTTTCAGAGCCCAGATGGCGCACATCTGACGTGGGAGCCTCCATCGGTGACCTCAGGGAAGATCATCGAGTACTCTGTGTACTTGGCCATCCAGAGTTCACAGACCACTGAGCCTAAGGCATCAGCGCCGGCTCAGCTGGCTTTTATGCGGGTGTACTGCGGGGCCAGTCCCTCCTGCCTGGTGCAGTCTTCCAGCCTGTCCAACGCTCACATCGACTACACCACCAAGCCCGCCATCATCTTCCGCATCGCCGCACGCAACGAGAAGGGCTATGGCCCTGCAACTCAAGTCCGATGGTTGCAAGGTGTGGGGAATGATTCACAGAGTCAGTGACTCTGTTTATTTAAGGACTCATTGTTTGATTAAGGATGTTTGTATACAGAAAGGTTGTGATTGTTTGTAAGCTTTGTTGTAGAGGTTTTCAGGCTGTCTGTAAAAGTATGAAAGGTATTTTTTTATTTGAAACTTATGATGATTTGTCTTTATAGAAACCAGCAAAGATGGATCTGCTGCAAAACCTGCCACGAAAAGACCTGTTGGCTCACCTGACATGTGAGTGTCTATATTGAAAACGTTTCACAGTTGTACATTTTTTTATTGGTATGTTGGGATTGTACAAACAGTATACTTGCATCCCAGTTTTCTTTCTTGCAGCTCATGGTTTGCATGTTTTGATTGTCAATAAAACTGATAGTTTTCATTGATGTCTGTTATATTTCATGGGGTGTATTCTAAGTATGAGATTTAGCAGCAAACCTGGGTAAAGGAAGGAGGAAAGGAAGTAATAAACTTTCTAGTAGAGAAATGTTATGGCCTCAGACGCCTAGTAAAACAAAGATAAAAGGCTCGTTAAGACAATTACTTGTTTCAGTGAATGAATACATTCTACTCACTAAACCACTTACTTGTAAACCCACCCAGGTACTGTATGTGTCGGTGTTTGTCCTTTATATCTTGAGCTCTTATCTTGGCCTTCTCTGTCTCCCTCCAGGAAACCCACTGGCCCCAAGAAGGCCAGGTCAGACCAGTGAGGGAACACACTCTCCTCCATCATGTCCAGGACCACGACCGAACTTGTTTTCCTCTCGAATACCAAGCCCAACCCCAACACACACTCCACCCCCAGCCACCCACAACGACAAAAAATATATATATTTAAAAATGAAACGAAAAAAAAAAAAAAGAAATTTGATGTGAGAACCCTACCCGTTTCCCGCTTGAACACTGAACATTGTGGTGCCATGGACGCCTTATCTAAAACTGTATTTTTAAAAGTCATTATTAATGTTACTTAAGTAAAAAAAAAAAAAAAAAAAATGAAAGAAGAAAGTTAAAAGCACATACTTACTTTTGCTTAATTTCCTGAAAATTTTGTGATGGAAAATCAAATGGCAGTGCTCTGTTGTAGTTTCAACTGTATTAGTAGTTTGTCATTTTCTCTTCCGTATCCTTTTATTTTGTAGCTTATTCAGTACAAGCAATAGAGGAAGAAGAAAAAAAACAATATCAGCTGTCAGTTCATCAATTTTTTTTTTTTTTTTTTTACTGGATATGTCTGTAAATTTCAATGGGGGTGGCTGTGTTAATGCGGAAGATTGGTGTTGGAGATTGTACAGACAAGCTTCACCTGAGGAATCGCATTCAAATGGAAAACAAAGAGCACTTGCAGATGGTTCACCCATGGCAGAGGAATAAGACTTTTCATTTTAAAAACTCTGTAATCATACATGAAACCAGAGTCCTGTAGCCCTGTTCTATTGCATCACTGTGTGTTCATACATTTACTGAATGGAACTGATTTAGAAGGACTGTACGATTTCATATTGAGGATGAAAGGACTTTGATTCACATAGATGGGGAGGCTCAAGACTTTTGCATTGCGTATGGAGAGAAAAAATTCTAATCTTGTATAAAGAAAAATGAAAAATCCCAAAAATTAGCAAGTGGTGATGCAAAAGTTCTCTGTGTGGTTTATTTTTGTATCTTTCTTTTCTTTTCTTTTTTTTTAAAAAAAAGCTTTTTTTCTCTTCATTGTGTATGTGTGCTTCAGAGCAACATTTTTAGAAGTCTCACACTTTGCTTCCCTCTCCACCTCATGTTACCTGCTCTTTCCCAGTTTCCATTGCTTGTTCAGAGGTGGTGGCGACTGATGACGCCACAGTGGGTTTTTTTTACAACCATGTTCAACTGAGAGGATTTGAGTTGGAGTGGGGGTCTGAGTGATGTTTCTTTTTTGTATATGTTCTGGGGAAAAAAAATCAAACATGACAATACTTAACAGTACAAAAGGATCCAGGAGGAAACGCTTCAGCTTGTACTCTGTTTAATTACTGTTGGACTGTCAGTCTTTGTTGAGAAAAATCAGTGTTCATTTTTTTCATCAACCGCTCCTGTTGATATTAGTCAATATTTCCCATCAGATCCACTTTCTATGTCTGAATGTTACATGGATTTCCCCCCCCCTTAAGACTTTTTTTCACGAGTTTCTAGATATAATTGTATTCTTTTTTTTTCCCCTTCTGGAGAAAATGTCTAACCATTCAGTCTTTTTAGGTTGTTTGTGACTTTGCAGATGATGTTTTGGGATGCAAGTCTGTGTGTATTGTGATGGAAATGTTTCCCAGAGGTTAAACTTGTATGTCTCTTTGAATGGATCTGAGGAACATGTTTTTTGTTTTCTTTTGGCATTTGGAAATGAGTGACAGATGATGGACATAGCCAGAGTTTGAGCTCAGTTGTAAATTAGTTCTTTCACGTAGCAAGAGTTAAGAAAAACAAAAACAAAAAAAAAGTACTCGCCTTTTTTATATAATTATCTGTAACAAAATGTTTTTACATGTTGGTCATCTATTGATTGCTTTTTGTGTCTTGACATATAAAAGAAATGGAAATCTGTCTCTTTATGTCTTTCACGTGCTTTTTCACTTACTAGGATTTAAGTTAAATGCAAAGGCAGCTGAAATCATTATGCCTCTTGTATTTTTTTGTTCATGGAATGCAAACATTCTTCTACCTTGTCTAACCAAACTGTAAAAGCCTAGCACCATCAGGCCTTAGGACTAATTTAAATGTCATTTCAAAACTTGATTTCTCAAAAGTATATTTTTGTTTTACCCATTAATGACCTTAAATGAATGAACTTAAAATAGTACCTTGTGTTTGACATGTCTACACGTCTCATTGCTCATATTTATAATCAGTTGTTGGATACATGAGGTAAAAACAGTAGAAATACAAGTTGTGTTGATTACATGGTCAAAAACTTTAATTCATTTATGACCCACATAGACTGGTGTAGGAATTAGGAATAGGAATTGCAAAAAAGATTTTCCAATGTGGTTTTAGAGAGACTTGAGAAATGTAGCTCAATCAGTATGCATCTCAAAATGAGATATTAAAAATAAAATATGTATTACATAATTTCTAACCACAGGTCAAAATTTGTGAAAATTTATATATCATTTCCCCTTTCATACATGATTTTAATCAATAATGTAAATACAATGACTGCAATTGTAGTGTGTCTGTGAGTTTGTGTATATGTGAATGATGGTGTGTAGTTTTCGTGTGAAGGGGGTCTGTAAGTAAGGGATGAGGAGCCAAATGGTCAAAAGCCAAAAGATACACATTTAGGGTGGAAATGTGAGATTTAGAACAAATTTTTGTTTTTGTTTTTTTTACATTCTACAGAAACACTATATAAATAAATGTACTCAGAATAGCTGTAATATTTCAAAACTGCTGTTGTGGATATGTATGTGAAATTGAAGATGAATCAAAGTGTGAGAGACATAAGTACTTAAAATTAATGCTTTATTCATTAAAAAAACGTAGGAGAAATAACATAGGAAAATCCCATAGGAGATGGCTCTAATCTCTGCTTAAAGGCAAAATCACAAAAAAAAAAATATGATTATTCTGTTACTAACTCAGTCGAGCCCGTAAGTTATATCAGACGCTCTAGAATCTTTGGTCAAAAGCTTCTGCCAGTGGCTTCTGCAAACTATAAATCATACTCCGCTCTAGAATCTTTGCTGTAAACTAGATGGGCGGAGCAATGCTTCTACGGCACACGAAGTATCCATAGAAACAAGCATGATACAACCGGATACAACACTGCGTCTCATGTAGGGGATGTAGGCTATCTTGCCGAGGATAGCAAGTTATCGATTGCTTCGTAAGACACAAGGACGTTTGTTATGAGACTCAATAACTATCTATCGAGCAACTTCTTAGCTTCATGGATCAGTACAGTATACTGGGTAGAATTGGTGAGGGTGCCCATGGCATCGTTTTCAAAGCGAAACATATCGAGGTCAGTCAAATCACTGGTCTATGCCATGATTCAGTACAAGAGGGTCTATACTAGCGAAAATGCAACACCAACTTTTATCATGTTCCGCCGTTTGCTAACGATTGCTAGCAGCGTGTGTAACCTGAAGTGTTATCAGGGTAACGTTGGGAGTGTAAATGAACACTTTGTGCCACTCTTGTTAAAACTGATACGTTGTTTGCTAACGTTAACCAGTGTGCTGCTATCCATATGACGTTAACGTTGTATGGCTTGCTAACTGACAGTCTTGGGATGTAGCAGCAGCTAGCTACAGCTAAGAGCACACTGTCAGTTTTACAAATGTAAGTGAAATGTTATCATTTAGATTATTTGCTGAATGTTTCAGACCGGAGAGACCGTGGCATTGAAAAAGGTTGCTTTAAGGAAGCTTGAGGATGGTATTCCTAACCAAGCACTAAGAGAAATCAAAGCCCTTCAGGAGATCGAGGACAATCAGTATGTAAGTGTTTTAATCAGTCAAACGTATTATTTCACAACATCTGTGCTATATAACCCACCTAGCTACGTCCTTCTTCGTTTTCTAGGTTGTGAAGCTGAAGGATGTCTTTCCTCACGGCACAGGCTTCGTCCTTGTGTTTGAGTACATGTTGTCAGACCTGTCTGAAGTAATCCGAAACTCACAGAGGCCGCTTACTGAATCGCAGGTCAAGGGTTACATGATGATGTTACTAAAAGGGGTGGCCTTCTGTCATGAAAACTCCATCATGCACCGTGTAAGGTTTACTTGGTTATACAATGACATGAATAATTAGTTTTTTATGTGTTGCAAATGGGCATAGACCAACTAGGTGTCAACACTTTTATTCTTACTGTGTATGAGGGTATGAATGTATTTATTTGTTTGTTTGTTTGCTGTTTGTTTGTTGGGCCTCTTCAGGATCTGAAACCAGCAAACCTTCTGATAAGCTCCACTGGCCATCTCAAGATAGCTGACTTTGGTCTGGCCAGACTTTTCTCCAATGAGGGAGAGAGGCTTTATAGTCATCAGGTGGCCACCAGGTAGGAAACCTCAGAAACCACCTCATCAGGCAAATGTACAGATTTTTTTATTAGGTCACCTGTGCGCTTCTGATTGCATTTGATCCATCATGTTAATCATGATCATGATCATCTTGATTCCTGATGGTTTCTTTGTAGGTGGTACCGAGCACCAGAGCTTCTTTATGGTGCCAGAAAATACGATGAAGGCGTGGACCTATGGTAATATAGTCAAGTTTTCTAGTATTGCTGAATGGCACTGTATTTTCAGGAACTGATTTCCATCAAACCAGTTAAATCTATCCTGCCCCTTATCCTGTGTTAAGGCTGGACTCCACTTAAGCAAGCAGCAGATGGCAGTAAAACACATGTTAAGAATTCTCTCTGTTTGTAGGGCAGTCGGCTGCATTTTTGGGGAACTTCTGAACAACTCCCCTCTATTTCCTGGAGAAAATGACATTGAGCAGCTTTGCTGTGTACTGCGGGTGCTTGGAACCCCCAATCAGCGAGTGTGGCCGGTGAGAATTGTGTTCTTAAAGGAAGAAATGACGCTGATAGAACAAAAGATGGGCACTCGTTCTGTGACTGTTATCAATGTACCATAATTATTACCATGCCTTTGTCATTTATATTTCAATTATTATCTGGATATACAGGAGATTAATGAGTTACCAGACTACAGCAAGATTACCTTCAAGGAGAATCCTCCCATCCCTTTGGAGGAGATTGTGCCAGACACTTCCCCTCAGGCAGTTGACCTGCTCAAGAAGTTTCTGGTCTATCCATCAAAGCAGAGGATCAGTGCAAGACAGGTCAGGGGGTACTGCCATGCAAATGTATTTTAGCTGATCAATTGTCTGCTTCAATATCAATTGGTAAATTGTAATTGTATTAAGTTAAATGTGTGACAGTGATCTGATCTGATAATTACTCTATAGCCATCTGTGGGGCTCACTGTAGCTTTTACCACCTTTCAACGTATAATATGCTGAGGAATCAGGAGATGTCAGAGGAAGAAGAGTGTGAAGATGCAGTTCTACTAATAATGAAGTTTTTAATCTGTAATTCTAAAGAATTATAAACTTTGTTATAATGCAGCATCTGAACTCACTCTGATGTTGAGATTATTACATCTTTCTTTGTATTTGCCATTTATTTATATATTTCTTAATTTGTTCCAATATCTATTACAAATGCCCTACAACATGTATTTTCTTCAAATTTTTTACACCTGAGTTAAGTTATGAAGCTTCATTTCACATTCTATATTTAGTTTATCAAATGTGTGTCTGTGGCTAGCACTGAAACCAAAACTTGGATGGCCATCACTGAAACCAAAACATGTTGGGTTTCTACAGTTTCACAATTTCACATCTTTCACAGATAGATTATTATAATCCCCTTTGTTTTGTCTCACAGGCATTGCTGCATCCCTATTTCTTCACGGACCCCCTGCCTGCCCATCATTCAGAGCTGCCCATTCCCCAGCGTGGGGGAAAGCACTCCCGCCAGCGTCTCCAACCCCCACATGAGTTCTCTGTGGATCGACCTCTACATGAAAGCTTGGTAGATCCTGCCATCATTCAGGGATATGCACAGTAATCATTATGATCTCAATGTGAATGCTGTTTTTTTTTTTATTCCTTTTATAGGTCATTTGAATGTATTTATTGTCTTCCATTTATATAATCATGGTACTGAAGATACAGAACAGTTCAGCCCCTATGAGTACTTTTCTTATCTTCTCCATTTTGTTTATTAACAAGCACATTTGAGAGTCCTGAAATACCTACTGGTTGTGTTAATCTGTAAGTGCTTCTCTGAGGAGTGACTGGAGTCATAGCAGTGATGCAGTGCACTTGGCTGTGCTGGGGGGCCGTGTGTTTGAACTACAGATAAGAGGAGGGCCTTTCATGGAAGCTTCCCTTAGTTTCCCTTAGTCATCCTGAAAACTAAGAAACTCAATCTAAAACTTTGCTATTTAAGGTTTTGTCTGTGTATTTTTGTGTTTATGTGTGTATGTGTGTGTGTGTAACTGTAAATAAAATGTTTAAATATACCCATATATTTGCCAAACATCACCCAACATTTTGCTTAAACATTAAATTTGTTTTTGCAGTTTTCCTTAACCACGTTTAGTACTTGTCTCCTCGTATTTGCTGCCTTTATCTCTTCACCTAAGCATATGAACATCTCATTATGTGATAAAAGTCTAAAGCAACTAGCTTTATAAACAAATTGTCTCTAGTAACATTGCTCACAAATCAGTAGAACCAAACACATTTCTTTTACCTTTGCATGCTCCCTTTATTTTTTCCTGTGAAACTGGCAAAATTGTATGTATTGTCTACCTCTTTTTGATAGATCTCTCTATTGTTAGCCAGTCCTTGTCTATAGCTTTGTTATGGTAGCGTCAACTGTCCAAAGACTCCCCTATCTGATCCTTTTGACTCTTCTGTATCCTCTGAGGTGCAGGCTTATACCTATTCTGAATTTCACTTCCTTCATTTTGGACTGTCTATTACCCAACTAAAGCTGCGTTGTTGAAAAGCTGTAGAGGAAACACTCAACTGTTATCTTCATGCATGCAAACGCTAGATTCTATTAATAGCTTAATATACCTTATCATTATTTTATCGTGGTGAATCAACACTGAATATAGAGTAGTACAAAGCAACACAGACACATTGATGAAAGTGTAGCCTAGACATCAGTGTGCTAAAAAGAGAGGATCCTGGGCACAATACATATTTGAAATAGCACAACAGTGAAAACTGAGCTGAAATGTGGTTATGAGTTGTACCATATGAAATGTAATTATCAAATATAATTTAATTAATTTAATTAAATTTAGTTGGTTGACATCTAGAATATTATTAGCACGTTATTGTAATTATTATAAAACTTTCTTGCCACTAGTAAGAAATGTAAGAAATTAGTAGTGAAATGCATGTCAAAGCCTTTTGTAAACACCATGAGTGCGTATGTTTACAAACACTGTACAAATCTGTTTTCAATTTTGTATTCTGTTACTGATGTCCGCACCTGTCATACACTGCCATGTCAGAAACCGTTCCTCTTCCTCCTCGACACCCACACAGCCCTCTTGCGAATTTCCCTGAGAAATGAATAGACAAAGGAAAAAGAACAGTCCACTTTGCCTAACAAATTACTTCCACAGTCCTTCTACTGTCTGGGCCCCTTTGGCACTAGTAGGCCATATCTCCCAGTCTGATTGCTGCGTTTGTTGTATTTGCATTCGAGCTCTGCTCTCAACTTGTTAAGTTCAGTTGGGGTGATATATATCGTAACATCTCCTTTGCATTCTTTACTGTTGCTTTCCTTTGTCTGACAAGTGCTTTCATTCAATTTATCGAGCAGTTTCCTCAATTAACTATGAAAGACAAAACAGTCATTGGGTTAGAACCATTTGGCAAACTGCCATTCCTGATTATCTGGATTCTAGTGAAAAATTTGCAGCTCTGTGTTGACTTTCATTCATTTGTGTGGAGAATAAAATGGAGTAGAATAGATTTATGACCTGTCATAACAACTTATGTTCTTACATGCCCAGATAATAACTTATGATCATCATCACTAAACTAAACTAAATTAACTTGAATTGCTATAATTGATGTAGTTAACTTTGACGGCAGACTAATTATTAGGTCCTGAGTTGAGTATGTATTAATGTCATGATCTTATTGGTTTGGAACAATCCAAACTTTATTGTAAGATATTTTGAGAATTTATTGGTGTGCCTCTGACTGGTCAAATAGCGCAAGAATTAACAAGGTAAATCAAATTGTTAAAGTTTCATGTACTTTAAAGAGCTAGAAATCCACATAGACCACCAAGACCTTATCTACTTTCCTAAGTGTGAAAAGCAGAAACAGTTATGATAGAACATGTGGATGACGAGTAAGTAATTCTTTGCAAGATGCCACTGACATGCACTTCCTGATGCTCAGAATAACTGGCACAGGAGGCGTGCCTTTCAAAGTGTTGTCTCTAAGGTTGACCCTCTAAAGTTGACCCCTCCCTTTGTGCCCTGTTTCTAACCTTAGCCAGTGCTACTCGCTGTCAGTTAGTCTCCCACTGTGCCTCATGTCCCCTTCTTCTGCTGATCTGCATCTCCTTCAGACATACAAGAGTCCATATACAGGTAGGTGTATTTTATTGCTGTACCTGCCATTACTTATTACCCCTAAACTGTTGAATACCTATGTGGACATTGTCATTTATGTGGTTGTACAAACTAAATTGCTTTTAGATGAGGAAATTTGTGGTTTTATATTTCAGATATTTCAAGGCTGAATTTAGTTCCAACACCTATGTGTTAATCATATGAAAATTCAGTTTAGGGTGCCACCATGATAAATTTCGCAATGCTAATGATGTACAACTGAGCAGAGGAGAAAATGCATGCCGTTATTCAGAGACCTGAAGTTGTAAGGGCAGTGATCCTTAACAATAAAATCTTTTGTACACTGCCAAGCAAATAGCTGTCTTTGTAGTGGAATTTGTAAAGTGATTTAAGACTGCGTGGGTTAGATGGCTTTCCGTGGCCAATGTTCATCTTTAGGGACATATTCTTGACCTCTGCATCAGACTGTTGTCTCTAACCAGCAAAGACATGCTATTGAGGGAACAATGACAGATATTATTAAAATGAAATGTGTTTCCTTATTAAAATTCAAGTTAGGTTGATTGTTATTTTTTTGTGGGATATATGGCGAAACTCTATCTACACTCACACATCTCATTTTCACATTGTATAGAAAAACAAATACTGTGCCCTGAGCCCTGACCCTGGCTCAGCGACAAAACATTACTGTATCACTTCAACAAGTCACAACACTCGACTTCACTGATATTCATGTTTGTCTGTGTGCAGCAGCAATGATGGACGCCTCCATAGAGCAGCAGTCGCGCTGGCTGTCTCCAGCCTTTCTGTCCTCTGAGGCCCTGGCAGCCTTCTCCTCCGACTCCTCAGCTTTTCTGCCTGCGTCTGAGGAGGAGCCGTCGTTCTCTGGCACTGAATCTGACCTCAGTGTGCTGCCTTCCCTCTTTACTAGCTCAGCCCACAGTCGACATACACCGTCATACAGACACAGTCCAGGTCAGTCATCGTAAGTCCCAAACACTGACGCAACACAAAGCACATTAATATAACTTATTGCATAAATGCATAGATATGAAATTTAACTTTTTGTTTCTAATTTACTCCCTATGTGATGTCTATTTTAAGTCAAGAATATGAGACAATGAATGATGCAATGAGTTTTGCCATGACAAAATTCAGCACAATGTATTGTAATTAACTGATGTTACTGAAAAAGATTAAGTGATTAAGATGTGATTAAGTGAGAAAGATTAAGATCTTTAACTTGCTAAATCACCTTTAGTTCCTAAATATGCATTCAGAAATATGTTATAAACAGTATTTTATCTGCATTTACACCTTTCTCCCCACAGTTCGGCAGGTGTACTCCTCCTCATCCTTCCTAAACAACATCTCCTGGTTAGACGGTTCCGCAGGGCAAACCCCAGCTACCACCTATCCAACACCATCATCCTCCTCCTCCTCCTGGCACAGTAGCCCATTCTCCAAAGCTTCCCTCCACCAAAGCCAGCACCTCTCCCCCTCCTTTCTCCCCACTGCTGCCTCTCTCTCATCCCTCAAGTCTCTGAGGATGGAACCCCTCGGCCCTTTGGGTCAGGACCTCAAGGAGAACCTCCGGCTCCAGGAGTGTGTGAAGGGGGACAGGCTGACTTCACAGGAGGGGGTTGATGAGGCAGCCCGACTCCACGTCTCGCACCTGGTTGGCCCGGCAACAGCTGGGGGCTACGGCCACCAGTCACAGTCCCATCCATACACTCCACCACACTACGCCACATACGTGACTTCCCCACAAGACCACAGTAGCTCTGCTATGTTTCTACCTTCCTCCTTCTCCCCCAAAATACGCAACAAAATGCCCTTTTGTCCTCCAGGTAAGCCTACTGACTGGTTTCTCTAGTGGCAACACAGAAGGTCTCAAAGTTATAACCAGTATAACCAAGGTGTTTCATGTTGCAAAATAACATTGAAACAATAATGAAATAGTATCCATCATTGGGATGATGAGATTGAAGAAGTAAATATGTATTGTGCACCAGTTTTGAATTCTGTGTGTTTTGTCCTGTGACAGACGCAAGAGAGTGTGTGAACTGTGGTGCCACCGCCACCCCACTATGGAGGCGTGATGGTACAGGCCACTACCTCTGCAATGCCTGTGGACTGTATCACAAAATGAATGGACAGAACCGACCTCTCATTCGACCCAAGAAGAGACTTGTAAGATTCTTGATGATGATTAATGTCATTTTGAAATCCTGTTGGGTGGAAGGTCTGCATCTTTTATTGGTCATCATTATTAGTCACTGTCAAGGAAGGTTCTTCAGTGTGCTCCAATGTAGGAGCCCAAAAAGAGCAACTGGGCGCTCTGTTATAAAAACCTTGATATTGATTAGCTGCTTAGTAGCCTATTTCTTCTGGTTGTCCTCCATGTTGTAACCTATGTATGTATAGTTTTGTCTTACCCTAGAAATACAGGGTCTGTAACTCATTAAATCTTCTATCTCTATAGGTTGTAAGTAAAAGGGTGGGAACCCAGTGTGCCAACTGCCACACTAGCACTACAACCCTGTGGAGACGCAATGCCAGCGGTGACCCAGTGTGCAATGCCTGTGGCCTATACTTCAAACTCCACAATGTGAGCATCCAACAAAGAACCCATAATATTAATATAATCTCCTTTTAATGTCATTAAATATATAAATACATGACAAATGCATGCCTAAATGTTGTTCAAATATGTGGTTTCCAGGTGAACAGACCTCTCACCATGAAGAAAGATGGCATCCAGACGCGCAACCGCAAAGTGTCCAGCAAGAGCAGGAAAGGCAAGCGCAGCTGCCTGCCCGAGACAGACTTCTATGCTCACATATCCAGAGGCCCTGTGTCCGAGCAGCACACCGACTCCTTTTCACTGGGCCCGGCCCCTTTCCTCTCTTACAATCATTCGTCTCACATCATCCCCTCCTCCCCACCTTCGCTGCACCCTGCTGTTTCCCTGTCTTACCCATACCATCCAAACACTAGTTTAATGCCCACGCTTGTGGGAGAGGCCAGGGTATGATAACCTGATGTAAATGAAAGGCAGCACCAGTCAAGCATTTGTTATGTATGAGTATCCCCTTACTGACAAACTGATAATACTCTTATGGACCTAATAGTAGTGCAGTCATATTTATTTTACTTTTTTATATAAAGTTGTTGTTGATGAATGTTTTTTTGTCAAAAAATAAACCTGACTTTTGAAATTACGCATGTGAGAGAAGTGTCTTTTTCTCACTTGTCTGCATGAAGCCAACATTATGCTTAACCCTATGATTGTGTAAAAGGTACTCTAGGCTAGGGTTGGAGTTAGGTGGTGCACATTTAAGAAGGAAAAAATGTATCACTCAGGAATATTTCAGTGTCATAGTCAGTGAACATAAAAATCAGCCATCAAATTGAATGAATCTTTATGCATATAGTGCCTTTTGTGCAGACTCTACCAGTAATATACAAAAAGAAACAAAAGCGTGAAAAAATGTGTTCAGAAATTAATGCATTAAATTAAGAGTGTGTAAAAGAAATAAAATTATAAATTGATTGCCTACTACAGTACATAAATTACATAAATAAAATGACCAAAACAGGTCAAATGAACAGCAAAAATAGTAATCACAAGTTACACATTAAAAATAAAATAGGATAAAATTTACAGACCTAACATTTAGTAAAGTTAATTTCCTACTTTTAACATTTTGATCTGGTTACGCCTTGAAACTAATATCCATCCTCCATAAAGGTGTGTTATTCTGTCAGTTTTTCATGGAAAGTATGCAAATCTCCCTTTTGCCGTTATCCACTTGCAAAGTCCATTCCTTTGCTTTACAAGGAATGGAAAACTTCATGCAATTAGATAATCTACATTATCAGTTTTTTTTTTTATAACCTGCCCAGATCAGTGGTTCAGACTTGATGTAATGAGGTGATATAGCTTATCATGGTTGATCATTATAGACCATTAAAATGGATGATTAACTATGATAAACAACCAACAGGTTTTTATTTGGCACAGTTCCTGCCTGTGGTACAGTAACTGTTCCTAAATGTTTCAGTACCAGTACCTCAATGTGTGTTGCTAGAAAACATAGCTTTCTTCCAAATAAACCATAATATTCCTACAAAACATGAATAGGGTAAGATATAGTTCCTACCAAACATCTTAACCTTAAATACAGAATAACCTTAATGAATTCTGGACAAGCAGATTAATATTAGTGAAACAGAAGTGGGTCATGTGAACCATAAATAAGAGAAGATTGAGTATATGTTAGCATCACTGCCACTGTGACAGAGGTCAGGTAGTGAAACCAGCAGCGTGAGTTGGTGTGCCCTCAGGCAAGAATGATTTTTTTTAAACCTCAATAGCTAACTTCACCCACTAATTACCTCACGTTAGAACAAAACCAACATTAGCCAATTCAGTACTGACAGCCAAGTTCTGATTCTGACACATCAATTGCTGGTGTGAAGTCTTAAATCAGCATTATATGAAACCATATACAGAGTAAAAGAGATACAGCAGGTCACAGCAATTGGAATAAGCCTCAGCAACTGCAGCTAATCAAAGACAGTAAAAATATCTCCCTATTTTTTTCAGCCCATGTAGAGTGTTTTTTTTGGATGGGGCACAGGAAGTGCCGGACAAAGACTTGGGCCTGCGAACACACTGGAGTTAAGGTGTTTGAGATCTGCAGAATAGTGAAGGTACATGGCAGGGGGATGTATCATCATGACTCCTTCATAACTGTTCCTCTCTGCCTCTCTTCCTCCCTCCTCCCCCTGGCCTCCATCTGTTTCACGGGTTGACCACATAGCTCTGCTCCTCAGCCCCGCATTGGAGCCACATTGTGCAACGCAGGAGGCTTATGGTTTTCCGGACTTTCAGAAAAAAGTGCAAAAGGAAAGGGGAGATGCACAGATGGAAGACTGCTGGTGATGTCGTGGCTGTGCTCCCACACATTTCAGAGTGGCATGTTGGTCATGTTGTTATTTTTTTCGCTTCCTCTGCTCTGAGCGTGCCCAGTTTTATCTAATGGGCTGAATGGCCATGTGTGAGGGAAATGGCAGCGGATGACACAAGGAGATTAGTAACCACAGGACACGTCCAGCTAACGCACAGACCCATCCGTTGGTGCCCATGGCCCCAGTGACTCCCTCCCATGCACAAAGACACACAAAAGCACACCCACACATACACCCACCCACCCACACACTGTCACCTGCACCTCTCTAACCGACTGCTCACTGTTGTTTGTGATGCTCAAAACCACTAAATCTTTCTTTCACATCTTAGTCAACCTGAAACAAATCACTCAAACACTTCCCTATGAGTATCCATTATGCTATCGACAACAGTCAGTGAAGATATAGCTGGAAACCCATTGTGGTTTTTCTTAGTATTGTTTTGCAAATCATTTCCTTGTAATATTGCCCCTGGAAAGGAGAGTTTGCTAGTTTGTTTGCCCTCACTGCACAGGTGATTGTAGACCGTTGCATAATTTCAATACAACTTATTCATCTAACATTCAGAAGAAAATTATGTTGTATTAACGTATCCTATCCCTCTATCCTTCAGAGGTAATTCTTAGTCAAATGCTATATTTGTTATTTTTGATACTTATATATTTTTTCTAAACTCAGAAAAACAATAAACTAATCATCTGCTGTGCCTCGTCTTTGATGATGAAATAAATGTTACTCGAAATAAGTATGCCAGGAACTAACCACACCACAATTTCCTTTCATTGTTGACTGGAATCATCATATCCACACATTCAGACTTCACCTAAATGGATGATCCTCTTTCATGCATCTAGGAACTGGACGTTAGGAAGGCCTTGTCTGATCTCCCTGTAGTTATTACTTTTCGACTAGGTTTCTTCATTAAGAGAATCACTGAAATGGCCAAATTTGACATGTCTACACCTGTATGTCCTGGTCTATGTCATTTTGCTTCTCACAATTCATACCATGCCACTGACCATTTCAGTGACCATGGTGTTGATATGGGCCTGCATAATAAGGCCTCTGTAACTGAACATGAAAGTACCATGATAAACAATAAAGATTAACAAGACTAAATATCCCATACTGGTAAAATTACTAACTCTGACAATGCTGAATATATGTGTTCAACCAGAGTGAAATGGATGTGAAACTGGTCAGTAATCAAGCTGTTTCAAACTCTGTGTGCAACAATGTATCACTAGGTAGCCCGAAAAATAAAACACACTGACGTCATTCATTTGCGACTATCAGAAGCTAGGGGCGTGTGCTACCACTTTGTGCTTTGTAAATGGTTAACTAGCATATACAACATATCGTCAAACGTAAGTGTTGTCTATCCATGTTCACAGTGTAAGTGTCTTGTTGTCCTACAGCGTAGTCCTTTTATACTTATGATTTGGTTGTCTTACACGTTCATGTCTTGCTCAAAAACAGAAAAGTGGCGCTCTGAATGCTGACGGTAGCTAGCCAACTAGCGCTTCCAGGCTAGCGCGCACAATTTTTGAATTGGCAGTCGGTTGAACCGGGGCTGCTAACATATCTAAAGCATGGTTTCAGTAATTCTCTTCTCTTATTGTCCTGCCAGTGATTGAAAAATATTTCCCAATAAAGTCTGCTGCAAATTATCCAACCTGTAAAGTAACGTTACATTACAATTGAACAACGATATCGTTATACTGGCCTTCGTTTCATACTTCATCTCCACAGCCATTCATGCATCAGATAGCCTGAAAAAAAAACTTTATTAAAACATCATTGCTCTGTCACGTAAACCTAGAATATGTGATAAAACAGTCGACTGTGAGGTTCTCACAAACTTCCTACAAAAGAGATAAAGTTAACTTCGTAGACGAGAAGCCAGCTATCTTTGAGTCACCTAGACCAAGAATTGTTCTCATTTTCTGTCCATTGGATCAATGTATGTTAACGTTACATGTTTTAGTGTCATCGTTTTTCGATATTTAGATGCATTCAAGTGTGTCCCCATTACTATCCGTAGACGGCTGCAGAGACTTATGTGAAGGTGAGATGGATACTGATACAAACCCCTCCGGTCCCGTGGTGGCCAAAGGTTCTGGCCGATCACCACAATCAGACAACACAACCAAAGTAAGAAACCCAACAGGAAATGAACGTGAACAGCTGCAACGCCTTGCTACATTGTTGTTTCAGACATTTTCTTGAAGAACCAGCCATCAGAATGTTTCAGTGAACGCACTTCTTTCCTCTGAACTAAATCCTGTCCATGTGAAATATCTTCTGTCCGGAATAAGACAGAACAACTCTACCTTGGTAGGGCTGTTACCAAGTCCACCTCCAGGGCATCTTACCTGAGACAGTCTGCTCAATACAGACGTGCTGAAGTATAACCAGATGTCCCGAACATTATGCAGGACGTAGTCAACTAGTATAAGAAAGAGACTAGAAAAAGTTTCCTGTAAAATACAATAGTAAAATATTTTGTGTTCAGTGCATATCTGGTTTGCCTGTTCGCGTTAAGATCTGAAAATTGTGAAATAAATCAAACAAGGAGAACTTAGATTCCTAGGTTAATTATTACCATGGCATCTGGAATTTGACTCCTTAGGAGGGGGTGTGTTTTTAAAGACATGGGTGAATATTCAAAGGCTTGTCAAAGCATTTCTGAAAGTGCTGAGTAAACCAGCCGTGCTGTTTTGAAGTTGTTCATCTCTTAGTTCTGTTCTCCACAGAGGGAAGGCAGTAAAGCTAAAGGTAAAAAGCCCACCCTTCAAGAAGCAAGAAGGAAAGGAAAAATGGACAGAAGCAAAGGAGAAGAAGAGCTGAGCAATCAGCTTAAAAACCTGGTATGTGTATTTTTTGTAACTTTCTGTAGAATGTGACAACCTACACATTGAAGTGCAGGAAGATGGTCTTTTAGTGAGAAAACCGCAAACACAGTGTGAACAAAATAGAGAGAATAAGCTGCGTTGAAGCTTTCTTCACTGCATGGCCCGTCAGTTTTGCATTGCAAAGCTCTTCACTGCATGGGTGTCTGTCTGTCTATGTTTTGGTTGTAGGGTTTGCACAGCCAGACTAGAGCTGCTGGAACAGGTCTCGTCTCCTCAGACATTTTCACCCAATACCACTGCCTTTGGGACACAAGGTAAAGGCATGTTATGAATAATGCCCTTGCCAGGCCGCTGCATGCATGGTTAAAGTTTTAAAGTTTTATGTGTAACCTCACACTTACAGATTAGATTCACCCTTCTACCATTTCATAGAACTACCGTGGATTAAACATTGATGTCACTATTATTCTAAGATCTGCCATATTTTGCGGTTGTTGCTTCCATGCCTTCCTTATCTGTACAATAACACCAATTAATTAATCACAAGTAATATCATGTTTTGAGTGCCCACTGGTTGCAGTTTCATTTGCTTTCCTTTAATGTCAATCTTTGGGCGTGATAATATTTACAGTTTCTTATATGTAGTTGAAGCTACATTTCAGATTATGGCTAAAAACAGTTGGAAATTCTTTTCAGTGTCACACAGGTTTGTCACAACCACAGACCTTTCAATGTTATTTTTTCGGTTGTAACTTCTCAGCCACCCAGAATGTCCAGAGAGAGTCAGTACGGTGATGGACATGGCAGAAAAGCAGGGCCTGCTTGCACGCTGTGTGAGGGTGGAGGTAAGAAAAACATCTATTTTTATAGTCAGGGATTCCTTCCTCATAGTCCTTGGAATCCTTCAAAGTTTGTGAATTTCTGAAAATAATTTTTTAGGGCCTTGAAAGTTTTGTAAAATAGACATAAATGATCATAGGTCATTGATAGTGCTTGAAAGGATATATTTTCTGAAATAAATTTCCATGATGATGTAATCAGGTTAAGAGTGAGCTACATTTATGTCATTTCTACCCCTGTTTATGGGTGGAAGATACTTTGCAAACCCACTTAGTACAACAATAGTACCCCCCTCGGGTCTCAATATGAACATTTTCTGTTAACTTTGAATCCTGTTTTAAAATGCCATTGAAATTGAGGGCATTTGACGTTCTGCAAAAGTCCTTGAATTTGATGTTAAGTGAGCAATAAGCCATGAGAGGCCCCCTCTCTAAAAACAGCATAACTCACAGATTCGAGTGGCTTTTTGTGTTTCTGAAACAGTTACCACATTAACCTAGCATGGTTTCATTAAACACACAACACAATACAACAACGAGAAATGTAGCAAATTATTCATAGATAACAATTCCTCCAACCAAGAAATAAGGTTCCTGTCAAAGAGTGCTTAACCTCCATCCCTTCCATTCTTGACTGGACTTGTTCTCTTTTCATTATAGCCGAGAGTGGCCACAGAGGAGGAGTTGTTGCTTGTTCACACGTAAGTCATGCTTTACGTATTTGTTGTTTCTATCTGAGTTTGAGCACAGGTTACTTTTGCTGCACAAAGACTTTGTGCTGTGAAATCATTAAGCCTTTAACAATGTTTCTGATACTGTGGCCAACCAGCCGATTTCTAAATGACTATAAATTTGATGTTTAACTTTTTCAACATTTGATGATGATGAATCTGAGGTTGTGCATGTCCTGTTCCATTTCATTTGAAACCATTAAACTTATTTCGCAGGAAAGAATATATTGAGCTCATGAAGCGGACAGAAAAGATGACGGAAGAGGGGCTTAAGTCTCTCGCCGAAACGTATGACTCGATTTACATCCATCCAGTAAGTTCTCTTGTGTAGAAAGCCAAGTTGCTCCTAAAACCTGCTGATGACGTGAAAGCCATGTCATCACTGGGAATTCACTGTGGCACTCTCTTCAACAGAATTCTTTTCAGTGTGCCACCTTAGCAGTGGGCGCTGTCCTGCAGCTAGTAGATAAGATTATGACATCAGAGCTCCAAAATGGCTTCTCTGTTGCCAGGTAAGTCTTTGTACTGACCACACACAAATGCCTTAAACAATATCTACCTGCTCAAGATGTACACCTCTGCTGTGTTAAGCAGGGTCTAAACAGGAATTGCTCCTGAGGTGAACAACATTTTAGAGTTGTTGGCCTATTTGAGACATCCTTGACTAGGAATAAATAATCCCTGCTTTGCATTAATGTTTTGGTGATAAGACACTGTTTATGTATCCAATCTGTTTACAGGCCTCCCGGTCATCATGCACAGGCTGGCCAAATGAATGGCTACTGCATGTTTAATAACCTGGCAATAGCAGCACGCTATGCTCAGAAATACCATGGGGTGAAACGGTGAGTTGTGTGTTCTCCTCTCAAGGCTTTCAGTAAATAAACTGACTGCATGTAGTTAATGACAGTCATTGTTGTCATTTTTTAGAGTTTTAATTGTGGACTGGGATGTGCATCATGGACAAGGGATCCAATATATATTTCAAGAAGACCCAAGGTAAGCCTCCTTATTCTATGCAAAGCACACACTTTCGTTGTTGCTTGGAGCACTTAAGAACTTACATACGTTTTGTTTCTTCAGTATCCAAGAAAAGAGTACATTACGTGTGGCATTATTAAATGCTTCACCAAATTTATTACATTTTACCACTGAAATAATACTCTGCTTCCATGCCTGTGGTCTTGCAGTGTGCTGTATTTCTCTGTGCACCGGTATGAACAGGGGGCCTTCTGGCCTCACCTGAAGGACTCGGACAGCAGTGTGATTGGCAGCGGTCCAGGAGAGGGCTACAATATCAACCTGCCCTGGAATCAGGTGTGCTGCTGAGTGCTAACACAGGTCCTTTTCACTAATGAGGCTCAGGACCATCTGCTAGCTTGTCACTCTCCTCTTCTCCTTTCTCTCTTGTTTACTTATTTTTTTGTATCTGGACAACATTTTGTCTATTCTGTCTTCTCTCTGCCCTCTGTTTTCTTTTCACTCTCTTGTTCCTCTTTTCTCTCCTCTGTCCATATTTCTCTCTTTCTTTTACACATGGATCTCAAACCAGCACAGAGGGTTTATAGACATGACCTGTTGTCTTCTCACTCATCATGCGAAGTTTTCTTTGAGTTTTGGTCTGTTGGTCTGTTTCTGAGCATCTTCTCTCTTTTCCTCTGTTCTTGTGTTCTCTTCCCTCTCGTAGACGGGAATGAAAGATGGCGACTACCTGACGGCCATCCAGCAGCTTCTCCTTCCTATAGCATACGAGGTACAGAGAAAGATTAAAAGGGAAAAAAAGATTTAGCCTTCCTATTTAAAGGGATTTTTATTTTGTGCATGCACATTTAAACTCCTTTGTTATAAGTCTCATAGCCTTAGGCATAAATCTCTACAGAATGTCATTGTGTCATCTGTAATGAAGTTTAGAGTTTACAAGATTAATCGAAATGACAGCTGGTCTCATGTTTTCCTCCTGCAGTTCAAACCAGAGTTGGTGTTGGTGGCAGCAGGTTTTGATTCTGTGGTTGGTGACCCTAAGGTAGGCAGTTGGCCTGCAAAATTTCCCCTGGGGAAAAAAAACATATAACTGCATATAATGGTGGTGTTGACAGTTGCTTTTCAAAATCCAAGGTGTAGAGCCAGAGATGTGTTCAAGTTTCAATAAAGCCAGTGGTTCATCCATTAGAGTTCACAATTTCAGAGGTACTTCAGGCCACATTGGTGTTTACAGTGGAAACGTTACATTACAAAAGATATACGGTCAATTGTGTCTCAGAGCACCTTGTGTGTTGTTTGAGTAATCGAATCACAATTAATGTTATTAGTTGTTTATACTTGGCTTTATTTTGTGATCAGATCACCCACAATTTATTTTAAAAAATGTTGTTCATCCACAGGGAGAGATGTCCGCCAGTCCCCAGTGTTTTGCTGTTCTGACTCACCTGTTGAAAGGTCTAGCCCAGGGTAGATTAGTGCTTGCGCTCGAGGTAACCACTACAAAACCCATTTTCTCTACACATGCAAATTTTCAACAGTAGTCATACAGTAGTCAGTATACACTGGAGGGATTTTATCTAATTCTGTTATACTACATACCGTCCTATCTGTTGTTTTTGAAATCATTACATCAGAAATACTAAGAGGAACATTATGTTTACATTATGTTATGTTTTTTTAATGCCACACCCAATAAAACATTCAACCGTTAATGTGGTTACTCTTTGGAATACTTTCCATTTCCATTTTTAAATGTCATTTGTTTCTGTGCTTATTTTCCCATCTAGGGAGGCTATAACTTGCAGTCAACAGCAAAGGGTGCCTGTGCCTGCCTGAAGTCATTACTAGGAGATCCCTGTCCCCGTCTCAATGTGCCCATTGCTCCGTGTGAAAGGTGGGCAGACTTGGAGCGATAGCTGATCCAGCAGTGTTCTGTGGCATAGTGAAGTAATGGTAGTGCCAGTGCCTGAGAAAGACATTGCAAGTCCATGTCACTTTGTATGAAAGTGCCTGTTAAGTCCCATTCATATAACACATTGGTGGTGACTTATCAACCACCATAGCTTATTACATAATGCATATTACATCAGCATTAATACATTACAGTTGCAATTGCACATAGCAGTCGGCTAGCAGCTGATTCCGTAGAATGCTAAGAATGATATGATGGACCTATTTTACAGCAGCCAGGGGTCCCAGGGTAAGCATAGCTGTTGTTAATGTCATCCAATAAGGATCTGATTCTGCTAACTGAATCAGAATCTCTTTGGCTGTCATTAATAGCGCTTGTGCTTACTTTGTGACTTCTTTGAAAAATGGCTGCTGTGAAATGGGCCCACTGGGGACTGGCATATCATGGTAGATAAAGGAGGCATAAAGCATAACATATGTTATAAAACCTAAATATAACATTGAGTGTGACATTTGTTTGTCTTTGCTGCAGTGCCCTGAAGTCCATCTCTGAGACCATTGCTGCCCTTTATCCATATTGGACCTGCCTTCAGACATTTGGTATGAACTGCAGTTCTCTGAAACTGCTAAACCTTTCCTGGAGTTATTGAGCATGTTGTATAAAATGCATGTGGTGTTATGGGAGTTTGACAGTGGTGGATTCTTTTGGTGGTGGTAGATTCTTTTGACTAGTCCTGGTGTAAGCCAGCATTTATTTAACACCCAAAAGATATTATGAATCACAAATAGATATCAGTATAGCACACAATATCTCTTGCAGTCAGTCAGTGTAAAAAGTCAAAAGTCAAGTCAGTAAACTCAATGTTTAGGTTCAGTTCAATTGTGTGTCCCACTCAGGAAAAAAAAGAGATGTACCTCGTACATACTTTGTATTGTTGAATAAAGGAAAGGAAAATGAAGCAAGGTTTTGTTAATCAAAACCCAAGCAGTGTTGAATCGATGTTGAAGATTTCATAGGAAGAATAAACTATCTGTATCCCAAGGAAATGTGTCCAGAATTCGTCCAGTTGACCGGCTGGCAGGTTGATGGGCACTAGCTGCAGGCATACTCCTTAACAGAATCGCTGGCTTGCCGTATAGACTCTCTCTCTCAACAGTGGTAGAGAATACACAACAAAAAAACCAATCAGAGATTCGATGATATGAAGGGAAAAAAGATGCCTCAGAAGCAATTCGCCAAACAAAAACTACTTCTTGATGTTACAAATTAAGAATGAAGGTGAAAATTGACTTTCAAGTAGTCATTCTCTCTTAGCTTTTCACTTCAGTACTTTTCATTAACAATACTCTCATGTAAGGGAAAAAAAGATCTCCTCTCTAGTGCAACCTAAAGGGTGGCACCACCACATACTCAACGCATGACCATCTAGGGGAACAGGGACTGTAATAATTAACAGCCATAACCCTGTGCATTTTAGGTGGCCTACACATGTCTGTGTAGCATGTAGTCTACAGCAGCGGTTGGACTGCTTGCTTCAAGTAGATCTGTGTTAAATCTTTGTTTGTCTTTGTTTTCCAGAGGGAGGTCCCCTACCACAGCAGTCAGATGAATCAAACGAGGACCAGTCAGAAAACCAGCTCACTGGTCTGGTGTATGACCAGAGGATGATGGAGCACCACAACATGTGGGATGGGTAAGAGATTCAGATGCAGGATTGTTGCTGTCCTCTGTGTAGTAGTGCATTTTATCAGGCTTTTTTCGATTATACAATACTGCAGTTATGCAATGATGCTTATTCCTGATTTGCTCAGTATACCTAATTGTCATTGTAATAATCGTCTGATAGATTTAGTCTGATTTGTCTGGTATGAGCATATACAGTACTTTAAAATGCTGTTTGTGTTCACTGGAGCCTAAGTCCGAGACACTAATGTACACATGTACTGATGTACCCCATGAGAATTTATACCTACTGTATGTACATTGACATCTATGTCAATACATGTCTAAAAGTGTCATATATACCTTTATCATATATTTATCATATGTATCTTTGTTCTTTGCTTTTCAAGTCATCATCCAGAGCAGCCGATGAGGATTGCTCGCATCTTCTCACGCCATGAGGACCTGGGGCTGGTCGCTCGATGCCACAGCATACCTGCTCGTCTGGCCACAGAAAAAGAGCTGGCTTTGTGTCACAGGTACAACATGCTTCAGGGTTGCAAGTCCTGATGCCAGTCTTTTGTGTTAATCATTCCTGAACTAGGGATTACTTAATTGAAAACATGACATGCATTTTATGTTTTTGTTTAGGGTAAGGTTTTGGGTAGGGTAAGCACTGGTAATAAACATCTGAATGATGTTTATTTGACTAAAGTAATAGAGTAACACATTAAACTACTGTCCCTGTCATTCTCGTTTTGAAATCTTAGTGACGAGCACATAGAGAAAATCAAGGCCACAGAGGCCATGAAGCCCCGCGACCTGCATCGGCTGGGAGGAGAGTACAACTCCATCTACATCAATAATGAGAGCTACAAGTGCGCCAGGCTGGCAGCGGGGGCCTGCTTCAACGCAACACAGGCAGTGCTCACTGGACAAGTACGCAGCCAGCGTTCAGTCTGAAGCTTTATTGATTTCAGGCATCATTTAATTGATGGAGAATATTTAGTTGCAAAAATCAGAACATTTTTTCTTTGTTTTGTTTCATTCACTTTTTTATGTGGCTGGGAGTTAATAATGTTGATTTTAATAACTGAGAAGTGAGTGGAGAAAAAGATGTACACTCTTTTTTAAAACATAATACCACTAGTCATCAATGTAAAAGGCACTTGTGTACCCATTGAACTGTAAGGCAGCACACAGTGTGTTGTAATTTGACAGTCATACTTTAATGTCACAAAGTTACATTGTAAAACTAAGCATGCACACTTGCAATGCCATAGGTGTCATATTCAACATCATTTGTATCAGTGTACCATCAAAATGAGTTACAAATTATTTGAACTTGATTGATCTTCCTTAACAATGAGATTTTCTTTTCTGATTGGCTGATGAGGTGGGAATTAACTTTCTATAACTTGATACCTTTGAAGTAGATCACCTGGTAACCATAACAACCATAGTAAAGTTTTTCACGCTGTACTTTCCCCCCTTATCGGTAGCTATTGTAGGATATTTTCTGTAGTTCATGCACATGATTCCTAAATATGAAGAAAGTTATAGATAAAATGATATCCTAAATGCAAATGGGAGATAAGCAACATAACAGTCTTCAGGGTGACCAGTTCGCAGTGACCAGACTCACCGGAGGCAGCTCCATGACGCGCCTCCACCTCGCCATTATTTCCATCACCTTGTCACCTGTTATCCCTTAGATAAAAGAAAGATATACTGTTGCTTTAATTTTTCATTTGTCTCCTCTCTGTTTTGGTATTTTTCCCGTGCAGGTGAGAAACGCTGCAGCCATTGTCCGTCCTCCTGGCCACCACGCTGAGGTGGACAAGGCGTGTGGCTTCTGCTTCTTCAACACGGCGGCGCTCACTGCCCGCTACGCCCAGAGCCTCTCGCCCAGCCACAGACCGCCATTGCGTGTGCTGATCCTGGACTGGGATGTTCATCATGGCAATGGTACCCAGCATATATTTGAGGAAGATAACAGGTGAGGCCATCATCTACAGCTACAGCTCCTTTTTTAGGAAGTGACCTCCAAGATAAGGTCAAGGCAGAAAGAAGTTGGCTAATACCCTGGTTAAAAGAAAATGGGTAAGGACACGAGTGGAAGGAAATTTAAATTTGCTCTGCAGATCTGTCTGGCCAGGAGGTCATTGCAACTCATTTCTGATTCACTAAAACCCAGCAACCAATCACAACCATTTACCCAGCATGAGGCGAGCTTAAAATGAACCGCAATCACTAAAAGCAATGCATTACCATATATGGTAAACTACATTTACATTTATGCATTTAGCAGATGCTTTTATCCTAAGCGACTTACATTTGTCAACTATCAGTTACATCAGAGCCTGTCTCCACTAGAGCAACATAGGGTTAAGTGCCTTGCAGCAGCTAGGATTTGAACCCCCAATTTCCAGGCTACAAGCATGCCAGCCAGGTTGCATAACCACTCTACACTACGGATGTGAATTTCAACAGCAATTAAAACTGTTGTTTGCATAAATGAAAAATCTGGTGCACTCTGAAGAGTTTTGGTGAGAACACCTCACTTAACTTCTGATTTCATGCCGGTTACACTCCTGGAAATAGAAGGCCATTACCACATGGCCAGACCCCATATCTTGATTGAGGTTGGTCTGGTTACCAGGCTAGGTGGCTGTTAGACGTATTTCCCACTGGGCGCTAATACATTGATGTAAATATCTTCTGTCAAGTGTGTACTGGCATGCTTCTTTAGATGTAATTATTGAGGAAAAAACGCAGTAAATGCAGTAATGAATAGAAATGATTGGAAAGATCTGCCTTAGTCGTCTTTTCTCACATCTCATCGCCCCCTAGTCTTCCCCTCATCACCCTCTAGACAACTTTGGCGTTAGATTTAGATTCAGAGAACTTGTGGAACAAGTGCAAACTTTTGTGAAAGACTGATGTGCACAAGGCGCTGAACGTCTATCCTTAACTTTGTCTGTGCTGGCTTGCTCCTTGCAACTGTGAAGTTTTGAAGTACAAGACAAATTGCTTCCACATTCTGTAGTCCAAGCAGGACACTGACAGTGAAAAACGTCACATTCTGCACACTGCAGCAAGCCCAGCTTTATTCATGGAAATAAATCAAGCCTGACGGGAATCATGAAACATTTGCTGGCTCTGCTCCCTTTCTTAGTGTGCTGTATATCTCGCTACATCGATATGAGGATGGCACCTTCTTCCCTAACTCTGAGGATGCTGACTATGACAAAGTTGGCGAGGGCAAAGGTCGTGGCTTCAACGTCAACATTCCCTGGAGTAGTGGGAAGATGGGAGACCCTGAGTACCTGGCAGCCTTCCACCACATTGTCATGCCCATTGCCAGGGAGGTAGGGAATATACAGAGGTTATATGCTGACTCTACTATGGGACTTATTCAGACACATGAATCCACACAGTACGAAATTGTTTGGATTTGCATATGATTTGGTTAGGCACATGCAATCATTTTGCCACCCGTTTTGTTACCCAGAATGTGAATTATATCTGCTTTTGCAGTGGTTATATTGTCATGCCCCTAACATTCTATGTGTAGTTCCCAACCACTGTTCAATTGATTTGGGAACTAAGCCTATATTATGCTACTATTATGCCACTGATATAGAAGAGGACAACACCACCCATACATACACACACACACACACACACACACATACCTGCAAAGAGATGTTGTGCCTCAGATAATGTTTAATGAGCTAGCAGCTTCCACAATAGCAATGTCCTCATTATGAGGCATTAGGTAAAAACACCCCTTCTCCGCCCCCATAGTTTGGCCCAGACCTGGTGCTGGTGTCCGCAGGCTTCGATGCGGCACGGGGAGACCCTCTAGGAGGCTACCAGGTGACGCCTGAGGGCTACGCTCACCTCACCCATCAGCTCATGACCTTGGCAGCTGGACGAGTGATCATTATCCTGGAGGTCAGTTTATGTTTAATGATTAGAATTGGTACATTGCTTGGGTACCCTGGGCTCATACTATAGCATCATACTATAAACCTGGGGGCCCAGGTTCAAGTCTGACCCAAGGTAATTTCCCAATCCTTCCCTGTCTCTCTCTCCCACTCATTTCCTGTCACTCTCTACTGTCCTATCATAATGGAGGCAAAAGCTAAAAGAAAAAAAGAATTTGTATATTGTCAAGTCAAGTTAGTTTTATGGTCATTTCAGCCATATACACTAAATATAGTGAGACAAAACAGTGTTTCACCATGGATCAAGTAGAATTTAGAAGCAGAGAAGAGGCAGGAGTGCATTTTAGTGTGAAAAAATTGCTTGAGGGAAGAAGCTCTTCCCCATTCTGGAGGTGCGGGCAGTTATACTGCGGTACCTTCTACCTGATGGCTGTAAGGAGAAGAGTGCATGGGACGGGTGTGTTGTGTCCTTAACGATGCTTTTGGCTTTGCACAAATAGTGGGTGTTGTAGATGTCAGAGAGGGAGGGAAGAGAGACTCCAGTGATCATTTCAGTCGTTGGGGTATACACTGTCTGTACTTCTTCCCCATAATATGTTATGTGAGAATGAGGGATAGTGTAGTTTTTGCATATCAAAAGTTAAAGCTTGTTGGTATGATGAACGCAGGTTGGTGAATTGATATACATGTGTAACATGGCTCAAAAAATAAAAGTACTTCATAGTTGTGCAAATTTAAAAGTTATGTAAAACTGTGAAAGTTAATGCACGTTCTAAAGTGCACATAACAGTTGGAAATTTCACGCAGCAGCGGTTTAAACAGTGATATATACTGTAAATTGTTATGGCTTTTTGGGGATATTTTACATGCACGACTGAAGAACCTTCTGTTGGCAATGTTTTGAATGGGTGCTTTTTACTGATTCCAAAGGGTGGCTATAATCTGACCTCCATTTCTGAGTCTATGGCCATGTGCACCAGCATGCTACTGGGAGATCCTGTGCCACTGCTGCCCTCCCTGCCGCCTCCACATCCTAACGCAGCCATCAGCATCAACAACGTCCTGCGTGCTCACGCCCCCTACTGGAGCTCTTTGAGAGTGCAAAGTCAGTGTCTAGCATTTCTTGCATTCCATGCTGTTGGGAGTATTAATGTATTCATTTATTTATTTATTAAAGAATGTTTTGTGAATTTGTGGTATTGGATCATGACTTGGACACTTGTCTGTCCTCAGTTCCCCAGTCCCTCCGGCTGTCTTTACCTTCACCTAAAACCAAAGGCAAGAGGACACCTGCTGGCAAAAAGTCTCCAAGGCAGTCGACTCCTGCCAAAAGCCCTGGTCAGAGGCCTTCACCAGAAGCAGCCTCTCCTGTGGCCTTGTCACAGGGCACTAGCCAAGAGGAGTCAGGCCTTGAGGATCTCACCAAGGGCCTACTCTCGCTAGACCTAAACACAACTACCTCAGCCAATAACAGCCCTTCGTCTGTTCCTGTGGGAGGAGCCAGACGGAAAGTCAAGCCTAGTCCTCAAAAAGGATCAGAAATGAAGGCAGAGGCAACACCTGAGAAAGTGACCTCAAACATTATAGAGGAGGAGAGCAAAAACAGCCCACAGGGAGATGGACAAAGCGCAAATGAGACACAGGTAAATTGCTTATGGTACAAAATCATGTCAAAGTCACTGGCACTAATCCAGTGTTCCACTAGCAGGTGTATATAGGAGTAGCCAGACTAGCGCCGCCTTGTACTTCCGCTAAATATTACACTACAGTACAGCGTCAGGGATCTCTGCAAAGGCTTAGGTTTGCTTCTGCAAATCTTTTGCTAACCAATCAGCGAACAGAGGAAAGGCTGTGTCCTTGGTGAGAGGGATGAAAGCGATGTCATGACTGGTAGTGAACTACAAGCAGTAGAGAATGGTTGAAGGCATTCTGAGTAATTTTAAAGGTCACAGAAAGTATCTGTCCATGTGGAAGCAAATGGACGCCATTTGAGAAATCCCAGATACCTTGCACAAAGTGAAATGATGTGAAAGCATTTGGTATACCAGGCTAGTATAAGATAAGGAACAGTTGTATGGTTGGTCTTTTTAATTTGTTATGCTGATTATAAACATTTATACAATTTCCTGTGTTTATTGAACTCAAGCACATCATGTATGTCCGTTTTTAATCCTTGTAGTTGTTGTAGCTCTGCCACGTATTTATATATTTTCAGTTCTTTCTGTTTAATTAATGTATGTGATGATTTACTGTACCATAATTATGTGCAGCTAGTTTTTATAGGCCTATCTAGTGTGTTGCTTTTCCATCTCATGGTTTTCAGTGGTCTTGTTTTGACTGGTCCAGTTTTAAGTGAGCCTACTGTACCACTCTGTTGTAACTGTTCTGATGTAACGGTTGTCTGTGTCAGAAAACCTTGGGAGTAACAATAACTATTTGAAACCCCTAAGCCAACCCTAGTGAATAGCAAACACCTTCACTGTTACCTTTACAGTTGTTGTTTGTTGTTTCCTATGCACAATAGAGTGCAATTCCCTATCTCTAACAGTGGTGTGTTGCAGTATCATTTCATTTGGTAGACTTGTTTATACATTATCATTAGACATAAAGTCCAGTGATGTATCGTGCATCAAGAAACTCGTGAAGACTAAGCTCTTCCAAGAATATCTCCTGGCGTAAACTTTGAGAATGCACTTAATAATTTAATTTCTCTACATTGTGTTACACTATTGCACTTTCAACTTAAAACAGCGCAGATTCTGTGTTAGCAATATGCACTCCTTGTTAGTTCATTGTGTTGTAGCTTGAATGTTATCCTCTTTTGTAAGTTGCTTTGGATAAAAGCGTCTGCTAAATGCCTAAATGTAAATGTAAATAATGATGTACAGTATATACAAATTTTAGACTGAAAGGCTGTGGTCAAAAATTCCAGGCAGGCGACTTGGTAGATCACTGCAGTCTTTAATCATGATGCCGGAGACAAGTTACCCACTCAAAACCTACGCAAGGAATGTAGAGTAACAAGCCTATCTTCTTGGAGACTAGGTTTCCCTTTTGTACCCCCCAGAGCACACATTATATGTCATAAAACAAATTGCAGACCCCATGCCCTTCTTTTGACCACTTGTCCTTCTGTTTTGGCTTATCTGTGTTTCATTATTTACCTTTTCTAATTTCCTCTTGGAGCCAAATCATCACCCTTCTGGTTTTCACCAGCACTTTAAGTTGCCCATTAACCACATTTTGCTTGGTTGGTTTTCTTGTCTCTCAGGGCTGGGTTTTACACAGTGCATAAATTCTTTGTCACATTACTATTCTCTTTTGCTGACATTCATTTCTAGAGTATAACAGTTTTTCCTACAAGGCCTTATCGAGATTGACGGAACATTTTATTTTCCCGTGTTTGCATGTCAGGTTTGTGTTTATAGCATAATCTTATATAACATATTGCTGTTTATCCAAGTACACCCAGAGTTTTATGAGAGCTATTTAAACAGAGGCATAAGCGACCTTTAAGCAGTGTGCAAACCAAAGGATAGTGTCCTAGATTCGCTAGACCGCGTGAAAATAGAGTTATTCTCATAATTTCAACATCCCGGTAGAATTACTCTTCAGCCTTCAGTCTTCAGCGATGTTGTTGACACGACAGGTCGTGTAGGGTATGTAGGTATGTGACCCCTCCTCCTTTATTTTTTTCATGAATCAGCATTTCCACCTGCTTGCACCAGCGTAAATCTTTCAATTTCAAACAGTCTGGCATATATAGAAACACATGCCCAGAACAAAACAGCGACGCTTCGCGAGACCCCATCAGTACCTATTTCTTGTAGCCCGTCAATTTGTTTACTCAAGCGCATGCTTTAGTTGATAGCGGATGCGGTCGAGGTGCTTGTATCCACAAAGAAGCCTATAGGTTTTCATTATCTGCACAAAACTTGTTGATAAAATCAACCAGAGAAACGTGTAAATGTCAAGGTAAGAGTATGGGTTGCCTCAGGGTTATAGCGTTTCAGTCCCTCAGCTGTCTTTTAGCGCTTACACGCGAATACGCGTCGACGGCTTCCTCGATCGAGGATCATTTACACGGTGTGGGTACTCGGATTTTGTCTCGCTCTCTGTTGGTTCTCTCAGTTCAAAACAAAAGTCTGCTCAGTTAAGAATTTTTTTCTTATTTGTAGCCTACTTGCTTATGAGTTCTTAATAAATGTTAGATTTAAAGGGGTTTCTGTCCTTTGAAAAAAGAATATTATCTTTTATGTATATCTTATTCTGTAGATATTGGTAGCAGAGAAATGTTTTAGAAATCCGCAGGATATTTTAAACTGACAAATTTGGAAAGTCCACCTTATTTTCTGTATTTAAGGTAGTTGCTGAAACTGGGGCAGCAGTGACCACGTCAGGTGACCAAGACAGTGGGCAACTTGAGGGAGCTTGTGGCACAACAAATAACGTTTTTATCATCTGTGCAGGCGAAGACATGGATTCAGTAAGAATTACAAAATGTATTCTCTTAACCACTGTTTACTATATTACTGTGATTGACCCACTCAATCTTAACACATGTTGTACCCATGTTGAAGTCACTTGTATCAATACCTAATAACACATAATAGAAATTTACCAGAATTGTTTTTCCAGTGATGTATTACTTTAATTTTTTAGTGATGTGTTATTTTTTAATTTTTAAGATTCTACCTCAATTTGTCACTGAAAAAAAGAAACTTTTATTGATAGCCCTCTCAGTGGATAAGAGAGTTCACCCCATCCTTCTGTGGGATGATTTTTCCGCTTCCTCTTGATTTAGCCTTCTATTAGCCTCAGGTTTAAAAACATGCATCTTAACAGAAAACATTGCTTGGAAGTTCTCCAGTGTTGCCTCAGTACTCAGTATGCTGCTCTTCCCCCCTTTTGCCTCCAGGGTGCAGTGCAGCCTCTGACCTGGTGCCCCCATTTGGAGACCCTGAAGCCGATCCCCCCTACAGGCATAAACATCCAGCAGCCATGTGATGAATGTGGATCAGAAGAAGAAAACTGGATCTGTCTCTCTTGCTACAAGGTGCTGGCATCAACAGACACCAAGGCCTTTTTGTATTTACATTACTTTCCATTATCTACATAGTTAATAATATCTTGTACCCAACACTGTACAGAATCGGAAATTGGAAATAAATTATTGATCTAGGTATTGTTAATAGCATCACAGGTTACTCTGGTAAAGCTTTTGTTGCACTATAATTTCACCTTTTAAAAGATTGAGTTGATGTCAGATTTGTTTGATTTGTTTATGAACTAATCGGACTTATTTACTTTAATAAAAAACTCAGGTCCTCTGTGGTCGCTTCATTAATGAGCACATGGTGATGCATGGGTTGGTGTCAAGCCACCCACTGGTGCTGAGTTTCTCAGATCTGTCTGTGTGGTGCTACCCATGCGAGGCCTATATCGACAATAAGGTAAGAGTTTTCCTTCACTAACCTACAAAAAGTATACAAGCATACAGAAGTTATATCTGTGATTATGTTTTTGTGCCAGGCCAATATTTAAGTATTTAATTTTGGAATTCACACACCAGGCGAAAGATCTTGGGGGATGAAGGGCAGGGCCATCACTATGCTCCTTAGATTTTGAACAATGGCCTCCTAATTATATTATCATATAATCTGAAGTATTCTTGTGTCCTGTGTCCATTCCTTAGCCAGTTTGTCTTAAATTTTTGAGGCAGGTTATTTAACAGGTCTTTTTGTATCCACTCAGGCCCTTTATGAAGCCAAGAACACAGTGCATGTGGCAAAGTTTGGCCAAGACATGCCCGTCCCTGCTACAGAGAAGATGTAAGACGGAGACAGGCCATGAATGTGAGTGTGTGTGTGTGTGTGTGTGTGTGTGTGTGTGTGTGTGTGTGTGTGGAACATGCCCGCAGGTGGCTGGGAGGAGTATTGTTGTTCCAAAGCAATACCAGCAGTCGTTGAGCAGGCTGGGTCTAAAATCTGCAGCTTGTTAAGAAGACTCAGAAGTGCCTCCATCATCTTCAGTCTTCACCTTGAACCTCTCTGGTGCTTCTCACATTGTGTTGTCCTGGAAAGAATAAGCTGACTATTTGTATACAGATTTTTTTTTTTCAACAATTTGAATGATTTTTTAATAATAGGAGATTATTCTGTCATTGCATTTTTCAATTCTTTCTCCTTTTTGTTTTTAATTCAGTGCCAAAAATTTTTAAATGTTGACTCGACTTAAGAAATACAAATTCCCCAAAAGGACTTAGTGGGGGAGTTTTGTTCACCTTAGACTACTTTTGTTCTCCTTTGCAAGATTTTTCATGTTTTCTAACTGTATGCTACTGGTAGCATACAATACCTTGCAGTCCGTGAGGTATGGCTTTGGGGTGCAGTAGTATTTTAGGAAAAAACAAAAACTGACAAATCCCACATTGGCCTAGTTATCAGCTTTGTGCTGCAGCAGTGTGTGCTGCTTTAGCTTTTCTTTGGGTTCTCATTCATAAAAAGTGTATTATTTAATTCTGCAGCAGAATCACACTCCATTATTACATCAGCTTCCCAGTCTCTCGTCAGCTTTGAATGCATATTCAAACATTGCTTTTAACCGTTTTCCATTAGATACAGGAGCAGATGTTAATTCAATAGGTGTTCAGTTTTGGAGACTTTATGCTATTTGTTTTAAAAGACAGCAAGAGCAAGTAAAGATATTGGTGTTCTATTAAACCTGCTGACATTTTGTTAATTCAGGTTAAGGCACATAAACTTACTGCCATATCACAGTATAGGCACATAATGACGTTATTCTTCTAGAGGCATGAAACTGTTCTTTGATTGCACCTCACATGTGCAGCATGAACAGGTTTTTTTTTCCAGAGCTAATCTCGCACATGCAGTCAAGAGATTTTAGAGTTGTTTTTCTTGTAATCAGCTGCAACGGTTTTTCTTAAGTGAGAAAATCATATTGCAAAAACTTAGCGTTTTTCTTTGTGGTTATCACTTTTGTGTTGTCGTTGCACAATCATAGCCAACTGAACACACACATTAAAATAAACGTGGTGCTCTAGGGGTAGGTCATGTCACCAGCAGTTGCTCAAGTCACTTTTAGATATTTCCCAGCAAGTTGCATGCTGTATAGCAAGCACTCCGTGCACAACAAGATGAAGGAAGTCTCACATCAATACAATTGATCTTTCTATGCTCTTGACCGTTAAGCCTGTGCTCCTACCATGAAAATACTGCAAAATATTGATCAGTATGTGACGCAAACATACGTACATATCATATCATACATCATACCATACCATGATACTGGTCAGGTTATGACCACTGAAATATTTCCGGCTTGATAAATTAAGTACAGAACCAGGGTAATAGACTTTGGGGACAAAATTGACTCTGTCTTTACACTGTATTGCAACATAATTTTCCCCATATAATGATAGGAAAAAATCACAGTTGTCTTTGAATGATTAAATTGCACGCCCATGTGTGTCAGGGAGGCATTATTCTGGGCCCATCGGCATAATCATAATTAGTGTTACAGTATAAGTATGACTTGAGACACAACCTAATAGTTTGACTTTCTCCTCAGCTCAGGTTTTGCCTTTGACTACTCGACAACATTGTTTGAAGTCATGGTAACAGCATCTGTTTTGGCCCTGCTAAGGTCAATGAAGGTAATGAGGCATGCCGTCCAGGCAACCAATTAGTGTTTGGTCATTTGGTCATTATGGTGTTGATAATGCCAACATAGTTGGATTTGTCCAACAACTAATGGCAAGGTGTGCTTGTACAATGAATTCAGCTTATTTGATGGCAAACAGTAAAAGTAGAAGGTGGAAAATATCTTACAGACCATAATTAACATCGGACACATCAAGCTGCTTTTATCAGGCATATAGGCAGTAATATAACTTAATATAACTTTTCCCATTTACATGTCATGGTTAGCAGCTATGGAAAGAATGTCTATTCAGAGCATGGAAATATCAATATTTAAAAACTCAGATTTATCAAGAAAAAAGCAGTGGGCTTGATGGAAGTCCAAATCCTTTCACCGTGCAATACTATTATATTTTTGACATTGATACCTTAGGACAGGTAAATCTGTTAAATTGTTTAATTTGTATTTATCTTTTTACAGTTCTCTGCACCTGATGCACATGTTCAATGCCAATGTAACTATCTTCTCCAGTAGCAAATAATTCCTGTAACTTATTGTTTATTTTCTGAATACATTCTCATTAAAATACATCAATTATGACTGACAGTTTGCTTTAGTGCTTATTTTTATATTTACTGTTGATCATTACATAATATGTAATGATGTGACAGAAAATAAAGCCATATATTTCCTAAGCATTAGTATTCAGTGCTCTTGTAACGTAGGTCAGTCCCTTGTATGCAAATGCAATGTTGATACAGATTGTTCTCAGCATGGAGAGTTCATTCAGGGTGGCTGTTTGTTTATTCTGTTTGCCTCAGCACTGGATAGCTCTGTGACCTCCCCCTACCCCTTTTAGAATGAATACTCCAAACTGAATCGGAAAGAGAGAGAAGATGGTTGACAGAAGAATAAACCACTGCTGGTGCATCTCTTTAGATCTCTGTCTCTGTCTCTCTCTCTCTCTGTCTCTCTCTCTCTCTCTCTCTCTCTCTCTCTCTCTCTCGGTTCTCTGTTGCCTAGACACTCAGGCCATTTCCTCTGGCCATCTGTTTCTCTTAAAGAGTGTCTCTGTGAAACCCATCTCTGTTACACAGACTCACTCATACCATCTCTGTGTCTCTTACATACACACTGTCATACCTTCCATCTCTGTTACACAGACTCATATAATCTCCTTGTCACACACACACTCTCCCTTTTATAACCCAAACACAACCTATCCTCCACCCTGTCATTATATTTTGCCCTCTCCAGCACATTGGCTCTGGAGGCAGAGCTGTGAGTTATAACACCCTTCTCTCCCTCCTGCTCTTTAGGCAGAGCCATTATTCCCTTTGCCATTCTGCATCGATGCACAGCACAGCACTGCAGCAGATTGCGCACGCGTTTGAGAGAGAGGGAGGATGTGTGTGTGCACGCACACTGATGTCTCCAGGCATAGAAAACCCCTCCCCTCCCTCTGTGCTCCCTATAATGCCAAGTCTTCATCCCCCCTCCCAGCAGCCCTGAGCAGCCCTCCCCCCCTTCTCCTCTCATCTCTCCTTCTATCCCCTCTTCTCTCTCTGGTGCTAATGGTGGGGGCCTGTAGCTGATGCCGATCATCCTGCCATCACCGATCCAAAAAAGGGAGGAGGAGACTGATTCCTTTCAGCTTGTTTTCTTTTCGGCTCCCATTCTTTTTTTCTGAAGTCTTTTCCCGCCTCTTAATTTCTGACCAGACTGTGCAGTGCCCAGTAATCGACCTGTGATTAGATTTTTCTCGTTCTTTTTTTTCCCCTTTTCTCACTCTCCGTGTGCTTTCCTCGCTTTTGGACGATAGACTCGCAGCCAAGCAGCACCTAGAGGAGAGGTGATTGTTTACGGCTTCTGTTTATGTTGTTGTTTGTGTTCCTCGCTCCATATTGCATCTCATTCTCTCTCATCGCTGCACTCACTCTCAGGAACCATGTACCAGCAGTGTGTCTTGCTTGCTAAAAATCCTATGCTCATCAAACATTGTTCCTGGTCTGTTTATTTCCATAGTATACCTGTGCAAGTAAGCAAGCAAGTATACTAGTTCTCCATATGTCCTGTCGATGTAGCGTGTTGACTACTTGGTTGCTACTAGTGTTTCTTGTTTCATAGTCTGACCTACAAACATCCCGTATCTGCTGTGTCTGTTCCCTATGTTTTTAAATCCAACTCGGGATGTCACTAATCTTCAGCCCCTGAGCCACGATAGCCTAATTCCCCTTACAGAATGCTGTTTGCAGTATTTATTGAATTATTTGTGCAATTACGTGTATTTATTTGAAACATTGTGCATATTTGTGGATCATTTATTGTGATTGTCACTATAAACACTTCACCCTTCTCATCAGCCCATAACATCACATCTTTTAACCATGACACTATGCTGTTGGGCCTCTTAGGCTTGTCACATTACTGTTTGTATTATTGTTTGCCACATGAACCATCATAGTGTTACATATAACTTGTTTAAAAGATGCCTTTAGCCTCGACTGTTACATACCTTGTGTTGTACAGTTCTTTGACCTTAACCTTGACACCATGTTGGGCCTCATGGACCTGCCACATTCCTATTTGTATGCTTGTTTATGGCATTTATCATTGTAGTGTTTGCTGTTATTTGTTGAGATTGTGTCCCTTTTCAGTGTTGACGCTGTGCTCTGGCTTTTATATGTCTTTAACCCTAGCCTTGACCCTTGGTAGATTTATGTATTCAGTATTTACAGTGTGTGACTTACACTCATAGTGATGGTCCTGTCATCTATCTATTCATCTGTTATCTACACATCATTTACTAAAGTTTAGACACTAGCTGCTCTGATGACCCCTAACCTTTCCAAAAACCCTGTGTCCGCTTGTATAGCCATGCAAGTGCACACGACAGAGGTGGCGCGCCTCTACCAGACGGAGTTCATCCGTAGCGCCCGAGCGGTGGGTGTGCTGTGGGCCGTCTGCACCCTCTGTTTCGCTGTCATCGAGGTGGTCATCCTCATTCAGCCCTCATGGGTGGGCACACGACAGCTCCACTACCGGCCGGCTCACCGCCGCCACAATCAGGCACACTGGGTCTTTTCGAGGTGTGCCTAGAGACGGATTGGCCCGTTCCTGAGTGCCGTGGCTCGCTGCGCACCCTCACACCGCTGCCCGCCTTCCAGTCACCGGCAGTCCTTGTGTGCATCTCGCTCACCATGGTCTGGGCCTCTGTCGGCTGCCTCTGCCTCTTCCGCTTCTGCAATGCCGCCACTGTGTACAAAATCTGTGCCTGGCTACAGCTTACTGCAGGTGAGTCCATTTTCAGTGAGGAAATGTGTCTGTCCTGCCTGTGAGAGAGCAGCAGGATTGGCGACAATCATGTTACAGACTCAGTGAAGTATTTGAAACCAGAGGAACATATTATCCACATGATACAGAGGAATATATTATCCACATATGTAGTGTAATGTATGGTGCATAATACTGTATGTAGTGTTGCATGTATGGTGCATGTATAATCTTTGGTGACTTTTCTATGTAATATTAATACTAGTTACTGATATACTGCTAGTCTATCACATGGTACTTGATAAATGACCAATGTGGCAGTCGTTTAGTTTCATTGTGTTCATTATTGTAGTTCTCTTTATTTTGTTGAAATAAACAGCATCAATACTTCTTTTTATCTCTGTGTACACACAGGCTTCTGCCTGGCTCTGGCCTGTGTGCTGTTCCCGGATTCTTGGGAGTGTGCCGAGATGCGGGCTCTCTGTGGGGAAGGTGTGGGCAGCTTCTCCCCTGGAAACTGCACTGTTCACTGGGCCTATGTGCTGGCCATGCTGGGCATCCTGGATGCAGCCATACTGGCCACTCTGGCCTTTGTGCTGGGCAACAGGCAGGATGCCCTCCTGCCTGACGATGCAAAGGATGGTAAGCTGTGAGAGCCATATTATACATACATATATATATATATATAAAATTGAAGGTATACTATTGGGGTTTTTGGCTTTGCTCAGAGAAGACAGGAAGTGAGAAAGGATGGGGTCAGGAAATGACCGCAGGCAACCGCCTCTGGGCCTTATGAGGGCGATATTTACAGTGTAACAGTGGAGACAGTGAAGCACTTTGATACCAACATACTGTCAAAATGAACGATGATAAAAGATCAGCCTTATTTACACCAGAAAGCTTCTTTTTCACAGGTTTTTGGACAAAATGTACCCTAAATACATTGACCTTTAGCGGATGTTTTTATCCAAAGCAACTTACACTTGTCAACTATCAATCGCATCAAGGCCAGTTTCCCAGCAGGTCAAGTGCCTTGCTCAAAGGCACAACAGCAGCTGCCAGGATTCGAACCAACAATTTTCAGGCTATTAGCATGCCAGCCAGGTTCCTTAACCACTATGCCACCACTGCTCCATTTCTCTGGTCATTTACCTTTGCATCCATGCATTATATTTATTATATCTTTAGAATAATTGTAACTTGTCTATTTCACAGCAGCCATTTTCCAGGAAGTTGCAGGGTAAGCGCTGTGTTATTAATGACAGCCAATAAGATTCTGAGTTAGATCCTTATTAATAACACCTGTGCTTACCCTATGACTTCTTGGAAAAATGGCTACTGTGAAATTGGCCCTTTGTTAGCCTTAAGGAAATAAATCAGAAGCCAGCCCCACCAGTCATTCAGTGATGAATATTTAATTATGTTTGTCACATTACATTTTGATGTGTGTAACAGTGACTAAATAGCAATGTGCCATTTAATTGGAAACACGTCTTGTGTTATTGTGACATGTGTAACAATGAAATGACTAAATAGCATTGTGTCATTTAATTGTAAATCTGTTTTAGTCTCACAATGCTACTTTGTCCTTAGTTACAGGATTGCTTCTGACACCATAGACTGCAGTTAGAGCGAGGGACAATCAGTGTGTCAAAAATGGAAGGTAAGGTTAACTGCATGAGATAATGGGCCCTTCCATTAAGATAATGGGAAGTCTGTCTGAAGACTGGACGACCTTGAATACAAAAGAGCCTATTGATGTTTGGCAGCACCAAGTAATAGAGTTGTTTTTTCTTTTCTCCCCTGATGTCTCGTTCTGTTCCCTTGTTTGTTCTCTCTCTCTCTCTCTCTCTCTCTCTCTCTCTCTCTCTCTCTCTCTCTCTCTTTCATCATCTGCTCTCTTTCTCTCATTAATCCTCTTGTCTCCTCTCCTTCTCGACACACTGTCTCACTCCCTCACCCATTTGTCAGTTTTTGATCACTGTCCTTCCTTCACCTTCACAACACAATCCCCTCATTTCATTACCAATACAGGGAGGGAGGAAGAGGATGAGGGAAAAAAACAACAACAACAAAAAAAATAAAAAACAGTGAAGGAGGCGTGTTGATTCCTCCCTCTTCGCCACTACATCACTGCCCACGCGGCTCACTTACATAATCTCTCTGCATAGAAACGGTCACCTGGCAACCGTATCCGAGTGACGATGGAAGACATGCGCTTTGGCTGATATCGCTCTGCAGTGTCTATGGGGGGAACAGGGAAGAGGGGGGCGAGAGCATACAAGGCAGTGGGTAGCCACTGACATTTTACCCTGATTTAGCTTGCCTTTATAAATGAAAGCAATGGCTTTCAGTTTTAAGGCAGCTCCAACTTCACTCAGAGAAAACCATCACCACTACCAAATCATGTTCTGAGGAGCATATGTTTAGTTTAGTCATGAAACTCAGTTAGCATATCATACGCATTCATTCCTCATCAATGCAATAAGTAGTTCTCTTGGGGTCGACCAGGGTCAACCCAAATGCCTGTTACGTCTTTGTCATGTTAAACCTTGTGCTGAAAAATCCCATTAGCCAGCAGTATTGTTTGACAGTATTGTATGTTTGAATGTTTTTTACAGTATGTTACTGTGCATGTTCATTGGTTTGCCATCTGAATGTCACAAGCAGTAAATGCAGAATTGGATAGTATTTTGTAGATTTTTAGAAACTTTGCTACGACACACTACGGAAGTAAATGGATTGCAAGGAATTATTGATCAGGAAAATTATGTAATACATGGTCAGAGGATTCTTTAAGATCTTACATTCCCTTATACATTTTAGAGGTCATATCAACATTTTAAAAGTAATCTATTTATTAAAGAACAAAACACCTTTTTAGTTAAGTTTGTTTTTATTTTTATGTTGATTGCCTGCGAAAAAGGATATTGTGAATTATACAAACTATATTTTTGCAGAAACCTTTGAAGCTAAAAGAAGTTAAGTGTTTACACAGGATTTATTATAACTCACCAATTCAGCTGAAGAACAATTGTGCAGACATGTATTTTTGTATCAGGCTTTAGACTACACAAATATTGAATAAAACCACAGTAAGAGGAGACAGTAAAAATTGATCTACAGAAATTGATCAATGGTCTCAAGATCTGTGGGCAAGACAAGATATTTCTAGAGGTTGCACGCCAATTAGGGGAGAAGCACTGTTTTTTTTTGTTTTTTTTTAAATCTTGAGCCATTTGGGCAAGCTGGCATTATGGTAGCAAGTCGGGAGAGCTGAGGTATGTTGCACGCAACAAGCTGGATATATGTACCCATGTCCATTAGCCAAAGAGATGACAGACGAAAAAATGCAAAAGGAATCCACTGCCTGCTTTGAACATGTTTTAGACATCTGTTCTATTGTCAAAGATACATTTACTGTGATAATTTGAGTCTTTGTACTGAAGTCCTTCATTAACCTTTGTGCTTACCTTATTGTGAATATGTAGATCTTGTGCCTGCCAACTGAGATGTCTATGCCAACATATCTTAGAACAAGACAGTTAGACTATTTTAGATTGTGGTGGTCAAAGGTTTGAAACTTGCTGATGTTTTCATTATGTGAAGTCAATACTGTTTGTGTACTGTGTGAGGAAAATTGTCCTCTTTAAATTCCAAGTGCCAATTGTGTGACGTCTGCACTGTAAACAATAAATGACATGTTTCTGTGATATGTATCTGTCTAGAATCACTGCTCTTGGTGTGACACTGGAAACAGACTCAGTTTAATTTCCACAATCCAAGATGTGCAAATAGAGATAGCCCAGCATGTAAACTATTTGTCTGCTAACGGAGCAGCTCCAGAGACTGTCCTTGCTTAGTCAGTTACTTTGAAATGTAGAGGATTAATGGGAAGTGTAATGCATCTGAAGTGCAGTCGAATCTAGCTGCTGTGTGTGTGTGTGTGTATGGAGGGCTGGAGAATCGATTGGACTTGTATAGCCATGAAGGGATTTGAGCCCTCTACTTGGCTGTGATCTCAACTTCAATATAGCCTCTTACGTGGACAGGCTGTGGTAGACTCGGTAGGAGGGTTCCCTTCCTGCTGAGAACATTACTCACACAAAAAGGTCTACAGTGCTTTAAACAGTCAGGTTTCTTGGATTTTAATGACTTAGTCAGTTAAGATATTTTGGTAACATGAATTTTTAAAGTGGTATGGTCTCGGAGGCCGTCATTATTAATTCATTAGGTTTTCAGAACGGAAATGTCTTACTAAGAATGGCGAATGCTAGCATGTCAGCATCACAACAGTTTGCCAGAAGAGCAAAGAGACAAAACCAACAATGTGTGACCGGACATCACGGCCAGTTATATTGAAATCATTTCACACCAACCGATCAATAGCCTACACAGCTGGGTTGTTGACAAAAGAACTCGAGAAGCTTGGTAAAACCCCATAAAGCTATTTCATTCCCTCCATTGCCACCACGGAGAGAGGTTGCTTTTGAACAAACAAAGCATCATAAATACATTTATATACGGTGTGCTGTTTATATGCCACAGCAGGTTATGACATTAATGTTGCATTTAGTGTGCAGGAGAACCATTAAGTGCTGCTGTGGATAGATGATGCAATAAATGGATGAACATGGAGGCTGGCAAAACATTTTCTGCATGATCTTTCCCTCTCTCTTTGTGGTCTCTCTCTCTGTCTGTCTGTCTCTCTGTCTCTACTGGGGGAGATACTGCAGGATGTGTTGGGCAAGCAGGTTGGGGTCGTAGGTGAGGGAACGGCGTTTGCGGCTGTGTTTTGCCGGTTGGGGCTCCACATCGATGCGCTTCATCCTCTGGAGGCCGACAGGCTGGGAGGTCATCCTGTGCCCTGCGTCTCCTGCCAAAGCACCAGCGGCAGCCTCCTCGTCCTCATCCCCGAGTCTCTTGACCCGGAGTAGCGAAACCTGGTCAGAGTTCTGGGGAGGGGGAAGGGAGTCCAGGGAACGGCGGGAGCGTCTGAGCATGGGGCCACTGTGACCAGTGGCAGCAACGACTGCGTCAACGTCTCGCTTCGCCCGACGTCCCCCTGATGGACTCGGGGGGTTGCCCTGGGAGAGGCTCGACAGGATTTTCTCCACTAGATATCTGTACGACAGTGACAATAGACCAGTGATGAATTTCAGCATGTTCTCACACATATATAACATCTTATATGTATGTCCTGAACTGGGCCCAATTTGTTGTTTCACACAAATATCTGGGGTATACAAAAGACATACTGTGTGTGCATATTCTGTATATCAGAATTTATTTTGAAAGCGATAGTGTTAGTCTAAGCTTGCTAACAAAAGTTCTTTCATATCTCATGTAATCCATATTTAAGCCCTTACAGTTGCACACATATTTATCCAGCATTTACCTGTAATTTGGAATCTTTTAAGAACCTGTGGTGTTATTATTTTACCTGAGGACCTCTTGGTCTCTATCCTGCTCTCTCTGCTCTGGGATCCTATTGGCTGCCTCCTGCAGTAGCCTCTCCTGCCTGTAGCGGTTGATCAGGGCCTGAGTAAGCTGGGGGTCCAGGAGGTCCTGCCAGGCTCCCTGCGGTTTGGCCATGCTCACGGTTGGCTCGGCTTCGTCGTAGTCGGGCGGGTAGGGCCCCTGGAAGTCCCCGGCGTCTTCTGCGTCCTCCGGAGCCCCTCCCTGGCTGTTGGCGTCGATTTGGCTCAGGAGGCGCATGATGCCGGCCAGGTAGGCCGCCTCTTGGTCCCGCCTCTGGTCGCTCTCCACCAGCTGCTGGATAGCCTGGCTTAGACCTTTGGCCTTCCAGGCATCTGGTTGGTTGTAGAGGTCGCTGGCGCGTACCTTCATCTCGGTGTCCGGTGAATATGACATCATCTGAGCCTCGTAGGGGAGCGAGTCACGGAGGTCACGTCGGACACGCGCCATTCCACCATCGAAGCTTCGGCTGCGCCCATGAGCAGACAATGGCTGAGAAAGAGGGGGGTAGGAAGGGAGAGCCTTGTTATAAAAGAAAGGACTATACACTTAACAGCATTAAACACATTAAAGCCACTATGTGTAACGTCTTGTGGACTACTTTCTCTTTCAACTCATCTTGAATTCAGCTATGCATTCATTCACATTGTAGGCTATTTAATACTGTGGTCACATGTGGTAGAATGTGATGTTATTAGAAAACTGGTATGAAGTGCTTTGTGTGAAGACTTGATACATCAATACAGCTGTTCATGTTCTGTTGCTGCTACTAGGTCATATTTATGGATGTTTTAGCCTAAAAGTCTTACACATAGCTACTTTAAAGTGATCGAAGTTCAGAGTAATTCTAACCATAGCCCTGTTAAACATGATTGCAGAGTGCTGTCAATAGGAAGGAGAGAGAATTTGGAACAACGTAGACCAAATAGCTAACTGCCAGCTAATGCTAACTCAACGGTACCACAGTCAACAAAAGTGCAAGTGAGATTATGATGCCATTCAGTTAGCGTAAACTGTGTTTTCGTTTATTGGTCTATGTTGCACAAAATGATCTTGTTGTGTTCTCCTTCCTGCCAACAGCACTGAGCAAGCTCATATGGCAGGGGTATGACTGAAATTATTTCAAACTATCACGAAACAAGAGACAAAAACTGATCTATAAGATATAGAAAAAAGTTTTTTGTGTCTCCACTAACCAAAAGTATTTTATGGTCGGTGTAGATTGACTTGAAGTTAAATTCTGCCAGAATATTCATATGGCAGGCAGGAGGATCATTTTTTTGCACTGTTGATATGGACATTGTCAAACTCTGTTAAACATTATCAGGTGATAACAGCTCCATCCAGGTCTTTCATGGGCCTGTAAAGGCCTGTACCATTGTGAATTAAAATGTCTGCAAAAAGAGACCACACATGTTTGTAAAGGTCTAAAAATAGTTCATTAATATGCATGCTCTCCAGACATCTAAATGAGCTTTGCCATAGATTTAAACATGTTTTACCTCACAGCAGCAAATGTCTTTTCAGAAATGTAGGTCAAGCTCAACCAACCATCACAAAATATTGTTAAAAAAACAGGTAAAATGCAAAATTGTAGTGGGTCATGTCAGTTAATAAAATGTCTGTAGACACAAAACCACAATGAACAAAGGATCCTCTATAAAATGTAAGGATCCTCTATAAAATGTGAACATATATTTTTTGCCAGTTTTTTTTTCTTAAGGAGGACATAGAAGCTGCTCTGCTCTGAGATTTAAAGGGAGATTGCTGCAGTCAACTGTCAAAGCTCCATCTGCTTCTTTTTTTAACATGAATTTTTAGATATTCTTAGAACCCTGCACCATGATTCACATCTAATGACCTCTGCGTTTTTGCTCATCAGTGGCTCATTCATTCATGACTCAAGGAAAAGGAGATTCTACTCTCGACTACACACCCTATCCTGATTGGATGTACTCAGAGATGAAGTGTGTGTTCTGAGAGGTGACTTTATGCTGTGCAACCAACTAAATCCCTTTGGAAATCCACACAAAACGAACACTGCTGAATGCTAGTAATTCAACTTACTATGATTTACCAGTGCATACTTATTAAGTCTGAGTCCTTTGGCAGTCACAAGTGAAAGACTGCACACAGCACTTTGGAAATGCCTCCCATGAGACTATAATGTATAAGTTTCAATCCCTTCTTTCTAAATAGTGCTAAACACAGAGCCCTTCTGTAAATCATTGCCATGAACTGCAAGAGAGCGGAGCTGGAAACATTGCTGTTTTTATTGGTTACAACTTCATGGCCATAAGCACAGCACAACCCCAATGCCTTTTATTGCTTGGTCAGTGACAAAGAAAGGCTGTCAAACTAGGCAAGATATAACTGTTAAAATAATATGAAAGTCTTCATAGGTGCTCTGCGCATAGGTTAGTACTCGAATGTTCCGCTGGATTTCCTATGCCGTCACACACCACTGGAAAAAAAGAACAAGCACCTGTTCCATTTTAATTAAACCTTCCATTTTAGTAATCACTGAAGGCATGAGTGGACAATCATGTTCAGAAGACTCCATCTATTACATCACCCATTAGGTCATTTAGAGAATACTTCAATCAAATGGATTAAGTGACAGAGGACAGACACTTTGTTGGTGTTTGTGCTCCATTGCATGTCATTTCTCATTGACTGAGTGGACTTTCAACGCAGCTATGTGATAAATCAGGGAAATCAGATCAAAATGATATAAAATGGAACTCGCTTTATTTGTTATTTGGCAATCTAATGCGGAGTGATTGCAGTATTTCTCATTCAGCAGCCTTAGTCAGAGTGACTACATTATTTGCTATTCAGCTTTTGTTTTTAGAGTGACTGTGATTTAATTACTGGGACAGTCTTCCTGGAGCAACTCAAGGCCTTGCTCAAGGGCACGATGGTGGCACTTAAGTCTAGGACTGAACTCACAAGCTCTTCGTGTTCCATTTAGAAGCCCTGGCATTCGGTCATCACTAGAGCCCGATTACCAACGTAGACATGAGCTGGTGTATTTTCAGTCTCTTTGAAATGAGGACTAAAGCACTTAATGAGGACTAAAACTGTTGTGCTCAGATGCACATAGATCTTTCCTCTTGAACAGGTGGGTAAACAAATCTCTCACATCCCACCTGTAGTGGCAAATCAATACAACCAAATTCTCATTGATCCCTGCGCTTCCTCCAAGTCCCCCACCACCAAGTCACAAAACCCAATAACTTTTTTTTTCTTTTCTTCAGCCCTGGACCCAAAACCTGACTCATACTGTTCCTGTGGCGAAGACTCTGCTGGTGTCTCAAAAGTGCTTATCCGTGTTATTCTGCGTGAGTGATGAAGGAACCTGAAGAATAGTGGCTGAGCAATGAGGACAGCAGTGGTGGCAGTGGGAGACAGACTGTGATCTCTACCGTGAACGATCCCCCTCAGGAACGGGCCGCTCCGCTCTAATCTTTTACGGCTGCCTGACTGAGAGCCTTGTCATTTTAATCAAGGCTGGTATTAATAATACTGTTCTCTTTCTCTCTCTGTCTCTTTCTCTCTCTATCTCCCTCCCTCTCTTTCTCTCTCTCCCTACCTCTCTTTATCTCTCTAGTGCTTCTGGCTCGTCCTGGTTTCTTGTCATTTTCCTCACTCCATTTATCTCACAGCTCAGTGACTCAGCCCTAACTTTCTGCAGTATGTTGATGTGTGTGCCATTGCTCATGGGGCCACTGCCACAAACAAGCACACACACTCACGTCTCTAGCTCATACATCACTGCCGCCTACGTCTGCTTTTCACATCCTGTCATGTCACACAGCACCAGTAGCAGCACAGGCTGTCTGCAATCACCCACTGGAGGACTCAGAACAGCCTCATGGGCCCCACAGACCAGCTGCACCTTCACTTCCCTATTGGGAACGTCCACTCATAGACCATTAGGACACTCTGTGTACCAGTACTATGTACTATGTGCTGCGTACTATGTACTACGTCTATCCTAGTATATTGAATATTAAATCTTATATGGAATAGATATAATATTCAGTGATGATTATCTAGTGATTTAAGTAGCTTGTATGGTGGTTATTCACTAGAATATAGCACACTAGTAGTGAATGACTGTATGGTGGTTGACTATATAAAGCACTATGTAGACTGAACTGATCCAGAGAATAGACTGCAGTAAAGGTTTGCTAGCTGCATGAATGCCCCTAGTTCAAAATGAAACTCCTAGCTTTTTTCCACTATACTGCCTCACAATAGCAAGAACTGCTGGTGCTGGATTTGCAAACTTATGCAGTTTGCACAGAGCCAGACGTGGTGGCAAGGGATTGCAGTTACTGCCCTGATTGTGTTCTGCAGAATGTGATTTTCTGAACAAGGTAAAATGCAAAATAGTTTTGCATGGTTTCTGTGTGTTGTAAGGGAAATCGAGAGAAGAGTTTGAGAGTAAGCATTTACCTCTTAAAAGACAGAAAGAGCAAGGAAGAAAGAAGAGGAGAGAAATATAAGTTTATATAATATATATAAGTATATATAATAAATATAAGTGTAGACAATGTGTGTAGAAACACACATTTGGAAAAAAACTGTGCTTACACACTTCCTCAACAAACAACAACAGCTGGGTCAGTGTGGAATGTTAATCTGCGATTGTTGGATGGAACTGTGTGAATTTTACTGTTCTAAAGTCGGTCTTTTCGATTCGAGTCTGAAACTGGAACTCGTTTGCTAACATTCTGCAAGACTGCAACCAACAACTCCAATTTAAGAATGGAGTTTGTTGGTGTTTGTTGGGGCTGTATCGATGCAGCTTTAGGCCCAGTTTACACGTACCTAGATATTTTTATAAACAGATATTTTTTTTATTGCATTTAAACGTACCCAGTGGAATCCAGAAAATACAGCGTTTTGAAAAATCTCCACTTTGGAGGCCATTTCTAAAAATATCCATTTTAGGTGGCTAAGGCTCTGTTTACATATAAACCAGAGGCCCAGAGAGATAAAAAATGTGTAAATGTGAATGTATCTTCAGAACATGGGATGAGCAGGTTAAGTGTATAAAAAAGACTGAGGACAGGTAGAAATTTTGTATTCAGTTCAAAAATTCTAAGAGAAGACACTTCTCTAAGATCTTCCAACTTGTGCAGAGACAGCAATCAGTATCTCAGTAACTCCAACACATTAGCCCCTCTGGCTACTTTGAATGATTAGAGTCCACTAATGGTGTTCATAAGGAAGAGGAGTTGTGGCCACCGAAAGTGGACCCTGGAGCTGTGTGCTTTATCACTCACTGCGAGTTTGATCTCAATCAAGGGCTTTAGCAAGGGCCTTTTAGTGGAGATTGCTTTTGGAGGGTCAAGTGTGCTGTTACTAAGCATACAAAAGCCCTTCTACCCCAAGGCACTGAGAGAATGTAGATGTAAAATTATAACATGCAAAGACTCATAACACAATCATGCGTGGGGACGACATTTGCTCAAATTACCATGAGGACATGCTGTGGTTGCTCAGCATGCTGTGGTTGCTGTCGGTACAACTACATTAATAAAAAATCTTCCTGCTCAAAGAGGGATTTTAGAAACACAGCCTATATGTAAATGTATTTTCAGCCCTGCATAACTGCTTCAATGCAATCTGGGAATACTGTGGATATTTCAGAGCCGATCTGACGCATTGTGCTCAGCCTGGATAGTCCTCCAGCTGATTTGTGCCCGATGCCTTGGCAGCCAGCATCCATCAATAATGAATCTGTGTGTGACGTCTTTAAGGTGAAGGAGGTGCACTCCTTCGAGGGGTTGGCTAAGAGTGGGGGTAGGGATGTGTGTCTATGTGTGTGTGTGTGTGTGTCTGTGCGTAGTGACTCAGAAGCTTGGTGAGTCACTATGGCGCACAATGACGTCCACACGGCTCCACAGTGGGACGGCGAGCGTCGTTAAGCAGTAAACTAAGGGAAAAAAGGATGCTGTGTGGGTTGTAATGTGTTGCTCCGGGTTTTTTCCATCTGTTCATGGGATCTGTTCATATTCAGAGCTTGTTGTGTATTGATATTCTGAAGATTTATTTTGATGGTCAACATTACAATAGTTCTCTGCCTTTTGTGTATTTGCTTATTTTAAATTTAAGTTCCATTTTTCAACTGCTTTTTAATATACAATCATAAATTCACTTGTTGCTTTAAATTGATATGAAATAGAGCATTAGATTATACTGACTGTAAAAGATGAATTAGTAGCATTAGTTTTCACAAAGCAGTATGTTAATTTTATATTGTATCCTAAAATAAATCTAAATCTTAAAATATCTGTGTTTGTATAAAAAAAAAAAAAATGGTTGACTATCACAATGTAGAATGTAGACATTAAAAAATATTAAGAAAATATGCATACTAATGTAGAGCCTTATAAAATTATTTTGTGTAGACATAATTTTGCCACTGAGATAAATCTGTATGTTTTTGTTATATTACTCACACCTCCTGTTATGTGATATGTGAGGTAAGGTGAGGCGAGGTGAGGTGTGTGTGTGTGTGTGTGTGTGTGTGTGTGTACACATTTGCACACTTTAACTGGGAGCAAATGGTTTGTGCATATGCCCACTAAAAGCAGTTGCCATGGTAGCACGCATCTCCCACTGCAAACCAACATGTTCTGTGATAATTAGATTACGCAGACTGCTTTATTGATTCCATTTAACCTTGCATTGTGAATTCTTGCCATTGCCATTCTTGACATTTTTGCCAGTAGAAAGGAAGAATCCAAAACCACTGGCTGTTCATTTTATATGTCTATGCAAATACCATTCCAGTGTCCATTTGGAGCTGTCCATGGTCCTGACTTGGGCAATTTCTTAACATTCCTAAAAATGTGTATATGGGATCATTAAATGTGAGCATTTTAGTATATGGTCAGTATTGCTATATTCTGTAAAGCTGCAGAAGGCAGACCACGCCACATTTTTCAGGCAATAAATATAATACCCAATTAGTTGATATTCACAAGCAAAATATTACCTTACATTATTATATTATTATAATATCTCTTTATACATATGAACGCAGTTTATTTACTGAATGAACAGATGTATTGTATCACATAGCTTGATTCAAAACTTCGTTTAACCTATGCATTTAATGTCTGTCAGCACAGTAAACAACTGGTCCATGCAAGGGAGCTGCATCATCCTTAATCTAGGGGTTGGAATAGACAGGGCTCCAGGGCCACAGCAGGTTACAGTCCTTCCTATTAAATATTTCAAACTCTCTGGGATTAACTTAGGTAAGTGACAATGGAGAACGGAAGAGCAAAGTTGTTTTGATTGTTTGGATACATCACATACGCTTCCACGCACTAGCTGGAATACAGAGGCAGGAGAAAATGCTGTGGCATAGTAGTCTAACATGCTTTTGTGCATTTTATATGATGTTTTTTTTTCTTTAAAGAACAAAAAAATGGCCTCCTTCATCTTGTCCCCAAAAAATATTTGATCTCAAATGAACCTCATTTTTAAAGTGATATTTTATGCCAGGATGAATTTGTATCATCAAATGTCTGACATAATTTGCGTAGATGACTATCTGATATAATTACCATCCAGCTCTTTGTAGATCATTTGCTGTTGCGTGGCAATAAAGGACATAGCTGGCTCTGTCTGTCTCCCTTCCTCTCTTACCATCTCTCAGCCATCTCTCAGAGATACCCATCTCTCTAAATACTCTCAGCATGATACCTGTAATCAGATATCACCTTCTGGACAAGAGCCTTGACTATCCGTCTACACACACACTTGGATGACACTATCAGTTTTGCAATGAAATTCAACTAAAGACTAGAGTCCATGCAGTGTCTATGCAGATCCATGCACAACATTTGTGCTTTCAGATTGAAATGATGACTGGAGGGTATGGACATCAAACGATACAACTAATGCTGGAGAGTATCAACATCAAATTGTGCAACAAATGCCACAGCTGCTAAGAGCTGTGGTTCTGTACTACATATCCATGTGTGTCTGAGCATGGTTTGTTTTTCCTTACAGTTGCCAAGCCCCTCCAGCTCTGCTTTATGAGACGACAGCTGTAAAAATGTGGATAGATGATTATGTGGTCGATAGGCTGTCTCTTACCTTAGCCTTCAGTGCTGGTGAGAGGAGCAGAACAAGAGAGAGGAGAAGGACAAGGGTGCTGGTTAGAGGGCCCGACATCCTGGAGGAGAGAATGAGGCTGCCCCAACGCGGAGAGAAACACGGCCACTGAGATGAGGCAGGGAGACGGAGAGATCCAGAACGAGGGAGGAGGAGTGTAGAAGGAGGGAGGGAGGGAGGGTGGGAGGGAGGCAGATAGAGTGAGAGAGGGAGGAGCCTTGGCTTGTCACAGGCAAAGGGGAGGGATATAAGGCATTGTGAACATGACAAGAGAGGAGGAGGAAGAGGAGGAGGAGGGGAGAACTGAGAGGTGATGCACTAACATGATTAATTTCATTAGGGAGCCATGGCAAGGCAAAGCAAATATAAATGGAAACTGTGCAGGCACACAGGGAAATGTGATTTTAATTAAATTCAAAGTCTAACAGCACAGACATTTTTCTTAGCTTATAATACACACATTTACAGTACATAACAAAGTCCTGCGTCATGATATGATTTATATATATATATATATATATAAACTATTGTTATTGTTCTTTTGCATATGTATCTCATACTCCTATATAATCAGTATTATTTAAAAATAGACATTGCTCCTATATTATCCTACACTATTTCATTTCCATCTATCCTGTTCACTGTTCCACTCACTTGTCACTTTAACTGATCTTTAATTAATCTACAATTAAACTGAACTTCTATACCAAAGGGGTTTACTGATTTTGGTTAACACATTAACACATTAAATGTGATGGGCATTTTCTAGTCTAGTCAAGGGTTAGGGTTATAAATGTGTTAGTATCACACTTGGTTGCACAGGGTGTTTGGTATTGAACATCACTGTTAAACTACCTCAACCAAGAACTCCACACTGGTTCTCATATGAAAAAAGATCTTCCCAAATCCATCTTTCATATTTATAACATCACTATTGCTGCTGATGTAGAGAGTCCAGAGTCCAGTGTCTGTGGAAAGTTTAGTCTCTGCTTTTGTTTCTTGACAGAAATGCTAGTCTTATGAAGACAGAAAACACATACACATAACCACAGTCAGTAAGTTGTCCCTGTAAAACATAGGAATATATAGAATAAAGAAACAATACAGTAAAGTATGTGTTAAGCCCATATAGTAGGCTATGACATTGTGTCATTTCGTTCTGTACTGACTTGTACTACAAGTCCTAAAGCACTGGTTGTCAAACTGGGGTCCGGGGACCCCCAGGGGTCCACAGCACATTGCCAGGGGGTCTGTGAAAAAATTTGCTACAAAATAGCATCTAGCATCAAACAGAACAGATGAATGTAAGCCTGTCTGGTTACATTTGTGTTGCGATTATGAAGGGGTCCTTGAAAAAATTTCTGCTTCATGAGAGGTCACCAGAAGCATCTTTTAGTTAAGGTTTTTCTCTTATACTTTCCTGCTTTAAGGACCCTCCTATAGCTAATTAGATATGTGGAGCTGACAAATTACTTTACCCACTAAGCCCTTGATCTAGAGGGCGCTGTTACTCCAACATAGGATGAATTCCTTTGTGGACATACATAATCTTGCCAGCTATTATGCACAAATATTCAAAATATCATTAGGCTGACTACACTGAAATGAGAGAAGACATGCAGATATTGCTTTTAAACTATTTACAGGCCAACCAGATTGTCTACCTGCACATGTGTAGAAAAGCAGAAATGAGTGGATGTCTTTAATGCTTTATTAAAGGCTTTTGTAAATTTTTTCCCAAGCAGAGCGCCTTTGCAATCTTCAATTTTGTTTTTAACTGATATATCTTTAATATATATTTACTGATATTATTTAAAAGAATATGTGGTACATGCAGGAATTTATTAGATAAACAAGCATAGATCAGCAGAGACATTTACCTCAATTAACTGATAAAACAGTGTAATTATTTAAATCAATAATTACTTTTATAAACTCCTTACTTGAGCTAAATAATGACTAGTCAGACATGTTGCAAATCCATATATTAATCTATTCACCTCTTCAAAGTTTATACACTTTTAAAACTGTGATATAAGGATACAAAATTCTAAACAATTATTAAGGTTTAGCATTAAGCAATTTAAGAAAGCAATTTAAAGAGCAAAAATACAATCACAAAAGTTGTTTTAAACAATTAAATCTTTGCCTTCTGGGACAGAGAATTTGATGATCTGAAGTTTGACTGAAAACAAAAGAAATGAATAGGAATTAAATATGAAACATTAGTATTCATTCATATTTTATTATTATTATTATCAGTAGTAGTAATAGTAGAAGGTGTCAATTCTTAGGTCCACATCCAACATTCTAGGTCCTTGGAACCCTTTATTACAGGGATGCTACACTGGATGCACTAAGTCAAAGGCGGAAATGCCATAACAGTTAGCTTCCACTATAATCGATGGAACTGGCTACACCCGACAAGGTAGTGCAGTGAACATTCTAATAAGAATTCCCAGTCATTTCAATGTAATCTTTACGTGACTTGACTTAACACTTCCATAAGTTGTAGCCCCTAGGGTAACTTCTAAATATTAGCCACATTGTGTACATGCAGCAGCACGGTGCTTTCTTCCTCGAATTAACAAAAAACAAAGCAGTGTATTGACTGCATCATTGAATTAACCACACATGTACTAACCATTTATTCTAACATTATATATATTGAATCAGAATCAAACTGTAATTTAATAAGAACGAATAAAGAAAGGATAAGCATTCTAATGTATAGCCTGCCCCATGTATCCACTACTGAAGAATTGAAGAATTTTTTCAAAATCAATGTATGAACCTCTGGACATTACGATTAATTACTACTCATGATAAACACAGCATCCTGTAAGGCTAATATTTACAAAGCAGACATTGATGAACTCATCTATCAAATACAAACAATAATATGTAACGATAGTACAGAGCCAACTCTAGCTACTTATTTGTGATTCCTGCAAAGGCCTACTACACCACCCTACCTTTGTGAGTCCACATCTTCACCAGCATCACCACAGCAATCATGATGAGGAGCAGAGCCCCCATGAACGTGGCAAAGACGGTGTAGGGCAGAGATATGTCTGATGCAGATGAAGCAATGAATGGGGAACAGAAGCACAACAATTAGTTTCTACAGCTTTAGACTGCAGATTCAGGGAGGGTGATATGTGATGTCAAAACACTTAACTTGCTTTTGTATTATTCAATGAATATCTCCTCATGATCTCATGACAATCTGTTAACTGTACACAGTGCTGGCTCCATTAACAAAGAAAGCTGCTAACCAATAAACACTTTTTAGCGTTTCTCAGGGAGCAAGGGGTCAGCTGATTTAGTGTGTTTGATTGATATACATGGTTATAGTAAGTAAACACTGTACAAAAACATCTGGGTAACACTTTCTATGTACCCAGCATTCATAAAGCATTATACATGTATTTACAAAGGATTATAATCTATTCATAAAGCATTATACATGCATTCACAAAGGATTATAATCTATTCATAAAGCAATATACATGCATTCACAAATGATTATAATCTATTCATAAAGCCTTATAAGTAATGACATTAGTTCATAATTGTTTATACATAATCAGGACTGTACTCATAATATAAGCCTCAACAACTTGCAGTTGCAATGTCAAAAAGTATTATAAGCTTCTTTGGCTTTTGATACTGGGCCACTTTACTTATAGTCTGTAATGGTGCCTTATTCATTTTCAAGTAGTGTTCATCTCACTTTACTTAAGAGTATGCACTGAGCACTTGTAAATCTGCATTATTTGGCATTAGCAATTGGGCATCCAATTGACACATTGTAAAAGCTTTATAATGCTTTGTGACACTTCAAGTTGTAAATGCTTATAATATAACATTAATGTCTTCAAAGTACAGTCATGGGAATGTATAAACAGTTATGAACACTAATGACATGAGTTATGAATGACTTTATAAATGCAGTATAACCCTGAATGTGTTTATAATGCTTTATGAATGCTGCTTTCACAGAAAGTGTAACCAACATCTGTTTAGAAATTCAAACAAATGTGGCATCATCCAGTACTGTTCACACCATAGGCCTACTATCTTTAACTATTCTGTAGAATGCCATACTCACCTTGACTGTTCAGAGGTTTACTGAAGGTGTACACATCACTCAGAAGGGTACTGCTGGGTAGTTTGCTGACACATGTGAAAAAAGCAGGTGAGGACACAATGATCTTGAAGAAGTATTCTGTACCACTTCTGAAGTCTGGATATCCCAGTGTGAAGTTTTGCTGTCTCATCACCACATTCAACTGCAGTCGGCTTTGACCACTGACACGACTGACACGATGTTGACAGGAAACTATGACTTCATCCCCAATGCTGCCATCCAGTCTGTACACTTTAATCAGTGGGTTTGGCAGATCTGAAAAAAAAGTGCAAAAATAAGGATATTCTAAGTGGGTCCTACTGTGTGTGTGTGTGTGTGTGTGTGTGTGTATGTGTGTGTGTGTGTGTGCGTGCATAACTTGAAAACAACATGTTAAATTTATTTTAAGGTACGTCACCATATCTTGTCCTGCTACAAATAGATTTGGTGAAATGCATGAAATCATACAGACCTGCATCTGTATAGTAGGATGGTTGAGCTGTGAAATAAAAAAAAAAAAAAAAATTTTTTTTTTTGTGTGCATAAAACAGTCAAAGGCTTGTTGAATGTGTTAGTGTTAATTTAATTATTTCTCTCTCTCTCTCTCTCTCTCTCTCTCTCTCTCTCACACACACACACACACACACACACACACACACACACACACACACACACACACACACACACACACACACACACAGCAGTGTACCTTTCAGCCAAGGATAACCATGCATATTAATCAACATACAAGACTTTACAGGTTATTCAGCCATCTTGGCGTTGTAAATCTGCCTTACATTAACCTATATTGAAAGTAATGTTTTTTATACTATACAAAACATTCAAGTCAATATCAACCAACTAGGTCTCATCCAGGGCCACCATGAATCCGCAACAGACAGAGAACTAACTTCATCAGAAAATTTCAGCCCTACATGTTTATTTCAAAAAGGCAAGATCTTGCTGAAATATAAACAAAATATATGTATCTGCATCTTAGATTATAAGAAAAATAATTTTGTAATCATGAAATATCCTGAAAATCATCAACCTACTGGGTCCCATCTGATTCCACCATGGATCTGTAGTGGACAGAGAATTAACTTAATCTCGAATTACAGGCTCAAGATTTCAAATATTTCAAGAGTGAATGTAATCTAGTATGTATGCAATGTAATATATTCACATACTTCGGGTTTGCCAGTTATATCTTGAAGCTAATGAATAAATGAATAAAAGTCAAAATTAACAGAACACTTCAATGTATAATAATATATATAATATCCTTGAAATAGTCAGAAAAAGTATCACACCATCATGAAATAACATGTAAAATATTTCCAGTTTAGAGAGAGCTCTGACATAAGATTGTAAACTGTCAACCTACTCGGTCTCATCCAATACTTCCTTGGACCTGAAATAGAATTAAATTCATTTGTAATGGTTTTGGCTACCTAACATAGTTAAGATTTATTTAGGTAGAAATATGAGATGCTAGTATTGTGATGGAGTTAAATACTTGGTGTGGTCCAGTCATATCCTGAAGTTTAGAGGAAGAAGAGTCAAGACATGAGTTTGCTGATTATTAGATTAAGAAATAATGTACTAACATGATGAAGTTTAAATAATTATTTTCTCTGTATTATTTGATTCAAAAATGACAAAAACTTTCTTTTGTGGGTTGTCTTAAATATTTAAAGCATATTTCAAGAAGTTAACTGTATGGAAGTTTAAGATGTTGGATACAACAAAGTAATGCAGATTATGTTTACAATAAGTTGCCAAGTCGACCTACTGGGTCTCATCCATTGCCACCTTGGACCTAAAAGATGGAAAATTAAATTCATTTGAATTGTCTGAGGCTTACTATTTACAGACTTATTAAGGTAAAATGTGAGATGTAGGTATGACATGACAGGTAAAGCATGAGTGAGAGAAATATCACACATTAAATAAACAAATGGAGTCTCACGCACATCAAGATCAATACATGTCATCCAGTGTCATTGTAGAGGTGAAATATAAACAATCTACTTCTTAGGGAACAGAATATTTCTGACACTTAATGTAGTACATTCCAGAACACTTTAAAAGTATTAATTATGTATCTTAAATGTGATTTGCAGGTCATTGAATAGTCACATACGTGGGGTCCCCCGATCATAACCTGAAGCAAAAAGAGAAAAATAGCCATGGTTTGATTTAAATTAAAATATTCTGTTAACCTACAGACATCATTGTAGATTATCAAAGCAGTCACATCACATGATAAAATATGAAGATATGGTGCTAAGATCCTCAGAAAAATATGACCAAAATTAGGAATGTGTGTAAGGTGGCCTTAAAAGTCATTTATTATATTTCTTTGTACATGGATTTTATTGCATGACATGGCATGTAATTATACTATTGTCAGTTCTACTATATTGGTAAAGTGCATTTTTGACAAACAGAAGCAAGTTCTAATTCAGAGAAAGCTCTGACAAGATAAAGCAACCTACTGGAGCTCATCCAGTACCTTCTTGGACCTGAAACATAGAAAATTCATTTAATTTTAAATGGCTTTTAATTGAACATTTCAGACTTATTCAGGTGGAAATGTGATATGCTGGTGTAGTGATGGGAGTTAAATACTTGGGGTGGTCCAGTCATATCCTAGAGTTGACAGGAAGAATAGTCAGGACATGGACAGTTTGATAAATAGAGATGACATGCAGTGGAAAAATGTGACTTACTGTTGATTCATTATTTTTTAAGAAAAATGTTTAAAAGTTATTCAAAACTTATTTCAAAAAGTTGTCTGCGTGCAAATATAAAGTGTGTGATACAAAGGAGTTGTGTTTACAGCAGGAAGATGGTAAAACAACTTACTGGATCTCATCCAGTACCACCTTGGACCTGAAAAGGGAGAATTTGATTCATTTTAAATTGTTGCTGTCTGAATATTTTACAGATTTATTAGGTAGAATTGTGATATGTATGTAGTGTGATGGAGTAAAGTACTTGGGGTGGTCAAGTGATATCCTTGAGCTGAGAGAAAGAAGAGTAAAGACAGGGTCAAAGTTTGATAAATGGTTGATAAGACTAAGAAGTAATGTAGTGAAAATGTGTTGATTAAATTCACTTTACACCTATCATTTTACGCTTAATAATTAAAATCACCTAACTAGCTCACTCAGTCAATGGTCTCTTGGAATAAATGAGTACATTTGGATGGGTAGAGACATGAACACTTTGAGTTGGCTATTATTAAAAGTCTCTGTATAAAATATCAACATACTTGGTCTCCTACGCCAATCTGAAACAGATAAAGGTAATTTTATTACAGTGCAAAACATAAGGGGAATATTAATATAAATGTATTAAAATTTATATGAATGTGAGACCAGGCAATAGATTGATATGCTCTATATCTGTCTGTCATGTAGTGACTGCTTTAGCAGTTCAAGTGTCCAATTGTTATGAACAAACCTGAGTGAGAGTGAATGAGATACAAACAAACATGTTAAAGGGAAAAGTATAAACTCAGCGCAGTCCCTTTCATCGCTCCCATCCTTACAGTCTATATGTAAGCAGATGGACTTGTGTGGGAAAATGGGTGCAATTTTGGGACCAGAGCAGTGGGGGAGCTGGCACACTCAGTACATGTTGTACTGAGTGCATGTACACAAGGGAAGAAGAACACCCTATATAAAGTGGGCCTGTAGAGACCTCCCCCTCTTGGTCTCCTGTGTATCAGCTGTGGGTAAGGTGGATGGCGTGCAGTTTCTTTTTGTTGTGTTGGTTCATTATGTTTGTGTGTTGATGTCCACCAGAGCTGCTTGTTCTGATGTGTGTAGCAATACGTGTTTGCCAATTGTCTCAATGTAGTGTGTTTATATCTGGTTTCTGTCTTTGTAGTATTAGTAGTGAACATTCTTGCTCCAGTCTTTGTATTGTCATTTTTAGTGCTTATTTTTCTTAGTTTTTGTCTCAGTCAGGGTGGCCGACCTGTGCTGAGGCCCTGCACGTTGTCCACTTCCCCCAGGTGGTTCAGCCAGTGTTCAGGGATAGTTAGTGATTGTAACTGTTTGTAACTGACTGTAGCTGTTTTAAGTCATTTCAATAGTTGTATACAACTTGATAGATTATTAAAGATAATTTCTACTATTTATTGTAGTCAATGCCCAGGGAGTGCAGCTGCCTATGACCCCATCTTTTTGAGTGTGTGCAGTGTAGTGTAAACTAAAGAAAACACTGTCTTCACCTTTTATTGAGTTGCTGTGTTCAAGCTTGCATTGATTCATAGTTTCAGTATGTCTTATATCTGTGGAGTGGGTGGCTGCCTCTGACACTTTCTCTCTCTCCTGTAGCTGGCTATTAATAAAAATTGTTGTTTATTGATATTTTGGATTTTTTGGTGTCTGTTATTCAGTTGGTTCAAGAACAACCTGTTACATATATCTCCATCACAGACCCAGCTCTAGCTAATACAGCGTCCATTTCTACACTGTTGGATACTGGTTATAATGGCAAGCTGTGAGATGCCAGAAAGAGGTCAAGATGTCATAACAGGAAGGGGACCAACGTTAAACCCACAGCTGTATATTTACCATACACAGTGGACTCAAGGGGCTTTTTGCTTTTTGATTTTCCCACTGTAACTTTTCTATGGTGGAGCAATTCAGAATGACACATGAGCATAGTATATTGGGGAATATAACGGCATCAACCATGATTCAGCCAATCAGTCATGGACTGGAACTATCCATTTTAGAACAAGAAATGTTTTTGTTGAGACAGGTCATATTTGTGAAATGATTAAAACCTCACCTACCTGCAGTGTAGGATGGTTGAGCTGTGAAAATGTGTGCAAAATATATTATGCTTGCTCATATTCTCACATCCAAAATTGCCCTTAGACAAATATTTTGCCTTACTGAATCAAAGATTGTGTATAAAGTACGCTGACAACCTAGCAATATAAAGAGTGCAAGATATTCTGTATATCATCAATTTACTGGGTCTGATCTGATGCCATCATGGATCTGTAGCAGACTGTAAATGAACTTAACCTGGAACTGTCCCAGGCTCAATACTCCAAAGAGTTCAAAAAGGAAATGGAGCACAATGTGAGATGATTGGACAATGTAATTAATTCACATACTTGGGGTTACCCAGTCATATCTGGAAGCTGAAACGAAGAAAAGTTAAAATTAATAAAACACTTCAAAGTAAACTGATCAGTGTACAGAGTGTACAGGAAAAAGTATTGTTCCATCATGAAATTTGTAATTTAAAGAAACCTCTAATAGAATTGAAGAGGATTCAAAAATAAATGATTTTATGTAAAATCATTTAAATGATAGCGTTAAACTATGTTGCTCTGATAATCCCTCTTACAGTATTACACTCAGTCCCATCGATACACCAGAAGTCCAAAAAGCAGAGGTACAAAAGATTTACTTATGATGTACTGAACAACACAAGGTCCAGTAACTGTTAGAAATGTTATATAATATAACATCTATAATGTCATAAGTATAAATAGATGCCTTGAAGGCAGTTGTCCTGACCTAGCTTGACAGTGAGTTTGCAACAGTCTATTGTAACATCAGTTAATATAATTAATTTTCTAAATTGAACCATTTTGGGATGTTAATTATACTATTGTCAATCATGGGTCGGTTTCCCAAAGCCTTACCAATGCTAAATTGTTCTTAAGTTATATCTTAACCTCTAAGTTTATGACATAATTATCATTATACAGCAGACAGCAATTACAGCAGACATTAGCAATGACATTGTCTAGAAACTCACCCCTCACCAACACTAGATACATCACTATGTACATACAGCACATTGAGTCCCTTACAGTATTATGGTTTGTATGCTTCTTTTTTGCTAATAGGAAAGTCATTATGGTCACTATTTATTTGCAATTGCTGATATTAGCCTACCAAATGTATTGTGCTTGTTAGCTTTTAACTATATTTGTAAGTAATAATGCAATGTTTTAATGTTTTAATGTGTAATAATTACTGTGTATTAATATCACTTTGGACATACAGTATATGGCTACATAACCATTATGAAGTGAACTAATATGCATTTACACTTACTAGACCCCATCCCACCAGGAAAGGGGGGAGAGAGAGAGAGAGAGAGAGATTTATATTGAAAAAATTAACTTGAGTAAACATATACAAAGTATGTTCTGTTACTTTTTGTCCTGTGTGGAGTGATTGTATTAATGAGATGAGTGCCTATTTGTTTTATCAATAAAGCAAATATGAAGCTGAATTGGAACTCACTGCAGCTCCTCTCATCACTCCCATCCCTGCAGTCTCTTCCTCCATCACAGACCCAGTGTTGCGGGATGCAGCGTCCGTCCCCACAGTTATACTGGTTATTGCCACAGATGGCACTGTCTGAGGGGCATGAGAGGTCAAAGGTCAGATCAGAGTATCACAGTACATGATTTACAAAAAGAATGGGTGAATACACCCTTTGAGCTACCAACTGCCAACTTCATTCATGACCTCGATGGTGCTTTTTGTGATGTTTTATGCACTCTGAAGAACAAAGTGGTGTCTGAGACACACAAGTACTAAAGTCAGTTTTTCACTGAACGGTATCAGCTTGACTTCACTCTACTCAGTTTGGTTTTGGATGTTTCGTCTTCCACTGCGCAAAAGTACAGTTTAATTAAACTGGTTGTTATAGCGATGTTGTAGTAAACTACCCTAGTGTCACCAACGTGGAAAAGATGGTAACAACAATCGTGACGGTGAATGAATTTCTAAGGACTTTGTTTCATCTTGGTAAGTGGCTGTTTGCAACATACAAACTCATTTTTACGTCTTCACAACAGTTTATAGCTGTTTATAACAGCCGGGTTCCAGGCTGGTGTATGATGTACACATCCGTTTGTTTTTTTTTACGTTGGTCAAATAAACCATCAAACATGGCATGAGCCGTGCTACTCTGTGCAGGTTTTTCTTACACGTAACAAACATTATTCCCCCTGTCAGCTCTCCTGTCATACTAACAGACAGCTAATTGCTTAGGGTTTGTTCAGAATGTTAACATTATTAGTGATAATAACGACATTCAGTAACCTCCAATATTTACACGTCATCATGTACTATTGGTTCAGCTTGACTGTAACCTCGACAAAGGTAGTACCAGAGATGATACCAGGTAATATGTACCAAATTTTTGTAATGGAAAAGCAAAAAAGCGTGTACAGTTGAGCCAAACCGAGCTGATACCAGTCAGTGGAGACGTGCAGTCGAAAGTGTCACTGAAGATGAAATACACAGAAAATGTTTAAACCTTTAATATATTTTTAAAAAAGATTAAAAGTATAGGGTCACATACTTGGGGTCAGCCAATCATATCCTGAGGCAGAAACAGAGAAACAGAGATTGGTACACTTAACAGATTGGTAATAAGAGGGAAGTTTTGTGGTCATGAGTTGATAAAACACGAGTTAATAAACGCGAATTCAGTTTCATTCAGTTTAGGTTTCGCTTAATTTTGGGGCGCCGTTGTCATATTGCATATACTGTGACTGTGTGATGATGAAGCTGGTAAATTAACTTAAAAAAGCATAAAATGTTGCCTGGTGTACTTTTAAGCCTTCAAGCTAAACTACCCTTCTACACTCCACTGAAACATAAAGATAACACATATAAGTTGACCTAATCAACAAAGTTTGCGCACAATTTGCTGTGCACTCCCATAATCAGGTGTCAGTGGTATCATTGAACCAAAGATACATTATACAAAACATTTTAGTGTAGCCTATGGAATGAAGTAAGGTTACCTTCTGGCTACTTTAATGTGCAGAAAGAAACAGAGGTGAATATTGAAATAAAAGATCTGTCAATGTATCTGGGACGATGATGGTGATGAGTTAAGTTTTTTTGACACCCCTCCCCCTTCTTGCTTCACATCCTCACTCCTGTCTGCACATGCTGCATGTCAGTTTTCCTTTTGCAGGGTGGCAGGGGAATTCTCATGAATATTAATAAGGGTACTGCTACCTGATTGTCCAGTGGCAGGTCAAAGACAGTGAAAGCCACAAACATCACATTTTGTTAAGACTGGTTGTCAGGGGCGCTGCTAGACATTTTGTGTCCCATGACAGAAAAAAATGTTGGGCCCCCAAACACTGATTATAATATAGATAAATGTTCTCTGGGGCCCCCTGTCAGTGCCAGGCCCTTAGAATCATCTTAACTTCCCCCCTTGCGGCGTCCCTCCTGGCTGTGATCGCAAGACTGAAAGACATAGACAGGCAGTGAAAGCCACAAATATTTTGAGATGACTGGCTCCGATTGCAAGACTGAAAGTTACTGAAAGTTCATTTGCATTTCCGGTTTAGTTTAACCTACATTTCATTACATATTTATTCAGTATTTATTTGGTAGCCTAATTATTTGGCAATGTGAGTTGTTATAAGCTGTTACCATGATTTAACTTTTTACCACAAAATTGCCCTCTTATTACCAATCTGCAGAGTTACAAAACAATTAGGCCCAAACAATTAGGCCTAATATTGCTCCATAGTATTATTTTTGATTATCATGTAGTCACGTGATTAAAATCTTACATACCTGATGTGACAAGTGGTTGAGCTGTGTGACACAAATAAAAAATTAGTGAAAAGTAAAACTCCTATTAGATGAAAACTACTGTGAAGACCTGTTAGATGTCCCTACAGTTCACAAAAATGTCTAACTTATTTTAATATGGCAGCACTTTATACTACATACTCATCACAGTAAGAAGCTGCTTACTATAATAGCATATTAGCCGTGTCCTAACTGCAAGTGACGCAAGTGAATATTAGTGAAAATAATCAGTTTGATTATGTTGTACTTTGTTAGAATTTCTGAACATGATGTGAAGCAGTGCTGCACAAAGCGATGCAGTGTAACGTTTTCGGTAAACTTTTGTTGCTTGCCCTGGTTCTATTCTCTTCCAGTCACTCGCATGGCTCTGCTAATTTGAATGCGAATCTGTCCGAACAGAATGGCCTATGTAATGGATTTAATGTAGACAGAGAACATTCAACACCTCACGACAACCTGATGCTTGCTTACAGTTAGGTCAAGGTGTTACAACTGTTTATTGATAATAAGCAACAAAGCAGGGAATTATTACATCAATATGGCATGCTCACCTTCAGTTATTCTTCCTTAACAACACTTAACACTAAGTATAGTACTATAGTATAGTACTATAGTACTACTATACTAGTATAGTAAATCAGTCTAGTATGTATCTGATCTTGAATAACAATGTTCTAAACTCTGCAGTCATAAACTTATTAGGAAGTCTTACAATATACTGTATACAATACACTTTTTTTTTGGCGTACATGTTAACCGCTTCGGTTATACAAATGCATTTGATGAATACCAAAACATGTCATTAATTGTAATAATTGTAGATATTTGCATCTATAACTGTTTATACATAGTCATGATTGTACATATATGGTACATATATGCATATGGTTTTAAATTCCAACTCAAACAGGTATTAGTATTCAGTCCGTTTACAATATTTATACCATTACTTTTGACTCTTATATATTACAGTAGGGCTGGGCAATAAGGCCTAAATTTATACCACAGTATAATTTCAAGCATGACGATATACAGTATATATTGCGATATATTCTTCATATAACTTTAAAATATTTTTTTTTCTCCAATAATAATGAGCTAATGCATTGATTTCGGAATGTTTTGAGCCATCCATGGTAAACAGAACATAAATTAGGCTACCATACCTAAATTAACCTACCTGTAAATGACTAGGTTTGCATATGACTTTTTCTTTATCTGCGTGAAGATGTAAGACAGCTTAGGACAGGCGGATCTTTTTTGCTACCATTACATGATGGTTAATAAAGTCTCTGTATGAAATCAAAAGTACACGTCTTGTGTTTGTACTTGTGTTAGTTTGAAAGTGTATGCCTACATTATATGAATACATAGGCTAATGCAAAACCAAATCTGTACTGCACTATTGCGGTAGGCCGGTGTAATAAAAGTCTCTACTCGTTTATACTGCCCACCCCTATATTACAATGTCCTGGTTAGTGTGTCTGTATCATGAATTACAGGGTACAGTATGAACGGTGTACCAAGTTGAAATAGCATGTACTTAATGCCATATTGTTTGCAGAGTGGGCCTACAGAAATAAGTGTTTCATTTCACATGTTCCCACAATCAGGAGTACACCAAAATCCATTGTGAATAATTTAACTATATGGTAACACTGTGATACACACTTAGTTACACTTTAATTCTTGGTGTCGGTGCATTATAACAAGGGCACTGCACTGTAACATAAAGTGTTACCGACTTACGCATTCTGCTCTACTCACCCTGCCCAAGCACTTTTCTCCTACCGTCTGGAAAAAGGCTCAGGACTATCCTTACAGGCACAGCAAGGTTTAGGATCATTATGCTATGAGACTAATACTCAACATTAACTCATTAACAGACACTGACATTAACCGCTAACCCTTTTACTATTTTTATTCATTTATGTATGAACGAGAACTAACATTTCAAGCATTCAGGGCATTCAAGTAAGAATGTCATTGTAACTTGTGACGGCAATAAACCTTGAAACCTTTGAACAAAACTACAGTAAGTAACCAGAGCAGGGCGGTTGTTCAGATTGTCATTGTTTAGCCACAAAAATGACCATGACACAGAAATAAATACAAAGGCATATAATTGGAATAAGCATCTACCTTTTTCAGGCCATATCAGCAACAGTACATAAATAGCAAAAAACTGCATTTCGGTGAGAATTTGCCAAACCGGGTCTTCCTTGGCAGTGAATCTAGTCGAAGTAAAAGAAATGTGAAATCAGACACTTTGCTGTTGATCAAAGTGTTTCCTGTCTCTCTTCTGTAAAACTGCTTTTGTACTTTCCTGTTCGGGTCAGGTTTCTGTGGTTTAATCTCATGACTTCTCTCACGGAAAGACAATGTGTCTTTGTGAGACCACTGATAACTTTCAGTTGCTATGCTGTAGACTTTGATCGACTGCAATGAAAAATGTCTCACCCACTCCAAAATGTCTCATCCCATCTATTTATCTGTCTGTCTATCTATCTGTTTATCTATCTACCTATCTATCCATCCAACTATCTATCCATTGTGCTCTTATCTTGTACCCTCTCATCCTATGCGATTGGTTAGAAATTGAAAGTTTATAACTTTTGGTATGAGATGGTTTCTACAATCTGTCATATCTAACATATCATTTGATCAAAAAATTCCAGCAAATTGGTGCCATTTACTAGCCAGGCTCATCTCTCATTTCGTTCCACCACTGCATCAGGGTTCGATATGTCGGCTTAGGGTTAGAGATTAGGGTTAGGGTTAGAGATGGGTTAGAGATGTCTTGAACAAATTCAAAATTATCCTTGAGTGGTGTAAAAGAATGACTGGGTTTACATGCACTTCAGTATCCCCCTGACCCGGTGTTGATAATATTCGGGACATGGTGTTTAAATGCACACAGAACCACACTTTATATCCGATCATATTTGAGACACAGAAGTATCCGTGTGGCGCAATGGATTGTAACTGCACAGACTGAATGAGTCTTGCCCAGCACCTGCACAGACTTCGACTTCGACAGACTTTTTTTTTAGCGATAGCCTATGATCAAACTAAGAAAATTCACTCATAGGCAATGCTGGGCAAACATCAGTGTTTTTCGATATGTCAACATCAGATCTGCCAACCTACATTTTTTTTTGAGTAGCACCTCATCAGCAGAGAAAACAATGGCATAAAATTGCCACCAAATAGGCTATCGGTGTCTAACTGATTCTGGATAGTATGCGTCGGAGTCCTCAACATTTACAGGCCAAGGATCCCCTGACATACAGAGACTCAGTGGACATACCACAAATTACCTAGAATTTCACATGGAAGGCGCTCTAGTTTCAGTCAGGTCAAGGAGGTCAATGCTGATGTGCAGCCTCTAAGGTCAGGTCACTTATGTAATCATTGGTTATCAACAAACTAACATCTAAGACTTGTTTGTTGACTACACTCTTTTTACACAAATTTTACAATTTGGCAAACCACATTAACTATGACTGACCTCCTGGGGGGTCACAGAGCCCTCTTTTTATACATTTCATTTTTTGTTGACCTATTTACAGTCTGAAAAGAGCTGTCTATGTTTTTTTCTCTACTGATATTTTTGTAATCAGTAATATAATATTCTAATGGTTCTATCCCTCTCAATTTGTCAGACTTTCAATGATCAATGACAATAGCAGATATTTTCTTTATGACAGCATGAGAACTTCATGCTATTCTTTACGTGTGCCTATATGGGCCTATTGACATTTGTGTTGCTGTCTCTTTTAATTTACAACTCTACACTCTCGAGAGGTCAGCGCTGCTGCTGCCTCTGTGCCTTAATGGTTCTCGCTTGATATTTCTTTTCATACTGGAGGGCCAAGGAGACTGAATACTGTACTATGATTGGTCTAAACTTTTAGCTGGCAATCTTGCAGTTTGCAACAGCACTGGAGCCGTCTAAATTCAGGTTCTTTTCAAATTAGGCAAACTCACCAGATTTGTCTACTTTTAAGCGGCAATGCGTATCAGCGTATTTCAATGTCAAAATGCGTGATTGCTACGCAAAATACAGGTTGGCAGGTCTGCAACACTTGTTAATGTTGAAAAGAAAGGTTAAAAATCAGTCACTGTGCGGTGGAAATGAGAGAAGCGAATCACTATTATGTTTGAGTGTCACAGTCGAGGCCAACCTGCCCCTTTGACACGCAAGACTGTAGCCTCTATGCAGACCTCTATGGGCAATGCATATAGTTTTCTGCCTTGCAGATAGCCTACAGTGTATTGTTTGCACTTTCATGGAAAATTATTGTTTGAAATGGTAACCAAAAACCAAACCAAAAGCTACTACGTAAAATTCAAGTGGATCTACATGCTCAGGAGGTTACACAATGTGTGGTGTTTCGGTGTGCCCAGGATGGATGACCAGATCACTGAAAAAAGAACAAAACAAAACAGGAAACAGGGAACTCAAGCAACACTTAGGCCTATATACTCGCTGTGCTAGCTACGTAAGCTGTGGTCATAATAATGGAGAGGTAGTGGACTGTGGAGATATTTGCTGAATGGGCAGGAACAGGTTACAGATCAAACTATTAGTATGTTCGCCTTTAAGTACCTTACCCAAAGCAGACCCCTTTTATACTCAAACATGCTGTTCCAGTGGCAGTGTTTTACCCGCAGGGTACTGGATTTCATGCCCCCTTAAACTTTAAGTAAGGGATAATGTATTGTCCGCCGGTCATTATAGGGCAACATTCCCTGTCGGTTCCAAGAAGATGGTTCAGTTAGGATGTCACTATTTCTCCGAAGCAACATTCTTCAATTATGGGTGCACTACTGACTTGAGAACAATGCCCATATAAATTCTCCTGCTGTCGTTTCTGACCTTGGTTTTGATGTCTGAATGACAAAGTCTGGAAAGAAGATGATGCAGAAAATTCAAGTCTTAACTTGATGTAACATGTTGAAGCATGTTGTCATGAATGAGTAAGAGAATTAAGGTCAGATTATCCTTCCGTCACCTTCAGTTCATGTTTATAAAGAATGGCAGGAAATGTGCAGTTCAGGAATAGAAAATGTCGAAAGAAGGGTTACTTTCTTCACACTTCACTTCTCTCTCACACATCCTCAAACTACTTCTGTAAGCTTGCTGTAGCCATGAGGTCAGCACTGACAGACTTTTGTGTTTGTACAATACTTATAATATCAGTAGTGATAGTCTGCAATAGTCTGTATATGTCATTCACTGCTATGTAGTTACAGTTCAACAGAAACGGTTGTATGAGTGTAACACAATTTATTGTAAAGGATGGTACTACAGACTAATACTGGAAGTTTGTTTAGAAAAGGCTTCACATGAGGCCCAGGCTACAGTTTGGGTCCGAGAGAGAGAGAGAGAGGAGTCATTTTCACTTGAGGTAGAAATGCTTGTATTCTTTACAAAAATGAATTTCAATAAACATGTTATTTAAGGGGAGTCATACAAAGTGCATTCTGTTAAATTATTGTCCTGTATGTAATGGATATGGCTAGTGAAATGAGTGCCTATAGCCATATCATATGAACTGGTATAAACTTAGTAGACTCCATCTTGGCTGAAATAGAGAGAGAGAGAGAATTAATTTTTCAGTTGATGTAGGGATGCTTGTAATGAAGAAAGAGGCATAAGGATAGGGCACTCATACAAAATTCATAGACTGTTATAAATACATGCAAATGTGTTACACTTTACTTAACCCCAACAATGAAACATTATGATGAGGTGTGCTGCATTATAGATGCATCCATATGAACTTTACTTTACTTAAAGCACACATTGACAGCTTATGATCCCACATGGAACATTATAGCAACTTATGAGCCCTTACAACAGTTGATCATCCAGGTGTGTGCATAGAGGAGTATTAGTAGTTATAATGTATTATAAGCCCCATCAGCCAGCCTGTAGTTTATAACCAGTCATGAACACTCATAACACCATTGGATTTATAAGGCATTATAAGCTAGATTTATAGTTATTTATAACTGTTGATATAATGCATTATAAAGCATTATGAGTGTAGTCATAATGCATTTTGAGTAATTATGATGGGCATTATAGTTTGTTACGAATGCACTCATAATGCGCTATAGATATGGTCCTCATAGAAAGTGTTACCAAAAAGTCATAGTCAGTGGGGATAGTCAACAGAGTAGCACCCAGTGAGCTACTTTTTGTATATAGAACTACTAACATCAATGATGACCTTGAAAAAAAAATGTTGTGTCTCATGGATAATTAAATGATTAAAATGTCCACATACCTGCATTAGTAGTGGAAGATGGGCCTGTCGAGACCATAATAAAGTCACCTTAAAATCAATTTTCATGACCATGATTTCATATCAACCAAGTTACAGTTTTTTTCAGTCGCTAACAAGCTTTTGTCCGATCATCAGCCTCATTTTCAAAACTGATACAATTTGCACACCATTGGTCTGTTCTGGCCATATGGTTGACACATTTCTTGCTCTTTTCACACTATATGTAGTCAATGACTGCATTTCTGTAATGTTTACATGTCCTTTACATATAGGATCACCCCAACACCAAAATTATACATCTTTTATGTCTTATTTGCAAATGCTTACAAACAGCATGCCAGAAATGGAAATCTAATGTCCAAAACCTTAAATACATTTTATTGTATTTGGAAATTTGAAAAAAAAAGTTAGCTGCTGAGAATAACTGTAGGCTTGTGCATCTGCAAAAATTCTTGAACAATTTCTATGGAACATTTATTATGTGATGTAAAATGTCTGACTTATTTTAGAAATTAAACACATCACTGTAAACACTTGCACAAATATAATTGGTGGTTACTGTAAGTAAATGGAAGTCAATGTAGTCCATGACGTCATGGAAATACATGAAAATGAATGTAGTTTTAGAAATGCCACTTATTAGCCTTTTGAAGGTCAGTATGCTCTGACTGACTACGTGTTCAGTGTGTAAAGAAAACACATGCTAGTGTTTGGTAGAATTATTTGATTATGTGCTTTTGATGAGAATACTAACTGTTTGGCTAATTGGTTAATTGGGTAAAGTATTTTAAGTATAGGTCAATGCTTGTTAGTGATTGAAAAAAACTATAATACTCAGTATATAATGCTATACTAACAGTATAGTATTATTATACTAACTATAATAACAGTTCAGCCTGCAGTTTTTGTGAGCAATAACCTTGTCATGGATATTATGAAAATTTGCACATTAAAAAAAGACAAGGCTATTGTCTAAAGAGTATCTTACTTTTAATTCTGAGATGAGGTAGAGTATGCAAAAAATAGCCTGAGCCCAAGACCAGACTTGAGTACTAAAACAGAATACATACATCCAGAGAGCTACAATCTCTGTATAAAGCCACCAGTGTCACTGATGACTTTGAGGGTGCTTAATGTCATACACAAATAACAAGCACAAAGCTTGTCTCAGGAATGATAAAATAATTAAAACCTTCTCCTACCTGCAACAGTAGTGGGAGGTTGTTGAGCTGTGGGAAACAAATAAGAAGTGATAAAAAAGCCATGCCTTCACTGTTATAGTCATTAGGGGTTGCTATCCACACATGCTGTTGATCCATACAACTTTTATGATTACATGACATTATTCTCAGGTAGGCATATACCAGTTCACTAAGGCCTGGCATTCCATATTTACTCTCTTGCCAGCATAAACAGCATGCACAATTAAACTCACGGCAGTTGCTCTCACCACTCTCATCCATGCAGTCAAAAAATCGGTCACATACAAACATCAGGGGAATGCACTGTTCGGCTATACATTGAAACTGCCAAGTTAAAGTGCAGGCTCGAATTGTCAGAGAGGCCACATTAGAACCTCAGTTAAGATCACTGCAGGTTTCCAACAGGTAGCTTAGGAGCTCCCCAACTGCTTAAGAGTAGCCCTCCAAAGCGTCAAAGGACATATAAATAAATCTCATAGTCTCAGAACGTGTGAAACCTGTTAAAATCTCTATGAAGTCAAATCCAAACATCCTGCACTGTTTGATTCAAAATTATTCTTTACCAGTTTTGCAGCTTTCTGGTGAGATTTGATATTAGTAGGTTAGTGCACATGAAATTTAGCTATAACCATGGAAAATAAAGGGGCCAATAAAATTCACAAAATATTTTTCTCCCCACAAATTTTGTGTTTGTATGATGATGTGTGTAAGATGGTAAAGGATGTAACATCCATCAATAATACTGTAAAACAGTAGTAGAGAGCTCTCGGCCATGCTGTTTCTTTCAAAGTAGCTCTCAGAGCTATTGGAGACCACTGATCCACACTAAAAGGAGATTTAAGGTTTCATCTAGGTCTCAGCCATTAACTGGTTAGGCCTACTTATGAGATAGTGCTCCTGCTGCTAATAACTAAAAAATGATTGGCAGAACAGGTGGTGCATATTAGACATGTTCCAAAGTCACTGATACACAAGATCCCATCATGCACAATTTAAGATGGTACCAAGTTTGTCATGCTGTAATTGTAGGTGTAAGTACACTGTAACAAGGACACTGTAATATAAAGGGAATATCACACTGTAATGTTAGAGAATTCAGTAATATTGTATAACTAATGCTGTTCTGACATCTTTTTCAGTGTGTCAAATGCCAGAGCAGCCAGTGATCGTTTTATCGTATAGCTACTTCATGAATTTAATGAAGCTTGAAGCATTAATGATGTTACCGATACACTATATATAATATGGACACTATGTTAAAACATGAATATGTAACAGAAATGCAGATAAAGGCATGCGATTGAAATCAGTATCTACCTTTTCAGCCTTTCCACCTTTTTCTACCCAAATCAGCAACAGCACATAAATGGCAAAAATCTGCATCTCTCTGGGAAATTGCCAAACTGTGTTTCTTGGCAGTAAACCCAGTCAAAGTAAAAGAGACCTGAAACCAACAAATGTTGCTTATGTGTTCAAAGAGCTTCCTCTCTCAAAACAAAAGTTTTGTCCTTTGTTGGGTTGGTTAGGTTTCTGTGGTTGAATTTTAGTGCATCAAAGTCACACTGTTGACCTTTGAATTTGTCTTTTGCTTACCTTTTGAAAAAAAGTAAATAATTTGCATTTTGGTTCATGTTAAGTATCAGTGAAGTATCAAGTATAACTTAATTGTGATCCTGCATTTCTCCAGGCTGCAATAAAATGTTGTGGGAAAGTAGAAGAAAAAAGCATTATGGGTAGTGATACTGCACAAGCCTTGTTAGGTGACTCCTTGGTTTTCATTGGTACAGTGAAAATAGTTAGTTTTGTTAAGTAGGCTCACCTTTAGTTACTACATACTCTCAGAAGCTGCAAAATGTAAAGATGGACAGCAGACTTTTATTAAAAAGTTTAATCAATTAAATTTTTAACTTAAAATGAAAGACTTTTTAGTACAAACAGCAGAGCATGGTCCTCTCAGGTGTGGTGAGAAATCAAGCCCTTTCCTGGAGATGAGCATGTGTCGTACTTAACCACACCTTGCCAGGTGTAGACCACTGCATTAATGGAGCCCATGTCTAACTAAGGTTATCCCGTGCAGTCCAGCCAGGGGCTTGAACCTCACAACAACCCCGGATCAGGAGGCGAACACCCTAGCCAGTTGTTTGAATAGCCCAGACTTGAGGTGTTTGGAGGGAGGTTTAATAACATTCCATACACAGCTGGCTTCCGTTACACATACACCACCCAAAGATCGTTGCATAGCCACTGCAACGCTAGTGGGGGTGCAGAGGGGTGTAAAAACCCTATTCTGAAATGTGTTGACACAGGATGAGTTGCAATAGGACTTTTCCTCCTTTCAACACTTCCATCAGTTCTTTGTCTAAAGATTAACTTCTTCACAAACAGTATCTACAAAAGATCTGCAGTTACAGATCCACTGGATCACTGCCCTATGGTGAGTAAACCAAATTTTATTAATCATTCATTGATGTCATCAGCATTACATTGGGGAATTTCATTTACATATGTGGCCCTTCCTATCATACACTGGCTGGAGAAGAAGAGTGGTCACTTAAAGTAAATTCCAAGCAAAGCAATTAAAATTGATGGTAAATGATGATAATGAAATGGGCATTCTAATCTAATCACACAAGGGCCACTCTTTAAGTTTTAAGTTTAATTTTAGTTCCTATGCAAATGAGACATTGTTACATGTAGCTGGTGTTTCATATATCAAAACAGTAAATTAAACAAAAAGTAACATTAAAAAAAAAAAAAAATTGGAGTTGACGAACAACTGACAGTGTTGACAAAGAACTGTAGAAGGGGAAACTGCTGCTTTGGAAACTCTTCCTTGTAGAGAGTGACCAAACTCATTAGGCATCAGGCATTAGGCAACTTTGGTAACCTTATCTTCAAATTATAAAAGCAAATTTATCTACATTATAGCAGATATGAATACACTGCCAACTAGTTATGCAAAACGTATTCTTACGGTATGCAAAAAACATTACATGTACTTCTTAAACATATTACATGTAAAAATACCTAGAGGCTATAATTTCCCTTTTTTTTCATGACACTGTAGCTATGTTGATAGTTCAATCATGGCAGTAATATATCCAAACAATAAGCCTATGTGTACAAGAAATAAGGAGAAGGAGTTCCCCAGGCATCAAAATATTGCACAGAGATATGCAAGTTCTATCAGCAAATAAAGTTTCATGCATAGAAAGTGTTTTAACATCGGGTTTGGGCCTATTGTCTTTTGATAGGCCTACTAGAGTGACCTCAAGCAAGACACTTATATCCTTTTTAAGGACAAAGGGGACAAAATGGCATAAGTGTTGTCCTTCAGTGTCTTGCTTGAGGTCACTCTAGTAGGCCTATCTAAATGGTAGTATTCTGGTTATCCATTACAAAAATAGTTTTTAGGAGGATCTTTCAGCTCCATTTCAGCTCCAGTATGAATGCCAACACCGTCGTCTGACAAAATCTGATGGAGTTGATCAATATCTGATGAAGTTAATGTCTGATGGAGTTGACAAAATGTTTGTTTTTGTCATCGTATTCAAGACTTGCTCACACTGATAGTATCTCAGTAGACAGGTGATTCTATAACCCAAACTAAAATGCCAATATCTCTTTAATGATTCATAATTAAGATCGTCATAATTGGATGGTGGTGTTGAGCTCCGAGCACATTAGAGCTGTGACTGCAATCACATCAACATTGTTAGTACCAAATATTTTGGAAAATTCATTTTACAATTCCACCTGTGCTACTTTTGCAACCACCAAAAGCAGGAAGTGCATAAGGGGACCTCGGGTTTACAGTTTACCATAATATGCCTGATTTATTTATTGAAAAAAAAACTGATGGAGTTGATTCAAAATGAGGACACAACTTTGATAGGCACAAAATAGGCAAAACATTTAAAGTTACCCTAATAGTAATTTTTGACACTGTATGGAAGTATAAAATTCCTTGTGTTTTTCTTTACCACTTTTTACATTTTTATTTATTTTGACACCTTCACTTTCAGTGCACAGTGGCAGTATTTTAACAAATAATTTATAATAAAATTATTAAAATAAATAATTTACAAATAAAATGATTTATGAAATTAAATTAATGTGACGAGTATACACAGAACCTCAAGACTAAACTTTTGGTGTCCTTTTAAATTTTCGATTAATTTTTTTTAATACGGAGGACATGTTTTGTCGCTTATCCCAGGAATGACTGATGTATATGTTTCATCGCCTTTGGGCAAACCAAACAATCACACAAATAAAACTTTCCTGTTTTACTCCCCATCTGTATCTATGAAGATTTCTGATCATCTTTATTTAGCTTTTGACACACAGGTTGTGATGGCAGACTTAACAGGGACACAGAGTGTGGATGTGACCATCAATTATTTGAAGACTCGCAAAGGGATGACTATGGCTGGTGAAATAGTAAGTTCAAATAGGTCAAACAGGTCACTGCAGAGATAAAAAGGGAACAGCAGTGTGTTCTGAAAAACCTTTCCATTTCAACTAAGATAACTTAAAGCAGAAATCCACTGTAAATTAATCTATAACCCTGTTATTTGAGGTCACCAAGTGCTGTCAGAAGGTAAAAGAACAAGAAGATTTGAGTCACCGAATAGTGAACTGGCAGGCCACTAACTGAATGGTGGTGGTGGTGTGTGTGTGTGTGTGTGTGCGTGTGTGCGCAGTTGTGAGGTACATGGCGGTGGGGGATGAGTGGTAGTTGTAATGGTGGTGGAGGGGTTAACAGTATGTGTCCATGAGGGTGGCTATAGGCCTGTGTTGGATATCATGATGAATACCATGCTAATGCCAGATTTCTTTTTATTCTCCTTGAATGTCTGAATACACAGCTTCTCTGTCTATTTTCCATTGTTGGCAAAACTGTACCTGTAAATGTGGGCTGTTACATCATTGTACCAATTTCTGAGTTGGTCCTGGGGACTATCATGCTAATGGTCTTTACAAGGGGATTGGAGAAGAATTCCTTTGAGGCCCACTGGCTTTTCTGTGTAAGTCTTGAAGCACAAACGTTAGCCATAAAGATATTTGTATTAATTGTTGATTTGATATTTCCTGTAAATTAGGTCTGACCTTTGTTAGGTCCTAAAAGGCTCTTGTGTGTTTGTTTACCCCTTAGGACCTCATCAGAGCTGTTACAGGGTCAGTCTTGCTGCTGATCACCTCGATCCAATGTGCGGTCCTTTTGATTTCCAACTCGCTTCTATCGCTCATAGCGGGAGAGGTGAGTGAGGGCAGTTGACTGGTTCAAGTGGAGCATGGTAGCTCTAGGCTTCTGAATTTCTCCTAAACTCCTTAACTGGGTTCAGTTTGATAAGTATTTCAAATGAGCTCACTGATTTGTTTGGAAAGCTGTTTAACCTTGAAACTGTTATAAACTTGATGAAGTTGATAAACTTGATCAAAATTTATGACCAGATGTTCTGTTTTGGTAAAGCTTACTCATATCCCATTATCTTTCAGGTTTTTGCAATATGTGCAGGATGCTTGCTTGGTTATGATGCATTCTTACTTTATTCCACAATAAAGAATAAAAACCTACCCCTAACTGACAATTATCCGTCTAACCAACATCCATCTGGACAAGAGGAACAGACCCAATCTTGAGGTACATGCACTAAATACATCCAGATATTGCTGTACTTGATGTTTCTATACTTCACTTTCCATTTTGATGCCATATGCAGGATTTACCATGATATCAGGTATTTTAACCAAACCCATTTAAGAGGTCATTTAAGTGGTAAGAGGTAATTCATTTCATGTCATCTGTATTTTTCCACGTGGCTGACATTTCTTGCAAAACTTCTACAGGGCATGTGTATCTACCCTTGAAGATCACACAACCAAATTGTGACGCAAGGACCACATCAAAATATTACAGGATAATTAAATGAGTTTTGAGTCTGAGTCTGCATAAAAAATATTTTTTGACAGTTGACAGTGTGTGAAGAATTCTTTCAGATAGATGTGTGTGTTTTTTTTTTACAAATTAGTATAGACTATGTACTACTATATGTTCAAAAAAATACCTAAATCAATGGTTACTTCCCCAATATTCTATTTTACTTCCCCAATATTCTATTTTACTTCCCCAATATTCTATTTTACATCATGCACCCTTTGAGTGTCAGAGTGTTCAGTTAGGATGTCACCATTTCTCACCATTTCAGCATTATACAATCATGGGTGTGCTACTTGAAAGAGAGCCTTACAGTCTCCTGTTGTTGTTTCTGACTTTGGTTTGAATATGTCTCAAAGAGCAAAGGAAGACAATCATATAAAAATCCTTGCAAGTCAATTACAAAATGTGCATTTCATGTATTACAAATGAAACATAAAATTGTTGCCAAAGTGTTAACATGACATGTGGTCATAATGTGATCTCAAATTCAAGTGCTGGTCATAAATATTGTAAATGTTAAGAGAGCTCTCTCTCACACCCACATCTATTCCTGCTAGTGTGCTATAACCATGAGATCATTACTGACATTGTGTGCTTATATAATGTTTATAATATCTGTAGGGTTAGGTTTAGGGTTAGATTTAAATCATGGCCTGATCACTAATACATGATTTTTTTTTTAATGCAAAGACTTGACCGAAACAATATGACTTCACACCTCCAGTCCAGTCTGCACCTCCATTCCTCAGTCCGTAATTATCCTTAGAGAAACACCTCTAGTTATGGAGCCCAAATTATTGTAATTATGTACATTATACAATATAAAAATATGCACAAAAACAAATGAATAACCATGGAATTATTCCAAATGGATGGTTAAGTGGCAAACCATTTTTGTGGTAAGTTATGCAGGAAGTAGTGGTAAACCTTTACTGCTTCCTCTAGCTTCTTTTTCAGGGTCATCACTTAACCTGCTCTTATGGCTCAGACAAAACCAACGTTCAGGGTAATGTTATTTAAAGATTGTGAAACTGCGCACCACAGTTTGAGAACCACTGATATGCTATTTTGTTGTCCACTAACACGCACGCACATGATTGAGGTTCATCATAATGATCTTATTTCATTGCTGGAGCGCATTGTTATATGCATTTTGAAAAACTTATTTTAAAATGCCTATTACAAATTAAAACATATTACATAGGCCTAGAAAACAGAGAAAATGCTTGCCATAAATAATCAAACTTGTGTGGTATCTTCCAAAACACATAATGTCACGTTGTTGCTTATCTTTAAAAAAGAAAAAGATGGAATGAGTTATGTTACGTATTTTACAATATAGCAGTAGAATAGCATTCATTCAGTACTGTTTAAACCACGAATAAGCTATAATTAGCTATGTATCCTACATGCATAATGTTTACAGGGTAGACACTGATGAAATTAGCTGGTTATTTAAAGGGTGCTCAGTTGTACTAAACCTTGCATTGCATTAAATTACTCCAATCCAATTGCACTGGTTCCCAGACCAGTATCGTATCCAAAACACAATCATTCTACTGGTTTACAAATCACTTTACAACCTGGCCCCTTCCTACTCATCTATTCTTCTAACTCTATACAAACCATACTGCACCACGCAGTCTGGTGATTAAAACTCAACTAGAGGAAGACCATACAGCTCTGCAGATAACTATAGAGGAAAAACGAAGAAAGATAAAGCATTTAGAAGCAGTGAAGGAGCTTAGTGTGGCACGGGCAAGAATGATCAAGGGCTGGACATAAAATGAGAATGTAATGAGAACAGAAAGACTGTTGCAGTTACTTGATTGGCTAACCACAAGATGGAACCTGGAGAATCATTGAAATTTGAGGAGCAGAGTGGCCAGTTCCCCTTCTTCACTCTGTGAAATTCCTGACAAGAGAAGCGAAAATTGCCTGTAACTCAATTATATCATTGCAATCAATAAAGCAAGGTGAAAGCAAAGACATTGACCATAGGTTGTGTCTGTCAAAATGTGTGTCTTCTTTAAGTATGGGCATACTTTGCACATATGTAGTAAGTTTGTGGAGAAAGACATTCCAGACAGAGTTAAGTCTGTTCAAGCTGAAAAGCTATGCTTTGGGTGCCTCAAGTCAGGCCATCTCTCAAGGAGCTGCCACAGTAGGAGGAACATGGAACAAGTGACATCCTACCTGTTTGCATGAGGAGAGAGACAAAGGAGTGGAAAAGCCCAACCACAACCACAACCACAACCACAGCCAAGCTCAAGTAAAGTCAAATAATTAAAACCAAGAAAAGAATAAAGCAAAACTTCAAGCACTGCAACCCAAAGAAACCACCACAGCTTCTACTCTGCAAGTTATCCAAGATGAAGCTACTGTGCAAACAGCTGCAATAATTCCTGTCTGGCTTTTGTCTGCCACCCAACCAGCACAGGAGGTACTGGTATAGGCACTCATAGATGACACGACTCATGCTAAGTGAGTGGTGGCGGTAGCGTAGTGGTTAAGGAACCTGGCTAGCGTGTGAGTAGCCTGAAAAGTTGTGGGTTCGAATCCCGGCTGCCACCGTTGTGCCCTTGAGCAAGGCACTTAACCCTAAGTTGCTCTAGGGGAGACTGGCCCTGAACAATTGATAGTTGATGAGTTGTAAGTCACTTTGGATAAAAGCGTCTGCTAAATGCATAAATGTAAAGTAACTGATGCTTTGGAGGCGGATAAGAAACAAGTGAAATTGAAGTTCTCTATGAGTTTGCAGAGACCTTTCATGAAAGGAATGGAAGGTGAAAGAGTCAAGGCTCTTGGATGTGAATCTCTAATGAATCCCCAAGCTGCAAGTCACATGAGAGAGGCAAATGAGAACTATTAGGAGTGCTCACACTGCCATTCTTGACAAGTCAGCACAAAGATAGCTTCTCTCAAAGATTGTTCTTATGAGAGGTGATGGCAGTTGTCAATAGCAGACCACTTACAGCTGAACATTTGAATGACCTATTCGCACCTGAACCTTTGAGTCCACTATTATCCTTCCTCCACCTGGACAGTTTGTCAAAGAAGACCTGAATCTTCAAAAAAGATGGTGCAGAGTTCAGGACTTAGCCAATGAATTGTGGATTCTTTGGAAAAAGTAATATCTGCTGAGTTTACAACCAAGGCAAAAGAACAGAAGAAGCCTGAAGGTGAATGACATTGTGCTTTTGAAGGATGATCAGGCACCACAGAATGAATGGAAGCTGGCCAGAATAGCAGTGCCTGCAAAACAGTATTTAATACAGAGTTTAATAGCGTATGGTCCTTAACATGCAACCCAGGAGAAGCTTTTGATTGAGCCTGCAATGAAACAGTAGCGTGAAACACCAGAGGGTCAGATGATAGGGTGAAAAAAGTCAGACACATTTGATGAAAAGGGTAAACCCACAACTAAAACCGTGTTTCTTAATAGACCTGTAAATAAGCTTGTTACCTTGAGTGAGGCAGATTCAGATATTTGATGTTTTCATCATTCCTTGCTAAGTGGTAACGTTCATTGAGAGCTGACTTGCAACCGTTATTAAGTTTAGAGATCCCACATTATGATTGGTGTGATCCCACATTGATCCCACATTAAGATTGGTGTGATTTGGTGGGTGTAATTGTTGCTATTGTAATTTCCATATTTACCTAATATTTCATTTCATTTCGTATGAGAAACCTATTTTGAGAATTATCAGGTTATTTTGCAATATTTACATGCTTTCAGTATGTAAGTCTAAGGGTACTTTTATTTTAAAACCTACATTGAGCTGCAAGGCCTGTAGCATTTTGCCTAACGAGAGAGATGCGAGCACTGTCAAGTGTCAAATTAACATCCTGAAGTTAAAGTTACACGGTAAGGACTGAAGATAAGAAAACCTACAGATTTTCTTCTATAGCATGCAGCTAACAATGTATTTATTTGTCTTTATTTTCGTTATGAATCTTTGTACTTCCGTATACTGAATGTGTTAACTTAAGCTGCACTATGGTGTATTGCTAGTTTTACGGTTTGCGGAGGACTTTGGATGGTTTTGGAGAGTTGGAGCGAGGGCAGAGACCCTCAATAAACCTGTAAAAGAAATCATTGTGAGAATTGTGAGATGTCAGTGGTGTGACGAGGTAAAGTACTAGTGGTCCAGTTATATCCTAGAGCTGAGAGAAAGCAGTCAGGATCTGGTCAGAGTTTGATGAATGGACGATAAGACTAAGAAGTAAAGTGAAAATGTAATATGAAGTTGATTAAGTAACAATCAAAATTCACTCAACACCTATCATCTTACACTAAATCATCATCACTTAACTAACTCACTCAATGTATAATCTTTTGGAATAAATGTGGACATTTACGTTTAAACATGAAAACTTTGAGTTGGCTATTACAAGTCACTGTATATAATATTAGCAGACTGATATGCTCTGTACCTGCATGTGTTCTATTTTTTGTCTGGCATGTAGTGATTGCTTTAGCAGTTCAAATGGCCAGTTGTTATGAACAAGCTAGAGCAAAAGTGAGAGCAAGACTGAAAGAGATATAAACAAACGTGAAAGGTATAAAAGTATAACCTCAGTACATTCCCTTTCACTGCTCCCACCACTGGTCTGTTATCACAGACAAGCTTTGGTGAATACAGCATCCATTTCCACACTGATACTGGTTGTAAACACAGGCTGTGAGAAGCCAGAGAGGTCAAAGGTCAGTTCAGATTTTCAGTATGTGATTCACAAAAGGAGCATGCATTAGTACACTCAGTAAGACTACTTCACTAGTGACCTTGATGGTGCTTAATAGCAAATCGTGAACAAATCTAGTCTCACCAAGTGTCATTCAGTGTCATTGTGGAGATGAAATACACACCTTATTTATCAGTTCTTGAATATTTTTTACATTTTATGTACATTTAAGATATTCTTAAAAGTATTAATTATGTAGGTTAAATGTGATTTGCAGCTCATTGGATAGTCACATGCTTAGGGTCCCCCAGTCATGTCATGAGAGACAAAAAAGAGAGATAAAAAAGACCCAATAAAAACATGATCAACAAGAAGGTATATGTATAAGGGGGCACAACAGGAAGGGGACCGACGTTTAACCCACAGCTGTATATTTACCATACACAGTGGACTCAAGGGGCTTATTGCTTTTTGATTTCCCCACTGTAACTTTTCTATGGTGCAGCAATTCAGAATGACATATGAGCATAGTATATTGGGAAATATAACGGCATCAACCATGATTCAGCCGATCAGAGTCAAGGACTGGAACTATCCATTTTAGAACAAGAAATGCTTGTTGAGGCAGGTTATATTTGTGAAATGATAAAAAAATCGCCTACCTGTATAGTTGAATGGTTGAGTTGTGTAAAAGTGAAAATGTATACAAAATATTTAAAAAATATTATGCTCGCCCTTATTCTCTGACATCCACAATTGCCCTTAGACAAATATTTTGACATACTGAATCAATAAAGATTGTGCAAAGTATTTAAAAATATGTCTCCATGCAAATTTAAAGTGTGTGATACAAAGGAGTAATACAGATTGTGTTTATAGTAGTAAGAGGCACAACATCGGATTAAGGTGGATTAAGGAACAATCAAAATTCACTTTACACCTATCATGTTACACTTAAAGGAGCTATATGTAAGATCACTCCCTCTAGTGTTTCATGCTGGCATTGCAGCCTCGATCAAAAGCTTCTCTTAGGTTGCCATGTTAAGGACCATTATTAAACTATTAATTGCCTATTAAACTCCATGAAAATACTGTTTTGCAGGCACCCAATCTAAAGCAAGTAATGGTCTGTTAACGCGTCTTATTTATAAAGTGTTACCAAGTTTGCTTCTACACAGTATAGAGGTTTTGGTAACACTATGAACCCAGTATTCATGGCATTATGAACACATTCAAGGGTTATAATGCATTCATAATTCCTAATTATTGACATTATTAATAACATTCTATACATACTTTCAACTGTAGTATATTGTTATGTTATACGCCTACAAAGTGCTTGACCTCTTGATGCAAGGGAAACATACCACTTCTTGCCTGTAATTTGATTTTCAGATGTATGTGTTCATCTCATATTTACTCAGAGTATGCACTGAGCGCTTGTAACCCTTCATGACTATTCAACCATTTATTATGATCAGTGAGGAAATATAAATGGCATGTCAACTTGCATGGAATCATCTGGGTAAAATTTATTGCCTAGTAACACTTTTCAAGTTGTAATGTCTTATAAGTTAACAATGTAATTCAATTCAATTTTAAAGATTTTTTAAAATTTTATTTATACAGCGTCTTTTACAATAGTATTGTATCTCATGGCGCTTTACAGAAGGAGCACCCAAGAGCTACAGGGGCCAGGCAAAAACTCCCTTATGTTTAGTTTAGAAAAACCTAGGGCAGATCCACAACTCAAGGGGCTAACCCAACTGCCAGGGGGTTATGCAGGAAAAGTAAAATCAGTAGTAACCATGATAGACTACAAGTTGTCCATGGTTTTGGCTAAGCATCATAATAGTTCCAGAATATTATCCCATAATATTACATGATAGTCAATCCATAGGTGGTTATCAAGAATTATGGCTGGACAGTGTAGTAGTAGCAAGACATAGTGTTAAAGTTAAGGAGTGAGATGGATCATGGGGGTAACAATAAGGGTCCATTTGACAGTACCATTGTGAGGGGGGGTCAGTGACAAAGCCTCAGGGAAGGGGAGTCGGTCCTGGAAAAGGTGTCTAAGAAGGGCTTCTAGGGTGGAGAGTCGGTCCTGGCATGGGCCTCCCGTAGTATTGGTTGCTGTCCACTCAGGAGGGGAAGGGAGGCAGGGATTACACTCAGCAGAGATGATTGTGGTGTAGATGGACAGAGGAAGCAAAAGAGTTAGGCCGAGCTCACACATCAGTGATCATATGTGTCATTTGTGCATACATACACACTTATATATAAGTAAAGAGAGAGAGGGTAAGAGAGAGTTGTACGGTATGACACATGAATGGTTTGTGGCGGCACTAGGCTATAGCAGCATAACTAACCCAGCACTACTGCATGGATGGTCAGTGGCTGCCATGCCTCACAGCTGGGGGCAACAGCGGAGACAGTCCCTCCCAAAAGACCCAAGAAGAGTGATGATTTTGAACAAGAAGACCAGCATTCTGGGATCTTAGGGTTCTAAGAGGGTGGTAAGGGACAAGTAAGGGACAAGTGGCCATTGAGGGCTTTATAGGTTAAGAGGAGTATTCGACTTTTTATAGGGAGCCAATGTGAGGAAGCAAGGATAGGAGAGATATGTTCATATGTTGTAGTCCTAGTGAGTGTTCAGGCCACGGCATTTCGTATTAGCTGTAGGTTTTTTAAACAGGTATTACTACACCCAAAGAACATTACAATAATCAAGCCTGGAGGTAATAAATGCATGTATTAATTTTTCAGCATCCTCAAAGGATAGAAACTTACATGACAGTGAAAGGCCACTGAGTAAGTTTGGGTGAAGAGGTAGAATGTAGTTCAGCTGTTTAGGGCCGATCAACATAGCTTCAGTTTTATCAGAGTTTAAACACAGGAAATTATTAGTCATCCAGATTTTAATGTCTTTGAGGCAGGCATCAAGTTTAGTTATTAGCATATTGTCATTAGGCTTCATGGAACAGGAAAGCTGGGTATCATCAACATAAGAGTGGAAGGTAATGCCATGTTGTATTATTGATAACACATGTAATGTCCAGGATGTCCTCTCCAAGAGAATGACAGACACACCTTTGCTATGGCCTGATTCCTTAAATACTGCACTGGAACACCCTGTAATTAATGATGAAAAAGAAACAAGGAGTTAAGCACATTGCAGGAGCATGACTGCAATGCAATCCTTCCTTTTGCCACAATCATATATATATTTCCAATTATTTATATAAATTTGAGAACTTGACATAATACAAGTTTTTGTCAAGATATTTTTAAAATACATTTCTTTTGTGTAGAAAAATGGTATTTCATTGTGAATTCCAGATGTTCAGCTTGTGGTTGTGTGTAAGAGAAACTAGGGGGCTTCAAAGGACTTTCATTTCTGTTTTACCCTCACTGTGAAACTAGTAGCCCATAAACCAAAAATAGCCAATGCATCAGTTTCAGTATTTTTTTTTTTACAAACCCAACCCCAAAATGCTGTGTAAACTGTAAATAAAAAATGCATGCTATAATTCTTAAATCTTAGCAACATATTTGTTTTAGAGTCCAAGGACAATATATCAGTTGTGGAAACTAGAATTCTTTATTGTTAAATGGGATTTTTATGGTCATTTCAAATTTGAGGAACATGTCTCAAAAAGGCTGGTGTCATCAAAAGAAAGGAAAGGTTGAATAAGGCTACAGACAAAAAAAGGAGGGCACTTCATTGTTAATTACGCTAATGGCCAAGATGATTTTGTATAAAAAGAACATTCTTTCTTGTCCTAGATTTTTGCATCTGGCTGTCCTAGATAATAGAGCCCTATTGTTGGAATTGTGTATAGAATGCAGTTTGCCCTTGTTACCCGGTATTATTACATGGCTGAATAATGCCCCATTCATGGGACTTCCCGATGTTCTCTGGTCTGATATTTCTTTATAATGGACCGTTATAATGGAAAGTATAACCAAAGATCACTGAATACTGACCAAGATAGAGCAACATACAGTAATACGTTACAATGGGAGCAAACGTGAATAGTTCTGGTTTGCAGACCAAAGTCGAGCCTTAATAGGCTGATACAGAAGATCACTGAAGTGGTATAACAGACCACAGTTATAGTAGGGAGGTCAAGCCCAAAAAAAAGGCCTTTGACTTCAAGTCATGATGCAAAGATCCCTTTTGGTATGTAAGTACCTTCAAAAAATGTGCTTAAAATGCTATAGAGCTCATATATAGCTTCTGTTATAGCTGTAATGACAAATCTGTTGTCAAAGTTTGGGATCAAATTTTTGGGGTCAAGGAATCCGATAACATAGGATAATAATGTCATAATGTCATCAGAGTAGCTTTACTTATCTCTTCTTTCAAAAAAAACTTTAATTTTGTATTTAAACGGTGCAGCTACTTCTGTATTTTACATTTGTCCTAAGTAGCATGAGATTTCAACCATTCACCATTCCTGCAATACATCCCAAGTCAGGCAAGTTAGGCAATCTGCGGGACATGTCGGTCCTATTTTCTTGTACCCTTGTGTCCTTGTCTGCTGTGGGAAGACACAGCTAAGCTTGGCAGTGTGTGTTGCACAATAGCCAGGGGCATGTTCATGTCTCACAAGTTCCCTTTGTTACAACCCTGTCGGGTCTACACTGGCCTTGCCCCCTTGTACTCATGTCTATCTGTCTGTGTGAAGCAGGGTGTCTGGGATGCTGGGAAGTGTTTAGTGTTACAGTCCTTGATGAACACCAGTTTCCAAATGCGTATGGGCTCCCTCTCCTCTTGACCATCATCATTTTGTTTGTTTGAACATAACCCTAGACACACACATTACACTTTGCGTTTTCTTCACTATACTGACTTTTTTTTTTTACTTTAATAAATATTCTTTATTTGCTTTATTTATGTGGAACTCATGCGTGAGCCAGCATATGTTACACCTTGCAGAGAGCTTCTATTGAGCTATGAGCTAAAATGGTGTGAGGAAACATATTCAGGCTTAGCAGAGTGCACTGCATGACAGCCAGAGGCCTGTGGTCTTTCTGTAACTTTTTTTCTGTCACTTTCTGCTATGATCGAGGTCAGGCGCAACAGGCTCATGTGGCTGGGGTGTGAACGCTCTGAAGGAAATTGCAGAAATAGTTGTGAGCACTGCACTGTAGAGAAACACATTTAGACACGGCAGAATTTGCTTAATGATAGCCAGAGGCATGTGTACATCCTATAGGTCTCTATTAGCTGCCACTGGGCATCCTGGTGTATGCGAGAGGCAAGCGAGAGAAAGACAAGTCAAGGACATAGCTGGACACTTGCATTACATGGGGACAAGTTTAGGCTGGGATACATGGACAACGTAACATCCAGAAGCATAGGGGGGGAAAATGCACTCAGCTCCATAGGGATATCGCAAGCATCATACTGTGTGCCAGAGAGCAAGAGGGAATTCTGCTAAGGGTAGACACCCTACACGCCACACTATAGGGGGAAACACATTGAAGCTTAGCCATGTGCTGTCACTATGCCTGGCCGCTGCTACATTGTCCAGCCATAATTCCTGATAACCACCTATAGACTGATTACCATGTAATGTAAAAGTGGGATAATACTCTATTATGAACTATTATGAACCTTAGCTAAACCATAGGCAACTTATAGTCTGTCATGGTTACTACTGATTGTAATTTTTCTCCATGACCCCTGGCAGTTGGGTTAGCCCCTTGAGTCGTGGATCTGCCCAAGGTTTCTTCCTAGATTAACTGAACATAAGGGAGTTTTTCCTTGCCCCTGTTGCTCTTGGGTGCTCCTTCTGTGAAGCGCCATGAGACAATACTATTCTAAAAGGCGCTGTATAAATAAAACTGAATTGAATTGAATTGTTTTCCCACATGCAAGCACAGTACTGCTGAGCATGAGAATGCTGTCGTGGGTACAGACAGACACAATAAGGGCAACCTCCTGGGAGCTCACGACTCGTGAGATAGGGGTGCAAAAGAGCCAGAGGCATGTCAACATGCTGCAGGTTACCCTATGTCGAGCTTCTCTCAAGCTTAGAACCAAGCAACTGGTGCAAACGAGAACTGAGGGAGAAGGGGAAGATCTTGCACACTGCACTGCAGGGGAAACACATATGCAACATTCAGAACAGGTTGCAGCAGCCATCTCACAAGCTCAGGGCTACACTTTCAGTTTCAAGCTCTGTTGAAACTGTGCAATCTAAAGTTTATGTCTTGAAACTCTTTGCATAATTTGCAACTCTTTCATGCTCAATTCAGAATAAACTTGAGTTTGATGTTAAGAATGAGTTGTGTAACAAAAACATATTGCAAACAAATCATTGCCTGGCCATGCTTTTCAACGCACTTCTGCTTGTTATCATCTCCCCACAGTGCTTGTCTAGATTTGATCCCATTAAGTCTCAGGAGGCATTTTAACCTGTCCAATCAGCAACCTGAGGGAGGGGTTGTGAATGCAAAGCTAATGCTATCCGTAAAGGCAAGCTATAACTCAAGGACTGATCCAAACCTTTTAAACTTTTTAAACTTTTTAAACACCTCCAGCAAGCAATCGAATCTCACTACTGAATGTCTAGACACTCTGTACAAGACAAAGTGTAGAACGAGGGGCTGGTTTTATTATCAGGCTAGAGAAATTCCACAAGACATTAAAAAAAGAAATAAAAACTTAACTACAAGTTCTGCTGGAAAAACACTGGAAAAACTAATGTCACACTTATTCATTACACCATCCAATCAACAGACCACACCCATTTTTACACTGACTTCTCTAATGTCAACATGTCTTCTCTTTTGCACCAGGTGCAGTAATTTTGATGTCCCCCTCCTTCTTCCTCATCACATATCGATTGGTCCCTGTCTGTCTGGCTTGGGATTGTATTCTGCAAGCTGGTGTCAAGCTGGAATATGCATTGGTCTATACATTCCAAAGCCCAGACCAACTTAAAGTATTATTTAAAGTTACTCAAGTGTGTGAAATAGATTTAAAAAAAATTGGCATAGGCCAGACTACTGATGTCAGGGGGGCTACATCACTCTTGGCTGGTCAAGAGACCATTAAGACATCAGAAACTCCCCACTTCCTGGTATGAGGACCTCCTAAGATATATTTTTAAAAGCTATTTCATGCTCTTGAGTGTACTTAAAGTAATGCTTTAAGTAGGCCAGTGGATCTCCTCCCTTTTGACAAGAAATCATTTAAAAGTCACTATCCTACAACATGGCTCATTAGGCTCATGGTCTTCGTACTCTTTAGTGTTGTTTAGTGTTGTTTCTACAAGTCATTACTTTTCCTGCTTAAAAGGCTTACATTTCACCAAGACATCTCTTTGTTACTTCTGCTCAAACAAGTTATTTTGTGCCATCAGTACAACCATTAAAAGAGGAAGAGAAATTTCGGTCAAACCAAAATGTTCATATGACTTCCCAATTGTTGTCCTGTTCTCTGTGTGTCCTCGTTGTCCTTCAGAGTGTGTATCTTGACTCAGTCTTAACATAAAAATTAATTCAGAAAATGATTGTAAGCAGAGGTTTTACTGTTGTTTTGATAAGGACTCTTTTGGTATGGTTTATATCGACAACAAGTAAGTATTCTTTTCAAGACCATTACACAATACTTTGTAGGGGTGCAATCAATAGGGGTTTTCTCATCATTTTAGTGCAATTGATGAATGCAGCCTGAAATTTGCTTGCAAAGAATACTTTTATTTGTGTTTATAGTGATAAGTTAGGCATCCTCATCTCTGCATCAGAATATCAATATAAAGGGATCAGGTGGTGTGCATCCAAATCATTTATAGCTTTGTGAGAATGTCTATGTTTCTTTTTCATTCAAAGGTGGTGGGAATTTGACCACACCTTTATTTAAAAGGACCCTTTGACTGGTAAGACATGTTGGCCTTATAAGACTGATGCTGGTATCGGCTGTATTTAACAGGATTTAAAAACACTAACTTCATTTGCAGAGCTTGTAAGCAGCCATTGCGTTTACGTCTCAATGCTTTCTGGGTGAAAATATGACATCATCTGGTTGATATTGATAGTGTCTGTGCAGTAACAACTTGATTGCTGCATCTTCACTGGATCTTGATTAGATTCCATCAGGTGATGTCACTTTTTACACCAGCGTCAATCTTAAAAGGCCAACATGTCTGATTAGCCAGGGATCCTACCATTATCAGTCCTTTAAACAAAGTTACATGCTTGTAGCCAAAGCCTGAGGGCTTAGGCCTATCTTCCACTGAAACACTGGGGTAAACAAGCAGCACTATCCCTCTTGCCCTTGTAAGGAGATAAATTCTGATACATTCAATGGATGAACTTCCCCTCCACCATCTAGGCAGCTGGGGTTGGTGTTCATTGTCCTTCTTACTTGTTACATGTTCATTACTATGTCACAGTGGGGCTGCTAGAGAGCCGGGGGCAGACAGTCAGGAATGCCAACACACATTTCATTTATTGGCAGCAGTGGGTCCTGGGATCTGGGAACAGATTTGTTGTGCATGGAAATTTAAGGACAAAATCCCTGGTTTCCATGGTTAATATACAGGTTTTATATACTGTATATAATGGCTTACACTTATATACTATATACTGGCTTTTTAGTTACATAGCCATACAAGAATTTTTCTTGACAAAAAAATAAGTTTTAAATGTATGTTTTTACATATTTTGTCTTAGCGGTATTGTAAGCACACATTTAAATTGTTCAATTGCACAAGTCACTGTAAAATATGGGGATTTACTGTAAGCATGTCTGTTTGCCACATTTTATTTATTAAGTAAATAACATCACAGTGTTTTGTGTTGTCTGTAATTGATAGTTGTAACCTGATCTCACAACTGATCACAAGTTGTAAGATCAGGCTCATTATTTGGGCTAATTTAAAAGGTTAAAACCTCTCTGAATTCCTCCAGGCAGTTCAGCCTGCAGTGACAGTGAGTATCAGTGTGAGGATGGACAGTGCATAACCCAAAGGTGGGTCTGTGATGGTGATCGTGACTGCAGTGATAGGAGTGATGAGAGGAACTGCAGTGGGGGTATAGTATTCCCTTTAACAGGTTTGTGTTTTGGTCTGTCTGTCTTGAAATTCAGGCCAAGTATGCTTAATCATCATTTTGAATAGCCCTGATCCTGCATCTTTAACAAAGGAGAAACATTAATTATACTATGAAGCTAGCCAACACTGTGTGGACTGCACAGCACAACTAGTTCCACGCCAGCTTGCAAGCCTCTTAGCTATGTATTCTAATGTATGTCTGTCTATGTATTCTAATGTATGTCTGTGTCATGTCGTGTTTTCCTTTAACATGTTTGCTTCTCTGTCTTTCTCTCACTTATTTTTTTCAATTTTTTTTTTATTCATTTCACATGTACAGCTCCTCAATGGTTCAGTAAATGAATGAGGAGTTTAGTTAACCAACTACTACTGAACTACTTGACAGAGCCTGACATTTTGAAAACATATAGTTTTCAGTTTAACTCCAGATCAGACAGGTATATACACCTGTATCTGCACTCACTTAAACACTTATGTGTTAAGTGTGAAAATAATTGCTTGTCATACTAGGGCTCTGTGGGTTCTTGAATTTATATGTGTGAATGCTACTATACTCATGCCACAGACTCCTCTGTTTCAAAGGAGAAAAGACAGCAGAAATGTGCAAGTTGCATATAGATATCGAACCAATTGTCCAAGTATCTTTTTTCTATTTTAGCTCCAATTTCACTTGGTGATGGAGACTTGGATCTTTATGGTGGGTTGATATAACTGAATAAAAATTATTATTATTTAGTAAAGCTTTTATATTACTTGTGAAGAATAAATAGATTTAGATTGAAGAAAACTCTTAATTTAGATCAAGTCAGTTGAAAAGCATTTTTTGAGCCAATTTAAAATAATGATTTACACCAAGAGTTTAAGTGAAATGCAAAAAATCAGTTTGTACTGAATGGTTTTTGAACATCAGGGCAATGTTCAATCTATATTATGAAAGTCAATCTGATGTTTCACTTTTGCAGTGTTCTTCTTTCCATTTCAGATTCAATTTTATTTGGTGAAGAAGACTTGGAGTATACTGATGGTGGGTTGATATGTTAGTAACTGAATAACCCTTAAAGGAGGGATATGACATTATTGAAAAAAAGTAAATACACAACAAAAAATGAAAAAAGAATATGGGCAATTTTATGGAAAAAAATGTATTTCCCATCCATAACGGCAATTAACTACCATGCTAAGGTATGATATGAATGATTATGAAAATTTTACATTTGCTATATTGACTGTGGAACTTAAATGAAAAAAATTGTACAAAACATTTCACGCTATCATTCACATCATACAAATGCCATTGTATTTGCCGTTGCGGATGTGACAAAAATTGGGAATTGCCTAAATACATTATCAAAAATGTTATACCCCCCTCTTCAGACCTCCCTTCAATGCTTGTTATCACATTGTTCAAAGTTTGATAGACTTATCACTGTCAGTTTGTTGGTTGTTGAACATATAATTATAGAGCCCTGCCAGGTGACAGATTTTTTCCAATGGGATATTTTAGCACAGAGCAGCACATAACTCTATAGTTTTACAGAGTTCTGTTGATAGAAATAGACTGAATAGCAAAATGGCAACTAACGCTAATCATTGTTGGTAAATTACATTTCCTTGGCAAGGCAACATGAGGGAAATTTTGTATGGTGTATTTGTTACACCAAGGCATTTCAAAGTGCATGTTTCTTATGCCCTCATCAGTTAGAATTAGTTGCCAGTTCACTATTTGCTCTATGTTTAGAATTGTTGTTTTGAGCTTTGATGACAGTGGGCAAAATATTGTATCAAACAAGTATTTCCTATAACACTTGAACCAACAATTAGTAGTAGCCTACACAAATTTCTATTGTGTACAATGTTAGTACCTGATGTGACATTTTTTTCTCTGAATGTGTCTGAAGACAACCTATGTAAAATAAACCAACAAATAAAATATATTGTACTATATAATAATCAGGCTATATAATACTCTCCTGGGTAAAAAATTGAGGCAAACATCATTTAGGACATTTTCCTCACCATGTTTCACAGTATTGTATGCATTGTCTGTCATCAGCGGAGAATGGGATAGCTTTTTACTTGTTTTTGTTTAGAAAACTAAGTTGTCTTTTAGCTCACGGTTCTGATAAACTCTTTTTGCCTCATTTATTGCTCAGGAGTGTATATTTTTCAGCTATATAAAAGTGTAAATGATTCTATTTTCAGCTCATAACGAGTGTGAGAACTAGCCCACTTACAAACATGATGCCATTGCCATCATGTTCATCTTCTGTACAGAAAAACACTCTGCAGTGTTTTATCATGTGGGGTAAGGATCTTTTGTGGGTAGGTCTGATATTTTTGACAGACATAACAAGGAACATCCACTTATGCAAGACATACCCAACCTCTGTGCCCCCCCAGTCTTCACAGGCAGTGCCATCTGTAGCCATGGCCAGGGTTATCAGTGTGAAGACGGACGGTGCATTCCCCTGAACTGGGTTTGTGATGGTGGTAGTGACTGCACGGATGGGAGTGATGAGAAGAACTGCAGTGAGTTTATACGAATACCACTACACATCTATCTATCTGTCTGTTTGTCTATCTATCTATCTATCTATCTATCTATCTATCTATCTATCTATCTATCTATCTATCTATCTATCTATCTATCTATCTGTCTGTCTGTCTGTCTGTCTGTCTGTCTGTCTGTCTGTCTGTCTGTCTCCCAAGAGGTTCTCACACAGACTGATCTGATATGCACATCAATTTGATATCAAGAACAAAGCAACACACTGATAGTAAAATGATATCAAATCAGTGGGGCAGAAAAAACTCTGGGCTCTGAAGTTGCTGCGGTTTTTGTATACAGCATTTTTTGAGTGATGAGAACAACTGCAGTGAGGACAGGAGCGCTGCCAGGGGATGGGGGAAGTTACGATGATTTTAAGGGCATGGCACTGACAAGGGGTCCCAGAGAACATTCTCACATTATAATCAATGTTTGAAGGGCCCAAAATTATTTCATATCATAGAGTCCAATAATTCTAGCAGCATCTCTGAGTGAGGATTTTGTCCCTGTCCTATTTCTCCTCCCTTAACACTAGCACTTGATTTTGAGTGCTCTCCAAAGAAACATACCCCTTGACAATGAAGTGAGCAGTGTAAGAAATAGAAATATGTACCTACGAAATTGACACCACTTCAAGCAAATTGGCGTAGCCAGGTGTCTTCACATATGTAGGCTAATGCACAGACACGTCTTGGGCTACCTATAATAGATTTCACTCTGTTTGAAAATAACAGCTCATGTCCACAGGATTAATATTCATATTTCTCCGCCTTGTATTAATGTCCTGAAAATAATGCATGTCGGAATAGCCCCAGGATACTTTTGTTCACATAAACGCAGGCATATGCTCATTAATTATTGGAAAAATTATACCTATTTGGTTCAAAACACTCTCGGCAGATATTTTTATGTCTACCTTCAGCATTTTTCTAACATTCATGTTCTGACTCAACAGAATTTATATACATGTTCCTGTAACTCTTAAAAGTATTGTGACAACCTACCCTTACACAAGAACGCACAAACCCGAGTGTTAGTGCCAAAAATGAGTGGAAGTGGTTGAAATGGGACAGGACCATACTCTTCCCTTTAACTATCTCTCTTCATTTCTTCCCCTAGTCAAATTCAAAGTCAGACCTGGCCTTAATGACTGAATCAATGAATGATTTTCCTTTAAAAACTACCCTTTTTGTTGTCTTTCAAGGTACTGAGGTGCATGACATTTTAAGGGGGCCTCATTTTTCTCCATGTAAGTAAGGTATTTTTTTATTGTACAAATGAACAATATGGACATTGTATTGCCCATAGTCCAATGCTATTTGGATATAGTACAACCTCAACAGTCAATACACTATCACATTTGTCGGTAACACTTTCCAGATCGGTAATAAGAGATTTCATGTAATTTTTATGAAAGTACATACATTCCTAATGAGTAATTACTGGAAATGAATACTGGATCTTAGAATTTCATTACTGCATTACAAATCTTGAAATCCATTAAATCTCAACATTTTACAAAGCAATTCCTTTATTACTGACCCATTACCACAACAAATAGTAGGTTATTGTTCAGAAATAACAAAGAAACAATTTAGTAATTATTCAGTTGTAAATTCAGTAACATGATTTATAGTGCCTATTATTACTGATCTGTAAGTACTGTGTTACCATTTTTCATTAAATTACATTGATCTAATTTAACTGACAGTTTCAAAGCACTTTTCTTGTCCATTTCAATCTCAATGAAAGTACGTTGTTCGTCTAAATTAAGAGTGATTTTCCTCTAGTGCAAATCATTTTCATCGTGACAAAGAGAGTTTTTCTTATAAATACAGATGATATTTTGCATGGCGTGACTGGGCAGAACAAAATGCTAATACTTTGAACCCAGTACTCATAAAGGAATATCAATAAAGCATCATCACAGACAATAAGTAAAAAGGTATCGGTAACATTTTCTGTGAACCCAGTATTCATAAAGCATTCTAAATGCATTCATAAAGGGTTATAAAGCATTCATAAAGCCTTATAACTTGTGACATTAGCATTCATAATTGTTTATACATTCTCATGACTGTACTTATAAGGCACTGATGTAATCATATAAGCCATTACAACTTGAAGCGTCACAAAGCCAAACTTTAGTTATTGTCTGTAATGTTGCCGTATTGATTTTCATGAGTAATTACGCGTTCATCTCACTTTACTTATAGTATGCATTGAGTGCTCAGAACTCTTCATTATTTGGTATGAGGAATTGAACATATAAAAGGATAACTAACAAATTGAAGCTTTATTATGCTTTGTGACACTTCGAGTTGTAAAGATAACATTACAATGCATTATGAGTACTTGTGAATAGAACAGCTATGAAGACTAGTTACACAATTCTTTATGAATGCATTATAACCCTCTATGAATGTGCTTATAAAGCTTTATGAATACAGGGTTCATAGAAAGAGTTACCAATATTTTTCTCTGTGCTCAGTAGATGTTAGATGATGTAGCATTTGCATAAATGTAAGCACTACTGTCACAATCTCTCTTAAATCATGATGCTTTTGTATGCCTGAAGATACCTTTTAAACTAGAAATATCAAATGATTTTCCTTATACATTTCAGCTTTCATAAAACCCAATATCAGAGTGATCAGATGGAAGGACAGTGATAGCAACATCATGGTTGGATGTAAAACCAGTGGTCACCAACCCTTCTTGACTGTTACGGGAGGAACCAATGTCACCCTTATTGACCCAGATGTTACCATAGACACAACATATTTATTTCATTTAACTGTGAATCCACCAGTCTCCATGACGTGCACAATCGAACTACATGGGGTAAACATAACAAGTGAAGAGTACACACTTATTGCACAGAACACAGGTAAGGGGGTATATTGCATGGAATAATGCAACCTTTGGCACTGACAGTAGTCGTTATAGATGTAATATGCAGCACTGAATGAGGGCTTTGCTACGTCCTCACTTCTATATTTCAAATCTTTATTCACAGATTCAGGGCCAAAGATGTCATCGTTGTCTTTATCCTACCAGCTGTTTGCAGGATTCACTGGCCTTGGTCTCATCGCTATGACCTTAGTGGTTATCATGTTCACCTTTAGAGGAAAACAGACATGTATGTGACACGTAGTGTAGTGTAAAAAATGTACTTTGGTATGAAATTGATCTTGAATATAAAAAATTTTTTGTAATTGATAAGACAATTTTAGGTTGTTACTTCCTGTCATGTGCCCATATTGCGTACTGCTTGACACCATATCGGTTCACTAAATATTCTTATATGTATGTTTGTAGCAGGACCAGACAAAACCACCAAACTCAACATCTACGAGGAAACCATCACAGTGTAATCGTTTTCAAGAAATCCTTTCATCTAAGTTTAATGTCTTCAGAGTTCTTGACTTAAGACTGTCTCAAAAAGCAAGAAATATAACAGTCAGAAATGTCACTGTTACTTTTCTCTGGTTCCATACTCATACACAGGCCTTCTTCATCAGCACTTCAGCAAAAGTGCAATGATGAAATGATGCCATTTCTGGATGAACTTTATTTCTGGACTTTATTTCTGAATAAAAAACTTCTCTTTAGCAGTCAGTGCAGTCAGATTATTTGCTTATATTTGTTGTTTCATGGATGTCTTTAGAAACTGTTATTGCATAGCATTTACATTATTCTCAAGACTATTGTTATATGTCCAAGATCAGAATGTCAAACTACTTACTCTACTCATTTCAGCCTTCTCAACTCCCCATATCAGAGTGGCCACATGGATTGACAGTTTTAACAATTTCATGGTTGGATGTTTTCATGAGAACCACCAAAGAGGTCAATTTTTTTTGTCTGTTAAGCTGTTAACCATCATCAGCCAAATTTACCCAGTCTTGTGTGTGTGTGCCTGTGTGTTTGAGTACTGTTGAGTCATGATGGTAACCCTTTTCATACCTGTTCAATTGTTAGCCGTGGCAGTTCTGCTTGGATCTGCCTCTGCCGCATACCTCAGTTCTCTTTGACTGCATGCAACTGTTATTCACCTATAACGAACAAGAATGTAATCTTTATCTGTATAAAGAAAGTGATCTGTATGACACCCGTGTGTGTGTATATCTGTATTCTCACTCTGCATATCTTCAGTTAACTTCATAGTTCGTACTTAGCAAGTATTGGTGAGGACCCATGCAAATCCAATGTTGAGTGTTTGGATGGGAAGTGGTAAATATCATTATTCTGTGTAAAATTTGAATAGCGTTTTGCACATAATATTATGTGATCAAAAATAGTTTACCTGACTAGTTTGCTTTACTGTCATAATGTACTGTATATAGCCCAGCCTAGTAAATAACAGGCATTTACCCCAATACAGAAGCAGGTTTAACACACCGAAACAACAATCAAGAAACAACTAACAGGTATTCTGATCTATTCACTGATCCCACCTCATAGAAGGGATAGATGGCAGGTAGGCATCCAGACCAAGCTCAATCTTAGATTGAGATAAACTTATATGAAAGCCAATCACACATATCCCAACTCAACCAAAACATAAAGGGGAGCTAAATGCTGATTAATGTATAATTTATTTTCTATAAAATTTATCAAAGGAAAATTCTGGAGCATTTCAACACATAAACCTTTTGTTTTAGGTCACGTTTGAGTGCTTCCAGGAGAAAAATGAACAATACGATTTGGTAGAGCATAGAACGAATAGCAAATCTGCAGCTAACACTAACTGCACAAGGCAAAGAAAAATGAAACTAAAAGTGAGTTTTTGTACCCCATTCAGTTAGTGTTCTGTAGTGTAGCTGTGTATGACACATCATGCAGAACAAAAAGCCTGAGGAAGGAAGTAATCCCAGACAGGGGAGAGGAGACCCACCAAGAGGACACAAATTCTGTGCAGTACACTTGTTGCAAACAGAAGTAAAAAAAAAAGCTCACAGGGACCCTTATTTATTTTCCATGTAAAAAACAGCTGCTGGCCAGAAAATTTCGAGATTAACATGCCAGAAAAACATGCCACTTTTGAAAAAAATACAGTTGAGTTCAATTTATGATCTAATTTGTTTCTTAAAGACAAATATGAGATAGCTGTTTTCCTCTGGGGTAACTGTGCTTTGTAGCCTATAGACCCCAGGACTTTTTACAAACACCATGGAGAGTTTGTTCGTTTTCCAAATACTGGAGGACTATAGGCAACAATTTGCTGTTCTATTAAGGTTTTCCAAGATCACTTCGATATACCATCAATACCAAAGGAAAAAGAGGAAAGAAAACTTCTTGTGCACAGCTTGAGGTTTTCCTTATTCTCAAGTAGGCTTATGTGAAACTCATTTTACTTCTTCAAGTCTGAACGTACGACCATAGGGGATTTACAGAAAATGATTCTGTGCTTTACCGTGTTTTTGTTGTTGTCTCCATCAAGTAAGTGCTGACTTTATGGCCTATAAACTTGATAGGATTGTTCTTGATGTAGCTCCTTTTAATGTGATATACAAAAGGTATGCGTTATATAAAAGGTATGAATGCAACACATTGATCACACTATTCATATCTTGAGACTACTGATGCAACAAACAGATGAAAAGGGACTCGTTTTAATTTCAGTGGTGTTGTAAAGCAAGGGTTATGGTTATCCGTAGGGTTCTGATAGCAGTATTTTGTATTTACAGTACTTAAGTACAAGAAATAGTCTATAATCAAATACACTTATTGAAAATACAAGTTGGCAATAAAAGTCTGTTTAAAGCTTGTAGCTTACGACAAACTTCAGAAAATGTCAAAAAAAAAAGCCTGGAAAATTATCTCTCTCACACACGCACAGTCAGGATAAAAAATGATGCACATCTACAGGTTTGATCACGTCTATAGGTTTAATGGAGAATTAACACTTGTCTGTTGACAAGTCAGCTGTTTGTTGTTGCAGTCACTTAGGCGACCACCAAATTCAATGTCATCTGAAACATAACGACTCAAGTAAAGTATAGATACTTCCAAAAGATACTATTGTAGTGAAGTATTTTTACTTAGTTACTATACATCTCTGATATCATGTTTAAGAAATAAATATTGTTTTTGTTTCAGCTTTTACTGCAATGAAAGAAGACTATTCTGGAGGTTAGTGGCGAATAAATTGACTTTTTGGAGTTTTTCTTCAGTCCAAATTATTCTAAAGTCATCATCTAAAGTCTCCAAATTTCAGATTCAACTCCATATGAAGGCAGTGCATGGAATCCTGATGGACTTAATTCTAAAAGTCTGTTGTTTAACTAAATCTAATCTTGTTTAACTAATTAAAATCTTTTTTTGGTAACACTTTCTGTGAACCCTGTATTCATAAAGCACTATAAACACATTCATAAAGGTTCATTCATAAAACATAATAGCTAATTAGATTACTATTCATAACTGTCTGTAATGCTTTCTTGTTGATTTTCATGAGTCATGATGCGTTCATCTCACTTAGAGTTTGTTTAGATTTTGTTTACTAAGTGTTTGTTACTCTTCATTATTTGGCATGAGCAATTGGGCATATAAAAGGAAAATTAACAAATTGAAACGTTGTAATGCTTTGTGACACGTCACACTTTGAGTATGTTTAGTTAGCAGGCTCTATGAATACATTGTAACCATTTATAAATGTGTTTCAAATGCTTTATAAATACTGGGTTCATAGAAAGTGTTACACAATTTTCTCTAGCTCAGATTATTTGTTTTTATTTGTTGTTTCATGGATGTCTTTAGAAACTGTTATTGCATAGCATTTACATTATTCTCAAGACTATTGTTATATGTCCAAGATCAGAATGTCAAACTACTTACTCTACTCATTTCAGCCTTCTCAAATCCCCACATCAGAGTGGCCACATGGATTGACAGTTTTAACAATGTCATGGTTGGATGTTTTCATGAGAACCACCAAAGAGGCCAATTTTTCTTGTCTGTTAAGCAAGGAACCATCATCAACCAAATTTACCCAGATGTCACCATAGACACATCAGCATACTTCTTTAATATAACTATGACCCCACCAGCCTCCGTCACCTGTATACTCTTACTACATGGAGAAGCCCTTATGAGTGAAAACTACACACTCAGTGCTCATGACAGCCAAGTGGTGCGTTTTGGCAAAGGTAAGGTGGGGCATATTGCATGTGATAAATTGAACTTTGGCGCTGACAGTAGGGAGGAGCTGAATTATGTTTTTGTGTCCTTGTACGTTTCAGATGGTGAGTGCCATTTCCTCACTGTATGTTTAATTTCTTCATGCACAGATTTAAGGCCACAGACACCCTCAGCATCTCTCTCCTACCAGCTATTTGCAGGATTCACTGGTCTTGGTCTTATCGCTATGACCTTAGTGGTCATCATGTTCACCTTGAGAGGGAAACAGATACAGGCAGGTAAATAACTACAGACTGCAGATATTTTGGGAGCTTTTTTGCCTTTATTATGATAGGACAATAGAGAGTGACAGGAAGTGAGTGGGAGAGAGAGATGGGGAGGGATTGGGAGATGACCTTGGGTCAGACTCGAACCCAGGTCCCTGGTTTATGGTGTGGCACTTTTCTTACAGAGCCATGGCACCCCCTACACTGCTTTTTAAAAACATTATATCACAACATAAACAAACTGGTTTTTGATACTTAGTGTTACAAATCAAAGATAATGATTTTAAGCTGCTGAGTTTACCTGTTACTGGTATTCTACATATTAATATACAGTATTTGGTATACAGGTGCATATGGTGCACACACTTCACAATAACCTATCATGTGCATCTGTGTAGTCATTATATCATTTATGACATTATATAAATTAACTCTATTATATTTACGCTTGTTTATAGCTGGGCCAGACAATACATCAGAATTCAACATCTATGAAGAAACCATCATAGTGTAACATTTTATAAGCACATATTATAAGCACACCACTTCAATTTATAAAGGCCTATAAGATAACATTATAATGCCTTATAAGCACAGTCATGAGAATGTATAAACATGAATTCCATTAGTTATAAGACTTTACAAATACATTATAACCTTTTATAATGCATTTATAATGCTTTATAAATACAGGGTTGATAGAAAGTGTTACTGAAAGGTCTATTTCTACGTTTCTTCTCTTATGGCAGTTTTCCACTGAATGGTATCAGCTCAACTCAACTTAACTCTACTTGGTTTGGTTTTGGATGTTTCGTTTTTCACTGCATAAAAGTACTGTTTAATTAAACTGGTTGCTATAGCGCCAACTATCTATGGTATCAGTTCAGCTCGCTTGGAACCTCGACAAAGGTGGTACCAATAATGGTACCATGTATCTGGTACCAGGAACCAGATTTTAGCAATGGAAAAGCAAAAAAAGCAAGTGGAGTTGAGCTGAGCTGAGCTGGTACCAGTCAGTGGAAAAGGGCCTTTACAGTTTTTATTACATAAAGTTGCCTCAAAATGAAGAGATGTAATCTCAAGATGACTCAAGATGTCATTATTCATTACGTCTTTCTGGTTCTCTTTAGCTATCAGTGTGCCATTCAATTATCAATGCGAGAGATACTTAACACTAAATACTAAATATCTTGTTCATTTGTGGTCTTAATTAATCTCAGTTACAGATACACCTTGTTTAAAATTGAACCTGGCTTACCACAGGCTGTGGTGGCATCTTTTGTTGAAATGTGTTTTAGGAGCCACTACTGCCACCACCTGTCTGTATGTGGAATGACAGTGACTGTGACACTATGTTTTGTGTTTAAGTGCTGTTGAAACTGATTGTTAGTATCATTACTTTTTGTACCTGGTCAACTGATAGCAGTGGCATCTTGGATCTTTTTTTGGTCACAGCAGACCTCAGTTCAATCAACAATCAACCTGTTTGATTGCATCAGTGTGTATCATGTGTGCTCATGTGTTAAGACTACTATACATTGAATTCCAGCATAGCTACCTGTCTCTGTGTGTTCTGTGCATGTCTTAAATTAACACTCCTGTTATGTTATGGTCAAATTTGACTGAAATCACAATTCTTCCCTCTCAAAAATGTAGGCTACTTAATCTAATTGCATGGCCATGGGGCTCCATGAGTTTGTTCTGACAGTACATCTGAACACGTAAAACAATGAATTTAATAATTTTGCTAAAACCCCTTTTGGGTGTTTGGTGTTCTTAGACCTGTGTCGTTCCAGTCAGGATTGACAAGACCATGAGAAATGGGAAAGACCACAGTAAATTCAAAAATTATTCCAGGCACATAGTCTTACCTGCAAATCAGATGAACACTTACACAAACATAAACACACCCCCAGTGTTGGGGAGTAATAAATAACAAAAATTATTAAAACATAATTTATTTTGTGTTCATTTATTTATTCTTGCATATTATTATGTGTAATTAAATTACAGTTACTTTTAGAAAATATTCAGAATTGCAACTTCAATTACATCTAAATATTTTCTGCAGAAACATTGGGAGGAAAAAAGTATTAGAATTTCTCTTAAAATTTCCATCACCTCAGCATGATCTCATACTCGCAGTAAAGAGGTGTTGAGGTGCTGAAATCTCACACTGTTGTGGCTGTGTTGAGGGATTTTAAAAGGGTTCTGACAGCAGTCAGTGCAGAGTAATACTGAGGTTAACACTGCCAGGTTTCAAAAACTGAAAATGGTTGACAATTGAGAAAATTCATAAAAAGTAATTAAATGTAATCAGTAATGTTACTTTGTTAACGTAAATAGAGAAACTAGTGAAATGGTGGTAACACCTTCTATGAATCCAGTATTCATAAAGCATTATAAACACATTCATAAAGCGCTATAATGCATTAATAAATTCTTATAACTAATGACATTAGTGTTCATAACTATTTATGCATTCTAATGACTACTCATAAGGCCTTATAATGTCATCATATAAGCCTTTACAACTTGTGTCACAAAGTGTCACAAAGCATTATAAAGCTTCAATTTGTTCATTGTCCTTTTATAGGTCCAATTTCTCTTGCCAAATAATGAAGAGTTATGAGTGCTCAGTGCTGCATACTCCAAGTAAAGTTTGTTTGTTTGTTTGTTTGGATGTAAAATGTGAGTGGTGTGCAAATTTTTTTATCAGCCAACTAAATGCTATATCATGAGAAGAGCTGAAAAGAAATACTTTGTTCAGATTTAAAGCTCTATTTCACGGAGAAGTAACCACTGGCCTTGGATTTAACAGCGATGTAACAGCAATTGAATGATGACAACTCACAAAATTTCTTTCAACAGGATAATTTCTTCTTTATTGAATTTCCTTTGTGGATTCCACAGAGCAAGAATACAACAGAATTCTGGATAGTTTTCAGTGAACTGGTTTTTCTGCATGGTTGTGACCATTGTCATCAACATCACTGTTAACGCTAATAATATCATACACAAGAAATACAGCACAACCCAAAGGCATTGAGAGTATCACAAGACATACCAAACACCACTAACAACAGAGTAGTTGAATAGCATATTTATAAGGGAGACGTGTGGGACAGAGCAGAGAGTGAGAGAGAAAGGAGGAAGAGAGACAGCGAGAGAGAGAGGAAAGGGAAGAGAGTGGCTGTATTGCCTAAATAAATTAATTAAAAAAAATAAAGTTCAAAAATTGATTTCCTTTCAGCTGAGTATTTAGGCCACACCATGTTTTGAAGCTAAGTCATGTCTCTGCCAACCTACATAGTCTGTGGAAGCCTAACACCAATCTACCAGCAAAGGTCCCATTAAAGACCATTACAGTTAGTGTGGGAAATGCTTGTTTATTTATATATATATTTATATTTATATATATGCATATGTATTAGTAGACAAAAATAGTTTACATGAATAGATTGGCAATTAGTCTATGATCATGCAAAATCATTTTAGTTCCATCTTTTGAATTCCTGTTTTTCCTGTTTCACTTTATCTCTGTATTATGTGATAAGGACTATAATTTGGCCTCTAAAATTCACCTTATACGTGAATACATTTCATGAAAATAAATAAGATAGCACATTATCTACAACAAAACTGTGTTGCTTAGCGACTTTGGTAGTGATACAGCATCGCAATCGAAATCACAGCTTGATAGGAAACCAGGAAAGCAGCACGATCATCTTTGCTGGCATCTATAGTACAGTTTTATTTGTCGACTGCTCAATTCTCCACTGCATATAGTAACTGATGTGATCCTATTCCTGGCCTTACGTCCACATTGCATCGTCATGGGATGTCACTACAATATACCATTTGCAATTACTTCAACAGCTCCATGTACTTTGAAGTTTCAATTGTCGCTGCGAGACAGGGAGGAATGGGCAGTGCAGGGGAAACTGAAACAGGCACAGCTATCTAAACTATCAACACCATCTCAACACATCAGTTTGATTATCTCGGTCAGGCCCCCCACAATGAACAAGCAAAGTCCTGTATTTATTTATTTTTTGTCATCCACTTGCATAAAACACTAACAATACACTACATTAGTCATAAGGAGTGTAGTATAAGGAAATACTCAAACCATGCTAATTGACTGGTCAGAATGTTTGTGCTTTTCTTCTCAAAGAGCAACACTTGCAGAATCACACAGGAAAAATATCCATCTTAAAAACAAACACAAAATAACACAAAAAATGTGAACACCAAAACCAGTTTGATTTCTGCCACTGCTTGTGATGCCATTGTTATCTCTTGCGACAGATTGTATGACAATAGTTTATTCTCAAGCTTTATCCCATACTCTTTCAGTGCTATGCTCTATCCCACCAGAGCAGCAAATGAATCAAAACAAAACAAAAAAAAAATCAAAAGATATTAAAATAAGAAAGAGCGAAAGTATAAAATCTGATACAATTTCAGATAATCTCAGTGAGCCTGTACCAAACAACAGAAGATAGAAATTATTTAGGGTTTCATTTTTTTTGGGGGGGGTGGGGTGGGGGGGCTGAAAGACGACTGTATTTAGTGAGCTCTAAACAGAACTAAACTACAGTGGAATAACCCCATACACATCTTTAGGAAATTTTGTATATACTATTTGTTCATAATGATATTTATACAACACAGACAAATACATTCTCTCAAGTTTAGTATTACTATTTTCAACATTATCAATTTAAATTTATATAGCATTGAGATTTTTTTATTTTTGTTTTTATTATTTTATTTTTTTTATATTTTGGTACTGTATTCAAGTTTATCTTCATTTGATCGATCCTAACTCTCTTTTTTGTTTACACCACAATAAAGAACAGCACATTAATTTCTCCCTCTCATTCCCCCGTTTCCCCATGATAAGGTATTATCCCCCTCCCCTCCCCTCCCCTCTTGTTGTCCACATACAGATGCACAAATAGACAGACAGGGAAGAGTGTGGCATTGTGGGTAGGGTTCAGGCACCACACTCCCGTAATCACACGATCACCCTCTTTTCTGTTGGGAAAACATGACAGAACAAGCAGTGAATGACAAGAACAAGGAGGACTATAAAAAAGACACTTAAAGGTGGAGTTAGCAATGCCTAACATTGTCGTGCTTGTTTGTGTTTATATTTTGTATTTTATATATTTATATTTTTAGCAGATGCTTATATCCAAAACAGTGTGCATTATATTTCAAGCAAAGGCCAAATAAAACACACAAGAGAGGTAGCTCATCCAGTCCTTCATTGCTCCTCAAGAAATAATATACAATGTTTTGTTATTGTTTGCGGGAGGTGTTTTCCCCTCGTTCTTTTGTTTCCGTTTACAGAGTTAGAGCTGTGTAGGCTCTGAAGGCCAGTTGTATTCCTAGTATTCTCAGACAATGGGAGACATGCTATTTGATGATTTGATGATTAGAGATGTTTACACTCTACCTTGTATGCTCATACACACCAAACATGTGGTAGATTCCTGCATGGAATCTTAATTAATCTACTTTCACAGTAGGCCTATGCACTGCACTGCAGTTGGTTATGTAACATACGATGGCCTTTACATCTCTACCTGACATTATTACAGTGAGTGCACCAATTACTCTGATCTCTGACTCACCATCCTCCGTGAGGCTTTCTCCTCACTGGCTCGCTCACATCTGGTTGGAGAAAGAGGTGGGTGCCCCCTGCTGGTCGTAGCCTCCCTGGCCGTACTCGCCGCCCTGATTGTAACCCTGCTGACTGTAGTCGGGCTGGTAGCCCTGCTGCGCATAACCCTCCTGGCCGTAGCCTTGCTGGCCAAAGGTATCTGGGGCAGGCTGCTTCTCCTGGGCAGGGGGGGCACGCATGAAGGGAGCGACGATGCCTGTCTCCTTGAACACGAACCAGATGTTTCCTAACCACAGGATCAGGTTCAGGAAGCCGAAAGCCTGAAGGAGAGGAGCATGAAGGCCGAGATTGTGAATGGGTAATTTGGGTATGTTGGACAAAATTAATATTTTCCCTAATAATAGGCAATACATTTACAACCAAATGTCCTTTCAGGAAAGTCTTGCAACTGGGTGAACATCTTAGATATTTTGGACCAAGAAAAACACACTCTATTTAAATGAATGGGGAAACTGATGAGTCTCCAGATAAGGTTGACATTGAAGATATATCATGTGAATCCTTGTTCAAAGGAACAAACACAGCATAACTCATCATTATGGTACAAAAGTGGTAGAGGAAACCAGATTGAGCTGACCCTGTCACAACAAAACACCGCATTCCTCTGCTCAGACTGAATGACATAATGTGGAGCAGGAGCAGAGCAACTTTTGGCCAGACTCAGACTCACCACAGACGTGTTGAGGCCGGACATCCTGGGGTCATGGACTTCGCGGCAGGTGCTTCCTTCCAGTTCACAGGCAGAGACTATGTCCAGAACCTTCTCGGGGTCCGTGGCTGTCTTGACGTCGGACAGGCCCTTGGCCCAGGCAGCCGAGCTCACGAGCCACATGAAAGTAAACACGCAGGTCACCCCAAAATCCTGAAAGGGAAATAGGTACCTCAGTTATTTTTAAAAGACCAAGTGTACTAAGTGTACTGTGATTTTAAGCAGTTTAGTAGTAAATAGTGTGTTATAATTGAGTTACCAATTGAGTCATCACCAATAAACCTGCTCTAGGCCACATGATAAACTGTCTAGATATAGTGACACATTTTCATACAGTCATTCACAGCTATATTGAATGCTTTGTCCTTTAAAATGGATGCCAATGAGTCTTCTCTGGTCAGTCAAAGCTAGGCCAGGTTATTTTCAGACTGACTTGAGGCCAAATGAAAATCTGGGTGAGGTGGCAGCGTATTCACATATTGTCACTGTGTCACTACACTAAATCATTATTTTCAGCCTGTAGTCTTCAGGATACTCTATTCTTCTTAAGGTTTTCCACTGGCAACATGCTGCACGCTACAGTATATAACTGTTGCAATTTTCATCTATTTTTGAATGTAACAACCCATCTATGCTCCTACAAATGGAATATAAATCATACAGATACTGGGCAGCCTTTCCCTCACAGTTTCTTCCATCTGGTTCAGGGTTTTGCCAGCTATGGCTCATTCCACCCACCTTCATGTTAAGCAAACTCTCTCATCTTCACGCCTTCAGTTCATGCCAATTTAGAGAGAATGTAGCTGTAAAATCCAACTATTGAATTTACAGTGTTGGATTAAAATGTTGACTGATGCTATAAAATCTGTCTGACTCTTTTGTGTCAGTGTACGTCTTTATATTATGAAATCAATGTTTACTTATAGCATATTTAGAGATGTTATTAACGCTATTACAACAAGACAGCCAAACACCTAACAAATTAATGTATATTATTGTGTCTCTATTCCTTTGTGGAGAATGCAACAGGCCTTCAACAGATATTTAAATAGTAGTTTTCCTCTACTACTCATGTCATGGCTAAGGAGGATTCCGTTGGAGGACAGTGAAATCTGGAGTCGACTCACAATCAGTGGGCCTTTGTTGTTCTCACGGTACTTTTCAAAGGCGAAGATGTAGATGCTGAGGGCCGCCATGGAGTAGAGGAAAGCAAAGACGGAGATGGTAACAAAGAACTCGGCAGAGGAGGAGTAGTCTCCAACGAGGAAATACCTGTCAGTCTTCTCTCCTTTGCAGGATGGAGCATCAAAGTATACTTGATGGAGCCTGCAAAGACAGATCATACATAGAGTCCACATTTACAGAGTTTAGTTTCTTTCTAGTGTTCTCGGTGTATTTGAAAAGTTTCAAGGCATTTCTACATTACAAAAGCCCACACAACTAAGCATTTGATAGTGAAAATCACTCTTCATTTCATGATACTAAATGCAATAGCTTCAAGAACTCTCAAAAGGCCTTAGAATTGTAGGATTTAAAGATGATGAGTCTATTTAGGGTTTTAGATTGTAGGCTTGTTTTAGCAAGAACAGTCCAGAGAACATGGCTTCCTTTTGAGTGCTGTGGTATGTTCAAATACAAAAACATAGGTACAAACACTATAAATGTATACATAAGGATGTAAGGGTATTAAGTAAATGAGTGATACCAACCTGAACGGGTACTCAAAATCCACGTCTATTTTTAAATTACTTTCAGACCTGTTTTTGCATTGAACACTCATTCTAAATGATCCATCATAGCTTCCACACGTTGAAAATGCAAAAATGGCAAACACCTGAGTAAAGAATTAAAATAACCAATAGATTAGCACAAGATAAATGAATAGTTTGAACAGATTTTGATTTTGAACTGCATGTTTGCTTGCAACTTTCAATCTAATTCAAATGTGTCAATGATTCAAGATACATAGTGAAATTGCATTCTGTTAGTCAGTCTATCCTTTGTGTGTGTGTGTGTGTGTGTGTGTGTGTGTGTGTGTGTGTGTGTGTGTGCTGGGGTAAAATGGATGTGTCGGGAGTGGTAAGGAGAAGATGGCCAGAGACTGTGTGGTCTATGCCTATATATATAGCACAGAAATATAGCATCCCCTTGTTCTGACAGAACCCAGCTCAGTAGGGAAAGCCCATCTGCCAGTTACTGGCAAAGCAACCTAGGCTTTTCCATGGTATATCCTCCATTTCCTATTTCTGAGAGGCAAGCAATGCCCCCATATGGCTTTCAAGCATGGGGAAATCAATTGGCCTAGACCCTCTGTTCTGACACAGGAACAGTTCCTACTATTGACCCAAACAACAGTACCAAGCTGCGGGAGGACAGAGTGTAATCGCATATTCCCACCCCCTCCCCTGCCCCCTTCACCCCTCCTCAACCACTGGTTTAAATCTGGTAGCCTGACTCTCATAGAGATTAGTCCATCCCTGCCTACAGCCCAGATAGGATTGAATGGAGAATCTAGCTATTAATTTTCACAGAGATGGGCCACCATCTGTCGTACTGGGCTGCCTGGTGTCGTCAGGAGGGGCATGTGATAGGAAACACAGAAAGACCACTTCTATTGGAGGAGGGGGGGTATTTCTTTAAAAATGAAGTGTACAATTACTTACCAATTATGTGAGTATGTGTGTGGGGATGGGTGTTGTTTTTGTTCTTTCTTGTGTGTGTGTATGTGTGTAAATGTCTGATTATAGGAGAGACAGAAAGAGGGGGGTGCCAATAACAATATTTGTGTGTGTGTGTGTGTGTGTGTGCCAGACAGAGAATGTGCCGTACAGTGATTTTCTCATGACATTAAAGAATTAAATTGTGATATCTGCAGTGTAAACATAGAGTATGTAGATTTTTTATGAAATCTCATTCATGTGATGAAATGTCTATTCAGGTGATTTAACACCCTCAATTGAACAATAGTATTTTCTGTAACATTTAATACATTTCAGAATAATCAGCTATAATTTTGTGTGTTTAATAATAGTTGATTTTTTGGTAACACCTTATTTGAAGGTGTCCACATAATAGGGACATGAGCCTGTCATTAACATGACATGACATGTATAATGAACATTAACGACACTTCCTTAATGTTTATGACTGTTTTTGACATTAAGTGTCACTCGGTTTTTGTAATGTCTGCACCTCAAACAGTGTCAACTTAATGACAGTCATAAGCATTAAAATTTATTAATGTTCATGATATGTGTCATGTCATGTTACTGACAGGCTCCTGTCACTCTTATATAGGTACCTTCAAATAAGGTGTTACCAAAAATGTTTTTATTTGATTTATAATTACTCATTGATAACATGAAAGGTCACTGTAGCACCACCTGGTGTAGTATCTTCACTCCACCACAAGAGGTAGCTCTTTGTTTCAACTGCTACAATGAATGTAGCACTTGGCAATGGGTACATAAACAAAATGGAACAATGGAATGAATATTATCTAGGGTTCTTCGGTTTCACACACAGACTAAATGGAATATCAACGCAAACAAAGAGTCAGTACACACACATACATACACACACACACACACACACACACACACACACACACACTCTGTGAAAGAGAGAGAGAGAGAGAGAGAGAGAGTTATGGCTACCATGTAAACACACACACACCCACACAAACACACTGAAAGAGAGAGAGAGAGAGAGAGAAAGTGAGAGAGAGAGTGTGTTATGGCTACCATGTACACACAAGCATGCAATGGCAAAGCCCTCGATGACTGTTCAGCTCTCAACAAGTTTTTACATCTATGAAAAAGCCAGCGCTCCCTTTCAGGTCTGAAAGAAGGGATTAGTTTAGTAGCTACACTGATGGGCCTGTACCAGCAATACATTGATCCGTGATTAAGTAGTTCACAGTACAATATCACAGAGTGAACACTAAGCTGAGTCTCAGGTCTAACAGGGTAAGTGTTGTTCTCTAGTGAACAGCACACATCATACACAAAAATACAGTAATGTGTTCTTCTGGAAGAAAAGAAATACTGAATGCTAGTCTACAGTATACTTGTGTCTTGTGTTACTCAGCTTGATTATGCCTACAAGATTTCTGATAACCTGGAGCTAAATGCAATAAGGATACTAGCTTATTCAGGGACACTGATATTTTTTCGTTTCCGTTTCTCAGTGATATTTCTGACCTCTCCTTTTCTTTTCTCTTCTTAAAGCTTTCTGATGAAAAACTAGAGAGCACAAAATCTAAGACGCTCAAATGCCAGTTCAAAGTTTCAAGGCTCTAAAAACTACCCTATGCTCCAAAAAATGTCAGATCCTTTGCAAACCTCCATGTACACATCGATATAGGAATATCTGAAAGATTGTTTAAAAAAAAAGATCCCCCTGTTGTGCTGAAATCAGAATGTATGTCTTACTATTTCTATAGTTGTATGTTGTGTATGTCCTTATGTTTCAACAATGCATGTCTTTCCACATATGACATGATTGTTTTATTTCATTCTGTTCCCATACTCTTCCTAGGTATGTCATTAGAGGCAAGGTTGAATATGTTTTTGTTATGTATCACTACTTGCTCTGTCTGTGTTCAATCCCTGCATCAGTAGATTGATATCTGCTCTAGATTGCCAGGTTAGCACAAATAAAGGTCTAACTGACATAACCAACGCCATGTCACATCAACGATATTGGATACTTAAATTCCTTGTCTAATGCAAGAGATTGATCTTTGTGTGAAGCATGCTGTCTCTCCCTTGATGTGCACCATTGTAAGTAAATATCGTCCTCATCTTCTTCACACTACTGGGTCTTCCTTCATCTGTAGTCTTAAAATTTAGTTGCCATGCTCAGAGGCCTAGTATATCAACTATATCAACATGGAGGTTTTTTATGCTTTAATAAAAATCGAGACAGATCCCTAAGGGGGTAATTTATAGAACACATTTCCAATAAGGACAAGACACTTATTTAGAGCACAATCTTCCCTTTTCAGTCCACAGTTTTGGTTTTTTTTTTGCATTGAGAGAACATACATCATGCTAAGTCAACATGTGCACAACATGTAAGATTGATCCAAACAGACTTACCCATTCTAGGACTTTTATGAAGCCCAGGGGGACTTTGAGAACTCTGAACTGCCCAGTGGCAACCAACTGCAGGAGAGAAGATCACAAGGTTAGTAAGGCAAGTGAGGCGATTAACAGCGTCATCACAAAACACAAAAGAAACCAATCCAACTATTAATTTCCCATTTTCATAATATATTTCCTTTTTTACAGAGAATCAATATGAAAACGGCATATTTCTGTACATCTTCCTATCATCAACCCTACAGTGTTGACACAAACAGCAGCCTTTAGAGCAGTGCTGCTGGGATTCTGTATGACCAGTTCCATTTATTCTGATTGGATGATCATGTCAAATTGCCTTCTGTGCTGAAAGTTCAGTAGCATTAACAACCAGCTACAAGTTCAGTGGGCATATCTTGCTATGGATGTCATGCATTTCTATGTGGCATATACGTTTTTGTGTGACAAATGGAGAAAGCTGATACCAGTGAGAACATGCCAAAACCACAGTAATGGCGAGGAACACTGTCCAGCAACAATGGTAAAAAGTTGCCTTGTGTGTAGGAATGTAACATCAAAGGTCCAGTATGATGCAGAGCTGAAATGTTTTTTTTTCTTTTTTTTTTTAAACGAAGTCTACGAAGTCAGCCATTTGAGAGTGCAGTCGAAGCTAAGCAAAAAGCCTAACCAAATCATAGACAATCAACATTTTCTTGATTTCCCAGGATAAATTGACATAACCGATTTGAATTTCTTTGACATTCAGTGGATGGATAAAATTGGCCCTGCGCGCAGTCATGAACAAGTGATACGCAAACAGGCGTAGAAAATAAGTCCATAAAATAATGGACAACAACAGCATTAACAAGCATGCTGTTAGTCATCCCGAATACCCATAGATAAGATTATTGTCTCGCTGCATCCACATCAGCAAGGAGACAGTCTATGAGAGATACGCCGACGTTAAAATATGGTAGACTACCCTATGCGTTCACGGAGTGTGACGTAGCAAGGTGCGGTTTAACACGACACTATAGCCTACCCCAGAGGTAGACCTCTCTGAATTCGAGCTTTCCATAAAAAGGAGGAAATAAATCAACAATCACACGAAGGCATGTACAAACTCAGTTACATCCCCTGTACCGTTCAGTAGGGTATAACCTACCCTTAGATACATGAAAAATAATCATGTCGAATCTCTGACGATGGAGGGCAACATTTTGATTCTCTATAAATATCAAGGTCTATTAGCCGGATTTTTAACGACTTACATTTATATTTACATTAACAACATTTGGAACACATTTGTATTCGCAGAATGAGATTGTCATCTATGCAAGCCTGCGTACGAGAGAAGGACAGAGCCTTTACAACGATGCCTGGATAAAAACCAGCTGCCATTTTACAGAGCCATCTCAACAAATGCATCTGCCTATTGCAAGGCCCTATTTCTAATACCCTTTTAAAGAATCAGTTTTGTTGGCGACCTTTACATCAAAAACCACTTGTCTTCACATTTCCCAAAAACGTTCTTGCGTATACTTAAAACAGTAAGTAAACAGATATAACCTACAAACGGATTCTTTTTAAAGGATTCAATGACACCCTGACGGTCGTTAACACCTGATTTCTGAAAATCTTCTCTACAACACCAAACTGCTTTTAAATACTCACGACGACAATCAAATGATATTACGACAATATCTGTATTTATTTTGACCCTAACACATTTTCTTTTGCACAGCATCTAGCCTGAGCCCAGGAACACGTCAGTCAACAGACAGCATCACTAGAGGGTACGTTCTCTCATCCCCGTTAACATTTATGCGAATTATTACCACAAACAACGGAGGCAAAGCAAATCTATTCAGCCATGAAACCAATTCGTATTACGTGCAAACATGCAAACATCTGTATTTTCTTTGTGTTAAAGAGCCCTACCTGATTTACAATATCCATCTTAGCCGCCTGTTCGTAGATGAGAGGAATGGATGCTCGGGGGGAGGTGGACGTACCAACGGGAAGAGCTTTCGGTGGGGGAACAGAAATTCACTGGAACAGCCGGGTTGCGTCACAAGCTGGTAGAAGACATTTGTACGCAGAGGACAGAGGGATGACTCGACCATCCGTCAGCAGCCACGACTAACATAGAATGTATAGGCAATCGAGGTTTGTATTTCTAAATTCCCGGATTTTCTGAGGCAAATGTAGTGGAGATAGTGATGGAGAGTTAGAGGATGGAGAAGTATACAGCATTTTGTTTGCTGCTGGTGCTGGTGACTCATCTGTTTTTCAAAACCTAGGAATATGAAACAAATTATCTTTGAAAATATAAATGTGTACATAATCAATAGCCCATAAACCAGCTGTTCATGTGTGAACATTTGCAGTACTAAACTTAGATTAGAATTACTAAAGCAGATGTTTTCATGATGTTTTATTTTTGTATCAGAAGTTGAGTCACTCCATTGCATTGCATAGGCAGGCCTATATTGCATGATGGAACAAGCATTAGTGACTGGAAAAGAAAGGGTTTAAGTCAGTGAGGAGCTTTTTTTCCCCTATACTGAACGACCACAGCAATTACAGTAAGCTCTTTTAACCCAATGCCAAGGCCCCAGAGGAAGCCAGCTGTGAATGCTGCTTCATTCCGTCTGTCAATATGTTAATTAGTGCCTCTGCACTCCAAGGGGGGGTGAGCGTTAACACACAGCGCCTCACAGGGTAACTGCACACAGACACCTTTCCTTCATGACACCCCACAGATCATCTGACCCCAAAGACACTCCTCCCTACAGTTTCTTTGACTGAAGAGGCTGTGGGTTTTACCTTTTGGCTTGGAGTGAGATCTCAAGGCGCCTTGTGGCGGATCCCTGCAACAGCCGTGGGGAGCGCTGAGGCCATCTGGCCAGTGAAGTGCCTCTTTGAAAGGGTGAGAGGTTTGAGACAGTGCCCTTTAAATTTCACAAGACATTTCTTGTCTTCCAGTCAGTTCTATTGTTTGCTGGGTATTTGGGCTGTGTCACAGTTATGCCTTTGTATGGTTTTGTGATCACACGCAATACTTCAGTGTCTACAACGAGTAACGACAATGAGTAGAATTGTTTAATTTGTAAAATTACACCATAATTACAGCCATTAAAGTGTCAAAATAACTAATGAGGTAACTGAGTATCTGAACTTTCAAAGACCTGTTCTATTCAATTGCAAATTATATACTCAAAAAATATTTAACATAACAAAATTTCAGCTAATATTTTCCCTTCCTAAGTGCACTTGCATGAGAACAGGGCCATCAATGTGTTTTAAGCAATGCATGTCAATGCATTATCAATAGTTTTTCATTTCCGTAGACTGTGCTGGGTTGATGTTATGGCAGAAACAGACACATTGAATGAAATGTTCAACTTTGTATTTTCATTTACAAACATAGTAATCCATCAGTAAATAAAATTTCAATAAATTTGTTTCAGAGTTACTGGATATAAATCTGATATTAGCTCTTTACTTGATGGTGAGTGATGAACTGGCTTTAAATTTACACTTGAATATACAAAATGGTGTGTATGACAAAACTTGGTACAAAATGACTTAAATCAACTAAATGCAGAGCATACATTTTTTTCTCTAATTCATAAAACCTTCAAGTATGAATGGGACATATCAAAAACCACACTACATCATCTAAAACCAATCAGGCCCTTCATACACACAGTAGAGTGGAATGAAACATTGCAGACAGTTACAGTAAGAAAAACAACAATGCAAGACAAAAAAGTCTGTGGTAAAATAAGACCAGGACAAAGAGGGTTGGCATGTTGGTGAGAGACAGTACATAACCACTGAGAGATGTCTACTGTTCAAAGGAGTACTGTGTAAATATTATGTGTGTGCGCGTGCCTGTGTGTGTGTGTGTGTGTGTGTGTGTGTGTGTGTGTGTGTGTGACAGAAAGAGTAAACACTTCCCCTATTATTTTTGTACTGTATGTCTGTGATATTATGCTACATGGTCAAGAACAGTAGAATCCCTTTAGCGACTTGATCAAATCAACATCTTCATGACAAAAGAAAAACATATGTACATATAGACTGCATGTACAACATGAAGTCCTGCAGACAGTTCAGAAGGAGTCTTGCCCTCAGAGGCTGCTGTGCTGTGTCCAAATACTCTGTCTCTCTCTGTGTCCAAATAGTCTGTCTTTCTTCCAGGCTTCTGTCCCTGGCTCCTGTCACAAATGCCCTGAGTCTCTCTCATCATGCAGCTACCTATCTGATGTCCTCTCCTTCTTTCAGATCATCACTTACGTTTGTCCTTTTTGCCTTTGAACTCAATTTTACAACCCACCAATCCTCTTGTGCTTTTAAACTGACATGTATTTAAAATATGTATATACATATATATTTATATATATATGTACAGTCAATGTAATATACATACAGCATATCTGTAAATAATAATTATGTATATATATGTACTGTAAATTACAAATTCTATATTTTAAATACATATTCCTCTTAGGTCTACATCTAACCTTTCTCTCCAGTATCTGTGATGATCACATATATTCTCTGATCTCTGATAAGACAGAGCTCCTTCTCTGCAGTGTGTTTGTGTGCCCTTGTCACTGTCAGGCACAGAATGCTCTGTGGCCTCTTTGATTGGCCAGCTGCGCTCTCGCTCCCTCCTGCTCAGCCTCCTGATTGGTCCTTTCTGGCCTCTCAGAACGATGTGACACAGGTCATCTCATCTGCCAGTTCCTCCTCATCCCGGCTCCGGATTGGCTCTTCGTCACTGTACAGGGGCCCCATGTCTGTTTGATTCAGGAAGCCACTCGAGCTTCCACCCCCTCCACTGCCCCGGCTTAGCAGATCGCTGGCGGCACTCTCCATCTCATCGATGGTCATCTGACAGGCATCAGCGATTTCTCGCTTGGCAAAGGCCACAAATTTGGGATCCTTGGCATAAAGACCCAGCCCCTCAGAGATCAAGACCTAGAAGCCACAGAATGAGGCCAGTTAATACACACACACACACACACACATCGTCTTTAGTGACCTAAAAAATCTGGGTTATCACATAAACTGCATCCATAGCATACAATCCAGTTGACTTGTGGACTGTTTGTGACTGGTCCTGAGTATGCCTGGTTGCTTTTAAGCAACATCTTGTTTGGGCCCTCAGACAAGCAGATGCTAACTCACTGTGTGTTTGGAGACTTCTCCTGTTTCATATTTTCTTAGTATTTGCATGATTTTACACTGAGGTTCATAAAAAGTATTAAGGACATTTGAGAATGTCTGAAATCCAGTTTTATAGAGTGCATGGATGGAGAAATTAGAAAAGAATTTCTTTTGAGAAACAGGATTATGCTACTAAGCCGTCTCCTAAAAACTCCTAATGTTACAACTGGCAAACTGCCTGTGCCAACCACTGCTATTCAAGTTCACAAACTGTATGATCAGCTACTTAATATTATATGATTTGTTTTATTATTAGTAGGTAAGCCACTAAACAATACTTCAGTCGATGGATGGTGTTATTCTCACCCTTTCTGTTTTATTGTAGTATTTATCTGTAGTCATTTCCCTGTCTGTGCATTTTCTTAGCATATCTTGTGTTTTATTGTTTTCATCATTCTCTCTCTCTTGAAGTGAATGCCCATGTTCATGTCCCTATTGTGAGATCACTACAGAATCATGATATCTTTCAGTGATTCCATAGTACATCGAACTGCATTGCATTGTGCTATAATGTGCAATGGGGCAATTGCATTGACTTTTTGTCACATTTATAATGCCAATAAAATATTTTTATAATGCAAAATGATTATGTAAAATTTAAGAATTTGCTCTATTCAGTTGTAGAGGTAACAGAAAAAAAAGGTACAAATGTACAAATTAGTGGCATAATAATGTGCTTGCTTATCTTCTGTCACATCCATATCTCTGAAATTGCCCTATATTAGCTATGCTGTGAAGAGCAATCTGGGCTTCTGTATCTCACTGAACAGGTCAGGTGTGTGGTGTCTTACCGCCTCTACCAGACTGTCCGCGCTCCCCCTTTTCTCACTGTAGTGTGGGCCAAGCTGAGCTGGCACCCGCAGGGTGGTGTATGCCCGGTAGGGATGGGCGCTGCCCGTCCCAGATGGCGCACCGTACCAGTCCGGCCGCCCAGACGAGGGCACGCTCGCTCCGGAGGCCTTCTTGTCCCCCCACACGCCCGTGCCAGTGGCCCCGTCCTCCTCCACCAGGATGAGGGGGGCGTAGAGCAGTCGACCACGCCGAGGGCCGGGGTTGGCCCAAGAGGCTGAGGAGCCTGTGGAGGACCGGCTGCTGCTGCGCCTGGTCTCATAGCTGCCGCCGTATGCCTGAGGGGTGAAGGGAGGGACAGAGGGAGACCAAACAGCACATCACATAGCATTTCAGGGTCATTTTTATGGCCAAGTGACACATTGATGAAACATTCATTATGGTTTTATGTTTAACACAGTATATTTACATGGCTGTAGTATATTTATGGCTTTACAGGTGATACAGTGTAACTGGCATCACATAGTGAGGAGAATTATGACAAATACCAAGCTAAACTATTTTTTTGTTAGTTTGTGGTAATTATACGTAATGAAATGTGTATGAAACAGTGTTCCTGATCCTGATTGTACTGTGGATTTATTTGCATATGTATTCTAGCTGTCACGATGATTGCTATTGGATTTTCCTGTTTGGGGTTTAAGTCCCTTGCTTTGACTTCTAGGAATTCTTGTGAATACAACTTGTGAATGCACTTCAGAAGCAGAATTTGGTACAGGTGGGATTTTTCAGGGTTGTGTGTGCTCACCTGCGACCGTGCTCGGCAGGGCGGTGAATTCTGGTGGTAGGTTCCAGGTATGGGGAGGTCATCACTGCTGCCCTGACGCCTCAGACACTGGATGTTAAAAGACGGCTTGCGACCTGTGGAGAAACACACACACACACACACACACACACACACACACACACACACACACACACACACACACACGCCGGCATACAAACACACAAATACAAAATATGATAAATAAGCATAGTTTGACACACACATCACCACCAAGGCCAAAACACGCACAGCTCACTCAACACCCGACACTGTAGGAGAATACTACACTAAAGAACACCAAAAATATTCACCACCCATAATTCTACACATCAGGAACTATATAACTTCAATACAATACCCACTTCACACACACACAGATACACACAAACCTGTAGGTGTAGCAGGGAGAAGCCGTCGCCGGGTAGCTCTTCGGCCCTCTCCATAGCCGTTCACATATTGGTTGGCGTAAACAGAGTGGCCAGACGGTGAGTCATACATCTGGTTGCGATACCCAGGGTACCTCAGGGACTCATCGGGATAGCCTTGCCTATATCAGATCAGAAATACTGTGATCATGCATCCATCTCTATAAAAATATACAGTGGCTATCTCATTAATTACTCGTAAGTCCAGTCATTGCTTGTATAGCTCAGCAGTGGATAAATATTAAAAAAAAAGACAAACTGTCATTATGCTGATAAGTCTATTGTGTACTGTATATGTCAATAATAATTGGTAATACCAAATTTAGTAGTTATGCTTAATTACCAATTATATTCAATTGGTAGACAAATGTTATTTTTTCTATATCACATATATTCAATACCAAGTCCATACAATAGAGTGAATATAGAATGAACATGCAGGGCACATCTCATTTCATCCTTTCAGAATAAGCCCAGGTGAAAGTAATTCTGGTGGGATTCTCCATTTTCACACTATGGACTCATTCATTTATAAGTTTAAAAACATTTCTTTTCTCCTACCTCTCTCTTGAGATAATGCTTTCGCTGTCGTCCTCTCTGTAATAACCCTGCTCTCCGGAGTAACCATCGTCTCCATCCATCAGATCTTTCCTGCGAGACGAATAATGGTCCCTAGGCTCTCTCCTGGACGGTTGAGATGAGAAAGATTAACATTAAGACAAGTCAGGGACTTCGATGAATATAAAACAGAATTTGAAAAGGTGAAAAAAAAACAGCTCTAAATGGGAAAGAATTGCTTACCGAGAGTACTTGTAATGGGAAGTTCTGTTTTAAAAATGGACAGAATAAGAAATTAATGTAACAAGCACATGCAAATACAAACAGTACACATTTAAATAGTAGTTTGCTTTATGACCTAAGTGTATATACTGCTTGATTCTATACCATTTCAGTAAAATACTTATGTACTTATGATTGATGAGAGCAGACCATCCATTGGATCTGCAGTGATTTTCATAAGAAAAACAACAGAACAGACGGCCCCTGTGAAAGGGATGCCTTATTGCAGCAAATAGTTGAAGGCATAAGCTTGCCCAGGTGTGCTAGGTATGTCCATGTTATTAGGTAAACACATTAACTATATATCTATAGAGTAGAGGTTTATCCATGTTATTAGATAAATACATTAATGATATATCTATAGAGCATTGGTATGTCCATGTTTTTATAGATGAACACATTAACTGTATAGCAATAGAGTAACAATAAAATGTTGTTGTTAAGGACAACTTCTCCCATGTAGATCGCAATCATCTCTGCACCCAACTTCATTAGTTCTCATTGATATGACTTTACTCCTGTGTGTGTGATCACTGACCTCTTGGGTGGCTGATCGATGACACCATTCCTGTAGTGGCCATGGTGGGACCTCATGTCCTCCCTCCTCATATCGTCCTCAATTAGCCCACCTCCGTTGGGCGTTTTGCCCAGGGCGCTCCTGTGTGACAGTCCCCCGTTAGAGACGCCCTCTCCGGGGAGAGGGGCGGAGGTGTTGGTGGGGGCAGGGGCTATGGAAGATCGTCGGTCTTTGGTGGAGGGCTCCGAGTGGCCTGCATAGCCATTCTCCCCCTACAGAAACAGACACAGGAGGTGAGATCTGGATGACCCAGAATTAGGGTCATTGTGCTGTGATCATCTTAGTCCAGAGGGAGACGCGTCCGAATTAGCAAAGACTATCTAAGTTGCTGAAGTGTATAAAGTTCTCTTTCTATGACCATTTCTACTTTGACCATGCCTGTGCTATGACCAGACCATTGTGGCAATTTGTATACAGATTTTCACTATGTATGGTCATTTTAACTATGCATGCTATGCATACATGTTCTTCTGACAGCTTGTTGACTTTCAAAAATATTGAAAGACAATTTATTCACCTTCAATTTACTCAAGTTCAACCAAATCTAGCAGAATGATGGTAGCAGCAGTATATTTGTATTTTGTACATATTTTACATTTCACTTTGGACAGAAACAACTGATAAATACAATAAATATAAACTAAATACATCTTTTTCCTTTTGTAAGAATAATCTCACAAAACCCCACACTGAATTAAAGAATCAAGGGTAATCCTTTGGACCAGACCTTATAGCGAGGGACATCTTCCTCTGCCTCTTCCTCCAGCCCTTCCTCTTCTTCCTCTTCCAGGTCGGCATTCATGGCCAGTCTCATTTCTGGCCCCAGGTCTTGCAAAGTACGCAGACCAGCCTGGCACAGCTGTAGGACAAACAAAGGGTCCAGACTGAGTGTACATGCTGTCCACGATAGTTTCTAGTCAAAACACCATTTCAGTGCTCTCACACGCGGCATCAGACAGACAGACAGACAGACAGACACACACACACACACATGCACATTTCCATATCCACACCATCACACATGCCCACGTACTGTACACTCATACTGACGTGTCAGCAGTGATGTGCACAACTACACAGACCCTCATTGGCAAAGTAACTCTGAAACATGTTTCAGTATTTGATGAGTGGCACTCCTCAACACATTGGCTTGCTCAGACTAGAACATGCAAAAACACCCAGGGGAAGACAAGACAAACAAACAAAACACAACAAAACAGAACACAAGTGACAAGGGCATTATGCTCCATGTAGACAAGAAAGAGTACCCACATGCAATCACTGAGGACAGAGGAGAGAAATTGCATAACTGTTTGTGAGGACATGAAAGGACATTTCCAGAAATGCCCAAGTGACACATTCAACAGCAGAGTCTTTCCAAATCTCTAAAGATTTTGAAAATACTGGCAACTTTCTCTACTGACAGACTGGTTACACAAACCATCAGGCAGATTGCCTGGTGACTGAAACTTAATTGAAAACACAGCTCTCAGTTGATGAGTCAAACCTTTTAGAGACTACCGAGAACCAAAACGCTGAGAAACAAATGCACATACTAGGCCTACTACAACATGCACACTTGCCCAGTGAGTCTATGAAAAGTACCTGTAATGCAGAGGGGTTGTTGGGGTCTGGCTCCCCCAGATCCCCTTTCTCTTTCCGCTTGCGGAACTTCCTGAAGTAATCCTGGATCAGGAAAGTAGCGTAGAACTTCCCTACTGTAACTTCCTCCTCTGTGAGACAGAACAAGGCAAACTCAGTTTCCTAAGACTTTAGAACCACTACTAGCTGCAGTCACAGTATCACTGATTAAAATACTTGTAATTCATGTCAGTTTCTCTAAAGTAACAGAACCAAGACACATCCTGAATATACCAACAAGCACAAATTATATTAGGGGTTAATGTGTTTACACTTACATTTAATATGTTCATTATGTAGACATCACTGTATTTCTAGTTCATGTTAACACTCTGGGAAATCAGCATGATATAGTTAATGTTTTGATGTCAGAAAGCTTGACTTTCATGACTATCATGACTCTCCGACTAAAATATACAGTAATATTCTGGGTGCTGATTTATTTCCACTTGCACTCATTATATTCATGGCTTAAACCAATGTTTCTCAATTACTTTCTGTTACCCCCCCCCCCCCCTCCAGGAAAAAGAAAACATTTTGCGCCCCCACTCTCTGCCACAACTACAAATAGTATTTTTTTTTTTACACCTTATTCCAGTACGGCAAAAGAAAAGTATGTTCCCCATGGTCATGGTGTGATGCCTGGGGGGGGGGCGTGCCCCACTATTTGAGAAGGACTGGCCTAAACATACAACTGGTCTCTCACAGCACTGCGAATCCATTATCACTAACTTGCTGAGTGAAAGATGATCACACCGTAATTACAAAGACACTAAGGGGATGATAAGTTTAACAACCACCACCAGTTATGACTGTGCTAAAAAAAAAAGGCCCCTTATATAAATCACGCATATTCATGTGAGAAAATACATGGGCTGGCTGAAATGCAGAGGTAACAGCACAGTCTGACCAGCAGGTGGCGGAATGACTTCATCAAGGATCTTGGGCTTCATGCGCTTCCAGATCTTCTTGATGATGATTCGCAGCTCCTCGTTCTCCTGGTTGGGGTCCCCTGTTTGTTTTGTTTGTTTGTTTGTGTGTGTGTGAGTAAGAGTGAGCGCGAGAGAAAAAAGTATGTGAGTGACAGAAATAAAGAGAGAGAAAAAGAGAGGTAGAGAGATAAAAAGAAAAGGCTGTTATGTCAGCTCTTCATTGTCAGTCATCTAGACCTGACAGTTCAAATAGTGAGTGCATACTGTGTGCTGAGCAGGGACAGATGGTGTGTACTCATGGATTTAAACAGTCAAACTTTCGGCAGACACAGAATTTGTATGCACCCAAAGTGTGTGCCAATGAGTAACGTGTTCTTGGTTGGGGGACGTGACTGCATTAGTATGTGGGAGGCATATGCAAACCCTGAAGCATGTAATATGGCAGACACACCAGCTTGTGTGTGTGTGTGTCTTTGTGTGTGTGCATGTGTGTATCCACCATATTATGTGTATGCACACACTTGTGTGTGTGTGTGTGTGTTTCAGTGTATATGGGTCTGTGTGTGCTGACCTTCAGTTTTGATCTTCAGGGCTGTTCTAACCAGTGCAAAGAGGGTGGCATTGAAGGTCACAGTGCCATCGCTGTTTAGGGGCATGTTCATAGCCACCAGTCGCTGGGGAAGAAGGGTAGGTGTGAACATATGGAACATAACCATGTCTGAATGAGCACATGGTTGAGTGCATCCGTGAGCATAAGTGTGTGTGTGTGTGTTTGTGTGTGTGTGTGTGTGTGTGTGTTTGTGTGTCCTTGTTTGTTTATTTCTTCAGTAGGCATTCTAGTCCAGTGGTTTAGGTTAGAAAACTGTTTAGAGGAAATGCTAATTGTAATGACAGTATAATATGCTATACAGACTATTATAACATTCACAATAAATGTCCTAAATAGTGCAGTGACAATGATACTGATAACTGGAATGCATTTCTACTCGATCTCCATCACACTGGCTTGAGGGAGATGGGATGGATACCTTACATAGTCCTCCCTAATATATACAGATACTTGGGGCTGATTTTAAATGACAGTCGTTACCTTGCAGGCCACCCGGTGAGGGCAGAGTTTACCAAAGCCAAGAGGAGGTTGGATCCTCCTTAGAAGTGCCACAACGTCAAGGTGTTTAATGCGCCCTCTGTGACACACACGCACACACATGCACGCACACGCACACACACGCAAGTACGCACACATGCATGCACGCACACACACACACATAGCCACAAAGTAAATTGATCTTCTGCTATAAAGCTGTGTCAGTGCTTTACAATCTACAACAGAGTGTCAAATACATGTTAGACTTACTGAATACAAGCACATAATACATGAAGCAGTAAGTTCTATAAAAACAGAGAGAAAGAGAGAGAGAGAGCAAGAGAGAGATAGAGAAAGAGTGACAGAGAGATAAACCCACTTGGCTTCAGGATCATATTCTGACCAGATCCTCTTGAATTCATCAAGATGATGAGGGCCCAAAATAGACCAATCACGTGTCAGATAGTCAAAATTGTCCATGATGACGGCAACAAACAGATTGATAATCTGAAGGAATAAAACACGACAATACATGGTTATATTACAGCGAGCACACTGCACCTCAACCTATCGTCTGTGCAACAAACTATTCATTGAACAAAGCAATGATTTAGAATTTCAGTGTAGCAATCATCACAACAAACACTGGCTGCCATGCACGTCGGTCCCATATGGAAACATGAAAGACTAAAATACTGATAAACATACAGTATATCTTCAGAGAGCATATGTAGCTCCTCTTGTTTGCTTGTCTGGCCTCTCCTGCCTCACACACTTTAACTCACTAACATGCTAAATGCTAAAAAAAATCACAGGTAACTTTCAGTTTTTTTTCTCTGTAGATCTCCCAGCCATCTACTGCACACATTAAAAAAGACACACTGATATCATCTACAATATACAGGACACACCAAATGTACATAGAACATGATTTCATGCTGCTTTATGTTCAGCTGAGCTGGAGCGCTCCACAGGAGTGTGTTAGCTTGTGTGCCAGCCACACGTGTCCCGCCCACAGGGAGAGGCTGAGACAGCCGGGGCCCATTATATAATTAAGCATATGAGGTATATTGTGTGCCTTGATTAGATGAATCAAATATACTGAGCCAGTCATTGACAGGCAGACAGAATGGCCCTGCAAATGCAGCAGTACTGGTTAGGCATCTTTGAAAGGGTCGAATCAGGGGGCGTTGTGGTGCTGAATGAATGCACTGTGTGTGTGTGTGTGTGTGTGTGTGTGTGTGTGTGTGTGTGCGTGTGTGTGTGTCTCTGTGTGTGTGTGTCTCACCAGAAAAGCGCAGAGCATAAAGAAGCTGATGAAATAGATAATGGCAAAGTTGCTGCCACAGGTGAACTCCTCGCCGGGCTCGTAGTCCGACTCTGGATCACACCGTTTTCCAGGTAGACTGGCCAGCATGATCTCCTGCCAGGCCTCACCAGTGGCACACCTGAAGAGATACACATTATACCAGTATACTATACATTAATACATAACCTATGGTATATAAAGTATAACAAATCATAGTATATTCATAGTATCATATAGTGCACGTGTGCACATGTATATAAAATTAAAAATGAACACCAAAAAAAAAAAAATAACCCCTACCAAACTGTCTAGTTTTCTATCTGTTGGCTTTGTCTTCCTGCTTCAGAACATACATACATCAGAACATACATACATCTGATATCTTTCTTACCTGAAGAGCAGAAGTACTGCCTGTTGAAATGTCTGGAAGTTGTTGTTCCGGTTGATCTGGGTGTGAGATTGCATGGCAATCTTCCCAAAGGTCTACGGAACAAGACCCAGACAAAATGAGATTCACTTATTTCAATTTCAAAGAGTCTTTTTGATGCTAACAACAGTTCTCAGACAGCCAGAATACTAACATACATAGAGGTCAACGTGACTGAAGGTTAAGTGTAAAATATCATAGGAACTCCACTTCTAACTTCAAAACCTTGAGCAAAACATGAAGGAGGCGACTCCATAGAAACTCTTTGATCTCCCCCTTTACTGGCTTAGCTGAAGACTCACCTGCATGCCAATGACAGCGTAGATGAAAAAAATCATGGCAATAAGGAGAGCTACGTATGGCAAGGCCTAAAAGACAAACAGAACACAACTCTCAGTCTGAAGCTTGTAAAAGCCTTAGACAACAATTGTAAGATCTCTCTGGCTAAACAACTGTAAAATCTCTGAATGTCTAAACTTTTATACAGTGTGATATCCAGTGCTTCTGCAGTTACAGTTTGAGCCTAAAATGTCTAAATAAGATCAGTGGAAGCTCCCTGGGAGAGATAGATGTCATTTTGAACATGGCCACATGAATATGTCACATATATATATATTTAAACATGTATATTCAAGACAATTCAACATTATATTTCAGCATTAAAACTAAATTACAACAACAACGAAAGTATACTGAATTATATAGTATTTAGTAGGCCATTTTAAATGCTATATATATTCAGTGCTTGTCAAAATATATTTCTTTGGAATGGGTTGGTTAACTGACGTATGTACAGTAAATATGTACCTGAAGGGATTTCACAAAGGTCCAGAGAAGGGTGCGAATGCCCTCGCCTTTGCTGAGCAACTTGACCAATCGCATGACACGGAACAGACGGAAGAATGTGATAGACACTCGAGAACTGTCTTCAGAGCTCTGCAGGGCCGGGGGCAGGGGTAAAGTGCACAACATTTAATAAACAGAACTTAAAAACAATAGGTTGGTTGGAATTTGGAGATTAATTGGTGAGGCTTGCACAGATGAAGCCCTCAAGTGTAACTTACACTGAATTCAGTGACCACAATGTCCACCACACTGCCCACGACAATCAGGGCGTCAAAAGAATTCCACGCATCCATGAAGTAGTGCTACAGATGGCAGGCCAGACACAGGAGAAAAAAAAAATAATGGGAAATTCAAAAGTAAAAATCTAAAAAAAAATGTTTTATATGGACTACTATAATTTAAGTCCAAGGCATTTCACCACTGTGAGACTCTACAGCAGAATAGTGCGGCTAACATATGGCTAAAGCAGACATTGACGTGATATCAGTCCTCTCACCCTTAGTCTGAGAGCGAGCAATTTCAGAATCATCTCCACAGTGAAGAGACCTGTGAAGACCATGTTGAGGATGTCCATGATGTAACTGAATGTCTTGGACTGCTCATAGTGCTGAAAGACAGAGAGAAAGTGTGTATGTGTGTGTGAGAGAGAGAGAGAGAGATAAAAAGAGGGAGAGAGAGAGAGAGAGATAGAGAGACATGAAGGAGTGTGGGAGCCAGAAGTCACTGCAATAGCAGATATCTCTTTAACATTTTTTTAAAAAAGAAAAATGTCCGCTGCAGTCTACAGGAAGCTTACGAAAGCCCTACAACAGGACAGAAGTGAAGGGCATTGCTATCCATGAACAAGATTTCATGTTGACACAGATTTAAGGGTTTACAGTTATTGCCTCTCTTTGTTCTCTTCATGACCCGTCCCAGTGTCTCCATGTTGTTACCTGTACAGCCAGGGTAACAGTGTTGAGGAGGATGAGGACGAACATGATGTACTCAAAAGCAGTGGAATTGATGATGGACCAGAACTTGTACTGTATAGGATTCTTAGGAATGTAGAGCTTCAGGGGTTGGGCCTTCAGTGCATACTCGACACACTGCCTCTGTATACAGGAAAGGAGAGAGAGAGATAGTGAGGGCAAGAGAGGGAGAGAGAGTAAGAGAGGGAAAGAGACAGAGAGAGAAAGGGAGAGGAAAAGAGAGGGAGAGGGAAAAAGAGTGTGAGAGAGAGGACAAAATAAATGGATAACGTGTGAAAAAAGGGTGAATTTAAACAGAACTGACATCACAACGAAAACAACTGGACCATTAAGAAGACCTTCTGCATGAATTGTGATTTATCATGTCTGTGCAGTTTGGCATTTAATCCACTGTCCTGCCTGACTGTCCTTCAAGAAGTTGCAGCACTTGATATAGTTGTCTGATGTTCTTGACAATGTCAGTTTGACGTGCACACGTCTAACCTGATTTTTGTCCAGCTCACAGTTCTTGTACTCCTGTTCTCCCTGCTCACGGAATGTGATGATGACGAAACCCACGAAGATGTTCATCATGAAGAAGGCGATGATGATGATGTAGATGATGAAGAAGATGGAGATCTCCACGCGATAGTTGTAGACAGGACCATGGTTTTCTGAGTTGGCATCAATCGCTTTATACAGGAGTCTGAAAAGGTAGATGGATGGAGAGTGAGAGAAAGAGTGAGAGTGAGAGGAAGATATAGAATGAGTGAAGAGATAAGACAGAATGAGAGGAGGAAACAGACATCAAGAGACAGAAAGAAAGAGAGAGAAAGAGAGAGAAAAAAAAACGAATGGAAAGAACATTTATAGCCCAAGGTGAAGCATATGGTGTAGGTCTGTCTCTCCCCTAAACCCATATACAGTGAAATGGTCCCTCTCAAAAAACCAGATGATGTAGTTGTATGATATGTTCAGATATATTCTGCAATGTCAATGCGTGTATGTACATGTATGCGGTTGGGTATGTGCTAACATTTATGTGCAAATGCACATGTGTCCATGCACATATGTGCACGTGCATGCATGCCGGTGTGTGTCTATGTGTGTGTGTGTCTGTGTGTGTGTGTATGTGTGTGTGTTTGTGTCTATGTGTGTGTGTGTGTGTGTATGTGTGTGTGTGTGTGTGTGTGTCTATGTGTGAAGTACTCACGCTGGCCAGCCCTCAAAAGTGGACACAGTGAAGAGGGCCATCATGCCCATGAGAACGTTGTCAAAGTTGAAGTCACTGTTGTGCCATATTCTCTCCCTCACCATTGGGTGATTCACATCACCGTCCTTATACACTACAAATGTCCCTCTATACACACACACCACAGACATAGACACACACACACACGCACACACACGCACACACACACACACACACACACACACACACACACACACACACACACACACAGATAGACACATAGGTATAAGATAGATAGAAAGATAAAGTTTTTTATCATCCACACAAAACACAATTTGTACAAAATACAATTCAATACAATACGTCTCACAAATGTGTTTGTCTTACTTGCACTGATCCGGTGTGTGTTTAGCTTCATCTGTGCAACGATAAAACTTTCCCTACAGAAAGAGTACAGCATGTTAAAAGTTACAGGAATGTGCCCCTTATGTAATTTAAAGATAAAAAGGCAAAGCAAGATTGTCTTCATCATCTTTGCTGTGGTACCTTGAAAAGCTGCACTCCGATGCAGGCAAACATAAACTGCAGGAGTGTGGTGACAATCATGATATTTCCGATGGTTCTGATGGCCACAAACACACACTGAACCACATGCTGTAAACAGAAATAGAGTTGCACTGAGGTGAGATCAGCTGGAAGAATGACTATGATAAAGAGTGGGTACAAATAAAGGAGACATTTATGCACACACACACACACACACACACACACACACACACACACACACACACACACACACACACACACACACACACACAGACAAGCATGCACCTTAAGTCCTTTGGCTCTGTTGATGGCTCGGAGAGGCCTCAGCACTCGAAGCACTCGGAGAATCTTGACCACAGAGATGGTGCTTGAACTAAGTGAAAGAGAAGGAAGGAGCTCAATCACCTCTGCTCATTAACAATCTAAAACTGGATGACGGTAGCTCAGTATCTCAGTGCATTTGTAGGGAACACAAGCATGACAAATGTACTTTCTCACTCAACAGAGCCTGTGGATGGTCATTAAAGCCCAATAACCTTGCTGAGTGCTAAACAACATATAACATTTTTCAAATAAATACAATTTAGAGGGGGAACCAAATCTGTAAACGGGCAATTCCATGCAAACCGTCTCGTCCATAACGGCAAACAAAATGACATGGTATTTGTATGATGCGAATGATTATGTGAAAAGTTTGATCAAATTTGTTCTACAACCAAGAAGAGTGAATGCTCAAATGGTATGTAATCATCATTCACATGATACCATACCATGGCATTGTGGTGGCGTTATGGACGTGACAGTTTTGGGTGGAACTGCCCAAATACTTTCTTCTTGTGTAGCTTTAGCGATGCCAAATTCCTACCTGACTGACAAATGTAGTAATGTCATGACAAATCTGATTTTAGAATACTGTAATTATGTTTACCACTAAAGTCATTTATTTATCCGCTTCTCTAATCCTCCCTGGAATATGAAATGTCACAGAATGAATGTGCTGTAGTCACCATGAGCTTGATCCGTGCAGGTGTTCAGGCATGAAATTAGTAATGGCTGAAGTCAGATCAGAACTGACATATCCATGCAGAAAAGTGAAAATGTAGGAAAACGTTTCATTTCTTGTCAGTGTGGAATGGGGATGCAGTTGCTCTATTTGTCCTCTAGAGGCTGCTCAAAACAACTCATGAGAACATCCCAGCTCTCTGCTAGGTCTTCCTCACTGTCTTTTTTTAAATTATTTTATGTGTGCTGATGAATGCATGCGAGTCCACTGGGATCTCTCTGGTGCCCTCCAGCCTCATCACAAAAGCTGAAAGGTACAAACCCAATGACATGGATGACACAATTTTTTATAAAGACACCCAATTGGAATAGTTGGCTTCATTTACGTCACTAGCCTCCTGTGCTCCAGCTGTGTCTAGTCTAGAGGTCCTCTTAGGCTAAAACTCAAGGAACACAGGTGGCTGCTACACTGCAGGTTGGGAGAATGCTCATTTAGCATATTTTTTTCCTCATTAACCCACAAAGTGCCAACACACAATATGTCAAAAAGTATGTTATGGCCAAAAGTTTTGGTCTTGTTACAGAGTTTGTGGTCTGCAAATTGTGCTGCTTCATATTTATATATTTTTTCTGCTGGTGATTCACACTGCTCTAAATTATTGAGCAGAGTGATTAGATGCATTTTTATCAGTAATTGCAAATAACTTAATTATCATAAAAATAAATATGACAAGAACTCAATTTCCACCGTTCCACAGTTTTGTCTATTTCACAAATTATCATCTCATAACATTTCAATACAACCATATAATTGGGAAAAATGTGTGATCTCAGCTGACTGGTACTGTGTACTGTGCAAACCAATTCCCATAGAGTGAAGAAGCACTTAAAATAGTTTGGGGTTTACTCCCAATATAAACATGTGCATCGGGAAAACTGTGCAACTGTGTATCGGAAATGTTCTTCATATGTACATTAAAGATTACACATTAACAAAGACCAAAGTAGAGTCACGGTCAAATATTTTCGCAGTGGAAGTGGCTAAACCTCTGCCCACGAATGTATCTAACAATCTATAGTTCAGTAAATTGAAATGATGCATGTTTGTAAATGTAGATGTAAAGAGACTTACATTAACATCTAAAGAGTTTACATCTATAACCATTTATTTGTCATGAAGCATAGTACTACCATTTTAACAAATAGCAATGAGACACCAGGCCATTGCTATAACAATCTCAATAGAAACTGCTGTAAATGTGAGGAGTGTAAGACTCTATCCAATAGGGAAGACCAGCCATTGGTGGAGAAAGTTACACCATGATTACACATAGCAAGAGCGTGTAACTATCGTGATTGACACAGCAGCTGTGGAGCAAACAGTGCGGTCCAAAGACGGAGGTGAGTAGAACCAGCTCGTGGATTAGTTCAGGTAACTATAGAAATGTGGTCAGATCATCTCATTCTAGACAAACAAACTTGTAAACCATTGCAAATGAAAACTTCAACACTCACTGCAGGAAGAAGGACACTAGTGACACGCTGACAACCAGGAGGTCCAGCAGATTTGAGATGTTTCGACAGAAGGATCCCGTGTGGAGGAAAGCCCCATGAACAGTCATCTAAAATACAGGAGAGTTAAAAGTCTTTAAAATTTACAATTTACATATTCATTACATTTACAAGTCATAAATGTAATTCATATCACGGTAACACATTCACTACATTTACAAACATGTAATTCATGTTTATGTTGTTCTTGCATGTTCACACTACCACAGAAATACTGATTAGGCATTTGGTAAATACTTTCTTGATAACTGCCAACATTTCAGAGTTCAGTGGACAATATGGTGATGAAATATACCTTCAGGAGGATCTCTACGGTAAATATGGATGTGAAAGCGTAGTCAGCATAGCCCAGGAGCTGTGAAAGACATAGGTCGCAGACACACACACACAAACACACACACACACACACACACACACACACGTACATATATATATGCACACGCACATACAGACACACAGACGAGCAGGCACAAACACACACACACATAAAGAGAGTGAGTGAGACAGGGAGGAGTTAACTGGTGGCACCCCAAATACTGACACAGGCACTGAACCTGCCACCCCGCCAACCCCCTTCTGATTGCACCCTAGGTCTCGGCCCCCTCCTCAGCTGCCTCAAATTGGCACATCCAGCCATGGCAAGACTGCAATCAGGGCAGCTGCTGCTTAGGGTGGGCAGCTCGCGGCTGCGCTGTGCAACCCTGCACTGCGGGCCCTTTGGGTCAGGCAGTTGGGTCAACCATTAGACTAAATACAGACCACAACCAGAGCCAAAGGGGTCCAGCTAAAGATTTCTGTGTCACCCACTGATGTCAGATGGGGATTGATGCTGTTCTGTGTCTCACAATCAGTCACAAGCCAAAAGAGCATTCATACAGAGGGCTTTATGGCCCAAGTTAAAAATAGGTGCGCTCGGAACCATCCAAGATATTTGAGTGAGTGCATCTTAATTTGACTGCACTGTGACGTTTGACAGCACTGCAACCTACCAGCATCTACCAGCAACCACGCCCTTGCCCCCCTCCCCCTTCCTTACACAGACACACACACACACACAAACACATACAGACGCATACATACACATACACACACACACTTGTTTCATTTTCCTTTACTTTCATTCCCTCTGCTACACAACTGTCTCTATTTAAGGCTGACATTTCCGGGGGGAAAATGACAGGGTAGATATACTCAACAAGGGCCCCCCTGTTAAGACAGACATGTATGCTCACATTGTTTCTGAAGGAGTGAGCCCGAATGGGGTCCTCTGCAGCCAGGGAGATGCTACTGAGGATGATGAAGACCAGGATGAGATTGGTAAATATATGGTGATGGATTAGCGTGTGGCAGCCTACTCGGATCCTGTGGGAGAAAATAAACAGAAAATGAAAATAAGAAACAAAAATAGATAGAGAGAGTAGATAGATAGATAGATAGAGAGAGAGAGAGAGAGAGAGAGAGAGAAAAGAGAATGTTATTGGATTTCAGGTGCATACTTTAATTATCTGCTGAGAGGATAGGGGAGAACACATGGGGTCAAGTGGTACAGGGATCAGCACATCCCATTACACTTGAACTCTGTCGCTGCAACATAGATTTGCACAACTAAACAGCTAACACTGAAACAAGCATTTGGAGCACATACAGGCACAGCCAGACCGGGCCGAGCCAGGCCGAGATGAGCCCAGTCAAGCTGGGCCGGCCTCTAGAGATGCTACACCCACCCTCCCCCTCCCCCTTTCTGGAGCAAAACCAGACTCACGGGTTTGTGTTGCTGAGGCAGAAGAAGGCACTGCCCTCAGGGATGGGAACGACCTTCTCTTTTGGTGGGGCAAAGTCAGCCACTTTTAGCTGATCATCTCCCTCTTCTGCAGCAGCCACACAAGAAGAGGCAGAAAAACAACAATTATAACAAATACAAGTAACAGCAACAACAACAACAGAAACATGATGAGTTCTTAGAAACAGGGCATATAGCACAATACACTGAACTGATAAATAGCAAAAACAGTATGATTTTTAGAAATACAGTCGTAAGTATCACACCCACATGTTTAATATTTATTTTAATAAATGTATGAATAACAATGACAGAATAAAATGACAGATAATACTAGTAATACTCAATTATTTCTAATTTAATAAGAAATTCTGCAGATTTTTTGGCTAAAAGCTTTGAAGTACAATTATTTTTTCTATAGAGAGAGAAGTCAATGAAACGTCAATGAGCACCTACCTTCCTCCCCTTGTTCCTCTTCCTCATATTCATCCACATCGACCTGCATAGACAAATATCCATTTTCTGTCATTTCCAGCTGTTGTTGTTGTTCCAGCAAAGATGTGCACAGTGTTTCCAGATATTTTAATGCAAAGCTTTTTTCAGCACCTCTCACGATCAACAACTACACAAAATATATCTTTACTGCACAGACTGAGCCTAATTATGGAAGGACAATTGGTTGGCTGATAACCTTTTAAATTACTTTCCTAATTCATTGTTGGGCTATGTCCATTTTAGCAGGCTAGAATATGTATCACACTGAAGAAATTTGCCCAGTGAAATGTTCTCTGAGGAATAGTACAATGACATTGCTAATTCTAAAACAGATAGTTCCAGACCTTGATAATGATTGGGTGAATAATGTTTGATATCATTATAAAACCCAGTGCAACCTTTCAAAGTGACCACATTCAGCCTTATATTACTGCACCATACAAAAGCTACAGTGTATCTCTGTGTTGCTCAGCAACGATTCAACAAAGAAGAAATTTATTTCTTGGTTGGAAGAATGATTATTTATAATGAAATCGTTATATATATCTCACAATGGTGCACTCAACTGTGTCTAACAAAGCCGCTTTGGTGTTCTGAAATCAATGGAACATACAGCCTCTTGATGATATCTGCTTAATTATAGTACACTTATGTATGAAAAAAGAAAACCTAATGACGTTTCCAAAACCTACAAAAAGATTTGTGAATTTCTTGACTTTTATAGGCCTGCAGATATGGGGTTTCACAATTACTTTGGGAGCTCAGTCTACGTGATGCAGCACTAAAAAAACCCTGTAGATCTTACCTTCACCTCACCATCTCCTCCCTCCCCTTCTGCCCCCTCCTCTCCTTCTTTTTTCTCCTCTCTGTGGAAAAATAAGATGCTTTAGACAGGAAAACACGGCAGGAGCAGACAGAAATAAGAAGTCAATCTTCAAAGAAGATATGGTGAAGGGAACAGAAATAAAATGCAGTGCTTAAAAGGAGACCTGGCATGGGGGACAGAAAAGAGATGTGGTGCTTTAAAGAAGACATGTAATGGTGGGGGAGAGCAGACAGCTGGGAGAGCTGTTGTGCTGCTCAAGTTCTCTCTCCATACAGTCTGGAGTGGTTGTTGACTAGGCTGCTGAGGGAAAAGTGCTTCCCTAAATAGGAGCAAGTGAACAATTATCTGTTTTTTTTCACTGTTCCTCCCTTCACTTCTCATCATTGCACCATCACAGGTGTTCAAATGAATCGTTTTCTAGAGATTTGAAATGCAGAAGAATATTTGACATAGGTTCTAGCATACAGGACTGTTAGAACTATGATCTATAGTGTTTTACCATACATGCTAAATGCTACTCACTCTGGCTTCTTCTCCTCTTCGCCACCAGCCAAGTTGTCCACGGCGATAGCCAAGAAGACATTCAGAAGGATGTCTGGGCCACAAGGTCAAGGTCCACATTCCGGAAGTGGGATCATATAATGTTCTTTTGCCATCTTGAGCAGTCTCACTAAAGTTTCACTAAATTGACTAGTAACATTTAATTTCATTCATACACAGGAACAATGTTAAATTTCGTGCATTATGGGTGAGAGATTTCCCACAGTAGCCAGCCAAGAAAACTGTAGCAGTAACAAATGCACCACATGCTATGACCATAATGGCATTACTTCATATACAACATGGGCAAACTAAAACCAAGGTCAATCAACCACCAAGCCTAAAATTAGACAACAGCGTACAAAATACAGCCATGCACAATATTTAACTGTTTTCAAAATGTATAATTATACATTAAGGTCATTCAATACCAACTAGTTGGCCTTGTTTGGTAAAAGGATACAGTTACCACAAATGAAGAGAATGACAAAATACAAGCAGACAATCATTCCTGGAAAGTGTGGACCTCCATAGGCCATAATGCCATCATACATCACCATGTTCCAGTCTTCACCTGTCAAGATCTGTGAATGGAAACAACAATAAGTAAAATTTTAGAATCACTGTGAAATCTTGGGTCAATGCTCTGGACAACAACTAAACAAACAACAAAAAAAACAAAACATATGTAACATACATAACATGCAAGGCTGCAAATGTCTGAATCTTACCTGGAAACAGGTAAGGAGGGCCTGGGGAAAGGCGTCAAAAGTGCTGCGCTTGGTCTGCGTCTCATCAAAGTTAAACTTGCCGCCAAAAAGCTGCATGCCTAGCAGGGCGAAGATGATGAGGAAGAGGAAAAGCAGAAGCAGCAGGGAGGCGATGGACTTCATGGAGTTCAGCAGAGACGCCACCAGGTTGGACAGGGCCGTCCAGTGCCTTCACAGAAGGGAGTCACAGGTAGAGGTCAAATGTGGACACAGAAATGAATTAGGGACTTCAACAAATGACATCCCACTAATATAATATAATTCAATTACAATCATATCAGTTGTTCAAGGCCACAGAGTGTTATCGGTGGGAAAAAGAAGAAAATTTGCGCTAACTGAACTATGAAAAACTCAATTTCAGTTTCATTTATCTTACCCTGTTTTGTTTGTATTTGCTGCTGGTTTTATGATGTATTTTCACTTGATGATTCCCATCATTTAGTTCTTTTATCTTTTACAGGTACCCAGTACTGCATCTGACTTGCATTGTGGAAGCATGAATGTAAACTATGAAAATGAAACCCGAGATATACATTTTTTTTTAAATAATAGAGACTCAAACCAAATCAACAAAAGCATGTGGTTTCTAAACTACACGTGTGGTTTTCTGTCCCCTTTCGGTCATTTTCTGTGCCCTTTCTGGAATAGGTGGAATAAGCCAGAGAGGAATAGGCTGGTGTACCTGGTGACTTTGAAGATACGTAGCAGCCTGACGCAGCGCAACACGGAAATGCCCAGAGGGGGCATGATCTCCATCTCCACCAGCACCGTCTCCAGGATGCCGCCACACACCACGAAGCAGTCAAAGCGGTTGAAGAACGCCACAAAGTAGGCCTGCAGGCCCAGGCTGTACATCTTCAACAGCATCTCCACCGTGAAGAGGGAGAGCAGGACCTTGTTGGCGATGTCTGATAGAGCAGCAGATAGCAAGAGGAGGATGGGAGGGTTTAGGGGGAAATGCAGCTCAGATTGAGGATTAAGGCCAAAGTCCATGGCAGTGACAAAACCATTTGATGCATGACCTTCAAAACCAGGGAGCCAAACTGGTCCTAATATCATTACATAATTTTAACAATATGCCAGTCTCCATAATGAATATTGTATATATTATATTATGTGTATTTTCTATACTATTTTTTATGTTGTTGTTTAGTATGTTGTCTATGCACCGTATCTTTTCTGTACTGCTTGATTAACACTTACTCACTTGGCCAAATCAATTTAAATTTAATCATAAATTTAATCATCAGTCTGTTCTCATTATAACTAATACGAAAATTAGAGCTGCCTGGACAAAGAAGGCAGGTTACATTTACTGTGTAGTTTTGAGGAAACAAAAAATTTCATACATAACACTAGAATTATACAACAAGGCAAAAACTGCCCCAGTTTACTGACAAAAAACATACGAAACAGTATAAAGTTTTATTTTTTTACTATACGACTCTCCAGAATGCTGCGGGAAGTTCCATTTACTGTGAATGGACCTTCCCAATGTTCAGAGGTCAGTTATTTCTAAATAATCACCGCTGCAAAAGTATAATGACCACTGTCAATGGCAACGGGATCTTTGCTTCAGATTCACATCTGCATATCATTCCGCAAGTAAAGATCATTCACTTATCACACTGGAACTTTGTTGAAAGTGAAAGCAGATCAGCTGCATTCTAAAGAATCTTTCAAGTTCAAGTTGTGTTGCGAACTATTTGTTTTCTGTCGTTGCTATGGCAAGTAGCCGTATAATAAGTTGGATCATATGTTGTCCACCGGTCATTATAGGAAAATATCTCCATTCAGGAAAAATCAAGACCCCTCCGCTGTCCTGTTCATCCTGTCAGTAAATGTTTTTCTGTAATGACTAGTGGACAATACATTATCCCTGTATGTTGTTTAAAATAGTAGTGCCCAGTAGATGTGCTGTTGGGAAGCTCCTTACCCTGCACCTGTGTGAGCCAGTCCGGCTGGTTGTAGTGTTCCGAGGCGCTCAGCGCCGTGTTCAGGAACACCAGCAGGAGAACTAGCCAATAGAAGGTGACCGACTTTACCGCAGTCCGGCAGTTCCTACGAACCGCACGATTCCAGCGCCGCAGTACTCGACTGAGTGAGGAAAACAAACACACGCGTGCACACACACACACACACACACACACACACACACACACACACAGTTAAACATGGTTGCAGACAGGGCATGGAGTGACTAACACATGAAGTTAGGCAGGCTGGACGGCACGAGCAAAGGTCACATGTGATGCAGCCTTTGATTCAATTTAGCTGCAGCATGACGGCCGAAGTGCAACCTTATTTGGTCCCATTAGTGTTATATGGTGCCCTTAAGCTTCATGCAGCTCCAGTCACCCCCCCCCCGCCCTCGCCCTCTCCCTCCCCCCGACCCCATGTGGGGTTTGCAGCATGTGTGAACTCACCAGCATGGGATTTTCATAATTTTTGCGCTGAGAAACAGAGACACAAAGACAAAGACAAAAAGCACAGAATGCAGAATGTGAAATCAGTGGCGCATAACAGTAGATGGCAACAATAACAATAAGGACAGTAAGCTGTGTGAGCAGTCCTGTACGACTTACAAAAATTGGTTTAAGGCAGACACAATGACAAACAACATCAGACAACAAAATAGTTATATTCTGGGATATTCTTATCCTTTGGGAAGTGTCAGAGGTCATTTTGGTTTGTGTTTGTGTGTGTATGTGTGTGTGTGTGTATGTATGTGTGTGCATGCGTGTGTATATGCAAGTGCGTGTGTGTGTGTGTGTGTGTGTGTGTGTGTGTGTGTGTGTTTGTGTGAGTGTGCTCTTACCAGCACACAGTACAGCAATCGGTGTGTTCCTCATCAATGTTCTCAGTATTCTCTGATCCTGCCTCACTGGCAGGAAGACTCGCTTGGAGAGGTACAAGGGAAAAAAAGAGAGAGAGAGAGAGAGAGAGAGAGGGTTTGGAGGTGAGAAGAACAGACAAAAAAAGAAAATTGGCCAGTTAGATGTAACAGAATGTCAAACACACACTGACACAGATTTCTTGTGTGGAGCACAGACAGAGACCGAGAGCAAGAGAGAGGGAAAAAAAAACAGACAATCTATTTGAAACAGGGTCAAGCATCTATCGAGAGCAAAAATTGAGAGTAAGGCCCAGATTAGATCGGGCTATTACAAATGAGAGCGAGCATGTCAGCGTCAACTGGTGCTATATTTGGAGCTGGGGTGGGGGGAGCAAAGCCCCCTGCCGCAGCTGGAGTCAGGGGTGGGGCAGTGGTGATGGTGGTGGTGGTGGTGGTGTTGACCGGGAGCTACCATGGGTTTCGTTGGAGTGGCTGAACCATCCAAATTTGCCCCTCTTCTTGTCGGAGAGGTCGCGCAGGGAGGGCCCTGTGGAGGGAGACGAGAGAGGCATTGTAAGAAATGTGACAAGGCTGTCCGGGCATTTGGCCGCGGGGGGCCCACACACACAGTGTGTGTGTCTGTTTAGGTATGTGTATGTAAGTGTCTGTGTGTAAGGGGGGATGAAGACACTGTGTTTGTGCCTATGGTTAGTGTGTGTGTGCATGTGTGAGACCATGCACTTTTGTGTGTTTATCAGCTTCTGAGTATGTGTGAGATGTAAACATTTATGTGTGTGTTTTGTAAATGCTTGCCTGCACATATTTTTGGGAGCATGGATGTATGACTGATTCATGCCACTGATTATCATGAATATGTATGCAAATCATATCAGTTTGTGTGTGTGTGTGTGTGTGTGTGTGTGTGTGTGTGTGTGTGTGTTCTTATTAGTGCTTGCCAGACGTGTATGTAGCTGTGAATGAGTGAATGTGCACGTACATGCCTGTTTGCATTTAAGAAAGAGTGTGTATGTCAATGCATGTGTACTTGTCCATTATTGTATAAGCCTTTGCATATGTGTTTGTATGTGGTGGTGGTGTGCATGTGTGTATGTGTGTATGTGTGTGTGTGTGTGTGTGTGTTTATGTGTGCCTGTGCCTGTATTTGTGTCTGTGTGTTCATGTGTGTGTGCTCCTTGTCTATGTTTGGGGGTTACTAAGAAGCCTCCTCGCTCACGTTTGTTTCCATCCTCGTCCTCCTCGTCGATGTCCTCGGCCTGCGTGATCCAATCCATGTAGCCGCACAGGTCCTCCTCCATCTGCTGCTTCTCGCGCAGCTTCTGGAAGTCCCCGCGCGCCTTGGCCTTCTCTCGCTCCTTGGAGAATTCTCTGCGCGACACACACACACACACACACACACATCACGCACCGTTACACAGCAAGTCAGGCGCACATGCTCACCCAGGCACACACACACACACACAGAATCATAAGCATACCCACGAGCACACACATTTTGAATCACCCCCAGACACACTCAAACACACACACTCAAACATAGACACACGCACACACACACAGTCCATGTCTGTCTCATAGTCTCTTTCAATCGTGCAAAGACACACACACACACACACACACACTTTGCATACACGTATACACATACACACTCAGACAAATACACAAACCTATGGTGTTGTACAGACTGTACCCTTCAAAAACAAAAAAAAGTAAGCCCACTGTACTGTACTGCATCTGTCTTAGTCACCCTCTACTGCCCTCACACACACACACACACGAACATGCATGTACACACAATGTTTACACATATCCACAGTTCCAGTCATAGTTGCACGTAACTTTAACTACTTTGAATCCAACAATAAGAAGGTACATATAAACAGTTGATTATTTTCTTCTTCCTGACTGACTGACAGTGTACTGAACCTGAAGCAATATGCTAGTCTGTATCAAACTCTTTGTTTTGAAGTAATATGCTACTCCGTATCAAACTATCAAACTCTTTGTTTTGCACTTTTTATCTCTTTATTACTAAAACATCCGGAGACACAGAGACATACACAAACCCACAGACAGAAACCTGATTCCTGTCCAACTCACCCGCTCAACACACCCAACACAAGGTTAAGCACGAAGAAGGACCCAAAGATGACGAGACTCACAAAGTAGACCCAAGGCAATTCAAACCCTATGGCGTCATTCATCTACTCGAAGCAAGTGTGTGATGGTACATTAGTGTGTGTGTGTGTGCGTGAGAGAGAAAGAGAGAGAGAGAGAGAAAGATGAGGGATGCGAGAGGAGCAGGAGAGAGGTAGAGAGAAAGGAGAGAAAATCCGAAAAGAGAAAAAAAAGGGACAAGGAGAAAAAAAGAAACACAGACACACGTTAGGAATCGCTCAAGCGAGCAAAAGGAAATGTGAAAACACACTGATTCATTATTTCATTCTTTTCTATCTGGGTGTATTTTTGTTAGCAGGACACCGTAACACGAGAGCTCTCTCTGCATCCAGAGCAGCGCTTGCTTGATTAGCCGTACCCAGTAGAGCACGTCGGTCCAGCCCTCCATCGTGATGCACTGGAACACCGTAAGCATGGCGAAGAAGAAGTTGTCAAAGTTTGTGATGCCATTGTTGGGGCCCTCCCACCTGCCCCTGCACTCAGAGCCGTTGATCATACACTGCCGACCGTGACCGGCAAATGCACATGGCAACGGGTCCTCATCGGCATAGTCATCTGAAGAGAGGAGAGAAGAAAAAAAGGCAGAATCACAAAGAGAGAAGATGTGGAGATGACAAACGTGTGAGCACATATGCTAGCAGTTATCCGTGTTGAATTTATATGGACACAGCAAGGACATGTGCTATGCAAATGGGCTGACAGTGAAAGAAGGGGTGGAAAGGTAGCCTGACAAGCCATCCAAGCCATCCCATAACATCAAAATGTGTAGTCTGGGCAAGACTGATAGACTGGGCTCAATCAGCGGTTGTCTTTCAAACTGGATAGCGCTACGACCAATCACAGTAACGTCGGCAAAAAAGCAAATAGCCTATGCCCTTCTTTGAAATGCCTTTTTCTGCTCAACTCTTCCAAGAGTCGACGCCAAAGCCAATTCAAATGACCGCTATTCTTTGGCCACTGTTGACAGCCCTGTCATTATCTTGCAAAGCCTGCCCAAAGATAGAACATTGTGATTGCTCTTACCATGGCTTGGTAAGACTTTATGGTGCATGGCTAGACGTACCCACTAAAGAAAACTATTTGCTCCCGCTAGGGTGTGTCTAGATTTCTAGGCTAGTGGAAAGGGGGATGACTAGATTAAAAAAAAAGAGCGAAACCTGTGCCGAGAAAGAAGCAGGTCTTGTGCATGCGTCCGATGAAGAGCTCGAGGCCGATGATGGCGTAGATGATGATGACAAACAAGACCAGCAGAGAGATGTGCAGCAGGGGCACCATAGCCTTCATGATGGAGTTCAACACAATCTGGAGACCTGCACACAACACAGCAGTCAGCCTAGTGCTAATGCTACACCCTCAATGCTAAGAATTAGCTACAGTTCTATAGTTCTACTAATATACAAACATATTATATGTGAAAATATTTGCTGTCACAACTTCATAGAAGGGCAATTTAGCATTGTATCCTGCTTTCTTATACTGCTTCATGCTTTATTAGTTGAAAATGTGAATTTAAATGCTTTGCTCTGTTGAAAAATGTGAAGTATTTGCCACAAATATCTATAAATTCCATTAAACACAAATTTAGACCAAATTGTTATTCGTTTACAGTGAATATTCAAAAAACTGATTTTGTATCATAATTAACATCTCTGATATTGTTACTTGTTACTATTGTTATTGTAACTGAGTCATAGTAACTTCATTAACCACAAAAAGATCACTTTTATCTCAGCTGAAACTTGAAGTGCGTGAAGTGGAATTTCTTCCCATTTTCCAAAAACTACGGTTGGGTGCTCCGTGCCGCTCCGATGACCTCAGAGGCTATGTGTGTGTGTGTGTGTGTGTGTGTGTGTGTGTATGTGTATGTGTCCGTGTATATGTATGTGTGCGTGTATATGTATGTGCATGTGTGTCTGTGTGTGTGTGTGTGCATGCGAGTGTGTGCATGCACGTGGGACTGTGTGTGTGTGTGTGTGTGTGTCTATTTTTTTCCTTTCCCCTGACTCCACACACTTGTTGTGACAGCCCAATGCCTCTTGCGTTTCCATTAAGCGTAACATGAAGTGGCCTGGGGCGCTGCAAAGATGAGTCAGGTCTGAAATGCCTCCAAAGGAGCTCATTTATGATTCAGGCTTAGTCACGCCGCCCCAACTCTACCTCCCTCGGAAAAAGAAAGGGAAGACAGGCCACGCCATCCCGAGCCACCAAGCTTGGCCGTGATTGATACGCCACACGAGCACGCACACACCACCTCAAGGTGGTAACATTTATTAAGGCTCTTCAAAGTGTGTTTAGCCGCGTCAGTGTGGAGCATACGGTTGTGTTCGGTTAGAGATGGCACGCTGCACACTGTTGTGAGTGAAATAAAAATGCCTGCAGGCAGGATGGGTCCTTTATGAGCAAAGGAAAAAAAATATTATGAAAAAAAACAAAAAAAAACAACTGCAAACTACAGCCAGCATGACCAAGTGAGGCTAATCGAAGCTGAATTTGCATATTAGCTACTGTGTGAGCCACTATTCTACTACATGCTATTTTGTTTACTACTTGCGAGCCTACCTCTCTGAAAACAGCATTTAGAAGACTTATACCTTAAATAGAACAAATAATTACAGCGATTACCCTATGACATCAAGTGAATGTATATATATCTCTGAAAAAAAATCTTTACACAGAAGTACATTTAGACATAACCCCCATTACAAATAAACATCCACACACATACACACACACACACACACAAACACACTCTGAGGGACACTCACTGGGCACTCCTGATACCAGCCTCAGTGGCCGGAGCACTCTGAAGGCACGCAGGGCTTTGACGTCCAGCCCGCCTGGTTTGCCTGGCATGTGGTGGGTAGTGGTCTCTCCGGACTTGTGGGTCATAGTCTCCAAGACCACACTGAACAGCCTGCAGGTATGCGCACACAAAAATAACAGGTCGTCACAGACCACAGACAGACCACCCACAACAGGTGCAACATCCCTATCCCACAAAAAGTTTTTCAGCCGCTCTGAACTCAAAGATCTTCATTGTAAAACATTAAATGCTTTATAAAAGTCTATTTTTGTATTTGTGAACATTTCTGCATTAGTCAGTGTGACTTACTACACTAATATTATACATATTATCAGGACAGTGACATGCCTTGATGTTCCACTGAAGAGTGTCATCATTGAAATGGCTTTTTGAAAGTGGAAGTTCAGGAGCAAAGTGACAAAATTTACCATGGCCCCTTCTCCTTCTTTCTGGTCATTATCATCACTCATCCAGTGCTTACCTGCTGAAGATTTCCCTCATGTTTCTACTTCTGAAAAATTCAGATTGTAAACTACTGAAACCAAATAATATGCTGCTAATATGCTTACACTAAACATACTCCATGCGTGACTAACTGGCGCCATGCACAGTGTAACGTAGGGCATTTAAGTATTTGTTATGGAGTATAGTGAGACTGTGCTGTATGAAGCTACTGGAATGTAACCACTGGGGGAGGCTGAAATTAAAAGCATTGCTTCTCGCTGACTTTCTTCATGTGCACATATCATGTTGGGTAACTGTGCATGAAACTAACACACACATGGGGGTAACCCTATGGCCCATGCCAGACACGGACAGACAGACAGACAGACACACAGACAGACAGACAGACAGACAGACAGACACATACACTAAAAAAAGATGTAGTGCCAGAGAAATCCTTGTGTGTAAAATTGAGAGTAGAGCCAAGTCTGTCTAGGACAGATTAAGAGACAAACAGGGACAGGACACAGAGAGGCAGAAAGAGAGAGAGAGAGAGAGAGAGAGAGAGAGAGAGAGAGAGGGAGAGGGGGGAGTTGCATTATAAAGACTGTCAGCCAGATCGGTCTAGATAATCCAAGAGAAAGAGTGCAAAGGGAAGAGTGAGGGTGAGAGGGAGGGGAGGAGGGGTGGAAGAGAAGAGAGCGAGAGAGCGAGAGACACAGGGGATGCCATAGCAATGGAGAGAGGGAGAGGGAGGAGGTGGTGAGGAGAGAAGGATGTAAAAGGAGGAGAGAAGGCACAGGGATGATGGAGGACAAACCGTAACCAGGCTAAGAGCTCTTAAAACAGATGGGCATGTAAACAAATACATAATAACAAAGACTGTGAAAACAACCTGAAAATCAGTACACAATGGGACATCTCTGACAATGGAGCAGACAGAGTCAAAGAGAAAGACACAGAAAGAGAGAAGAGGAGAGATAGGTAGATAGGTAGATAAATAGATAGATAGAGAGAGAGAGAGAGAGAGAAAGTCAGCCAGAAAAAGAGAGAATTGCCATCTTAAAATATGAAATGGAAACATGGGGAAATCAGGCAACCACCTGAACCAGCTGAATGCAAACGTACCCCACAATGACAATGACAAAGTCCAACAAATTCCAGCCATTGCGGATGTATGAGCTTGGGTGCATCACCAGGCCATAGGCGAGAATCTTCAGGAAGGTTTCAATGGTGAAAATGACGAGGAACACATACTCCACTTGTTCCTGTAAAAACAGAAAGATGGCAACAATAAAAAACTGATGAGAGCTGGGTTAAAATACTACAAAACAAAACATATATATCACTATATCTATTCTTCCCTCACATCATCCCTATATACCAGACAACTACAGCGGATAGCTATGGCTATCATAGATGATCATAGATCGTAGATGATAGCCTACATCCCTTGAATACAGAATTCCAGTATCTTTCTTCTGGGCGGAGGTTAATAGTCCCTGGTTGTAGAACTACAAGATTTAGAAACAGCTTTGTTCCAGCTGCAATCACTCAGTTTAATAAGCTGCAAAATTAAATATTTGTACATAACACACACAGCACTTTGATCATGTACGGTAGGCTATAGGTACCTTTGCACAACAACAGCACAAAGCATCTTGGTCATGTACCGTAGCTATCTTTGAACAGCAACTGCATAAGTCAATATGGTCATGTACTGTTATGTACCTGTTCTACTATCTGTCCTACATGTCTAATGTTCATGTGTTATGTGTTGGTATAAGTCATAAGTCAATATGGTCATGTACTGTTATGTGCCTGTTCGACTGCCTGTCCTACATGTCTAATGTTCATGTGTTATGTGTTGGTATAAGTCATGTCAATATGGTCATGTACTGTTATGTGCCTGTTCAACTGCCTGTCCTACATGTCTGATGTAAATGTGCTATGTGTTGGTATAAGTCATGTCAATATGGTCATGTACTGTTATGTGCCTGTTCTGCTGTCTGTCCTACATGTCTAATGTTCATGTGTTATGTGTTGGTATAAGTCATGTCAATATGGTCATGTACTGTTATGTGCCTGTTCTACTGCCTGTCCTACATGTCTAATGTTCATGTGTTATGTGTTTGTTTAAGCCGCAAGTCAGTATGATCATGTACTGTTATGTACGTGTTCTACTGTCTGTCCTTTATGTCTAATGTAAGTGTGTTATGCAGGGGCGCCGCCAGGGGGGATGATTCCAAGGGCCTGGCACTGATAGGGGGCCCTAGAGAACATTTTAATATTATAATCAATGTGTGGGAGGCCCAAAATAATTTTCTGTCATAGGGCCCAAAATTTCTAGTGGCGCCGCTGGTGTTATGTGTTGGTCCAGAAAATGTAAGGATGTCTTAGACTGCAAACCTAGTTTACTCATGAGTACCGATAAAGTAACCTGAACCTAAACCTGATCCTGATTCAGCCATGTTATTTGTATTAGCTACGTGCTAGAATCTTTGCTTCTCACTAAGGACTGAGATCAATTGTGTCAATTGTAATATTACATTTAAATGATATGTTACTATTATTGTTGATAGTTATGACAATAGTGATGAAATCTGAATTCCTGAATATAACCTTTTATGTGCCACTATGCATTCATCTTTCTAGGCATCCATTCAATCATCCATCCACCTGCTTATCCATCCATCCATCCATCCATCCAGATGTTTCAGGCCTAGGGTCATCACATTGCTGGTGATTCTTTTTGCACAGCATAATTCTGATTTCTAAATGCCAGCCATATGAATGGCCACATGAACTCAACAAGAACATGAACTCCAAATGGCCACAGCCTATGCTCCACTGAGATCTCTCTCTCTATCACTCTCCGTCTCTCTTTCTCTCACACACACACACACACACACACACACACGTGTGTGTTTGACATGTTCTTTTTTAAGTGCACATAGCAATGCAAAGTGCTCCCAGTGTAACATGCATGCTGGCATGACTTGTGTGCTATTTGGCAGCAGAGAGTTTAGTGTGGACATGGCCGTGTTGGGGTGAGCCAGACTTTAAAATGGGTAAGGGGGAATTTGTGAGCATTTCAAAGGATTACCAATCTGTCATCATCCCATGCCCATAGTCCTGTCTGGGCAGATTGGCACACAAGCCAAGCCAAGCCAAGCCAAGGCAAGCAAAGCTCTGTATACACGCGTGCACATGAACACACAGAAAAATACTCACAAACACAAAAATACTCACACACGTACGCACGCACGCACACACAAAAAAATATGCGCATGATCACACACACAAACACACTTGGATGCTAACATACTCACATACACGCACACACACACACATACACTCACATGTGGGCAAATGCAAACACACAATGATGTATTCATTCATGCACACGTACACATATGTACATGTGGACACAATATGTGTTGTCCACACACACATACATACATACACATTCACATGCACACACATGCGCACACACACACACACACACACACACACACACACACACACACACACACACGTGGGCACACACTGAGGTAAACAGAGCAATGCAAACACCGCTCTGAGGAGACCATCTGTATCGCACGGAGGCGCTGAGGCTCATGGGATGCGGGGTAATAATCACGGAACCATAGTGATGCAATGTGTTCTGATGGACTGAGAGAGGGCACAAGCCCCCCACGCGCCGGTGCTCCGAGCCGACACACACCCTTCCCACTGCCCTCCTGCACTGAGTAAGAGAGAGAGGAACATATGTGCGTGCGGTTCCGCTGACGAAACACATGTGGACGCAGCCCTGCTCTCGTGTCATGCTACATTTGCTGCGTCAAAGCCCACGGACGCGGCGGCCATGCCATGCCATTTCACAATGAGAGACATATTGTAATGCTATCTCATTTCAGTGGGCGCAGCGGGTATCGGAGAAAGTATGCACAACACAGCGATCAGGAGAGATTATTCAAATGGTATAATGCTGTATAGAATGTGAGAGGATCTATTGGCACAGAAAACATAAACCCAACCCCAACACACACACAGACACACATAAACACACACACACACACACACACACACTCTGTTGTTTATTCTCTCCACTACTACCACATGTGGCTTGTGTATACACACATACCACACAGAAACACACACACACACATACTAACATAGACACAGACACACACATCACATACATGCACACAAACACATACACACATACGTGGAAGGAGAGAGATAGCGAGGGGAAAAAGAGGGAATTGAGGTGGAGAGAAAGGAAGAGTGACAGAGTGAAAGGGGGGAGGGCAGTGAAAGGGGAGGGGGAGTGGGGGGGGGGAATAAGCTGCTTAACAGGACCTAAAGCATTTAGAGCAGTCAAACGAACAGGCAGTTACAATCTCTCTCTCTCTCTCCCTTTCTCTCTCTCTCATCCTTTTTCTCTCTCTCTCTCTCTTTCTCTCTCCCTCTCTCTCATCCTCTTTCTCTCTATCACTCACTCTTTCGCTCTCTTCCTCTCCTCTCTGGGCTTTCTGATTACCTGCACCTCTGTCACCCCTTGCGCTGCCTCCAGGTCAATCTGGCAGGCAGAGAGATTGCTGGCTTTAGCCTTCATGCCCTCCGCGAAACCATGACAACGCTTCAACCCACAGCTCAAACAGGAAGCAGAAAACAGAAATGATGCATCTAGTACAAACATCCCAACAATGAATACAAAAAGGCTGAGCGACTCAAATGCTGGGAATGCTTTGTTATGTCATGGTGTCACATGAGGAAAAAAAATGTTTGCTGCACTAAAAATGGTCTTTTCATATAAGTGTTTCATTTGAAAGAGAGAGTACTGCTTAGAGAAATTTGTGGCAAGAAACACCTGACCATTTGCATCAGGATTGCAATAGAGAATAGAGCCAAGTGAAGCAGAGCCAGTGTAATGGGATGGGCTGCTGTCCATGGTGCTGATCTCAGAGGACTGAGCTCAGTCATGCAGCACCATCATGGCAAATGACTATGCTATAGTTATTTCTGTTGAAACAATCACAGGCAGGACTAAATGGGATGTTTCCTGCTAGTACTTCTTTTTATTACTTTCACTACTTTTATTTTGGCAAAAAAGCCCAAGTTACAAACCATCTTTTTATAACTTCGAACGCATGCCTGCAACTCTCCCATCATGACACATGAGAACTCAATTTAACTCACTTTTAAATGTACTAATAGAGCACCTACTGCAATTGCCTCAAGATGTTTTGTTGAGTCAAGAGGCCATATGTCTGAAGATATATAATAAACCCTTGTAGGCTAGTAATATGTCAATCATTTGTAGTGTAACTAATATGGCCTGCACGTCCACGTGAGCAACATTCAATTTCAGTATCCTTCATTCCACCACAAGACCCACGATGTATACAGCCGGATGAATGCATCAGTGTTTTTGCAGAGTTAGCATGATCCGTGCGATGGCCGGCCCGTTCGCTAACAATAATTAGCAATGACCACTGGTAGGCTCCAGTTTAGCCCAGGGGAAAACATACATTTAATTTGGCTGATGCAGAGTTGCTAATCCTAGGATGATCTTTGACTGCCTGGAGGACACAGAGGCAGCGGCTAAAACCCTGATCGCCGCAGGAGGAGAGAGAGAGAGAAAGCAACAGAGCAAGAGAGAGAGAGTGAGAGAAAGAGATGAGAGATAACACACACACAGAGAAGCAATAGTGGAGGAAGGTGCTGAAGAATTGGTGTACGGCTGCTGGGACAAAATGCTACCATGCAGTAAAATGATGGCCGGAATGATTCAAAGCTTTTTATTGGATCAGATTTGATGCACTCAGGGTGATTACGATGAGCCATGACTACTAGAGGTAGCGGAGTCCACTGGTTAGCCGCACCAAACAGTCAAAGGTGATGCGCAGAGAGTGTGTCCATCTGCAAGACAACCCTGAACAGGCTGTTTTGTTTACATTGCTGCTACTTCCCCTGGTATAACGCAGGACCTTAGCACATGCAGGACAATACATAGATCCACTGTGCCTCATAATGTGCGCTTTAATTCCCACCGTCACGTGATTGGACTTAGACAAAACCACACAGCCCACAGCCCTAAGCTCCTCCCTGTGCGTGCGCGCGTGTGTGTGTGTGTGTGTGTGTGTGTGTGTGTGTGTGTGTGTATTTGTGTGAGCGTGCACGAGGGGAAAATTATGGAAACAGATGCAACTTCGCAACAATCCTCGGGTGAATTTATACCTTCCATGCTGCTGCTAGAGCAAACATTAAGATATCCTCGCATAAACCCCCAGACAAGCTGGCTTTGTGTGCCGGTTACAGTGCAATTGCGCTCTTGAAGGGGACAGTGCTAGTATTTCTGCATCTATGGGTTTCTGTTGACCAAAGATATTGACTGAATACAGTAAATACAATCATTTCAATTATCCAGAGATCAAGATGTTTCACTTTGGTACAAATTCAGTGGTCTAATACAATTCCTTGGAACTGTAGTGGTCATCACCTTACTAAGAGCACTACAATATAAAGGCGAGTCCTATATTCCTATCTATGCCCCTGCTGTCAGGGTTAACCAACAGTTGCTCATGGAAATAAAACTACTATGCCAACCAGAGTTACAGAGTTATGGATGTCATTGTCAAGAGACATTTAATTTCATATCAGCAGCAATCTGCATTTCATGAGAGCAAATTAGACACTGGAACTGAAATATTAATCAGTGGCAGAGCACGGCACTAAAAATTGAGTATTGCCCAAAGCATTTCTTTAATCACACACTGTTAAACAAATGCTTTCTCAATTAGAATGGCAGGGCTCAGAGTGGAGTATACATCCAGATGGAGAGATCAGAATGTGTGCAATGTACCATAAAAACTGACAGGGATTCACATATTGTCGAGTAGGACTGCCATGGCAGTCAAACATATCTGTCAGAGCAGGAGGCATCATACACCAGTTTCTACCATTTCAAGCTGACAGGGGATCCAACGTCTGAATCGATCATGACATTTGACTGTGTGAATAAAGGTTATGACACATAGCATTGGGAGGCTGGGTGACCTGCATATGTCATAGCTGCAGTAACTGTCATGAGTAAAGACCAAACCATGGTGTCGCAGCAAGGCAGCAGGACAGGGAGAGTATATCTTTGCAAGACAATATCTTTGATATTGTGATAGAGACATGATGATATTTCTGTATTTACATTTACATTTAGGCATTTAGCAGACGCTTTTATCCAAAGCGACTTACAACTTTGTCAACTATCAATTGTTCAGGGCCAGTCTCCCCTAGAGCAACTTAGGGTTAAGTGCCTTTGCTCAAGGGCACAACGGTGGTAGCTGGGATTCGAACCCACATCTTTTCAGGCTACTTACACGCTAGCCAGGTTCCTTAACCACTACACTATCACCGCCCATTTAACCTGTAACCTTGAAAGACTTACTAAAACATGCTCTAAAATTATAATGGGTATGGGATAAAAGCAGAATTACATAAAGCCCTATTACATTCCAATTCAAATGCCAGGCTTTTTATGTTAAACCTGGCTAGCGTGCAAGTAGCCTGAAAAGTTGTGGGTTCAAATCCCAGCTGCCACCGTTGTGCCCTTGAGCAAGGCACTTAACCCTAAGTTGCTCTAGGGGAGACTGGCCCTGAACAATTGATAGTTGACAAAATGTAAGTCGCTTTGGATAAAAGTGTCTGCTAAATGCATAAGTGTAATGCAATGTAATGTACTACAAACATCTCTCCCTGTCCCTACGGTCAAAGTCTATGCATGGCCACAAGCTGAGAACAGGGCACTCTATCTCTCAAAAATGGATTGCAGATCATATCCTCATCTGAACTGCAAATGTTGGAGAGTGTTTTTTTTTTTCTTTCAATTTTTTTATCCCCATCTTTGCCAAAGTTCAACTCGTGTCAGTTCCCACACCAGTGCAGATCCGAATGATGGCACCATGCCTGTTGTGATCTGAGATCAACAGCGCTACGTGACAAGCGGGCAGCTTTCAGGCTCACAAGTGTTACACTGACATCTTTTCAAAGGAGCTCTGGCGATTGCACCAGCACCACACCCACAACAACACATCAGAGGACAAGCTCAGTTGTCTCAGAGGGTGGACTTTATTTTCTGGATGTCCCCGCTATCAACACACAAATAGTACACTTGTCCCACTCATTTACCATTGCATGAAAGCCAGTCAGGACTGTCCACCAGAAATGATCAACAAGGTGCGAGGACTACGTAAAAAAGAGATTCCACTGCACCTCTATGGACAATACTGAGACTTACGGTAGCTGACTGGTGAAATAGTGAAAAGTAAAGCATCACTGGAGTACACTGGATGTTGTCGCATGTGACTAACATTTTACAGTAATATTATTTAGAAGTTTTCCATCCAGCACTACAAGGACTCTGTCCACCTTACTTGAAGCAAAACGCAGACAATTCAGTGTGTCTAGCATTCTTTTAACTGGTCAGGGAGAACCTGAAAATAGTCAGTCCAGGTTCATGACTTGCCCAGGCCCTGATGAAATGCATGGTATTGGCAACCCCAAACACAGACTCACTTTTTTGGATGCACACAAATTTCATTACACACAAATTTTTCACTTAAAGTTCGCTATACTTTTTTGTTGTTGACTGAAAAAAATATGCCCTCAGGTCTGAAATACTGCCACTTTTAAAAAAGCAAATACACTGCTATAAATTTCTCCTGGAGGAATGTGGATAGCTGTAAACATTCACTACATTTTCAACAGTCTGGGACAAAAGTCATGCCTGCTGAAGGACTGAGGGTACATGCTGGCTGGCTACATCCCTCATGTGCCTCCATCCAGGAGCCCTTAGCTCTCTGTGCTCACCCATTGGTCACTTGCTCACTGTTGTGTGTGATTATGAAACAGGAATGGTGAGCAGGAGAGAGAGAAAAAGAGAGTGAGAGAGAGAGAAAAAGAGAGAGAGAGAAAGGCAGCACAGACACAAGCGAGAGATGTCCACTCAACTGTTGCAAACAGGCCCATGTGAAGGATGCCCCTGCTTTCTATCTCTGCTCTCAAATCGATTTCCTCGCTGAGAGTCACGCAACAAAGGAGGACCGTAACAAACGCGGTGGTCCTCGAAGAGCTTGGGGGTGGGTGGAATCCTGAAGAGTGTTGAGCAATGTTCGGTTGAGTTGGCCAGCCACATCAAATGAGATCGGTGTCTCACCTGACCTTGTTTAGCGGACAAAACTTCCTATGCTGTGCTGCCTGTGGCCCATGCAAAACATTTCACGCCCCAGGTTATGACTGTCACAGAACAGGTCCTATTTTACTCTTCCAACTACCACAACTGGACTGTTTCTTTCTTACAGGTCAGTTCAAGCATCATTTGAGTCCTCACTGAACAAAATCTGCTCCATTTATGCTTTGCTAAAAAACATTTGCCTACACTACAAGCAGAGCAGTTAAGAGAGAAGAGAAGTCTAAGTATACATACTGCATTGGCTCCAACATTTGGTTCTCCTAACATTTGATTCTTTGGTTCTACTATTCCTTTATATCGTACTACTAATTATTGAGTGTTAAAGGTGGGATGAGTAATGCTAAGCAATTTCTGAACACATACTGGTAACACTTTCAAACAACACAACAGCAAATATCTCCTCATGATTAGCTTGTTAACAGAGAAAAAAAACCCTTCACAGTCATATTTGCATTATAATTATATCTGGATTATAATTCAATTTATATTGTAATTTGAGGTGAATCATGATAAGATTTTTAAAACCTCGAATACTCGAGCAGAAACAATCCTCCCAGAAATAATAATAAAAAGATTACTCACCAGGTCGTGGTTGGTGGCATTGGAGTCGTCTTCAGGAAAAGGCTTGGACACGCCCAGAGCCACACAGTTGGCAAAGATAGCCAGTAGGATAAAGATGTCAAAAGGCCTGAAGGACAGGGGGTCAAGGAATCGTGGCTCTTTGCGGGTTGAGGGGGAAGGTATCAGGTTGCAGCTCTGGGGACTGTGCCTCCCCGACACAGAACTTAAGACAGATTAAGCCTTACTTTTACTCCCCCCCTCCTCTGACATTGGGAATTTGCAGCCAAAGCCACACAAAGTAATCTTTTATCACACCGGCCATCTGTGATGCCAAACACCCAAACATTTAATAATACACATCGGCCTATATACTATGATCTGGACACTTCCTTTGACTTCATGGTCAAGCTGTAATAATGGTAAACTTGATTGGTATTATTTTTTTAAATAACAGGTATATAAAAAGCTTTTAAAGCAATATTACCGATTAAACTAGTGATTTATGACCTAGTTACAATACATACTAAGATTTTCTAAAATTACCTGTTAATACAACATCATAACTTTGCTGATTAATCTCAGCAACAGTGCAATTTGGTACCAGTCACCAATGTGGAGGTACTAGTATTAATGGCTTTTTATAAGGAAGTTGTGTTTGTTTGTTTTGTCTTTTTTGTTTGTGTGTGTGTCTTTTTTACATTGGGCATGTATAGTCTGTGTGGTCTTTTGAACCCTGAGTCTGGCAAATAAAGTTGGTGATGCTGATCATGATGAATAATATAGCATTTTGACAAAACAACGTATTTACTGATGTCAACTGTCATCAAAACAGACTTTATACTTCATTTAAGTCTTTATGTAAAATAAATAACTGTGTACATGTTTAAAACCCATTTTGAAATCACAGCTGTCATTATTTATGTATTCCATAACATCATAATGCTGACCAGTAACCATGCTGAATGGGTTGTAGTCTATATTATCAAGCTTAAAGAGACAAACGCTTAAAGAGACATGAACCAATGTGCTAACTCAAAATACTGCAAAATATGCTCTGCAACAAGGTGACCCTACACATAGAACAAACAATATATTGGTGTATAAAAGCTATTTTATCTCTTCCCTCATCAAAGACCAACTGCCTCTAAATGAACAACACTGTCAACCATATATGTGGGGGCAAAGCACAGCCAGTACTGTTAAAACTACAGTTTAGGCTAGCAAGCTTCCAGTGAGATGAAGGATACTTCCACTCCACGATGGAGAGGGCCGCGCGACGGATGGGGTTGTTGAGCTTGAGGCAGTAGAGAGCCCTGGGCGCTCTCTGGACCTGCTGTGTGCCCTGCACCTGTTTCTTGGCGTGCTGACTCTTTTTCTTCTGCGTGGCCGTGGAGCTGGTGGTGGAGTTGAGGGTGTCGGTACGGGCCATCTTCCTCCCGCCATTCATCTCCTCATCATCTCCCAGCTCCCCCTTCTCCTCACACTCACTGCCCCCATCCCCCTCCCCACCCTCCTCCTCCTCCTCCCCCTCTCCACCACCATCTTCGGCCTCATTGGAGTACCCATCTCGGCCGGTGCCTAAGGAAGAACAGGAGCATCACATGAGCAGAACATCTGGAGAATAACCACGGCATCATCCACATACAACTAACCCTAACAAAGACACAAGACTGGCTTGATGTTTCAGTGAGAGAAACAGTAAAAAAATAACAGGCTCCTCAAAATATTTCCACTTTCCATAGAATAACTGAGGATTAGTCATTAGTGAATTGTTATCTATGACCTTAGAGGAGAACTACACTTGATAAGTATTCAGTTTTTTGTTTTGTTAACAAAACAAACACTTAACAAACACTTGAAGAAACTTTGGCAAATAGATAGACAGACAGATAGATAGATAGACAGACAGATAGATAGATAGATATTGTCCTGAAGGATATTAAAGGAAGAAAGGGATTTAACAGCAATAATTGCAACAGAAAAATTCTAAAAACTTTGATTAGCTTACACATTTTTCTTGTGGAACACTCTAGAATACCAAACTAAACCACAAGGTCAAGCACTGACAGCACAAATTCAGTAACCCTTAACAGGAAGCAAGTATACAGGACCATCATGACATGATGGTCAGCGGATGAGACCAAAAGCAACACTAAGGTATGTGAGAGGCAGGGTTGGGGGAATTATTTATGAAAATCAGGAATTTATTGTGACGAGGAATCAGGGAATACAGTAGGTGAAAAGAGCCATATTGTAGAGGACAGCTGTGACCTAGTTCTCTGTGCAAGTGAGTGCGAAAAGCATTCTGGGCCGGGGCGTTATGTGCTAGTACCTGTGGACCTACTCTGAGCACTGCTAGTCAGCCTGACAAAGAACTGAGCTAGCATAGAGGCACAACACAGATAGCTCATTATAACTATATTATAATCATTTGGGCTGAGCAGTGCCTGAAGACTGCTATCAGACACAGATAAGTCTTTGTGCTGTTAAAACCTTTCAAGTGGTATTAAATGGTGCAGGGGGGAAGGGGGTGGGGGAGCACGGAATTGTGCAGCAGGAGGCAGAATAATTTGTGCTGGAAGTTCAGGAGGTTAGCTATCGGCTCGACTTCTGTTAAGGACTATTTTAAATGTAAATGATGAACTAATCTAAGCTTTCTAAATGAGTCCTTGGGCAGAGTTTATGCCTGTACTTGGCAATACCTGACACATAATTGGTTGGGCAGGAACAGTGGTTTGCTTATGATTCTTTAGGAGGTTGAAGGTTAGCTCAGAACATTAAGCTTATTCATTCTCACAGTAAAAAAAATAGATTTCAACATAGAATGTCTCTGTTATCCACGGTGTAAATAGCTCTGAAATCAATGCAGTTAAAACACAGAAAAAAAATCTTACACTAAGTCATCTGCACATGATTTACGTAAAATAAAACATTGCAATATGTGGAATATAGTCAGTATCAACATCTTTCATGACAGCAAGACCATCAGATCACTTACTGGTTACAATGTTTTTGTGGTCATGACTGAACAATAAAACTAAATGTAAATGCAAAAATAAAGCAGTTTGAAGTTGTAAAGTAGTGGTCCTTGTAGATATAAAGGTCCAAATTGTATGGGAGTCCTACTTATTTATTGATTGCTCTAAGCTGAATCTCAGAAATGGCTAGGAAGTAGAGGAATGCCCAAACCTAAGGAAATACTTAAAGTCTGTTCTGCAGACATCCTATTATTAAGTGTTAAGAAACACAATGCGAAAAACTAAACACTGTAAATGTTAGTTTTACATACCACAGTATATTTTTTTAAAAATAGTTAGTCTTTGCTGATTCTAGAAACCTCTGGGATCTCCCATTAGCCTGACTGAGACAGGGTAGGTACTCAGCTTAAGGCACATGTGTTTCTGGGTAGCTGCATAATTTGTTCTTAAATCATGTCGAGGGACCTGCCTTTGTTATTCCATTGCATTAGTCAATCAATGTGTTGTTTCTGTAATTGATAGCACCAACTCAATTTAGTGCCATTTTTTATTCATGAGGCCAATTCAATCAGCTTTGTCCTAGAACTATAATATAACCAATAGAAGGCAGATATGAACCGGCATACTTGGGCCTCCCAATTGTGCAGAGGTGTTATTGTCATTATTCAGGTGGGAAATGTGTTTTACAATGGCATCAACATTGTGTTCTTTTATGTTAGATTCTGTTGAAATGGTCTGCATTCTTATGGGAGAATTATTCTGACTTAAAGTTTAATAAAGAGTAGCAATGCTAAGTTCCAAATTCCATGTAAATGCCATGACACCTGGATTATAGAGTTTGCTTTGCGTGTAAGAACAACTTAAATACTGTAAATATAATGCTATTAATGCAATTTAATTCAATGCAAACAAAGTATGCATGTCAAAGATATACACTGTCTAATATGAGGAAATATCCCCACTGAGTATGAAGAAGATGGGACGATAACTTCTGCAAACCTTAAAAATGGATGATAGGCCTATAATCCGAACCTATGGACATAACCAAAGTTAAAAACAAAAAACAAAACAAAAACACTAGTAGAAAAATGCAGATGTTGTTTATTGTTATCTATAACAATAAGTAATATACATGGGTATGAACCAAGTGCATATGAATTATGGTGGAAGATAATTAGGCATGAAATATGTGAGTTGTCTGGCAGGACAACATCTGTTAGGGAATGAAACGTGACGAGGGAGGAAAATAAGTCCATAATTTCAAGCAGAGCTTGCGGCTCACAACCTTCATCTTTAATCATAATTACTGATAGGGGTGAGCCATTTGGCCTCTGTAATTAGTCAAGTTATGTCGACTTTTCTGACTTTAGTTATAGCCTATAAACTGAAAGTTATACGGACAGTAGTTAAAAGCAAAAGATTGAGATAAATCACTCATATGCATTTTCTAAAAGATACATGTGTCCTACCAGACCCAGCAAATACTCGGATTTGTGAAACTCAACATTGAGTTGTTGGAGTAAGGGAATCCATCACTTACTTTTTCGGTTCTCCTCGTACATGTCGGAGGTTTTCACCTTCATTCACCTCATCACAGGATAGAACATGATCTTATGTATTTAGCGTCTTCGGTCACGTTTAAAGGGGGAATATATTCCAAATTTACATCCTGAAAAAATACTGAACCATTGTTTTAATCCTCGGTGATGCCCCCAAGTCACTTCCTAATTGCTTTTCAGTGCGCATCAATTAAAGCCCGATAAAATTGAAAAGGCAGTTCCACCAAAAGATGTTCTTTTCGCGATATGTTGTTTCAGAGTTTGAAAATAAACTTACATTACTTCTGTACTCTATTTACAAATTTACAAACCTCCCGCACACTATCCCCGGTCTCTGGCTAGTTGTCTCCGCATTTAAGCCATCAATTCAGGATTAAAGAAAAATTGAGTCCTTTAAAGGGAATGGCAGCCTAGAAACTTATTAAAGGGAGGTAGTGGAAAGCAGCCGGATAAGTGCGTTGTCGACAGAAAATATCAAGCTATGCACTCATTGGTTGCACGGAACATATTAACTGATATGATCTACATAGATTACAATATTTAGCATTGTGAGGTTCCTGAAAATATGGAGATTTTCTATAAATAGTCTGGTCTGTGGTGTATATCTGCATAGAGATACAGTTTTGGGTGGAATGTTGGATGTTGCATACATTTCAACTCTAAAAACAAATTCAGTTCTTTCAATTAGGATTTCATATTTCATACAACAGCTGTTTTTAAGGCATAGTATTTGTGACAGAATGTGTTAAGACCAGAAGTTGTAGGGCCTAAAATGCAAATATTGTGCAATATTATAATTCATGTCTCTCTGTAATTCATAAATGTACTTCAGTGGTATGCCAGGAACCAAGAACATCTTGTCTATGTTTGTTGAGATAAAGCCACACATATGTGAACTTTGACTGATAAAATGACAATCAGTCATAACATATTAAAAGTCAAATACACAAGCTTTATTATGACAGATTCACATGCCATCAACATGCACTAAACCTTTAAGTTAAGTCGTAGTAATCCCCATAGAAACCACCAAGGATTTGCTTTTTGCGGTCATGCCCAGAGGTGTAGTGGAGATTGTTTTTGTGGGAGTACGACTTGTTAATCCAGTGCAATGCTATAAATATTAACATTGTGAGAAATACAATGATCTGCTCCAGTACATCCCTGACCATGCCAGAAGAATCAATGTCGGTCTGACACAATATGAAAAATGAATATATGCATGGACATTCGTTTGTTTTGTACAGCATAAATTATTCTGATGCCTAATATTGGAGTGATGTGCAGGTTTAAGTAAAAAGAAATCCTGATGGGCTTGCAAAAAGAAATGTATTACTCTTTCCAGGAAAAAAAGACATGTATGATTTTACAAACTCATGGATATACTGTAATTTGAGAACTTAATGATCTTATCAGCTATGACTTGAGCACAGAAAAACCACCTATAATTACACAGAATCTGGTAACACATCCTATGACACGGCAATTACAGTCACCTCAGGTCTACTTCCAGTCTCTTGAAGTACTCAAAATATATTGTGATTTGAAGAGACCAAGCTGTCTCAATATACAACACGAATATCTATTCAAATATTTACTTTAAGTTTATTTTGGGGGGCTTTTTTTATCTTTAGTCAGAACAGATGGGTACTAATGAACAGGAAATGAGTGGGAGCGAGAGATGGGGAAAACTCGTAATATGACCTTGGGTTTATGGGTTTATGATACAGATGCCTTAAACCAACTGCACCACTGCACTCCTCAGTAAGTAATATTTATAGGTAGGCCTATATTACTGTAACAGAGAAAATTACAGCTGACTCTTTCTATAAAAATGATCAACTGGTCAAATATCATCTTACGTCTTAAACGGAGCATGATTATCTATACTGATCTGGAAAATGTTACATATTTTGTAAAAACCACTGGTCTTGTTTTGACTCTTGTTATTATTTTATTTACAAATAGAGTTGGACACATATGTTCCTGGCAGGCTCTAATTTGGTGAAAAAGTGGAGTGGGCTGCTCTCTGGTGGAATTCCTTGGTACAACAGCTTACCTTCACATTTCTCATTTTCACTCATGACGCAAAGCAAATGTCTGCTACAGATAGAGGCAGTAGTGGCAAAACATCACATACATACATTGCTATACATTGATTAAACATATAAAACAGTTAGATATGGGCTGATGATTTGACGGAAATAGACTAATAAAAGCTTATGATAGCCTACTGCTGGTTTTCTGTTTGTTGTTGTTTGTTGTTTACATTACTGCTGTACCCTATTTACTTGATTGGCTTGATTTGATGGAAATATACCAATAAAAGCTTAGAGACTACTGTTGGTTTTCCATGTGTTTTGTAGATATATTATATTTGTATTGTATTGTGAATTTGGTATTATAACTTGTAGGGTACACATTCCCTGCCACAACTGTATCCTCCTGCACATTTCTACCACTTTCACACTTTAATGATAGTTGCACAATTATTCCCTTTTTGCAGTGTCTGTAAATAGATATGTATGTATGTCTTTGTGTGTGTCATAACACGGATGCTACAGGATGCCTTAATTTAGTATAGCTTAGTATACTTAGTATAATAAAGCATTTACATGTCTATATATCTATTACTTGTGTTAGCAAATATGTCAAGTTTACAATAATGTTCCATATTATTTTATATAGGTTCTATATTGCCAGCAGAGAAAACACAATGTTTATGAAGCACATCGTGACACTAATAGAGCATAGGAAAGTGCCCATGGCCCATGATTGCAAGCAAACACAAGAACTGGAGAAACTGTATAATATAATATAAAGAATATAAAGAGGATCATTATGAAATCTCTGGTTTGTGCTTATTGTCATTTATACTATGCTTTCATTTGCTGCATGCCCACCTTCCCATTGATTATGACTACTGGATATACTGTGCCCTAACAATTTTAAATCATTTTTTATTGTACTCTTAATGTGCGCTTAATATAGATGGAAGGCTAGCATTATAGATTCATGATTTCTAATCTTTACACGGTGATCACTGAGGTAGGTACAGTTCATCCCCTCTTCACCAAATGCTACATGTTGCATCAATCTGTATTTTTTCCTCAGCAGTGCTCCAGCAACTACCATGATGGTAGGGGGCAGGAGAATGTGGGGAAGGGCAACATTATTCAGAAGGTAAAGAGGGATTAGTTGTTGCTATTATTTTCCTGCTGGGTGATTGTCTCTTTTTAATCCTATGTTTTAGATATGATGTGATAATCTGTCATGTCTTTCAGATGAGAGATTTTCAATTCTGACCACAGCACGCACTTCAAGAACACTAATACATGCAGGTAAAATGACAGTGTATGAAATCTGTGCATTCGACATGCCTTTGTCAAATACAGCCATGAAGGAACAAGCACAACTGCACAACAAATGGTCAGAGAAAAAGATGCATTTTTTGGAACAGCTTTGTTGTAAGTTTTGTTAGTCTAGAATAGCATTTCTTGTCAACGTCCATCAAATCCACTGTGATGTTCACTCCTCGGTAACATAACATAACTTTGCACTCATCCATTTTTTTTTAAAGAATATATCCCATAATGAAACTAAAGCTTTGTAAATAACCTCTGAAATTCAACCTGGATTCCGCTTCTACATACCACATTCCTTCTCTCTTTCTTCCTCTTTCTCCTGACTGTCCCTCCAGGTTCAGAAAGCTATAGACTATGTGTAGTGTGACTCAAGATCGGGGTTTATTTGTAAGTCATTAGGCTCCTCCATTTTAATGAGTGGCTCACCACTCAGCACATTAAGAGCCCAGTTCCTTGCTGCACTCTCTTGAGACTGACTAACACACAGTCATTACCCACCCATCTCCTTCCTGACATTTCAGATATCTCATAATTAAGGTGAACTTTGCCCACATGTCTATAGACCTATTAGTATATTGAAAGGGTCTCAGGGCTTGGTAAGAGATAGTTGACCACAGAACTGATGGGGGTAAAGCAGTATCTTAAATATTATCTCAATATTTGCCAAACGCATTTCAAAACAAGACAGAGCGTAAACTGCGAAATAGAAACTAAACATTTCCATAACAGCCAACATAATGCAGACTGTTCAGTGCGGCATCAGTAGCCTACTATGTAGGACCAGCTTGTATCTAGGATACGCCTCTGTTTCCTTGACGACGTGATGGCACAGGTTACGCCGGTAAAGTAATTTCTGCTCACGTTCAAGACATTCATTTCCCGTTAAAGCGGCATAGCAAAGGAGGTGACATCGCAATGGCTTCAAGGGTGCAGATAACCGTACTGCAATACTTACAACATATGAAATGACTCAGTCAGTGCAGGAGTTTCCACAAATGGCAAATATTTTATGTCATAGACCATGGTGATAGCCGGCTCTTTGCAGCGGAAGTGCGGATGGAGTTGCGTTTCTTTAAACCACGGAGTCTCTTTGCAGAACGTCATAGGGAGCCGTAAACAGTGTGTGTCTTTGCTGAGCTCAGCTAAATTGAGACCATTAGGACATTAGAGTGTTGCTGCAGTGAAAATACAAGACCCAGTCTGACTTGACGCGTTTTATATGTTTGTGTGCGTACAATAAAATCAGTGTTAACTAATATCAGATTAGACTGCTCAGATTATGCCGCGGTGTTCTGATAGCCTGATGCTACAGTGCGCTCAGCCCGCCGTGTGCTCGGATTTTAGACTAAAGGATGGTACTTATTAATGGACACACTGGCAAAAACAAACGAAGCTACAACACTGTCAAATAATTTGTGTGCCCTATAATCAAAGGTATGCATAGCTGACCTAAACTGTTGTTTTGCCCATGGCCTTCATTCTAAGTATCAATATTCCAGGCTCTGATAACAATAAGAAGACTCAGCATCTTATTCATCACTAATATTTCAACCTGTGTGCCTTATGATTGAGGTATTTAGGTGAGGAGTCATACAACGTTCACGCATTCCCACTTACACCAACGAGCCAATCCATTCACACTATAGGCGGTCCTCTCCTTTTCTTTTTTTTTACACTATGTTCCCTCCCATCCATGCCCCCTCCTTTCTGCTCTTATCACCGTTTCCTTATTGCTTTCCCTAGGAAGATAGGACTGTGCTGAATGCAATGCAATTTTACCCTGTGTTCCATTAGCTTAACAGCCCAAAAGCATGGCTACCGCGCTGGACTGTCATCAGTTGTATTGCTGCCGCGGCTTCCCTCTCTTTTCTCTTATCAACGCAGACCAATGGATATATTAACCTTTGTTTGTAGCTTGTTATAATAAGCCCTTTCTGCAGTCACCAGCGACGCCGATAACAATCAATATCGATAGAGTATTTTAAAAGGAAATAGCCATAAGGCAGCACGTCGAGGGGAGGCTGGAATTATGAAGGTATGTAATAAAACGACGCACAAGGTATCCTGTATTAATGCACAATGAAACAGCATGTAACGCGGCTTTGTCCATTCCCCCTCAATGTATAGCCATTGTAAATTATGCGGGCTGTGGTAGTAGGCGACGTAATGTCACCGGTGGTCTCTGTGTTAACTGGTGCTTTGGCATAATGTAGGCTACATTACTCATCGGACACAAATGACTTAATCAAAGGCTATCATTTTGTGCATTTTCTTTTATGTGTGCATTTTTTTCTTAATTTTTATTGCTGTGCAAATACCATGTGTAACCTCTAGTTCAAACGAAGCTTTCATTGTTTTAAGTTACCGTTCAAATAGTTATTTACAGGAAAAATCTGGCTCCCAAACAATGCCTTCCTTGTTTGTATGAATAATATGCTTGATCATTTTAAGACATACGGTTTAACCATAATTGATGCACAACATGTGGAGCCACAACAAGACTATGTTGCTCTTCCCACCAATTCAGGTGTGAGGGGAAAAGATGTGTTTTCTTGGTTTGTGCGAGTGGACGTAAGTGTGTACACCCCTGAATGCATGTGTGTGTGTGTGTGTGTGGTGTGTGTGAGGGAGAGAGAATGCTTCTATATAAGTGTGTTTCAAGAGTGAGTGTAAAAAGAAAAGACTGCTGAGAGCTAGAGTGTCAAACACCTCAAACACCACACATCTTTGCATTCAGTGTTGCTCTCTTTACTTCTGTTGTTTAGGTAAAAAGCAGTGTGGGCTTCCTAGTGAGGAACATACGCTTCATATTAATAACTACCTCTGCAGTAATCCAGTGATGGCATGGCAGCCGTGTCATTGCTGTCATCTATCTTGTGTCTCATTTTGCAGTGTGGAGTTAACATTCTCTCAGTGTGTGTGGAGGCTGAGCTGCCTGTGGGTCTCACTTGAGCTGCTGACCGGTGAGCGCATGATGTAAACAATCAGAAACTGGACAACATCATGCGTCCTGTGTGGCTGCCTGTTTATGAGTGACTTAATGGGATGAGTGCCAGTCAGATGGGGACCAATGTGAAAGGAGGGTCATCCTTAACTGGCTCTCCCGTGTCAGCATTACCTGACTGATAGTCTCTGTGATAGGCTGCTTACTGCACAGGGAACTCTCACTCACACAGTGCTGCATTTCCCCCCTCGGCACGAAGCCTCTCTCTCTCTCTCTATCTCTCTCTCTCTCTCTCCCTCTCTCTCTGATCTCTTCAGCTCTGCTCTGCACTACTCTGTTCATCCAAATCCTCAGGAAAAGACAGCTAGCATTGCTGATATGGACCCAAATCCACTGCAGAGCTCAACCACTGTAGCAGGTGTAATCACGCAAATTGTCCGTGTTAAGACTCTTCAAATAAGCATTTCTATGTGTGGTGGACGTGCAGACAGACTCGGGCAGTGGCATGTAAAGCAAAGGACAACAAGCTGTCTCTTGGGTGATTATAGACGGCTGGACAGCGGCCTTACAGGGGACACCTCAGGGGTGATAAGTGTGTTGAGCCTAGCCTCATATATTACAGCATTACTGAGCTGAGACCAAAAAGGCTTAAACTTGACTTTTAAGATTGGGTGCAGGTACCAAACCACCCCACCCCTCCCCTCACCTCACCTATCTGCACACACCTGCTGTTGTCTGAATCCATGAAGGTCTTGCTTTATTGCATCAGCCTCTTTTAATGAAGTTGTTCGGGAAACCCTTTGCCTGCTGGTGGTCCTTGTACTGTACTCCGCAATATGCTGTGCATGCATATTGACAAGACTGTTAAAATGCTCTTTCACTGTGTTCACTATGGGTTCAGTCTGCTGACACATTTTCTGAAATAATGTGTGGTGTTGCTTTCACATCAGTGTCAAAGTAACACAGCTTATACAATGATCCACTCCTGCATATGTAATACGTTTATAGAATTAGAGGCCAGGGGCTGGTCATTTCTTTTTTATGGACTCCAACATGTTATGAAAACTGAACACTTCTGTACTGTTGAAGCCTGTATGACGAAAAGACTCTATCCGAGTTTGGGCATCAGTTGAAAGTGATGGCCACATCACGATGGAGTTGGGAAAAAACGGTGCCAATCTTGACAGGGGGTTGAACAACAACTCTGCCTCTGACTGATGCATCATCTCTCCCTTTAGCATCAGCGCCAGGATCTCAGTCCATTTCTGTCATGTCACACAGCTCTGGCGTGAACCGCCACTCTCAGATATAGGGGCTGGGGGCCTTTGATGATGAGTCTGGTCCCTGGGCCACTGCATTGTTGTCTTCATATTACCTTCCTTTTTGTTTCTCCCACTGAGCTTTACAGTGCTGGCTTGTTCTGCAGTGCTCTCATTTTTCGAAACAAAAGGCGAATGTTTTTTCATCCTCCTCCCCTGGCAAACAAGCACAATTAGGTCCTTATTTTTGCAAAAGGAACAGTTTAATTGCCCCGAAGCATGTTCTACACGGAAACTAAGACGACTTTCTTTTTTTTTCTTCTCAAAAGCGCAGCATATTGTACATCAATATTAAAGTCCAGATAGTGTGCATCGTGATTCTAAGACCCCTTTTGGCTCAGCGGGAGCCTATCTGCAAAACACTCTAACCAGAGCATGGTCTCAGTATTCCCACTTGAGCTGCATTTAATGAACAGACACATTTTTTGGTGACATACATTGACAAAGGGGCCTTTATTAATATCAATTATGGAAAGAGTTGCAACAGACCGTTTTGTCAGATGTGGAATTGACCGTTGGGTCTTTTGTCTTTTCTACTTCATTAATTACTCTAAAGGGCTTGGAGATCTATCAAAGCCTGGATACATTTTCGAGTGGGTGTCTAAAGAGACAGGGGGGTTAGTGTTCGGGGATTATATTTAGCTTTCAGGATGTGTCTCTATTTTTATACACCTGTTTAATTCTGAAGATACCAAATCGGTCTTAGACTTTTTAAATATAGCTGCATTTGCACACAGTGATGTTGGCAATCTGTATTCTCTGAAGCTCAACCAAAAGTAGTCAAGGAAAATATCTCTCTGTGATACTGCAAAAATATCGCCCACGCATCCACAGGCATATCAAAGTGATCTCACTTACAGAGAAATAGCGAGCTTGTATCTGCTGTCAGTTTCTGTTTTATTTTAGGCTGCCAGTTGGAAGATCTGAAGAGTCGAGATGGGATTTATTTCGATATTTTACATCAAAACCCACGACTTTCAAGTCCCCCAGATAAGGCGCAGGCACGCACTTCCACACTGGCTGGCGCTTGCCTAAGCAGCATCTCATCCTCCCTTTAGGAGCTCTGGTGAAGCAACGGCTGAAAGTGCCTCGCACCTCTGCTCGTTTCGCCGGCGGTGACTCATTCACACCTTTGCTCAGTGATTTCATTCTTTTCAACGTGAGGCATTTAAAAACTGGCACGTACAGTGCCGGCTCCTTTTCTTCTCTGAGCTCACGATCAAGCGCATGTGTGTGTATGTGTGTGTGCAGTGCACATGCTGCATTCAATTTCTGAAGCCTTGTGTTTACTTTCTGAGGGCTGATATCACGCTTGTGTGTGTGTGTGTGTGTGTGTGTGTGTGTGTGTACACATGCTGCACTAGATTTCTGAAGCCTGGTGTTTGCTTTCTTTCTGAGGGCTGACATCATGCTTGTGAGGATATGTGTGTGTGTGTGTGGGTATGCATCTGTGTGTGTGTGTTTGTATCTGTGTGTGTGCACGTATTCCAGCCCACCTGCCCAGAGCTGCTTTTTAGCCTGTGTCGTAATCAGCGCTTACCCTTTGAACCCTTCAGTTGATGACATGTTTGTGAAAGCGAGACTAAAAGTGAGAGTGAAAAAGACAGGACAGGACAGAAAGCGAAAGTGACCATGAAGGAGAGATGTAGTCAGCGCAAACAAGACTGAACATACAGCAAAACTGACCACACTTTCTGTCACACCAGCACATCATGTGAGTTGGAAAGACAAAAGGAGAACACACGAGGACATTAAGGTTAAATAGCTGGGTTGTTTTTTTTTTTTAAAAAGTGAGGCTCTTTTTCAGTGTCCCTGTTTGCGTAGCTAGTGAATGCAGGTCTCCACCAAGCCCTTGTTAAATATGTGTAAACATAGGCTATGAAAATGCTTAGCCTAACACCTGAAATAGTCCCATGCATTTTTAATGAGCTTTGCAAGATTTGTTTGTTGACTGTATCGCCCCTGCTGTGTTGTGACCATCTGTTTGTCTTTCTCGTTTCAATGGAGAGAGTTGTAATAGGCGTTAAACGGGCAAAAAAAAAAAAAAAAAGGACTGAGTGTATTTTTTATACCATGGACTGATAATAGCAGTGATTTATGAGGCAGTGTTCATTGAGCCTCAGTTTATGGCTTATAAATTGTATGAGTGCGGTTCTGTTTGAAACCGTAACAGGATTGTTTCATGCCGTGTGCGTTGTGCTTGTTCTCCCACATGCTGTGGTGCATCATGAGCTGCTTTTGTGATGTCATCGGCAGCATTATAACACCGTATTAGAGGAACCCCTGTCATCCCACCTTCTCCTCTCTTTCCGCTGGTTATCAGTACTACCACGCTACACATTATCTGTGATGAAATATGTGGTATGAGTGACGCATTCAAAAAGATTGTATAAGCATAATGTTTGAATTTGTTGTTGTTTGAGTTGTGATGTATTGATAATCTTTCCTGTTTGCACTGGCTGCGCTAAAGCTGTTTAATATGTAGTGTAGATATATAATAAATTAGGTATTTTTGTTTATTACATATTTATAATAGCAAGATGTTGCTATGATAATTGATGAAATCCCTACATGAAATGTGTGTCTGTGTGTGTGTGTGTGTGTGTGTGTTTGGAAGTGTAAAAGTGTATTTGGAAAAAAGGTTTTTTTTGCTGATGTGTGTAACTGTTCTGTTTGTTATGTTCTCTCTCTGAGCAGCCTTGTCACCATGTCTAAAGCCACAGTGAAGAAGCTGCACTGGCGCTCAAAAGTGCAGGAGAGCTTTGTCCCCCTGGGCGGAGCCTCGGGGGAACTGGGCCTCGCCATTGGTGGCGGGGCCGACTACGGCGAGTTCCCATTCGTCACCGCTGCCCCGGAGGCGGAGCCACCGTGGGTGACATCATCCTGGAAATTGGCGGCACTCCCGTCCTGGGAATGACCCTCGGAGATGTGCGAGGAGTTCTCAACTCGTGCCCGCATCCCATCCGCATTAAGACTGTCTCCCCAGGTACCTGCACACGTACAAAGGCTTCCCATCTCAGTCAAGGCCATGGCATAATAGCTCATAATTGGATTTTAAAAGCTTTCTTTCCCTGGTATCATCCAAGCATGCACCCTTTATCCAAATGCTTTCATTACAGCATAACTCAATATGATATGCGCAAGCTGCGACGACATATTACCACCCATTAATGAAATGCCCCCTTCCTCTATCCTCCATCCTTGACAGCGGATATCGCCTGCCTGCTAAGTACAGTAGCCTACAGTATCTCTAGACTGAGGAAAAAAGGGAGATCAAAAAAAAGACAGTGTTTGGCTGGACAGTGGGTCAGTGTTGAGTGTCCTGCCATAGCTCGGCAGGGCTGAAGCCCATGTTAAGTGGATGTGATGGTCTGGAGTCTATTACTTAACCTCTCTGAGAACGCCTGCCGAGGCTGAGCAGGATTGATCACTGCCGGTGTGCGGGCAGGACAGCGGGCTGAGGTGGAGGGGAGAACACCGGGACTGTCTGTCAGTTTGACACGCTGGTGGTGGTGGGGGTGGGGGTGGTGCTACGCGGTGAGTCCATCAATATACGGAAGTGACCTGTCATTTGGGGTCATCAGGCACTTTAAAAAATGAATAGATCCGAGGTGTAATATGCTTTGGTCTCCACAGTCCCAGCAGACCTTGAGGCTTTTCCAGCGGCTTCTCCGTGGCTTGGGAGGCTCAGTTACAAAGAGAAAAGGTGGGACGGGTATTACCAATGGGGGAAGAGAAGAGCTTTTATAAAGAAGAGAAAATCAATGTGCTGAGATGCAGGACTGGGAGACTATCTTCTATCGGGGGAAGAGGCTACTCCCTTCAGTATGGTGCTGTGCTGTATTGCAGTGCAAGAGCAGAGCAGTCTATAAGCTCTGATATCTTCCAACAGAATATGCTGTCTTTTCTCTTGATACTCGAAGTGCAGGACTGTCCAGATAGATTTTAAAATATCAAAAAGAAAGTATGCAATGAACAAAATGATTCACAACATGTATTCAGATACATCTTTACCCGGTTGTGATGTGAACTTTAAAGTATATATAGACTATGAATGTAAAATATAATAATGAAAAAAATACAGTGGACATGTAAAGTAAAACTTACTCTCTTCTCACTTGCAACTTTGAGGAGCCAGATGCTGTTTCATATTTTATTCCACGACTTTGCCAACTGCAGCCTTTGAATACTGTATCTTCGGTCCGGCTGTCACCTTTGAAATCGCAGATTCTTTGAGATCTGCTCTGGATCTTACCTTTGTGCATATTTTTAAGGAGCCGGGAAAGGTTCTGGTGCAACCCTTTGAAACTCTACAAGCTGAACTTTATCTGAACATTTGATGCAGAAACCTGAGGGGTTTTCCTATAAAGAGAGACAAGCCTGAAAGAGTTCTGCATTGCAACAGAGCTCCTAGTCTTTCGTCCACTTTACACCCGCATTGTTTCCTCTGGTTTTTCATAGGCTCTACTCTATGTAAGGACCTGAGGTTGTATCTCAGTAAGTGTTTCACCCCAGGGTCTATGGACAGTCAACTCCAGCAAGTCATCCGAGAAAACCTCTATCTGCGGGCTGTTCCCTGTAAGTGACATTTCAATGTTCCTTTTTTATGTACAATCAAGCACACACACACACACACACACACACACACACAAACACAAACACACACAGACAAATCAGACATATGGAAAGAAGCACATATGTACACACACACATGCACACATTAAGGTACATCCACATATAACCATGTGCATACACACAAACACAAACACACACACACAAGCCAAACACGCACACATATACACACGCACACACAAACACACACACACACACACACATATGCACACGCAACACACACAGTTATAAGTGCATGCTCTTGTACACATGCTGTATGTGAAATCAAAGTTTTGTGTGTATTAAGGCAGCCTGTTTCCATTCAAAAACAAGCCTCGCTGCAGAGCCAGAAGTTCAGTGAATGAGAGGGTGCAAAAATGCACTCGAAGCGTCGCCATGGCAACTGTCATCAAAGCGTCAGCAGGGCTTATTCGAAGTGGCAGAACCCTGTGTTTCTGCCGGCACAAACAAGACCTCCTCGACTATTTTCAGCCTTATAGCTAATGCATATAGTGTGTTTAATGCATTTATATATGCCTAGCAGATGGACAAAGAAAACAGTATGTTCTTGTTAAGTGCTTAAAACCAGGCTTACAGACTTGACTAGTTACAGCACTGTTTCAAGTGCTGTAAATACAGTCCAATGCCTTTTTAAGTAACATATTTTTTCTCATGTTCTTTTTTTTGTTGTTCTATTTCATTTCCCTCTCTGTTATGGTTTTTCTTTTGAAAAAAAAAAAAAAAATTCAACCCCTGGATGTTGTTTCTCCTTCCTCAGTCTGTGAGTTCCCCTGCTGTGTCTCCTCTGCTCTCCTTTGACTCCATAGATCTGCATCCATCCTCCCCCTCTCCCCCTCTGTCTCCTTCCCTCCTTCTCTCTTTCTCCTTCTCTCTCTCCTTCTTGCTATTCCTTTCTCTCTCCCTTTCACTCTCCGCTCTGCTTCGTAACGCTGCTCACTGCCCACATAATCACAATGCCCAGGGGTTACAGTGGGACTGTGGAAGTGGGGAAGCTGCCATAGTTTGAAATCAAGTTAGACGAAAAAGACTTGGCAGCGATTTCAGTCAAAAATGTGTTATGTTCAGGGCAGCCTATCAGCAATTCTGCCAACTGTTTTTTTTTGTCTGGAAAATGACACTGGTGGTGGGGTTGTGGGACTGCAGTTTCCACAGTTCCACTTCATTCCTGACTGATCTAACCCCTGTTTGTGCTTATTTTAATTTACAGATTTTAGTTCTTGGCTGGGCATTTTTCTGTATCATTTTAGTGACCTTATGCTTCATTGCTGTTCTCTGTTAGCCTGCAAAAAACAAGTAAAACAAACAGCTATGAGTACAAAAGGAGTGAAGGTGACTAAAGAAAGATGAGTAACACTTTCTATGAGCCCAGTTCTCATAAGCTATTATTAACACATGTATGTAAATATAATGCATCTATAAAGTCTAATAATTGGTGACTTTAGCCTCTATAACTATTGACACAAACCCATGTACTCATAAGGCAGTATAATGTTAATTTATAAGCCTATTAAGTGTCACAAGGCATCATACTCTGTCCACATAGGGTTCCATGCAAGTTGATAAGGAAGAGTTTGCATACTCTTAGGTAAAGTGAGATGAACATAACTACTCACAATAATTAATAAGGTTCCACTACAGACAATAACTAAAGTAGCATGTCTCCTGAGTATCAACAGGTCAAAGATTATAATGCCTTATGCAGTACAGTCATGAATATGCATAAACATTACACAAACATTATTAATAAAAATGTTAGAAATTATAAGGCTTTATGAATGTATCATAACCTCTTATCAATGTGTTTATAATGCCCTAGGAGAATACTGGGTTCAAGTGTTACCGGAAGATGTGCTCTAGATGCATTTGGTCAGTGATGAATATTTCACATTCCATGTACACTCTAAAAGGAATGGTTTCAACAGCAAACAATACAGTACTAAATTCTTCCACGAGCTGCTCCACTGTTTTTGGTGGTTACGAAACAGTTTGCTTAGGCTTATAAACAATCTTGACCCAGTCATATTTGATCACAGTACTTTTATTAGTTATTCAGTTGTCATAGCACAAGCTGAATGACCAAAGTCCTCCTCAACCTTCACCTAGTATTGCTGTTATTATATATAGTTTGGATTGTGCCTGAACGTATTTGCCAAAGATGTGGGCATTGGAGTGCAGTGAAGCAGAATAAGTGGGAGACACTCTGGGTGAATGCTGGGTATGGGTGCCAGCTTGACCCTCAGGGCAACTCGGTGAAGAGGCAAATTGAAATATATAAATTGCTATGGGTGGGTGTGACTTAACTTATGGGCCCAGAGATCAATTTTGTGAGAGATTTCATAATTCCTTGTCCCCTCTGGTGAAAGTTAGCGTGAGCAGATGGAAACATGGCCGACACTCGCGATGCTCCTGTGCTATCAGAAGGCCCCATTCATTTTTTTACAAGCTGTGAAACGTTTTAATGTCACCAAACTGACTCATCTTTTCTGTGTGTGCTTTCAAAGGTTAACAAGCTCTTTTACATTTTTTTGATTTATGAAAACTGTAACAAATCTCTATCATAGACATTGATTTTTCTCTTCTTTTTTTTCCTTCCCGGTATGTTACTTTTGTTTTAGTGCCAGCATACGATCGTCTCAGTCATTTCCGACCGTATAATCAAATCCTCAACTGTCCTCTAGACTGCATTTTTTTAGCTTCAAAAAGACTCGGGAAAAGAACTCAAAGACTTCTTTTTTCCTTGTCTGATGTCCATCACTGTGCAGGCACCACCAGGCAGCCGCGGGACGGGGAGATCTCGGGGGTAGACTACAACTTCGTCTCTATCGAGGAGTTCTTCTCTCTGGAGGAGTCTGGCGCTCTGCTGGAGAGTGGCAAGTTCAAGGGTAAGTGAGGACAGCTCGCCTCACCCCTTATCTCTAGTACAGTGCACGCTGCAGCGGTCCAGAGACACAAAGCCTAAAGGGGAAAGCGGGGAAAAAATATTGAAATGTTACACAAGAGGCTGCAAGTGCCCAGTCAAGCATTTTCTGTCCTGAAATACATTGAAAGTTTGTAAATACTCTTGGTGTGTTTTCAGTTTCTAAATTTGTTTCTAGGATTATCGCTGGCCGTTGATGACATGCTAAACAGATTTGTGTTTTACTTCTATGATCTGACAGTCAGACCCTAAAATATCCTTTCTGAGGGCAGATGCTACTCTCAGATACTCCTCTCCAAAGAAAAGAAGCCTCTAAATATACATGTCTTTAGTTGTCAAGCAGTTGAATTATATCAAAACACTTAGGACTATTTTTATAATTGTCTTCCCTTCAAGCAGTGTTGTTTGCTTTGGAAACTTTTTGATGAAAGGCGACACAGATGTTATTGTCATGACAACTTAGTGTGAAGTCCATAGCCCTTCGGAAGTTTGTTATGTAAGCTGTAAGGATGGATGCTCATATTTTAAATCAAGCCTGTGAGCCTATAAACTTTATTCAGATATTTGAGAAGGTTTGGATCTGCCTGAACTTTGCTGCACTTCTGAGTGAGATTTATGGGAGGGGCTGTCAGACTGTGTGTGTGTGTGTGTTTGTGTGTGTGAGTGTGTGCAAGCATGCCTCTACAGCTGTGGCCTGTACACGTGGCACCCCTTGGGCCGATGCCAGGATGCCAAACACGCAAGGGGGTATGGGCATGGCCTGGTCTAGACCAGTGACCTCCCTCCTCAGTCAATGCAAAGAGCATCTAGCCAGCTTAAAAAACACACACACAATCTCAGCACACACACACACACACACACACACACACACACACACACACACACACACACACACACACACACACACAGACAGCTGTATGCTCACAAATGCACCATGACATACATACACACACACACACAACCACACAAAGCGCACACACACACACACACACACAGACACACACATCCAACAGTGCGGTAAGCTTGTAGTCCAACCAAAGTAAGCCCCCTTAATATGCAAAGTAAAAACATAAGCACAGATAAAGATGATCTCTTCACGTCACGTGGGCTGGATATGGCCAAGCCAATCTTTTCAGAGTTTTACAGCCCAATCTGTCTGTATAATGCACATCTCTCTCTCCATCCTGACATGAAATGTATTGTTGGAGTGATGAGAAAATCCCTCTTAAGACTCAATGTATTGTCTTTATTTTACAAGGATTTCAATAGTGGCTGCACTTAACTTGGACATTTTTTTACCCCCGGTTAAGTATAAGCTTTAAAATGCTGAGACTTTGGCAATGGCTGCAATTTCCCCGCTCACAATATCTCTGTGACGCATCTCTACAGGCGTACGGCACGCGCTGTACTCAAAGGAAGTGCTTTTGAGTCTTGACCTGCTAAAAGCAGAAGAGGATCGTTTCCGTCAGTGATGTCAGCACTAGGGAGGCTGAACTGCACTCTTTTTTTTTTTCACTATTCTGTGCAGGAGAAAAGAGGCTTTTCTCCCTAATCCTCATTTCAGTTTCCTCTGCTCTCTTCTCTCCTCTCTCTGCCTTTTCCTCTACACAAACATCCCTGTTGCGAGGCAGGCAAGCACCTACACTTTCAAAATAAATACCCATATTTCTGCCAACTTAACCAAGGATCCTGTTCCCATCTGTAAATATGCTCTTATGCAGGGTACTTTTAGATCTGATAATCTCTCCATTCTAAAGTTAAAAAATATGCTTCGTAATGACACCATGAGTTGCTCCTGAATATGTGGTTGGCATGCATTGTGAAGGCACAATACTGGATTACTACTACTATTATCTAGCAACTCTCCTGCTTACTGAAAGCAGGACATGATATAAAGACTTTTGTCACCTCACACCGAGCATCTCTTCTATTCTTTCTCTCTTTTTTTTTTATCTCAGCACAGACACGGAACGATGCCATCTCAGTAGGGACATCAGTTGTCAAAATGTTTTTCTGTATGACTGATAGGGACGTGACCCTAAAACTTCATTTTTATGCACGGTTTTGTTCCCATCACTGTCATATTAAATTCAGCCCGCTGGTCTTACCTGAATTTTAATATCCCCCACCACATTGTATATTTAGATGACAGTCTTAAAACAAATATAGGAGATCCCATAAAGTCATTGTATAGGCTACTGTCTTCTACAAGGAACAGTTGCCAAATGATCCTATGCCATAGTTCTTTCTGATCAGAAAATGGCAGCACTGCAACCTTTTCAGCGGTCCTGTGATAACAGAGGTATTCTTTTAAAGAGACAGGGTGAAAGCAGTCCTGTGATAACAGAGGTATTCTTTTAAAGATACAGGGTACACAAGCATTTCTATGTTTTAACAGCAAATTGTTTACAGGTCCTTTATGAATAATGCAAGTACAATATAGTCACTCAGCACTCAGCTCTGTGTATCTTTACATGTCAAATGAAGGCTCGGGTTTAAACTTTAACCCCTAAGTAAGCAAAAGCCAGTGGTCGCCTAACCTCACATCTTTCTCTCACCTACATCACAGGCAACTACTATGGCACACCCAGACCTGTCCACATAGGCCCAGAGTCTCCCCCCATCACATATCAGGAGCACCGTAACCTACTGAGAAATTTCCGGACTCGCAGCAAGTCCCTAAGCAACCTGGAGAAGGCTGTCGAGGAAGGAGAGAACAGCGAAGAAGACTCTGGACTGTCAGGTACCCAGGACCCAGGATGTTTTTTGTAAGCTTTAAGCATAATTGAAAACGTAGGAAAACAAGGACTGGTGACACTGTTTCTAGTATTTTTTATATACTTTATATTACTTATTTATTTTATCTCCATCAAACATTCCAATTTCTGCAGTCAATAATCATTCAAATGATTATTTGTAAAAAGTATTGTTTTTGCCTCAAAAATTGGGGATTAGGTGGATTTTTCTTTGGTATTTTCACTGGGGACAGACCACCGTTAACGGAGACTATCCTCAGAAATCAGGGACATCTGGTCACCCTGATGTAGTAACTCCTGTCCAAACCTACTCTATTTACTGTGTTTAATCCATTTAATGGACAGACTAGAACAGAGAAAACATACCCTTGCATGCAATATGTTTCAATATATTTTGCACACATAATAAAAATATATTTGCAGATTGAAAACCGTACAAAGCAATCACTGCCTCGCTTGGGGAGTCGTGGGTTGTTAGGGCGCCTCGTTAAGATATTGGACACACAGCCTTCCCAATCCCCCTGTGACCTGCTGTAAGCAGCAGGCCTTTGCAGCCAAGGCCAGCTAATTAGATCTAGGTGGAAGAGTAAAGGGATGCGTGCTGCTTAATGCAGCATAGATATTGAATTTCATGAAATCATATTTTGTTTATTTAGTGCTTTTCCTGATGGACTTTGTCATGCAACTGCACTAGGACACCCACTGTTATGCAGATTGAGGCTAAATAGCATTGGATCGCATTTAGTAAATGAAAAGTGAAATAAATTAATAAATAAATGTAGGTTCAGGTATTATGATAAAGTGAATGTGATTATTACTAAGAAATAAGAGGAAAATGTTGGTCAAGAGGACACAACGCTTACACAGTCGCAGCGAGTTTATCTCTGCCATTTTATGGATCAATCACCATAGCTTGCGTCTGCAGCATGTCGTGTAGCAATCGTAGCACCCTGCATGATACTGCAGAAAGTATACAGTATTTATGCTGTACATTTTTTTTTTTGGCAACTTGCCTCAGTTTTCCCTGTGCAAAACTCCCACTGGGTCATTAAAAGATCTTACCCACAGCAAAAACACAATCCCGCAGTATTGATCAGCAAAATGAGGGGTTAGGTAGCGGAATTACCTAGAGTGTCCTCTGTGCTTTGAATCATTTAAGTCCCTGAGCCTGCCAATAACCCCTCCTACCCCATTCCCCCTTAATTCATTCTGTTAACCGAGTTGCTCCTGTAATGCAGAACTTCAGCGGTTAGCCTCTGCAGTGTCGCCATAGGTAGTTGATATGGGCCCTTAGTTGATGGCTCTGTGTGTGTGTGTGTGTGAGTGCCTGGAACAATGCCTGTGTCAGAGTTTCGTAGCAGAGAAAGAGAGAGACAGTGAGTGAGAGAGAGATTGTGTGTGAGAGAGAGTGAGTGAGAGAGAGAGAGTGAGAAAGATTGTGTAAGAGAGAGAGAGTGAGAGAGAGAGATTGTGTGAGAGAGAGATTGAGAGAGAGAGAGTATGAGAGAGAGATTGTGAAAGAGAGAGAGTGAGAGAGAGAGATTGTGTGTGAGCGAGAGAGAGCTGCTGCAGTCCCTCTGCAGGGCTCTGCTAACTGATCTTTACGCCACGCTCCAGACGCTGCATACCGGGATGTTTTGTTTTCAAACTGTTTCCAAAATGGCTGCCATTTGTTTTGTTTGCCCCATTGAGATGAGGTGAATTTAGATCGTTTTACATTTATGTTTGGCTGTTTAACAGCCAGTCTTATCCGAAGTCATTTACAGCACAGGGGTGGCATACACGAATCAGTAGTTCTGTGTTCCATGTATAGGACATATGTCCTTGAGGCTGGTAGCATTAGAATGCGACAGAAAAAATAAATAGTCTATCTCAGTTTGACTTGCTATCTTGTGACGACCACATTCCATAAATCTCTTCCTTAAGAAGTGACTTTCTTTCCCAGTAATCTCCTAGTACTCCATAGGTTGTGTTTGTTGTAACATTAGAGTTGAATCAATGGTTTTGTCACTCGCCAGTCATATTCTATCCTCACTACAGCAATGAATTGTCCCATTGTAAAACTTATAAACTTATAGGTTAACAAACAGACTTTTTAGCAGCCCTAAAGCAGTTGTAAAGGCTTTTTCTCAACTACTGTTACTGGCCTGCAAAATATTGCCGTTGCAACTGAGATTAATGTCTTTAGATTACCATAGGGTTTTCCACATGATTTTTCAGTTGCTTGCGTGTGTTTGATGTGCTACCTCAGCAGGTTCTGCGGGGGCGAGCAGTGCCCCCACCACCATCCTGTCCCCCAACCAGACGTGGGACCCCAGCAGCAGGGAGAGCAGCGGCCTGGAGAATGGGGCCAGAGGGGGTGCGCTGCCTGAAAACTGGGAGATGGCCTTCAGTGACTCAGGGGAGCCTTACTATATAGAGTAAGCCTAGGGGACTCTTTATTCACTTAGCCAATTGCTATATATGTCACACTTTAAATATTTAGCATACCTTCATAGTCATATATTTCTTTAGTGTTGTCATAAATAGTCATATCATTATATATAGTCATATAATCATACATCATCACAGTCATAGTGTTAGCATATAGTGGATCATGTTAGGCTGAGGGGACTGAGCACTGTAGGCTACAGTACAGTATGATATAATATCACTGACAGTGTGAGTTTTATGAAAATTGAGCCCATTAATTAACAGTCGACTAGGTCATGTAGAGCAATGCAGTAATATAGCTTAATGAAGGGAATCTGCCTACTGGAAGCTGCATTGCTTTGAGTGGGTATTATGGCTGTGTTTTATATCCATGTTAGCCAAGTTGCTAAGAGCGTTTGCTAATTGGTGTCTCTAATGAAGGTGATAAATGATCATGATTAGATCATCATACTTTGCAGATCTTTACCATAGATTGTAGGATTGCTCTCAGAGACGTTGCATGCCGCTGTATCTGGGTGACATTGCATTATTTTTAGTATTTAGCATTGATGAAGATGCTCATTAAGGTTCCTGATGCTTTCAGTCATAACTCAAAGACAACCAGCTGGCTGGACCCCCGAGCACAAAGCAAAGAGATCGTCAGCAAGACCGAGTGTGAGTGTGAGTGTGAGCCTGGCCTCTCTCCATTCTCCACCCACCTCCTCCGCCTCCGCCCCCACCTTCTCCCCTTGTGCCCATGCTGTTTGGAGGTGTCTGCCCTCCCTCTCCCTCCCTCCCTCCCTCTCTCTCTCTCGCTCTCTCTCTCATCTTTCTTTCTCCTTCTCTCCTTGGAAAACCTCTCCTGCTATCAGCCCTCGTCTCTTGAGCGCTCTCTGAAGGATTAATGATAAACTCCAACTCTGCCCATTCATTCTCCTCTTACCCTCCATCTTATCCACCTTCCTTCCTCCCTCTCTCTCTCTCTCCCTCCCTCTCTCTCTCCCTCCCCCCCCTCTCTCTCCCTCTCTCTCTTTCTCCTTCTCTCTCTCTTGCTGTCTCTCTCTGCCCCCCCAAACACTCTCCTCTCTGTCTCTCATTTCTTAACTCTTTTCTTTCGCTCTCACACAAACTCCATCCCTCCCTCTCTCTCTGTCTCTCTGTCTCTCTCTCTCTTCCTCTTTCTCTCCCTCTCTTTCACAGTTTCTAATCCCCCTCTACCCTTTTCCTCTTTTCTACATTCCTTCCACCTCTCTCTCTCTTTCTCTTTCTCTCTCTCTCCCTCCCTCTGTACTGCTTTTCTGTCTCTGTCTTACTGTATCACTCTCCCCTGTCTCTCTCTTTAGTCATTCCTCCCTCTTCTTCCATCTCCCTCCCTCTCCCTCTCCATCTCTTGCTCTCCCTCTCCCTCTCTTTCTCTCTCTCTCTTTTTCTCTCTTCCTGTTCATCCTTTTATGCTTTGCCAGAGTCGCCGTGTCACTCACGCTACACTCACTCCTACACGGAGGTTGCACTCCTCTCTCAACTCTCCTGCTTCCTCCTCCTCCTTCTCCTCCTCCTCCTCCTCCTTCTGCTGCTGCTGCTACTGCCAGCTCTCGTCTGTCAGCTTGCAGATAATGACCCCCCTTTCATCTGAGCGTGCTCCCTGGTTCATTATGCTCCGCATCCAGTGGCCACGCTCTCTGCATGCAAATGACCATTTATGGAAGAAGTCATTACTGTACATCCAGTTCTAAAACATGTAGAGGTTCCTTAAACAAAAGAGTGGAGTTGTCTGTTCTCAAAAATGGTAGTAAATGCACGTAGCCAGCAGATGGCGGTACGGCCCCTCAGTGGATGCACATTGGCTTTGAAGTGGCATGGGGAGTGTGGCCTCATGTGATCTGTGATAAGGCCATGCTCATGGATGGCACACAAATACTAAGCTGTACATACAAAACTTCCCCAGGCAACATGCATTGAACATAGAGAAAAAAATTTGAAACGAATGATATGTAATTTTTGGCGTGGACATGTTGGGCATTTGAGTGCATGTTGCTTGTGTTCTGTGTGCTTGTGCTGGACGCTGTCCATGGTAGATTTAACGTGATTATGTACTTTGGGTGTTAGTGCCTGCGTTCACAGACCAGCCGTCGGAGCTGAAGGGCTATTCCATCCACACGCGTCTGTCCAAGGGGCCCAGGGGTTTCGGCTTCAACATTGTGGGTGGCAGCAGGCCCCGGGAGTTCCTGCAGGTGTACAGCGTCACACCTGGAGGCCCACCTGCGCTCAAAACAGGTAATAAACCACAGCACATCTCTCTTACGCAGTTACAGAGGTTCAGGCAGGTTTGAAAATCAGAAATACTCTGAGAAAATTATTAATGTCCATTTATTGCTGGTATTTTAGCAATAGTCAAGCATTAGTTGAAGTAAGATATCAGTTAGGCAGTTAGGCATAATAAAATAAAGAGCTACTGGTAAAATACATTTACCTCTCTGGTGTACATAATCAAAATATTCTACGCCAGGGAACCATCTGAATTTACACATTTATGGATTTACTGGATCAGTATGAAGCTAATCTAACAAATTAAAACAGTTTTCACAGCATAGAAATAGATTACAGCCAAGGCTTTCACCTCCCTACTCTAAACTGTGATAAACACTCACATTTTACAGAATGGTGAACTGTACAGTCTACGTATTTTAAGATTAACCTTAGATTACTCTTTAAGATTAACCTTAGATTACTAGATTTCACTACAATGCTGTAATCTTTTGGCAAGATGCAAAGCTCTGGTACTTATGAAATACTGTAGAATGCTGTTGCGGTGTTTTTCAAGTGCTGTGTATAGCCTTGCGCTGACTCAGGTAGGCAGTACAAAAACCCTAACATGACACAGCCATGAGCTCCTGTCTAAAACTCTGACCTGAACCTTTTAGGCAGCTTTGAGGAGAATTAAGGTAGAGAAACATTCATTCTCTTCTCTTCTGTCCGAACTCAACCCCCACGTTTTATTAATAAATCACTAGATTTGATGGACTGTTATCCTCACGGATATCTCAAAGGGACAGACTGACTGACCACCGGACACATACAAAAAGGGAGAGAGAGAGAGAGAGAGAGAGAGAGGAGGGGGAGGGAGAGAGAGACGAGGGGGGAAAGAGAGAGAGAGAGAGAGGAAGGGGAGAGAGAGAGAGATGAGGGAGGGAATGAGAGAGAGAGAGAGAGAGAGGAAGGGGAGGGAGAGAGAGAGATGAGGGAGGGAAAGAGAGTGCAAGCACAAGAGAGAGAGGGAGGAAGGGAGGGAGGAGATGCATTTCACCAGGAGAGCTGACTCCTGTTAGGCTTTGGCCCGGCCCCTATCCTCTTATCTTCCTCTTCATCCCTCTGTCTCTCCCTCTCTTTGTGGGATTAGGGCTAGCTGATTGTGAGGTTCTCATGGTCCCAATCTACTGATCTGCTTCTAATCCTGATGAGGCCGGAGGGTTTTAATCCCCCTATCTCTGACACACACCGCTCCCTGCTCACGTGCTAGCGTACAATACACACACACAAACACACACACACATGCACACACCATATAGTACTCCCAAATGGTTGTCCTCATAATACTATGTGCCAATGTATGTTTGTGTCCTCATGTCACCCACACATACACATGTTAATGTAAATGTCCGAGCATGTACGTCTGTTATGCATGTGTCTTGTGAAATGAAGGTAACTTGGCAGCAGGCCTGTTTCCTTTTGATGGGGAAGCATGCTCACACCTGTTAAGACATGGATAAAGCATCCAGTGATAGTGAAGTGTCCCAGCAGATGTCAATGTTAGCTATCTATCTTTGAAGATATTCACCTGTTCGTCCTTCACCTGCTTTCCTCCTCTCGCCCCAATCCACTTATTGCCTCCCTTTTCTCCCCTCAAGCGGACCTTCTGGTCTACATCAACGACACGTGCGTGCTGGGCTTCTCCCATAAGGAGGTGGTGGAGATGCTCAAGGCGGTGCCCATGGGCCACAGCGTGGATGTGGTGGTGCGACGTGGCTACCCCATGCTCTACAACCCCGACGGCTGTCCCAAGAACCCCCAGCAGCTGACCGCTCCGCCCCAAGACGCCGGCGGCCCGGCCCACGTGCCCGGCGCTGCCCAGCCCCAGAACCATCAACACCCCCACCCACCACCACCACCACCACCACCACCACCAGATGGGCCATCTGGGCATGAACCGCTCCCAGTCGCAGCACAACGGTATCTACCCCAGGGCCCCGCTTGATGCCAATGGTAACGCTGCTGGATACGGTGTGGCGCCACCCTCCTATGGCCTCACCAATGGGAACCCTCTCGGGGGACCCTCTGGGCTGCAGCAGGGGGGTGCGGTGGGGCCCCCACCTCCCGAGCGCATGTCATCCAGCCACAGCGACACTGAGGTGGCCTCAGTTGGTGGGACTAAGAGGTAAACAAAGACACAAGTGTTACGCACTTAATAAACAGGTAGCACTGCATAGCACCAATGCTAGTTATACTTTATGTTTGAAAAAGTCAGTGTCATGAAACTCATCAGACATTAGAAGTAATATCAGAAAAACTTACAACTTAGAATTGTCAACATTTAAGGCCAAACCTTAAAAAATATTATTGCATCTTTCCCTTGTCATTTTTTTCTGCCGTCAATTCTATTTTAAGAGTGGTTTATTAATCATGTTCACATACAACAAGCTAAAAAAAATGGCTTAGGTCCTTAAGGTTACTGTGTTGGCAGAGAGACAGACAAAGCAGCTATGACAGACTTTTGTGTACTTCAACTGCTTGATACAAACCAAGGTTAATGTTACGAATAACCTGTGCAGAAGAAGACTTGGCCTGGACATACCTATGAATAACTGAGAGTGGACAGAACTGATCTGATTTATATGTAGGAGTGTGGCTCTTTTTGTCCTTGTTTTCCTGTTCCTTTTTTCCTGTTTTCCTGTTCTGTTCCTGTAGTCGTTTTGGCTTTTTCCAGTGAATGTACTGTACTGTGTGTAGCCCAGTGTTCTGGACAGATGGAAGTAATGTTTCTTATAACGTGGACATGCAGCTCAAGTCCCTAATTAGATGGTGAGTGTGTGTCTAGACACCTAGGTAAACCCGTGGCTCCTCTCATCCCCTCTCTCTGTAGAGGGTCACTGATCCGCACCTACAACAACAACTCCCTCCCTGCTCCCAGGCTGTTGCATCAGAGCTCCAAGTCGTCTGAGAGCGACCTCTCCTCCTCAGCTACGCTGCCCATCGGCAAGCTCCCACTGCCCCAGCCCGAGGTGGGCACCGCCGCCTCCTCCTTGTCCTCCGCCACCACGCCAGGCGCGCCCAGCGGCAGCCAACGCCCGCTCATGCCCCAGACCTCGCTGGTCGTGACGCCGCCTGCCGACGTGCCAACGACTTGCGGCTTCAACGGTTGCCCGGCCAACAGCCACCCCCGCGTCAGCCCTGGCAGCCTGGCATCTCCAGGAGCGCCAGGAGGAGGCGGGGGAGCGGGGGAGATGGTGCCCGTGGCCCTGGGCAAGAGCGAGGGCGGGGGCATGGGCTTCAGCGTGACGGCCGGGGGCCAGGGTGGCCAGCTGGCTGTGGTCAAGAGGGTGTGGGACAGGCGGCAGTGCCCCTCCCTGCAGGCAGGGGATGCTATAATCAAGATCAACGGCGCTGACGTCCAGAGCCTCAGCTTTGCACAGGTGTGACGCTGTCCGCTGGGATTCAATTCATCTGCTCAATTTATCTGCTACTTTAAATTAGCTGTGCTGCATGTGCATAAGTTTTTTGAGAAAAATATTATTAAAAAGTGAAATTCTCCACAGGATCAAACTGCACAGAACTTCAAAGGCATAGACATTTGAATTGAACCACACAGTATTCAATCCATTGCAGTTATATCATCAAATTTCACTTCAAAGGAAGACATCATGGTCTTTTCTTCATTATATTCAAAGACAAGCAAACTATTTGGAATAGTGTGAATAGTTTTGTGCCATTTGACAGCTTGTCATATAATTTCAGGTCCAGAGAGTCCTCCAGGAGCATATTGTGCAAGGAGAAGTTGTTCTGCTGGTTTACAGAGGGGGCAAGTGTCTCTTACATGAACCACTTTTAATCAGGAGTATACTGCATAAGGATATAAAATTGTAATGGTCTGTAGTGCCACAGTATAATGTAATGCTGTAATGCTCTACTTTAGTGTAATGCTATAAACACAGAGGAAACAACTTACTTTGATGCCATTTATGGACTGGATTGTATTTTCACAGAAAAAATGTGCTCCTTGTCTCCGTCTCAGGGCCCGGCTCTGCTATCTCCCCAAACTTCTACAAGCGCATGCCTCACACGTTCAGCTCGTCCTCCCTTCCCCAGACCTCTCCAGACCTGCTTTCCCCATCCTCGGACACCACGGCGCCCACGCCCAACGCCCTCTCACCCACCTCGCCTTCTGGTGAGGCACCCTCGCTGGTCCAGAGCACCAGCTTTCTGGACTCCATCCCCGTCACGCTCACGCTGGAGCCACGGGACTGGTTAGGGAGGAGTGGGGCAGCGGCAGCAGTGGCGGTGGTGGTGGTGCCAGCGGTCCTGCCCAGCGGGCTGTTTCATCAGCGTCGAGCCTGGGCGCAGTGTCCAAAGGCCAGCCCACCGATGGGAGAGGTGGCCTTCCATCTAAGTCCCTGGAGGTGGAACTCAGGAGGAGACCCGGCGAAGGTTTCGGCTTTGTCATCGCTTCTCAGGATGTGGTGAACGGAGGTGAGTCGGGCCCGTGTCTTACACATGTCCTATTCCTTCCATACACTGTAGGGTCAAGCGGACACCTTCCGATAGAGCACAAATATGGCTGAGGTATTTCTTGCTGTGCTCGACATGATTTTGTTTAAAAGCTTCTACTGAATTCAGAGGAGTCAATCAATCAAAAATTAATTGATTGTCAGGGGAGCTTATCAAAGACATGGATGCTGTCCAAAGACCATACACTTGTTTTGGAACCTGAAACTTTTCTGTAATTACCTCATACTCACCACCCCGTCCAATTACGAATGACGGGTTTCTGGCAACACACTGCGTCCGGTCTCTTCCAAGTGTCCTTGCTGTAAAGTTGCCTCGCTCTGAAACAAAAAGCCGGTGCCAAGCAAATAACTGAAAATGCACTACGGGCAGTCATTTTCAGGAGCTCAGGAAACAGATGACTAGTATTACCATCAGAGCAACTGTGTTTGTTTGTGAGGAAGTGACTATTGTTCAGACAGCTGCAGTTGCAGTGGTGTAATGACTTTAGAGCAGAATGCTTTCCCCAAGTTGACTTTATTTGGAGTAAGAATAGTTTTTGAAACCTGATTCTGCTTTGTAGATGTTTTATTCCCAGGGTGGCACTTTATTATTTGAACTGAATTGACTGTGTCTTTAAAGCAGAGATTTTACTTGCGCTTTTTTCTTCTCTCAGAACATAAAACACCACATGTGTGGTGTATCATGGTTACTGCAGTTTAACTCGTTATGTAACTGATGTCTGCAGCCTGCGCAAATTATGACGTTCCTCAGAATACGCCCTGAAAGAGTCGAATGAATTATGATTATTTATGTTAAATTATGTGAGCATTAAGTGAGCCTGGACTTCTTCTCTGTACAGTGGTCCAGTGATGCAAAGCCAAGTAGAGCCACTATGTCAAAAGCCCTAATAACTTCTGTTATCCTGCTTATCATCAGTTGAAGAGACTGCAGAAGGCTATGAACAAACAGTTTTTTTTTTATCTTTTAAGTTCAGTAATGTAATGGCTCAGCCTGAATGAGTGTAGCATTTTTTCCCCTCATGCTGAGAACATCCCAGTGAACCTATAAGCCTGATGATGCCATTGCGTTTAGAGATATGTAACAGGATATGCACCACTTATGTGGTGTTTGGTTTTAAGTATTTTTGTTATGGCTGGCACTTATGGTTATGGTAATGTTAAGTTATGGGTTACGTTAAGGTAATGTTTGCATTTTTTTTGATGTAGAGCTCACTCAAGCATAAAACCTGTCTGCGCTTGGCATTCTTCTCACTGCAGCACTGCAGTGGGAGCATTAATGTAAATATTTACACCAGAGTGTTTGCTGATCTGTACATCTCCCTCAGGCTCGAGGCTCACTCCACTCCTTCTCAGTCTGTTTTCTCTCCGTCTATCTGTTCTCTGACTTCTGCCATCCTTTTGTTTGCCTCTACAAGAGTGTGCATTTTTCAAAGTGTGGGTGTGCTTGTGCTTTCTGTGTGTGGGTTGTATTGGAAGTTGTGTTTGTATAATTTATACAAAAAATTACATACAGTATATACAAGGCAGAGCGGCACCTTGTGTCTTATCTCCAACCTCCCTTTTCTGGTGGGAAGGTGTGGTACAGACAAGACAGTGCACCTGCAGGCTGTGTTCAGTTTAGTGTGTGTCATTAAAATAATGCCACCCAGTGGACAAACATTTGGTTTGTTTTGACAGATGATTATTTTTGTGCCTCTCTTTACTCTTTACTCGTTCACGTTTTTGATGACGGTATAGGTGAATTACGATGTTTATTGAAGTAGGGGGGCACTCTGGTCAACTTGGAGGAACTGAATCTCCTTGGCGATTCAAGCAGCCATAGAATCCTCTCCAAGAATTGTTTGTCAGATAGATAAATGACATGAATGAGGTCTGGAGACATTAATGAGGTATGAAAGAAGTCAGAGCACACCTCCTCTGCATGGACTCTTTTATCCACTTCTCCTATTCTTCTTCTGGGCTTACCTCTGTGCAATCTCTCTCTCTCTCTCTCTTTCTCTCTCTCTCTCTTTCTCACTTCCCTCTGCCTTCTATTCTTATATTTATCTTTTTCACTTTTTCACTATTTCCCTGGCTCTCTCAGTGTCCTTGCACTCTCTCTCTCTCTCTCTCTCTCTGTCCCTCCCTCTTTTTGATTATTTTTTCCCTCTTATTCTACCTCTCCTTTTCCTCTCTCTCTCTCCCTCCCTCTTTCTAACTGTGATTGTTTTTGACTATTTTTTCCCTCTTATTATACCTCTCTTTCTCTCTCTCTCTCTCTCTCTTTCTCTCTCTCTGAGTTTTTCCTCTGGTCACATTTTTCACTGGAGCTTCCTGTCCCCCTGTTGTCTTGTCCTTATCGCTCACCACTCACCCCTTCCGCACCTTTGACCATTTTCCTGTCTCTCACTCTCTCTGCTGTTCACTCTGTCCTGTCCTTCCTCTACTCTCCCTCTCTTCTAGCTGTCACTCACTGACTCCTTCACTGAGTCTATGTCTATCTACCCCCCCTCTCTCTCTTTGTCAGACCAGCTTCCCCTTCAGATTGTCTGTGTGAGAATTTGGTATAGTATTATAAGCCGTCTCTTATGTTGTGTCACACACGCATCATTTTTTCTGTTTCTCAGGCTCTCTATCTGCCTTTCTTTTCTCTTTCTCTGGGTTTTCCCTGTCATGCTCTCTCTCTCACCCTTTTATAGCTCACTCCCCCTCCTCTCTTGTTTTCTGTCTCTCTCTCTCTCTTTCTCTCTCTTGCTCAATCCCACTCTCACTCTCGCTCCGTGTCCCGCTCAGTTTCATGCGTTCAGTCTTTCCCCTCCATGCACTTGTGTAGCGTCTCTCCAGTGCAAAAGTCAAAGGCTCTCCTGCAGTTGTAGAGGGAAAAATAATATTCATAGCCTTTTTGCTTTGGGATCAAGCGTGTGTATGTTAAGAGGATTAAAAAGAGCAGATCGGAATAGGATTGGAAATTTTCCTGCACTTGTTTCCTATACTTACTGAAAATGTTGGAGAGGCTACAATCAGCACTGAAGACTGTGAAGGAGTCCAAACGTAATTACAATGTTTTTGTTGTTTATTTTGGTATTTGCTGTTAAAGAATAGCTTTTCAATGCATTGTAGTGCATGGATTTAATATTGTCATAACTTTAACTTCAGCTTGGAGCTACTGTGAAAATGTGTACATGTGTTTGTGTGATTTGTCCTTGTGTGTTTGTGAATGTGCATGTGTATAGGTGTGTGTGTGCCTGTTGTTGTTGTTGCGTGTGTGTGTGTGTGTTTTTGTGTGTGTGTGTGTGTGTATGTGTGTGTGTGAAAAGCTCGGTGGGCATTGGCTGTTTTAAGACATGGGGACACTGGTAGGCATGCATGCTCATACATACTCCCTGTGAGTTCATCCTACTAATTATGCAGTCGAATGGCTCTTGGCTTTGGTAAACCTGCTGCCGAAATGCCTGAAATAGTTTCAGCTGGGCCTCGGTCGGTCGGCAAGCTCCAGTGATGAATGCCCTAATTCTCTGCCTTTCTCATCAGAAAGCACTGATGACTGATTTCACCTCGCTTCATGACCCTGGGAGAAAACAGACTGACGTGCAGCGGCTGCATTTCGTGTCGTTTCCGACCTCAGGCACTGGGGCTGTTTAAGACTGCAAGGTTTTATCCGTCAATGAGTTTTCTCAGACTTCTGTCATTTCAATCTGTTGGGGATTGTGTGCTCGGGTTGCCTTGAGATATTGAACTCTAACTGTATTTCAAAGATTGCACTAAAGAGACAGTGTTCAGGAATTTGTGAGGAAATGGAAGTAGTGCTGGTTTTGTTATAATTTGATATTTGTTATAATTTGCAATAATTTTCAATGCCTAATTTGATTGGATTACACAGACTGGATTTATGTATGCCTTGTTCGTTACTGTTAGCATTTGACCCAAACTTGAGTCCTTACTGCTTTCAGGTTTAGCAGTGCACTTACTCTGAGATTTATGGAATTACATGTAGTTACACGCAAATGGCTCTCCTTTCCTACATGTAAACCATCTTTCCAAGATATCTTGCAATGTTTCTCATTTTCCTTTAATTCATCTCAGTACTTTCCATTCAGTTTATATCAGCGTAATGACCATGTTAATGCTAGATATCAGTAAACATAAACAGACTTACTCAGTCTGTTATCACTTTGTGTGTGTGTGTGTGTGTAGGTGTGTAAGAGTGCATACCTATGTGTGTGTGTACATAGTATTATGAGGACAGCCATTTGAGAGCACTTTATAGTGTGTGTGTGTGTGTGTGTGTGTGTGTGTGTGTGTGTGTGTGTGTGTGTGTGTGTGTGTGTGTGTGTGCATGCTGCATCTTGCCCTTGTGTGAAGACCTGCATTTAGTAAGCCCTGACAGCAGAGAAGGAGAGAAAGCAAAAGGGCAGTTGCCTTGTAGCCCTTTCCTTGTAAGTGACAGTGAAGTCCCATTGGGGCCACCTGGGGCTGCTTACACCTGTCATTTCAAAGGAGATCCGCTATCTCTGAGCGCTGTCACTCAGCTCGAGGGGCCCAATCGATGGCCGCATTTATCGAAAGCACAAAAGGCTCCCCTCCCCCAGTCACATACTTTGGACACCAGAATAGGGATGTCAAGGGCTGATGTGTATGTCTAAGAATAGTACGTTTTCACAGTAAAAAAAAAATTAAATAGGCATCATTTGAAAATATCATGTATTATTGTGGATTAATGATGTAGTGACTAATGCTTGCTTGGTTTTGAAGCCGAAAGGACAGACTTTGAGCAAGGCTAAGGGGTGGTACGAGGAAGGTTATTTGTGAAAACGCTGTCCTTAAGCTGTGGCTTTCTTTTTTTTATTTCCTCCTCTTCTTATGCCCTGCGTGATGTCACTGTGCTAAGGATGTTCAGTCGTGCCGCACTGACATTAGAGGAGCTTTTAAGAAGCAAGGTTGTGCATGCGTGTGTGCCGTGTGTGTGTTGTGTGTGTGTGTGAGTGAGAGAGAAAGAAAGAGAGAGATGATGGTGCTTATATACGGTGTGTACGTGCAGTTGCTGACTTACTCATTGCACCAGAATGGGAGTTCAGTGTGTGTGATGTATGTTAGCGTGTCACGTTATGTTCCTCGTTCTGTCACGAGCCAATGAGCCAAACAGGAGATGGCCACAGAAATAAAATATTTAACAGCATATCTGTTCTGCCGTTTGAACCATGGGATGACTGTGGTGTGTGTGTGTGTGTGTGTGTGTGTGTGTGTGTGTGTTTGTGTGTGTGTGTATGCATGTGTGCTGTGAGAATGGCCTTCAGGACAAGAGTGCCTCTCTGCTAAAGGCAAACGTGGTGGCATTTAACGTTTTACTCTTGGTATTCAACTCAGGAATTACCTCCAAGTGCCCGGCTGCAAGTAGACATGTTACATAGAAAGGGCATTAATGAAGATGTGTCTTCAGCAAAACCACTTTGGATATGTCATGTTATTTGTCTGGTTCTAACATAAAATATACTTAATGTCATTTTTTCGACAAGACTATTATTATTAATTTAAAGAACTAAAAGTGCGTAGTCATGCAAAAATGATCAGACTGGAGCAAATGTCTGTCAGAACACAAGGTTGAAAGCTATGTTCACCTCCTTGTGTAATGGTAAGAGAAAGTCACAAGGTCTTGTTTGTTACATATTAGGATTGTGCATTGTAACTGCAGTAATTATTACTCTGCCAAGGAGGTTATGTTTTGTTTGACGTTTGTCTGTTTGTCCGTCTATCTGTTTGTCTGTCTGTGAGCAAGATAACTTGAAAAGTATTGCACAGACTTTGTTGAAATTTTCAGACAATGTGGATATTAAGACAAGGAACAGATGATTAAATGTTGGTGGTGATCTACAACACCATCTGGAATTTATATTGGGTTAGTGACCCCATATTGCCTTGCCGGAGGTTTGCGGTCTCCGAGTGCTTTTCTAGTTCAAAATTTGTCAGTTCAATCCTTGCCATGCCATAGGGTAATGGCTCGACTGTGCTAATAATCTGGCAAATGCAACCGTCTTGTTATCAGAGTGAGTGCACAAAGTAGACTTGGAGACGCTTGCAGCAGCTGCCCTCCTCCGTGTGTGCAGGGATATCAGGAGGGCCTCACACCTGCTCTGCCAGGCAAAAAAGGCTCCATGCCAGCCCTGGGCATACCAGCCTATCCAGAAACTGAGGCTGCTCCCTCCATTCCTCTCTCCAGGGAGGGAAAGTCATGGCTGGCTCTGGTGAGTCAGAGCCCTCAGTGTGTTCTGTCTGGGTCTGGGTGAGGGTATGGTCTGTTCTGTTCTGTTCTGTTCTGGCAGGATGGTTTGGTCAGTTGTCTGGGCACTTCACTTCCCCCCCCCAAAAAAAAGAATCGGCGTTGTCAAGTGTGAAAAAAGATACAGTGCATTGCGAAGAACATGAAGTTTTTGGCTTGAACTGTTTAACACAAGGAGTAATAACTCAGGGAGAGCTGAGCCAAGTCACAAGTAGTTTTGTTAATTTATATCTGTCTTTCATTTCAGTTTGTACTTAATGAATTGTTAGGGGTTGTGTGGGTGGCTCTGTTGATGTTACAGGTTTTTGAACACATTTACCACAGTGACAAATGATCATGTTTTATGCTGGTGTCTGTTAGTTTAAATGTTCTGGGTGATAAAACTACATAATAGTGAGTGTGGCAGCACAAACAGCAAGGAAATCATTACATATGGCACGTTTTTTCATCCGTTTTTGTGGTAAAAGTGTCTGTGTGTGTGTGCGTGTATGTGTCTGGTGTATGTGTGTGTGTGTGTGTGTATGTGAATCTATGTGGCAGGATTTCCGCAGGAAATGGTATGATAGTATGTTTGTGTCTTTGTGTTCCCAGCGAACACATCCCAGCCTTTCCTGAGGTGAGCTGAAGCAGGGCTTGTCTCTGTGAGCCGTAGGTCCGCAGGCCTGTTAATGGGCTGTGCCTGGGATGTGTGTGAGGAGAGGGGTTGGTGCTGTTGGCTTGGTTGAAGTGAGGTGGTAGAGTGTTTGGAGAGCACAACTCTTGAGGTGATGGAGATCAAGTGTTTGCTTTCCCTCTCCAACATAGAAAGCTTCCCTGCCCAAGTGTTCACTGACCTGCAAAGCCCTGGAGCATCCAGAGTATACTCTTTGTAGATGAAAAGAAGATAAGTGTGTGTGTGTGTGTGTGTGTGTGTGTAAGTGCATGAGTGAGCTTTCATATTTTTAAAAGTTGTGTGTGTGCATACTTAAAAAATACACAAAAAAGTAGGCCTTGATTTTTTTGTGTGTTCGAATGTTGTGTTATGTTTGTGTGTGTTTGTCTGTGTGCAAGACTGCACATATGTGTGTGTGTGTGTGTCTCTGTATGTGGGCTTTTGTATGTATGGGTGCGCCAATGTGTCTGTATGCAAGCCTGTGTGTGTATGTATGTGTGTGTATGTGTGTGTGCGTGTGTGTGTGTGTGAGACAGAGGCTTTGAGCTGTGCCCCTGTGAGTTCACCTGCTCCTGCCGTTAGTGGCTGCCCTACATCCAGGGTCTGTGTCTCTAGCGCTGCCGCCGCATGTGCCCCCTGACCGCCCGTCGCCCAGAGCTCCGAAACTGCAATCCTCTGAAACTAGATTGCAACCATTGCGTAACCAACCACGCCAACACCAACACATTAGAGCACTACTGCTGCTAACCCCCTGTTCAAGGGTGCCTGGTGCAACATTGACCTCGGGTTAAGACTCGAGTGTGTCTATGTATGTATTTGTGTATGTGTGTGTGTGTGTGTGTGTGTGTGAACAAGGGGGAGGATCAGGGGAGTCAGGGGATTTAACGGTTAATGTTGTGGTCAGTGAAAGGCTACAGATTTATAGCATAACATGAAAAAAGAAAACAATCAGAGCTTTGGATTCTGGGCTGCGGCCCAGAACTGTGTCCCATCAGTTGAAGGAGTTTCGGTGGTGCTGTTAATGTTTAACAGCAAACTTCTGTTTGTCTTGGAATGAGTGCATAGGAAAAGAGACAAAGTACTAAGAGCAAGGAAAAAAAAACTTTTAGAAATAAACATCCATGTCTAGGCCATGGGTGACATAACAGATCAAAAAGATCTCAGTATTCCTTGATCTATTGTTTTTCCCATTTTCCGTTCCTTTCAGCTCCACACAAAGTCTTTCTTTTTGATCCATCACACAGCCTTTTTTTCTCTGTTATTGTTTTCTGGCTATAGACAGAGTGACAAACTTGCCATTAGGAATGCCTAACAGTCCATGGCGGTGTTAAGAGACCATTGTAAAGGCCATTGTGAATTTAATTTCTGAGCGAGGCGCATTTGAAGCTGCGGATTCCGAGAGCACAAGATCTGAAGAGGGTGTTGTAATAGAGTTGTTTTGCTTTGGCAGCCGACTGATAGATTGTTATGCAATGTAAGCCCCTGCTTTTTGCTATGGGAGATAGCCCAGAAATGTACATGAAGGGCTAATCCCAAATGAATTTTCTTTTTCACTCTTTTATGTTTCCTCCTCTCTGCTGACACAAAACGCTCTGTATTTTTCTCTTTTTTTGCTACCTCTTGCTCTCTTCTCCTCCGTCTTTGTGCCGTCTTTTCCCCTGTTTCGGTCTCTAGTTCTCCTGTTCTATTTTGCCTTCAGACACTTCTTAACCCTCTGGAACCCCCTCATCTCCCTCTCCCATCCTCTTTCTCCCTCCCTTCCTCTCACTATTCTTTCCTCCCTTCCTCTCTCTCTCTCTCTCTCTTTTCCTGCCTCACTTCCTCTCTTGCTCTCTCGGTTCCTCTGTCTCTCTTTTCCCCTCTCTCTCTCCCTTTCTCTTTCCCATCCTCCCTCTTCCATGGAACAGCTGTGGTAGTTTCTCCAGCTGTGACTCCTCATCCACACCCCTGTGCACCAGTGTTATCATTGCTTTATCAGGCTGAAGGTAGGAGTTGGAGGAGGGGTTGTGTGTGTGTGTGTGCATTCATATGTCTCTATGTGTGTGTGTGTCTGTGTGTGTGTGTGTGTGTGAGAGAGAGATAGAGAGAGAGAAGAGAGTGGGTACATGCATATGTGTGTGTATACAGTATATGTGTGTGCCCTGGCAGATCGTGACTGGGGTCTGATTAAACGTATCCTACCAGCACATCCACCTTTCTTCATGCACGCACACACACACACACACACACACACACACACACACACACACCACACACACACACACACACACACCACACACACACACACACACACACACACACACCATCCCTGCCCTGTGTGTCCTTCCATGGAAGCTCAACACCAGGGCCCATGTTAAATAATGCAGTCATTAAGCTAGGTGTTTTACACAGTCTGAATAATGCAGCCACACACAGTAAATAATGCAGCCAATGCTAAATAATGGAGCCGTTGTTATTATGGCCTCTTTATTTATTTCATTTGTAAAGGGTAGGTAATTGCCAGCGGTTAGCGGCATGGCATGGAGTGGCACAGCACAGCACACCACAGCACAGCACAGCACAGCACAGCACAGCACAGCGCTGCGCTCCGGCACAGTGGCCAGAGCCTGCAGAGCCAGCCGACTGTGCTCAGTGTTCTGCACCGGCTCACCTCACTGCGCAGTGAAAACACAACGCACACTCAACCTCACCTGGGCTTCCTGTTTCTGGACTCATTGATCTGCTTTACAGATGACACAGATACAGAGACACACACACACACACACACACACACACACACCGAACCACACATACACACGCACACACATAAAAAACACAGACTCACGAATCCATACAACTTTGCAAACCTACATAAAGGTGTGCTCATGTCTCGTTACATTCAGTGGCTCTCATAAGCGCACACACACACACACACACACACACACACACACACACACACACACACAGGCACATGGTTCCATACAACAGTGCAAACCTACATCAATGTGTGCTCATGTTTCTTGACATTTAGTGACTCTCATGAGCACACACACACACCGCATCAACATGATCATCCATGTTATGGTGCTTCCTGTCATTCAGGGTTCTTTGCAGGCACTCCCATTAGATTAGTCAGGATGCATTCATGTAATAAGTTAACCACTGCGGCCCTATGCGAGCAGCTCTCCCCTCCCGGGGCAGCACAAGACAGGCTGTCTGGCTCAGCAGAATTAGAGGAGAGGGTTGGACAACGCTGTACAGCCACACATTTAAGAAGTTAGATAAGGTAATGTGTGTCAGAGAAAAAATGGAAAGGAGTAAGTTTGTGTGTGTGCACATGCTTCTATGTGTATGTGTGTCTGTGTGTGTGTGTGTGTGTCTGTGAGTGGGGTGAGCGTCTGTCTTGGGCGGTGTTGTGGCATGCTTGTGTTCTGAGTTCACAGTGGTGGAAAAGATAATATTGACCTCAGTGCAGAGGGGGTTGCGGTGGCTCACTGATAGCAAGGGTATTTGCTCGCCAAAACCTGGAGTGAAAACAAAATAACACTGTGGAACTGCTCCTCTTGGCATACAGAAACACCGCTACATTTTATTACCACTAAACTCACCCTCTCTCTCTCTCTCTTTTCCTCTTTTTTTCTTCTGCTCACGCGCTATTTGTCTCAGGCTTTATCTTCCTTTGATTTTCATGCGTGGGGAATACTGTTTTGAAGCAAGCTTGTAACTTATAAAATACTAAAGTATCTAGTCTGTTGCAGCATCCCCCCTGTTGATGTGCGAGTGCTCTAGTTTTGTTGCTAAATGCTTCTTAAACACATAGGGCCTCCTTGCTCGTCGAGTTAAAACGCAAAATACTCAGAGGAAGGATTCTCACCAGCGTTGAGACTTTTACTTGGGGACTCTATGTAAACAGAGAGGCGGACTACAATTGCATTAATATAAAATGTCATGTTACCTATGTGTAAAGTGGCACAGGGAGTTGTAGTTGGGGGAAGTTTATGATGTAAAGTTGTTTCGCTGCAGTGTCGTTGGAATTAGTTAGAGCTGGATTAATAGCATATTGAACACCCTGACAAGGAAGAGATCCTTTCCCCAGTGGGGCTCCTGTGTGTTCTACCCTGCTGACTGCATCGAAAATGTGTGTGTGTGTGTGTGTGTGTGCATGTTGGGTTGTGTGTGTGTGTGTGTCTGTTTCTGTGTGCACTGCATGTGTTGTAGTTCCCTCATCTAATTATCACTCTAGCAGAGTCAATAGATCTTTACCTTGTGCACTGATGCCACTGGACATATTTGACTCCTGCTCAGCTGCCATGGGATAGGACCCATGTGAATGTGTGTCAGGGCCGGAATGGGATGGGCGAGGCCCTCCATGTGCATGGGACCCGTGCTGGGGCTGTTGGACGAGGGGCTGGGGGCCCGGGGCAATTGGCAGTGGCGTAGTTTTCATCTTGTTTTCCTCTAGTATAGAGATAAAGTGTCTGGCCCCGCGGCGAAATGTCATGATTTGCATCCCTCTCTAATGTGTGTGCCGTCACCACGAGTTCATTCTTTTGCCGAGAGAGAGAAAGAGTGAGAGAGAAAGAGAGAGAAAGAGAAAGAACGAGTGCACACAGCCGTTGGTCCACACTAATTGCATTTGTCTTTCATGCCAGAGCGGAGTGCCGTTTATGAGTCGATTCAAAACGACAGAAAGTACATTTTTTTGGCGAGCATTTTTAAATATTTCATGATTCCAGAAAATGAGGCGCCCATCTCCTCCACCCCCACCCGCCTACCACCCCCCACACAGAAGCTAACCAGTGCTGACTACACAGACTCCAAGCATACTGAGACACACATAGAGATGAGGGGATGAGAGGTAGAATGAGAGAAAAAAGAGAGGAAGAAAAGGAAATGGGAGATAAATGGATGGAAGAGGGGATGCAAAGCAAGCAGCAGACAGATACGGAAAATAGAATGACAGACAGCGAATCAGAGGAGAAGAGACAATCTTTTTCATGCTTGTAGTAATTCCTTCTTTCTTCTCCCTGCCTATTTTCAGCCCTCATTTCAGTGCAGAGAGATTTTTGCCTCTTTTTCCTGCCCTCTACCTGCACTCTCACCTTTTTTTCACGTCTACAACTTTTTCTCTTTTCCTTTCATTCCTGTCTCTCTTTCTCTTCCTCCCAGAGGCCTCAGATGATTTGTATTTCATTTGATCCGGTGATTACACACAGCCTTATGGAAACACCCCCATCCTATTTTTTTCTCCTCCCTCTGTTTTTTTTTTTCTTCTTCTTTTCATTTGGCTTTGATTCCCGCTCCCGTGTTTTTCCGTCTCTGTGTCTGTTGTTTGTCTGCTCATTTGAGTCTCATCGGAGCAGAAAATCTCCCTGTAAAGTGGATCTCTCTCTTCTCTCCATCAACCCCCCTCACTCTTTCACTGGCAATCTGTTGCTTTCTTTCCATCTCTTTCTCCTTCTCTCTCTTTTTTTTTGGTCGTGCTTTTCACAGAGAGCATTTAGAAGTTGGGGGAGGTGGGATGAAAGTGAAGTTGGTGATGGTGGTTAGGAAGGGTGGGGGATGTTCTGTGTCCATGCTGGATCTTCCAGAGGATCAGGTGGACAGGCACAGTGATTTGATGACTCGCCAGTGTGGAGTCACATCCAATCCACTTAGATGGGGAAGCTCCAGACGCTTGGCAGCATGCTTGGCAAAATGTGACAGAAATCTTTTTGTATTAAGAGATTTGAAAAGACAGTGGGCCAGTTGGTCAGTATCCATCTCTCTCTCTCTCTCTCGTATGCACGCTCTCTGTCATACACGCACACACCACCACCATTATGGGAAAGGTTAAATGGTTCATTTTGGGGAGAGAGCAAGAGGTAATTTGAGGAAAACTGATACACAGGAACCCAGCAGCACGACTTTTGCTACCGCGTTGAACAGAAGGTCATTGTGTTAGTCATGTTTGAGCCAAGCGAGAGAAGCAAAGCTAAAGCCCCCTGGAGCTCGGAGAACTCTCTGGTGCACGGGCCCTGTAAGAATGCCCTTTAACGTGGCACCCAGTCACCATTTAAAGCGCTGGTTACGCAGCCTGTTGACCTTGTTTCTTCCGAGCCAGAGCATTCGACGCAGACTGGAGGAAACTAGCGCGAATCGGCCGAAGCAGTGCGCCAGAGCATGTGTCCCCTGCTTAATTTCATAAGCACAAGTTTTGGACCTGCATTTTAATTATTCACTCAGCATACCATCAATTATTACGCAGGCTGTCATTGTGTGTACCCTGTTCAGACTGAAGGGGCTATTTTGGATCTCTGCTGGATGTCTCCCCCGCCCCACGACTCCAAGACCACATATGGAGTTTGTGTGAGAAGGGAAAGATTAAGTGGCATGGTGGTGTTGACTTTGGTTGTTATGCTCACTCCCATGCAGAGTTTGTTATTCATAAGGGGAGTTTGTGTTTTTTTTAATCACATTTTGACTTCACCAAAATGAATGGATAATTTTGGTTGATTGCAAGTTGGAAATAAGTCACTTGGAAATGAGAAGCATACACACTTCACTCAAGATGCAGTGTCAAGATGCAGTGTCTTTTGCGCACCCTAGAAGTTGAAGTTGTAATCTTCATGTGGCATCATGCTATACCAGTTGAAGTACAGATTCAGAGCAATATGCACATTTAACCCATCTGGACCTAAAATGCCTGCCAAAAAGACCCCCTAAAACCTAGGATTTTCAGAAAATGCAAAAGAATTGTCAACGCCTATTACATGCTTTTTCTCAGGCTCTGGGAGCCTACAGCTTTGTCGTCTATCTGGATTGACTTTACTTAGCCAAAGGCCTTAAAATTGACAAAATGATTGAAAGTGACATATATGCTGCTGCAGGTCTTAATGGGGTAAAACACATATATGCTGCTGCAGGTCTTAAGGGGTTAAACACATAGATGCTGCTCCAGGTTTTAACGGGAGTAACTGCACACCCTGGCGCTGTGCTGGTGGATCGGAGATGTAGGTATACCTACCTTTGAGTATAGCGTAATTGATTGCCACTCCTTATTTGGGTAATAAGGAGTTGGGTAACCCTTATGACATGAACACGTTCTGAAAAAAACAGAAATGTAATGCATTTCTTTGTAACTGCCCCAAATATGACAAAATGCTGTTTTTATCTTCTAAAGCAATTTTTGTCCATTTTAATACCGGTATTAAAGTGTATCACCATCACTATGTAAGCCTCTCTCTAGATTCCCTAAGAGCTGTCAGATGTGAGTTATGTGGTTTAAGTCAGTGAGAATCCAGGGCTAACAAACGGGGTCAAACGCAGGTTACAGGGAAGTTTCTTCTCTGTCACTTTTATGCTTGTTCTAGGAGGTTCAAGTTCAAACTGGGCCCTGTAAAAAGGCCCTGACACCTGCAGTATTCAAAAGTTGTAACACTAGTGAATCTAAAAGAAACTAAATTGAGTTGACTTTATTTCCATGGTTGCTGACATGTCCCATTAAATCTTGCTCACCCTTCACAGCGTCCTCCCTGCTGTCCCACCGGTTTGTGACGGTGCGTCGGGGCAGCCCAGCGGCACGGAGCGGTCAGATTCAGCCAGGCGACGAGTTGGAGGCAGTGGAGGGCCGCTCAGTGGTGTCGCTACCTCACCGCGACCTCGCCCAGATCCTGCGCCGTGCTGGGAACACCCTGCGCCTAACCATCATCCCACGCTCCAACACGAGTAGGAGCACACGCATGCACACTGATACAAACAGCACACACACACCCAAGTAGGACTACACATAAAGATGTACACACACACACACCAATTTGAACAGAACATTCCTTTATTCTCCTCCTCTTTCTGTGTCACGATCTTTATTTCACACACACTGTCTTTTTAATCACTGACAAATTTTCACTCAAATAGACAACACAATTCACAAATGCCGACACATTTTGCCTTACCTAGTTTGGACATTTACTCAGTTTGTCCACCAGAGGGAGCTAGGGCTCCCATCACACATGTGTCACTCAGATGATCAACTGCGCTCAAAATATCCCTGTTAACACCTTGCTCACTCTCTCATTCTGCCAGACACCACTAATCTGTCAGAATATGCAGACTTTGACTCTGACCACAAGTCAAGAAAAGGTCATCGAGCCAAGTCAAAGGTGAGATGTCTCACATAGTGTGTGTGTGTATGTTTTTTTTGATTGAGCTCCTGTGTCTGCATGAGTGTGTTTGAGTGCTACGTCCTGGCTGTCCATCTGCACTTTTCTCTTTCTCTCTCTCTGTCTCCCTGTCTCTTTGTCTACAGTATCTGTCTCTGTCTTGGTCTGTAGCCTCCCTCACTGCCACTATCAGACTCCTGGTTCTCTGTGTTCTCCCCTCCTCTCTGTTATCTCTGCGTTTTCCTTTTTTTACCGCCTCTCTTTCACACGTTTGTGAAACTTTCCTTTACACAATTATTTTTCATTTCTCTTATTTTTTCCCCCATTCTCTATACTCCTCTCTTCCTTCTCTGTCTCTCTCTCTCTCTCTTTCATCTGTCTCTCATTCTCTCATCATCCTCCCCTCTTTGCATCGATAGCAAGACTCCAGGTATTACAGTGTGGATTTGGAGCGCGGCCCTACAGGCTTTGGCTTCAGTCTGCGGGGAGGCAGTGAGTACAACATGGGCCTCTATGTGCTGGGCCTCATGGAGGGGGGGCCCGCCTCACGCAGCCAGAAGATACAGGTCAGTGGCCAGACACACACACACACACACACTCTCTCATGTGTGTGCATACAGTATGCACATACACACACGCACACACACACTCTCTCTCATGTGTGTGCATACAGTATGCACGCCCACACACACATACACTCTCTCATGTGTGTGCATACAGTATGCACGCGCACGCACACACACACACACACACACACACACACACACACACGCACACACACACACACAAACACAACTTAGTTGATCAGTTTGTCCAGTTCAACTCTCACATTGTCTATGTCATTTCACCATTGTGTACTCTATGTCCTTAGAACAACTATGTCCTACTGGTCCTCCAGATCTGTGCCATCTCAGTCTGCTTTGTTAGCTCTGGTTGTTGTGTGTTTATATCTGTTGTGCTGTATATTATGTCTGTCTGTCTGTCCGCCCGCCTGTCCCGATGCGCTTCTGCTTTGGCATGGGTGTCTGGGTGTGTGACAGCAGCGTGCATGCATGGCGGTATAATTTTCTCTGTGCAGCTGGGACATGTTGTTTTGTAAGGTGTGGTTACATGTGAGGAGTGACTGTGTGAGTATGTGTGTGTATGTTTGTATGTCATCAGAGAGAAGAAGATTCTTACTGTGTGTTTGTGTGCATCTGTCAGACAGAGAAACTGTGTGTGTGTGTGTGAGATTATTACTGTGTGTGTGTGTGTGTGTTTATGGAAGAGGCCATTTTTAAAATGGCATACTGCTGTTCTACCGACTGCATACAACTTGTATGAAGCCTGGGGCAGACCATACCATACCATTGCTAGTTTTATTTCTGTAATGAGAAAATACGTGGTGATTTTATTACTGTGCTAATTCTATAAAAGAGAGTCCCTGTTTTAGTAAACATCCCGGTTAAAAATTGTATTGCAATTTTTGCAATTGCAATTGCAAAAATTGTGTTGCAAATTGTACCATCTATGGTGTATGCAGTAAGTGGTATGGCATTAACAGGTATTTCAGAAAAAATATGTGTGTGTGTGAGAGAGGGAGATTGTTGGTGAGTGTTTGTCTGTGTGTGTGTGTGTGTGTGTGTGTGTGTTTGACCTGACTAACATGGGCCAACCTGTGGCTGCCATCAGGTGAGTGACCAGCTGGTGGAGATCAATGGGGACAGTACAGCGGGGATGACCCACAGCCAGGCGGTCGAGCAGATACGCAAGGGAGGACACCGGATACACCTGGTGCTCAAGAGGGGAAATGGCTATGTGCCAGACTACGGTAAGTGTGTGTTTCTGTTTGTGTGTGGATGTTTGTGTGTGTGTGTGTGCATGTGGTTCTGTGTGTGTGTGTTTGTATGTAGAAACCGACTCTCTTACTGAACCTTTAAGCAGATTGTTGAGAGATCTTCAGTTCTGATGACATGGATTGTATTGTACGTCTTAAAACTTGGTCTGTCTTTTTCTCACGTTGCCCGCTAGCATAACACTCTTGGTGTTGGGTTCTGTTCTTGTTACTGCAATCTCTCTTTTTCTTCTTCTCAATCTCTCCTGAACCTGTGATTCCTGTCTACACCATTTCTGCTCCTCCTTTGCCCCCCCCTTCTACCTTCTCTTCCTCTCTTCCCCTCTTTCTTCATCTTTTTCTCTCTCTCGTCCTCTTTCTCGGCGGTCCTCTCTTCAGTGGAGCTGTCCAGCCTGTCTCTCTGTATGACCAACTCCAAGCAGGGTGAGCCCTGCTTCTATGTCATCGGCCGGACAGAGAATACGCGGTTGGTAGCCGTTCCTGTTAGTCTCTCATCTTTTTTTTTCCTTCTTCCTTTTCAGTTCTATTCTTCACATCCCTTGCTAATTTTTGTTCTTGTGTGGTCGTGTGCGCTCGTCCGTTGACTTTGTTTTGTTTCATTGCGCTCGTTCGTTCATTCGTTCTCCATCACAACCCCCCCTCTCCCTTTTAGCGCTGAGCACCCAGTGTTGCTTTTTGCGCGTGTATAATCCCAGTGACGTCTGTGCCTTACGGGGGAGGCTGCCATTTTGCCAGGCACAGACGGGGGAGGGAGAGAGGAGAAGAGAAGGGGAGGGGGGGATCATGGGGTTTACAGACTCGAGAGCCAGTGAGTCAGAAGATGAGATGTTTCTGGTGGGAGGATGGGACTGGGTGGTATAAGAACTCCACGACCACGCAGGAGCACCAGGAGGCTGCCGCTCCCCGAGTGACACACTCTACTCCACGCGCCGCAGATTAGCGAAGCAAGGCATAGCAAAACAGAGAGAGAGAGAGAGAGATGCCTCACATTTACATCTATTTGATTCCGGCGGCCCCTTGCTGTCGGCCAAAGTAATTTTTATAGCACGACTTTGTCGGCAGCAGAGTCGGTGGGAAGGAAAATGGGCTCATGACGCTCTTGCTGCTGTTAGTGCCTCGTCGCATTGCTCGTGCGAATGAACACAGCGCTCTGCAGCGGCATCACGGTCCTGGGGGGCATTTCCTGGAACCCCAGGAGAGCGTGGGAAAAAGCTTTGCCTTCACAGCACATGTACATTGGCTTAGCATCAGTCCCTGTGAAATGTAAATGTGGGAAAAGGCTGAGTTTAAAGTGCCGTTGTGCCACAGGCTCTGCTCGAACTGATGTGATAAGTTCATATATAGAATAATGTGGAGGGTAGAAGCTTAAAAGCACTTCAGTGTGAAAAGGTTACAGATGTAGCCAGCCAGGTCATTATTTATGGACTCACAAGACAAAACACCTCTGTCTGATTATTCTTGGATCCTTAGATTATCTACCACTATAGGTGCACTTTTACACATACAAATCATACCTTGTGTTGTCATACATTTTCTAGATAATTCCATATAGAAGAACTATTGTGGCTTATATATCACTTTTATGGTTATTTCTACTTCTTACCATTGCCTGTCTGTCTCATGCTATCTCTCTTTCTCTTCTTTTCTCCCTCTCTCTTGCGCTCTCTCTGTCTCTCTCCACAGACCGTGAAGTTGGAGCAGCCTCCCCCTCCTCCTCAGTGTTCACCGAGGAGCCGGGTGTGGCTGCTGTAGATGAGCGGAACTCGCCGCCCGGGCCCAGGGAGTTCGGGCCGACGGACGGCCGAGACATGGGGGGCAAGGTGGCCGGGAGAGGTACGGGAGGGAGTCAAAGGGGCAGGATGGGTAATAGGGGGGGCGCAGGGAGTGGAGGAGGAGGAGGAGGTGGGGGAGAGGGGCGAGAGTGGCGAGAGGGAACACGCACTCCTGACACAGACTTGGACTCAAAGGAGGAGAGTCAAGGGATGGCAACACACCAGAAGGAGGGGAGGGAGAAAAGAGAAAAAGAGAAGGAGGGAGAGAGGGAGAGGGCGAGACATACACAGAGTTTACCCAGAAATGCGCACAGGGGTTGGGAGGAGCCCGCCAGCGGGGAGGGCCACTCAAGGAGGGAGAGGGATAAAATCAGGGCCAGGGAGAAGAGCAGGAGCCTGGGGGAGCGCCGGAAGAGAGATAGGGAGGTAGAGAGAGAGAAGAACACGGGCGAGAGAGAGGAGCAGGGACGAGTTTCAAGAGCATCGCTTCCCACAGACCTAGAGGAGGTGAAGGATCAGGAGGGTCAGGGACGGGAGGAGAGAAGACGGAGGGAGAAGAGAGGGAAAGAGGAACGGAGGGATGATGGAGAGGTGGGGGAGAGGGGCAAAGAGTCAGAGCGAAACCGTCAAAAGGAAAAAGAGGGTGAAAAAGAGAGAGAGAGGGATAGGGAGAGGAAGACAAGAGAAGAAAAAGAGCAGGAGAGGGAGAGGAGGAAAGAGAGGAGGCGGCGAAAGGAAAGTGTTCCAGTGGAGGAGCCTGTGGAGATGGCGGACGTGGCACCGGCGGCAGACAAAGCCGCCTTCTCCTTCCTTATGCCGCTGGATACTGGCGCTTCCGACGTCGAGTCAGTCGCTGGCCTCTCTGAGGTCAGCGTGTCGGCCGCCAGCATCTCGGGCGTGTCCCTGGCCGAGGGGGCCGAGGCTGGACATGAGGGGCCCCATCGGAACCCGTTGTCCCCCGGCCCTTGGCTCAAGCCCAGCCAGCAGAAACTCTCTCAGGTCCTGGAGAGCAGGAGGCTCTGGGGGGGCCAAGGGGGGCTGTGGCTACACTGAGAAGACTGGTGAAGCATAACCTAGCCTAGCTCACCCCCCAGGACATACTCTCTCTCTCTCTGTTTCTCTCTCTCTCAGTCTCTCACTATTATTGTCTCTTTACCTCTTTGTACAGGTATTTAGTCCTTTCGTGAATGCTTTTATCAACACTGAATAACAGCACAGAGAAAGCATATAACGTTGGGATCTCAGATCCTTCTGCTCATGTACACTCTCTTTCCCTCTCTCTCACGACTGCACATTTATATCGTCCTACCACTCTCTCTGTTCCCCCTATTTCTCTCTCTCTCTCTCTCTCTCTCTCTCTCTTCCTCTCTTTCGTGCATGAACTGCTCACTCTCACTCACTTTCTCTCTGTTGCTGCGCTTTCTAAAATCTCGTTCCCCATCTCCATTCCCAATTAGTCAAATTGTCAGCCCATCTTCCAATCTTCCATGTCACACTATTTAACATTTAACATCGGCAAAATGCTGTTATATTCATCATTCATGAGCCAAGATCAAACAAAAATTATGCAAATTCAAAATAAGTCGCATACAACTTTCCAGATATCACAAGTGTCACAGAGTGTAGTAATATCGCCATCTAGAGGAAAAGTAAGTGTACAGAAATAAAAAAAAAAAAGACCGTCCCTCTCTTCACTCTGATTTTAGATTTCAAGTTACTCCCACATGCAATGAATTAATACTGATAGTATATTATTCTTATTTTGCTTATTTTGAAGCATGGATATATTTTATATTTCATGTTATATTGATCAACATTATTTTTTTGTTATAAGTTTATTAATTCTGTATGCTATATTATTTTGTTGTTAACTGTAGATACTAAAAAGAGAAAATATTATTAGCTGCTTGCTTGCTTTGGATTGTAACCTTTCCTCCCCTGAATGAGTAGATCTGGATGGTTCTGGAAAGTGGGAGCAGAGAGTGAAAGTACTGTTAAAGAGGCTAGTGCACAGTCCCTAACCTCTTCTGGTGCCTTTTGCTTCTTTAACTGGTGTTTACCAAAAATATATAAACAACGACAACATAAAAACAGAGACAGTGTTAAGAGAAAGTGTGTATCACAGCATATATTAACCACAGTGGCATATCCTCTCACTCCAGCTTAGCAAGATGGGAGTCAGAAACCGCATAGTCCACTGCAAATTCAGTGACATGAATGAGAATACATTACAAGTGCCTCATGCGATAGTCCTTTACATGCTCATCTCACTGACACTGAAGTGGGTAGGGGGGAGGAGGGGGGTGTTTCTGTTTCATGCTCATGCATTCGCATCTCATTTACAAAAAGAAGAAAAAAGAAGAAGGGAAAAAAAAAGAACATATAGCCCCATTTCAGTTTCTCCTACGCATGCCCCAAAATTAATTGGAAATCACGAGATCTGTTCCTCTTTTAGCCTCCCTCCACTTTCCCGTCTGTCTCCCAGTCTCTAGAATTTAAAGGCGTACGATGAGTCTTTGTTTGTTTTTTTGTCAGGGGACAACAAGGGCATTTTGATACTGGTCTTCTATGCATTTTGTAAGACTCACTGGTTTCAATTGCGGTAGTGTTTTTTTTGTTTGTTTGTTTGTTTGTTTTTGTATACCAAGGCCTAGCTTGGTATTATTGTGTACAGTTGAAACACTGGCAGGCAGAATCAGAGTTTTGTAAAATGTTCAAACACGGAAGACTTGAGGTCTGTGGTTATCAAATGTACTGTACCTGCCTATGCATCGTATGTTTACCTCGTCCCTTGGAGCAATAAGAAGCCATTTTCTCCTCTGTTTTGGGCAGTATGTAGCTTCCTAGAAGCAATCTACAGTATTTTGGGGCTAACAATGTGATCTGAGAGTACAGCGGAGAAGCGTGTAGCATTTTGGAGCTTTTGAGTTCAAAAAAAAATTTTTGTAGGTGGAATCTTTATCCAGCTTGAATAAATGTTGAATTTGTATTTGAGTACAGATGACAATGCACTAGTTACATTGATCTAGCATGTTTGTACTGTACAGATGGATTGAGGTCATTGTGAATGTTTTGAGGGGGTGTAAAATTCAGATACAGTATATAAATGCCAGGGACCTAATGTAGCAAATTATATCCAAGATTCTATCAGAACTATCAGTAGTATTGTACATAGCAAGATATCCCAGAGATTTTATGTTTTACACCAGCACCATATATTAAAGAAATACAACTTAAACGCAGAAACTGTGTAGCACAGTCAATACAATATCAATATTATGAAAAATACTGAATGCCAATGAATATACGTATATAGACAGTTCAGATCACATGTTATTTGTAAGGTATGTAACACTGAATATCCTGAGACCACACTGATGATGAAGCTGAGTAAAAGCTCAGTAAAAGTCACTCTTCAGGCCGAGCAAAATCACCGTTCATGCAACAGGCCAGGCACAGAATATCCTCAACAGAAACAATAAGTCTCAGTTTCACCACCCCTGATTGAAGATGCTTAGCTCAGCTTTCAGAGACTCCCCCAAACTCCATCCTCACATTAGTGACTAGTCCTCTTCTCCCACAAGTCACAACAGCTTAATGTGATTCGTTTAGCAGCTGCCCTACTGCAATGCTGAGTCGGGCTGCTCGCTCTGTAGTCCGAGTCAAACAGGTGACTCAGCATTTCTGGGAGCCCTTTGCCGAGACACTTCAACCAAACTTCAAGTCCTGGACTCATTCAGAAGGGCCTCGAGATTTCCTAAAGCATGCTTGCCAAAACAGAGAAAGTGATTGCCATTCAAAACTCTTCCTTCTCTCTCCCCTTTGTAGTTGTTGTCACAGATTCCCTATCTGTGATTATAGTCTTGTGAGAGGAGCCATACTGAGCTAACTGATAATGTACTAATAATGCAATTCAATTTTTTGATACCATATCGTAGGGAAGTTGGGTACAGCGCTCTACTGTGCTGCGCCTTTTTAGGTTAGTGATTTGATGATGTCAAGGATGTGCATTGTTTTGTTTTGTTTTTTTCTTTAAAAAAAAAAAAAGATGTCAATGATGTACATTCACTCTTGATAAAAAAAAACTCTACAAAAATGTTCAAAAAGGAACCGTGACTTTAGTTTCCACCTGACTTGAATTTGTCATTAACGGCCTTGCAAGGAGTCAGCCATTGTACAGAAAAGTATTCAACGTGTTTCTTTTCATACGAAGGATGCGGTGCCAAGGCATGAGGAGATGAAGAAGCAGGGTGTCCCTGCATAGAAACTAGGACCTAAACATGGGGACAGAAGGCTTTGAGTTTTTTAAAAAACACATTTGGGGAATAGTAATAGGGGAGCAGATGAAAAAAGAAAGAAAGAAAGAAAAAAAGAACAAAAATGGTTGCCTAGCGGATTTTCTCGCCACCAAGTCTGGGACCCTGTCCCCCAGACATACAGCCACATTGGTAGCCATTGGTCTGACCTGTTCTGAAGGGTCAGGGCAATGTCTATTGCTGAGAGCCTGTGTATATACAGTATAAATACATGTGACACTTATTGGACAGATGTACAGGTTTTTATCATTGCTCTTGTTATGTATGACAATATTATTATTATTTTGTTTCTTTTTGTTTTGTTTTTGAATGCATCAACAGGGAGTTTGGAACAATGAATTATCAACTATGACATGCAGTTACTGAAATAAAAATGATGAGATCAAAAGGTGTCATCATTTGTCATAATTTTTCTTAAACTGATCAGTCATCATTTTGTGTGTGTGTGTGTGTGTTTGAAGGACAAGGACTCACATGTTTTATGTAAGTGCTCAGATGGCGCTTTTGATGTGGATTATGTAACATGTGTCCATAGGAGAATGCTTCTGGAATACATTTACGCCACTGCAGACACTTATATACAGCATAGTCGGGTTGGCTCTGTAACGGGTCCTTGTTTGTTTCTTTTTTTGGTTATCTATTCATTGTTTATGCATCTATTGCGTCTCATTCAAAATATTCATTAGAGTTCACACTGTAGGAAGAGTGTGTCTGGCCAAAGTTCGAGAGGAAGCCAGGAGAACACAATTTTGGAAAGTATCATGATTTCTTTTTGTCCCTCACATAGTTTATTAGTCTCTCACACACTCACTCACAAATACACACCTACCCACACACACCCACGCACACACACCCACATGCACACTCACATACTCTCTGGCTCACACACGCATACACACCCACACGCTCATGTAGAAAAGTGTGCATGCACAGTGCAACAGCTTGAGAAATGCATAAACTCCTACACAAACGACACAATATACAATTTTTTCCCTCATCTCCCACACAAATACAATGCTGCACCAGCCACTCAAACACCAAGTAGTAAAACAAACCAGACCACCAACATCACACCCCCTTCTGTGTTGTGTGTATTGCAAACACTAGGCTGGACCATAACCCCATTGATCAGGCCACAATGGGATCCTGCCATGCAGACACTTGAATATCATATGCGACCCGAGACCCAATCACTTTTGCTGCTTCTGACACACACAAACAAACCAGGCTGCTTATTGGAGGTTTAGTCGTAGCTCTGCGTGCCTTGAGTTATGTTGTGACGTGATGTGCTGCAAACTGAAGTTGACCTAAACTGAGCCAATTCTCAGAAGATTTCTTAATGCTTTTAATGTGTCTAATGCCCCCATCCCTCACTCTTTCCTGCTCTCACTCACTTTCACACACACACACACACACACACACGCACACACAATTACAAACACTTTCATGGTCGGACACAAAGCCATTATCACACATCCAAACACATTTGTTAGCATGTTAATCATATTTATGATGCACTTTGTCAGCACTTCATCTGTGAGTGTCCCTGGGGAACACCTCAGACGTTTCTCCTCTCTTCCTGCTGGTAATTGGCCTGCCTAATTACACTTTACAAAATGCCATGCTGCTTAAATAGTGTATGTGTGTGTGTGTGAGCATGTGTGTGTGAGTGTGCATAGTATATGTGTGTTTTGGGAGAAAAGGATGAATATGATTATGTCTCTGCTTCATGTGTATGTCTGTGTGGTGTGTGTGTTCCTGAGTACATGTGCATTTGCGTGTGTGTGTGTATGTGTGTAACACAATGTGCTTGTGTATGAATGTGTGTGTGTGTGTGTGTGTGTGTGTGTGTATGTGAGTCAAAGAGTTTTGGGAGGATATGTCGTGCAGGGTGTCATCTGTCAGGGTGAACACAGTCTAGTTACACAGAAACACAAGCTCTATGCAATCCTCCTGTACCCTGTACTCTGGATGGAATGCACATTCAACACCCTTCCCCAGCCCCCCTAGCCCATCCCCCACCCACCAGACACACTCCTGAGCCTCTCAAGCTCAAAGAGGAAATATAATGGTGACATTTGTAATCAGGCCCCTCCTAACAACAGTGATGAAGGGCCCTTGTGCCTGTACCCTGTACAGCATGCGTGTTGAGGCCCCCCGACTTTCTCCTCTGAGATTTTAAATGTTTGACTTTGAAGCCAGCACAGAGGATATTACCTAAAGACATAGACTAGACTTCTTTCACCTACTTCTCCCAGTCCTATTACATCATGTGACAGGGTGCAAAACAGTATGCAAGCCTGGGATCATAAATCCTATGATACATCACATCAAAAACAGCAACAGTTACAACAGGTAAATGTCAGAGTGTAAGACTGAGCAGTGTGTGATAAATCGCCCCTGCAGCACCTGATGGTCTGTCTCACACCTGTTGCGTGTGTGATGTCCTCTTGAGTCTGGAGGGAGGGAGTATGAGAAGTCTGCATACCAACACTATGCTCATAGAGTCAGAAGCCCTAGCCTATGGCAGAGACTATTTTTGGGCTCTATTGCTGAATATTCACAACCTTTCTGATCTTACCCTCCAAATACAATTATGGCCTGGAGTTCTCTCTCTCTCTTCTGCACTTCAATAACCCAGAATACCTCCCAAAAGGAAAACTAAATTTGCTTTAAAATAAGCCAAATATTGATAAGTGTATGTTGTATTTGTGTGTGAATGTAGCAAAGATTTTACATTAAATGTTTTACATAAAATTTTTTTAATGTAATTTAAATGTTAGTTGCTCTATGCATCTAAATGCATGAGGGCATTTTTGTAATGAAATGCATCCCTGCGGCCTGTTGGCCTTTTTTACAATATTCTGTGCCTAGGACTTTATGTAAGAGATAATTCATTAAAAAAAAAGGCTTGGTAGGAAGAATCTGATGACACGGTAATATGATGAAATATCATGCACACAACCTCGCTCTGCCTGCATAACAGTGCTGTGTGCTTGATTGAAAATGTGCTGTTTTGTGAAATCTGATGACAAGAAAGTGCATTATTTTCTCATAAAACGAACCAAACCATATCGCCCAGCTTTGTGCAGTGACACAGATACATTAGAGTTTTTCTTTGCGGCATTGAGACATTTTTTAAAAGCATTTATGATTACAACTTGTTTCTGTGAAAATATGCATTCATCTGAATGTGTGTGTATTATGTGTGCATGCATGTGTTGTCACTTCATGGTTCCGAGTGATATTCAGAATACAGAGAACTGACTATGTCATAAACAGTGACAAGTCAAAGCAGCTGGGTAACTTCCAAGTATACAAATGCCCTAATAAACCACTGAAGCACTGTGCTGTAAATAAAATCACCCCAGATATGACATCTCTTGCGTTCATATCAACCTTAGCCAGTTTGTTCAAATCAATGAGCTTTTTAGAGTGCACAGTACATTTCCATACCTGTGCAAAGCTATGGGTGCCTCATTGAACACCAGCGAAATTAAGTAGGCTACCGGTAGGCAACTTTACTAGTTACTGGAAACATCAAGTACAGCCTTTTCATGCAGCTGAATGGAGAAAGTGTGTATTCTACTGCCATCTGTGTGAGAAAGAGCAACCTAGAGCTAAAGGGAGGAGGGGAGCAGAGAGAGTGTGGGCTGGAGACAATGTGTAGGTGGAACATGGTTATAGACGGATTGAGCGCAAACTAAACCACCTACAACTGATGTATTAAAAAAAAAAATACATTAAATGTGGGAATAATTCAAATAACTGACTGATTGAACCACCGTGCTTGTAAAAACTACACCATAAAACTTGAGGACAGCATGCCTCAAGTTTTTTGCTTACTATGAAGTTGCTGATTCAAGTAATTGAGAGTCCTTTTTTGCTTTTACTTGGAGTTGCCATAACAACAGCTTCTGGTTGCGTGGCTTTATCAGAAATAGTCAAATCTAGCAGCCAGTACAGCTAGCATCAGTGATTATAGTTAACCACTTTATGGAAATTATATTTGTATTCCCATAGGTATAAGCCTGTACAATTAAAGAACTTGAATATGTCTGAAGTTCCGGGTTTGACTAAGAAGGAACGAAATGCAGGGCAAATCTCTGCTTTCTGCAGTCAATGCACCACGCATTTTGCATCTTGAGTTGTTCGAGAGAGAGCAAGAGATGCAGGTAGAGAGAGAGAGAGAGAGAGAGAGAGAGAGAGAGAGAGAGAGAGAGAGAGAGAGAGACCGCAATCATTTCGGCTCTGACCACGGAGCTTTCCCCGGTGAGCCAAGTGTCTATTGGTTCCAAAATGGCCGACGCATGGGGGTTAGTTTCTCTATCATGTTTCGTTACTTACCATCCACAGCGTCTGAGATTTTGGGAGGAAAGATAAACCGTTCTCCTCTGACTCACCCAAATAAGCTCAGCCGCATGCAGTCACTTTCCTGTTGGAGAGACTCGCGGCTAGCAGAAGCACTGTAAACCCAGCAAGGGGTAGGAGGAACTGAAGCGCAATTGGACAGTCTGCGGTGCAACAGAATGGCGGAGCGGAGCGGCAGGTGCAGCTGAGTCGCGCAGACACCGTGGGGGAAGAGGCAAACTCATTATCGCCGACACGACCACGGACTAGTGCTTTTTACCAATGCATCATCTCAGTAGACTTCATATTGAAGAAGAGGGGGGTAAATATCAACAGCTTCAATTTGCCCAATTTCTGTATTCATACTGTTAGTTGCCAAGGGTGAAAGGTTTAATTGTAAGGCATATCATCTTCAAAGGTGCTAAGCGTAAGGCTATACAGCAATTATGAAAACTGATCTCAAAGTGTCAGTGAATCGTATGTCTGTGAAAGTTATGTTAGCTGTAGGACGTATCAGGTAGCATATCTTGTTACATCCATATGTAATTCTATTGTGTAGTGGACAGTCTCTGCATGTCGGTGCGCCTGGACTTAGTAGGCTAGTCTTTGCTCCCTCGCCGTATCCTGCGTTTTTTCAGCAGAGGCGGAATTGCACTAAGCTGGATCAATGCACCAGAGACACCTTTGCACTAGTCTGTTACAGAATAATTGTATGCTGAAAAATCACTCTCAGTTGTTAAACACAATGATGGCGTGAAACAAACTGCAGACAGTGATTGGTCATTATAAACCGTTACATGTTAATACGTATTCAGTAGTAGTTTCCCTGGGTTCTCGCCTTTTTGTATTGACTGCAAAGGGAAATACACCATACTAATTCAAGATTTCTTCACTCATTCTCCAAGACCCAATGGACATTTGAAGTATAATCGTGGACACTAGTTCAGACTGAATTAGAAATGTAGCGTTTGAGCTTTGACGGCAAAAAAGTCAAATCTGTAGGTCCATTTGATGTCTACATCAGAGAGAAGGTTGTGAAATTGGCCTCCTTATAAGCTTTTTGAAGACTTGTGCTGTGTTAGTAGGCCTATGCATATAGCTGTAAGAGAAAGTGCACATGGGCAGCGTGAGGCATGGAAAGTAATGTATTTCTTAGAGATGATTTAGTGAATTCAGGGAGAAGCCACAATGCAAACAATGTGGGTGTGGGAAATCAGATGAACACTAAAGCACCTATTTAAGGGAATTGAACAGATAGGCAGTGTTCATAGACGGAATGGATGGGGGATTGAAAGAAGGAGCAAGGCAGGAGAGTGAGTGAGTGATAGAGTGATGGAGGTGGTTAGAGCTCAGCATTAAATACCCTCAGACATGCGCAAACTGTCAACCAGCTAATTTGGTATTGCAGTGATTTTTTTTTTTGGGAGGGGGGGTCAACTTTTGCCCTTGTTCTGCTGTCCTTCTCTCGTCATCATCACCACTCTATCAAGAATGGCTCCGAGGCTTCTTGGAAATGTCCCAAAACCACTTCTCCAAGGAATGACTCACGAAGAGTGGATAGACAGGAAAAAAAACATTGCTCTTCTGGGGACATTTGACATTTAACTTCATGTGAAAGGAGCTCTGCTCCTATCAGTAGGGTATAGACAGATGTGTTCTCTGTGAACCTCCATCCATCCCTTGGAGCCACCACCTGACAAACCTTTTTGGCATATAATCGCCGGTCAGTTATCAAGACTTGAAAAACATGTGTTGGATACTGCTCTTGTGTTGTGAACCATGGATGTGAAAGCAGACAGTGTACTCTTCCCCCAAACACAGGTGTATGGACTTGGAATGCACAAATGGTTCTCATCCCAGCTGTGACCCCTATTTCTTTCGCTAACTGTAGATACCGCTACCCTTGGACCCTACAAGCATGGACTTAAACATGATGAAAGTATAAAGGAAACCACTCAGACAAAGACTTGTTTTTCATAAAGATTTGCATGGGATTTCCTTGCATGGGTTATTGTCTCCTCATATATCTATACTGAGTGAGAATTTCCTGTAGACTTGAGGAAGGATTCTTCTGTGCCTCAAAGAGACAGAGAGAGAGAGAGACAGAAAGAGAGAGTGACAGAAACAGAGGGAAAGAAAATTTTCTGCCTCTAAATCCCTGCAGGCCTCTCCCCTCTCCCCCCCACTGACCGAGTGTGTGGGGGGGGAGAGCACCATACTCAGGGGTGGAGATTTTGTTTGTCATTGAGGTGAGCAAGGTAATCCTCTGGGGCACCTCAGCCATGGATGCCGGAGGTCAGGGCAGCCCTGAGAGCCCAAACAGGGCTGTCGAGTACCTCCTGGAGCTCAACAACATCATCGAGAGCCAACAGAAGCTTCTGGAGACCCAGCGGCGGCGTATCGAGGAGCTGGAGGTTCAACTGGACCGCCTCAGCCAGGAGAACAAGGACCTCAAGCTGGACAGACAGCCCTGCGTGTCCGACAGCATTGCCATTGGCCCGGTTGTGGGCCACATTGGCCAGCCACCTCCTGTCCCCATCCATCCAATCCAGGCCCATAACAGCAACGCTCCCATCCCGGTGCCGCCACCACCCCCGCCACCGGTGCCACCACGAGACCGCCGGACCCATACTGTCCTGAGCCGGGTGGTGCCTCCTGGAACTGTGGCTATAGAGAGGGAGAGACTGGAGCGCAATGATACATCCAGCACCAGCTCGGCCGCCACTCTCCACAGACAGTGAGTACCCTTCCAGGCTGTTATCTGCTTTGGTGTGGCTTGGTCCTGGTGAAGACATTAAGGGACGTGGGGTCAAGGGGTCTAATTACAATTTGCACAACTAGCATAAAGTAACCAGAGTTACCAATAGGAATGACTAAAAAGATTAATGACATTTACTGAAGTCTAGTCTCTTGATCTATTGGTCTATGCACATTACACAATGGAACATCATGGATTTCAAATACACAAGGAAGAAACTGACATCCTATTACTCTTTTACGTGTGGCATGAAGTAAAAATCTAGTTTTTCTCACACACAGACACACACACACTTGAGTTGGCAGTAAGTCCTTGTGATGGAGGTGACATCCATAATGAAGGACTTGTAGGGTTTTTTCATGTGCAGCAGACATAGATATACTGATGCTAAAGTGCAACATGAGAACAGTCATTTTCCTCAGAATGTGAAAGCCATGAAAGACACTGTTCCCAGCAGGAAGACTTTTTTTCTGCAATTGATCACAGTAGAGGGGACAAAACGTATGATTTTAGTCAGGTAAGGAAAGTGATGGTGCGGACTAGCGCTGACTGTGTGTCATTGGCATTTCAGGAGCTGATGTAGAACAAGGCGGGGAAGAAACAAAACCAGTTCGGGCTCGATTTTCTGTGCTTGTCTGCTCAACGCAGCACGCAGCACAAAGTTGTGGGATCAGTATCCTTATATTCGGTCTCAAACAGATTAATTGGTATTTAGAGACTGATTGATTTTTTGGCTGGTGAAAATATACCACCAAGCCTTGATTGGGAGGGGGAGGGAGGGAGGGAGAGAGAGACCGGGGAAGACAAGTACAGTGCTTAGAGAAAGGATTGGGGCCATTTTGTGTTGGAGATTTAGTGAGATTTGTATGTAGGATGATGCTCACATTGTGTAGGAGAGCAAAGTTGTGATTAATATGCAGTGGAGAGTAAGACTGTGCTCCGGCATGTGTGGGAGACTGACATGACATGGAGATGAGGCATCGAGAAAGACCATGCAAGTTAAATACCTCTCTATCTCTTTCTCTCTCTCTCTCTCTCTCTCTCTCTCTCTCTCTTTCACATTCTCTCTCTTTCTTTCCCTTTCTCTCTCTCTGTTTTTCTCATTTCCCTTTCCTTTCTGCCCCCTTCTCTTTTCTTTCCTCTTTCATTCTCCTTCCCTTCTCTCTCTCTCTCTCTCTCTTTCTCAGTTCCTCCTCTCCAATGGGAAACCAGCTAAATGTCTTGTGTTTGCTCAGATAAATGGAGTGCTTTTCCCTCCTTTCTCTTGGGGAATGTTCTTTTTTTTCTATCTGGGCGGCTACAGAGAGGCTGTGATCCCTCTTATTATCAAACATGTTCCATCTAAGCTCACTCCATAGTACTCAAGACATGCAGCCTTTAACTCTGATTCCAAAAGCTGATAGTCTTTCTTGTCTTTCTGTGGATTTCAGGGACTTTATGGAGAGCAGGCCGTGATTCTAGATTCTCTGATTAATTGCGTCTTTGAGCATGACAGGAGTTATTTGTTTTGCTGCCACCGCGCAGAGATAAAAAATCCATGCAAATGCAATTAGTCATTTCAACAGCAGGTCTTCCTTCTTTGCCTTGGAACATCTACATTAACCGTATGCGCATGCATACACGCACACGCAAGCGCGTACACACTCACACCCACACATACACCCACACACACACACACATACACCCACACACACACACACGTACATCCACATGCTCAAAAAAGTCCTAGTACCATGAGGCACCTAAAAGTGACCCCAACATTGGCAAGTACCATTCATTCGAAAGCTGAACTTCATGAAGGTTTTACTTTGGATTTGTTTTCAGCATACATATGAGGGAGAATCTCACAGTGTGTGTTTTCCCCCCAGTGCTGAGTGTTTCCCATTTGATTTCCTGGAGCTCCTGTGCATCTCACAGCCCTCCCTCTCTCACTTTCCTCCCATCTCTCTCTTCCCTCCCATCCCCTCACCTCCCACCCATCGAGCTGAGCAGATGGCACACCACTGTGGGTTCCTTGTTGTTTTTGAGTCATAGGGGGTCGTTTACTCCCCCTCTCTCTCTTGCAGTTGCTCATCTCTCTCTCTCTCACTCTCTCTCTCTCTCCTCCTTTCTCTATACCTCCACCCCACCTCCCCTGCTCTCTCTCTCTCTCTCTCTCTCCTTTCTCTCTCCTCTCTCTCTCTCTCTCTCTCTCTCTCTCTCTCTCTCTCTCTTTCTCTATATATATATATATATATCTATATATTATATATATATATATATATATATATATATACACCTACCCCACCTCCCCCTACTCTCTCTCTCTGTCTCTACACCCCCATCCCACCTCCCCCTGCTCTCTCTTTCTTTAGATTGTTTAATTTATCTCTTCATCGACCCTCTCCTTCTCTCTCTCTCTCTTTCTCTCTTCTCTTCTCTTATTTTATCTGTCGCTTATCATGAATATATATGTATTTATTTGCCTCTTTTGCTCTCTCTCTCTCTCTTTCTCTCTCTTTCATTCAGTCTACACCCTCTATACATTTTGCTACTATAGAAACCTTTTGAAAGTTAACAATAAAATAGTTGCCAAGCTGTCCCATTCATTGTTTGACTCAGCTGCGGGTACAGCTGGAAGTTTACAGTAAAACCAGACTTGTGTCAGTAATATATTATCCTATACTGAGTTAGTATACATAGTTATTCCACTCCTGTGTCCCCATACATACATGAGATAAATGCATTTCTGTACTTGCGTGCACAGCCGCAGTGGTGTGTAGCATGAGTGTGTGTGTTCTTTGGGGGCCGGGGTGTGGAGGGGAGATTAGTCTCAGGAATAATTACTGTGACCTGAGTTTAATTACACTTGTCCACAGTAGGTGGCAATTACTGCCATGAATATGATCCAAATGAGTAATCCACCCTCACTGTCAAAGTGTGAGCGATACAGTTATGGTAACGCTTTAGGAGAACATAAATCAGGGGACTTGGGTGTCATGTCGATCGGAACTCCCTATACCCACCTGACCAAATTGATTCTCATCTATTAATCAAACTCATCTTGCCCCCCCCCCACCCACCCTCACCCCCCTTCCGCTGATCAGAGTCAGTGATATATAGTACAGTATTAGCTGCCTCTTTTACTGTCCTCTTCTTTCCAATCTATCTCCATCATTACACCAATAGCCTTGTACCCTAAGCCTTCCCTTGCCTCATAACAAGGAAAGCCACACATTATTTCCATTTGTAATGTAGGCTTCTTAGTAACTTATTTTTCACCGGTAGCTTTGCAAAGAATATTGAGATATTTTATGGGCTGGTGAAGGATGATAGTCACATTGTCTTTGTCTAATCCTGCGCCACACATCTGGCTGTGTTACTGTGAAGGATCTGTCTAATTGCTGATAACAAAATGATCTGTCGTGCCTTCGTCAAGCAGAAGATATATGGGCTTCAATTGTTTAAGATGGTATTATAATAACTTGATTTCTCCCTCAGTATTAATTTTTAAACCGATTATGCATCTTTCACAAGGGCTATTACAGTTACATATTATTCCTCACATGCAACGATAATTCAGTGCCTCCCCATGCTGTAGTAAAGGTTCCAAAAATAGCTGTGTTCATAATCAGAAGTCACTTAGAGGTCAAAGCCTAAGTGCTGTAATGATAAGTAACATTCAGTTTGACCTTTGGTACTTTCCATTTCAGTGCATTTTTATGTATTTTGCTTTTATGTGTTGATACATGTGAGAAATCATCTGCTGATGTAAATAACCTCTTCTGCCTGTCTGTCTCCCTGTCTGTCTTTCTCTCTCCTGCTGTCTCTGTTTTTGTCTGTCTCTTCCTCTGTTTGTAAATGTCTTTCCTGTTCAACCCGTAGGCCTGATGGAGACTCCAGCAAGGGCAGGTCTGTAACCTCTTCCTTCTACTTCCTGCTCTTTCTGTCCTATTGTACCTAAATCAGACACTGGGAAGCACTGCAGTGTCCATGACAGCAGTTTAGAGGGAAGGTTTACGGGATCATAACTTGAATTAGCCGCCGTCAGAGTTGAGTTATGTCTCTGGAAATGTATGGGATTATGTGGGTCAATAAGAATGCATAATGTCCTTGCCATTGATTTCCCTCATGACCCATCCAGGAATGGTGGAATATTAAATCCTGGGTGAAAGAGTGTGCAAGTAATGTTGGAATGTGATGAAATGCACATGAAAGTCTGTGTGTGTGTGTGTGTGTGTGTGTGTGTGTGTGTGTGTGTGTGTGTGTGTTTTTCCTTCTTCTTCACAGCCTCATGTTTGATACCTTATTGTGACTTCTGAGGGCAGTTAATTATGCACTGCAGAAAGGTCTTGAAGATTTCAGTGTTTCTGATATGGGCTAGGTGGCTGCTTTGATTGTCAAAGTGCATAATTAAATGAGTTAGTCAGATGTGCATAATCTGCAGTGTATGAAATGTCAGACTTCTTGTGGGCACTTTGATTGTGCACTCGCCACATGGCCTCACCGCCACACGCCCCCTCAACCCCCGCCCCAACCCCTCCTCCACCCTTCTCATGATTGAAATCCATATCCTGGTGACAGTCCAAAGCGATGACTGTCTTAAAACCTCTGTGATAGCTCCAGATAGAAATGAACGAGGATCCTGAAGGATAAATGATGTGTTGTCATGGTAACACCTTCAGATGAAATCTATTGCGAGGAGGAGAGAAATAAAAAAAGCAAATAAATAAATTGCTTGTTGTGTAACAGCGACGGGGTGTGTGTGCTATCTGGGTATGTTTTTATAAACCAATCTCTGGCAACTTGTTTGTGCCGGACTTGTCATTGCCACTGCCATGTGGTACACGACTCTGAAGGACAAGGTCGTGCGCACTATGGGGAAGGATAAGGGCGTAAAATTACCCCAATGAAGGACCACACAATGGGCACCACAACGCCACCCTGCCAGACAGTCTCTTTTTGTTTTCCCTTTCCCATCCTCTATTATGGTTTTCTATCATGCAAATTGAATTGTCCACTTACCAGACACATAAAGATGCAGTAATAAATAAGATCATTATTTGAGGCTCAATAACGTGGCCTGAGTTGTGCCAGAGCTCAGTTATTAATTCTGAACCCTGTAATGAAAGGTCAGGGTGATTAATTAAATCATCAAACTGCTTGATGCGTACTATAACCTTATTCCTCCCATTTAAATAAAAAAAAAAACCCCACAGGCATTGCCGTTCTTTGTGGTGCTGGATGCCCCCCGTAGGTGTTTCCGCTCCCTATTTGAAATGGCTCTTTGAGGCTTGTTGCCAGTGGACGCCTGAAGCGTTTTGTTCCACTGCTGTGTTTAAGCACCCGAGAGGCTTATTCTGTTTCGAGGCATAGTAGTAATCCACCTCAGGGTTCTCGCCTGGGCCTGCGCCTGCTGCTGCCGCTGCTTCTGCTGATGCGACTGCTGCTGCCTACTGGTCTGCCCAGAGGCAGGGTAAGGCACACACACCAAGGCTGGTTCAACCCAGCGTAGTGTGTTTTTAGGTGTGTGTGTGTGTGTGCGTGCGTGTGTGTGTTTGAATGAATTGGAGTTCCAGGCTATTTCTTTTGAGCATGCTGTTAACATTGCAGCGCAGTTACTCTCTAATATCAAACCGCTTGATGTTTCGATGATAAAACTAAAATGGTTGACTTTAATCTTAAACACGCATTGTTGTTTGTCAGGAAATGGTTAGTCTCTGGTGTTTTTCACCTAGAATGAGATAAGGACTCCTGACTAGGTTATTTTTACACTGGCCAGCAGTTGATTTTGGGGCTTTTGCTGACCTGTACTTCTAACATGTCTGGTTTCATGTAGCTTGCTGTGCCAGGACTAATTTAGCAACGGCAGAGATAGGAAGAGTGTTGTGATAAATTAGTTCCCCCCAGTCTTGACCTACAGAAAAAGCTTCCAGGACTATCTCTCTCTCTCTCACTCGCTTTCTCTTGTGCTTTCGTTCTGTGATTCTCTCTCTCTCTCTCTCTCTCTCACCCCCCTCTCTTTCTATCCCACTCTTTCTTTAGAGATAAATGAAAAACAAAGGAGAGAAAGGAAAAAAACGAGAGAGGGAACGTGAGCTCTGGTGAAGGAGAGGCCATGTTTCCCAGAGTTCTCTCTCAATCAGCTGTGTGTGTGTGTGTGTGTGTGTGTGTGTGTGTGTGTGTGGTGTGTGTGTGTGTGTGTACGTGTACGGGTCTCAGAAAACACCACAGTCGAACATCAATCGCTCCAGTTACTGCGGCAACTGCCCTCCTCGTCTTGTGCTGTTGCCCTTAACAACTGAGTCAGTGGCTCCTCTCTCTCCCCTCCTCTCTATTTCTCTCCTCCCCCCTCTCTCTTTTCCTTTCCCTCTCTCACTCTATCTCTCAGTGTCTCTGAGCGCAGCACAGCCATACAACACGTTTTCTCTTTAACCTCTGGACAGTCTGTGTGCTCTCTCTCCTCATAGTGGGTTATCAAAGGGGGAAAAAGTGCTTGCAGCTGGCTTGCAGGATGTTGACATGAACGTGGTTCTCCACTGGCAGCAGTGAGATTGGTGCAGTGCTGCGCAATGCTCCAGCTCATGTGGGTGAGGAGAGGTGATCCCAGCATCACATCTCTCAGGCGTACAGTAACCTACATGCGTTCACACGAAATGCTCCTCTCCATCATTGCCATCATTTTGCTAAGTAGTTTTAACAGTGTTATGCAATAATTCAGTTAAGCTCGTAAGGGTCACTTGCCATGAGGATCTCTTTTTTTTTTTGGTTGGCAGATTAGATGGGTTCAGCCATGCGTTTGTGTTGGGAAATCAGGTTTATTGCAGTCCATGTGGTGTGCGTGTCCTGATCTGAGTATCTGTGACAGGGGGAGGCTGGGAGACCTGGCTCAGTGTAATGTGATGCGAGGGACTCGAGAGGGTTTCATGTCAGAGTTAAATGAAATAATCGTAGGTGAAATTGGCAGCGCAGCCGAGGCGTTCTGACATTTTCCCCTGGCGTGATTTGACATTGTATGCCTCACCAACAAAGACCTTTCTTTTTTTTTATTCTTTTTCTTTTTTTTCTTTTTTTTTTTCTAAATGAAATTAAATTGACAGGACTCGGCCTCGGTCCAAAGCATTGGTCTCGGACAACCATGTCGTGCTCACGCCTTCCCCTGCTCGGATCCTGCCAGGCCGAGGGCTGTTGCCGGAATTTTCTGCCATGTCACTTTTTGTTCATCAAACTGTAGCGCTAAAGATTCAGGGTCGGCGATGTGGGGGCTTTAATTAACCATGGCAACTCAGAGGACTGGTGGTGCTGACCAGAGAGACTGAGTGCTTGGACCAACAGGGTGGACAAAAGCACTCGCTTGGATATTCATGAGTCATGTTTAAATGATTCACTCTGGCGTGTGTGTGTGTGTGTGTGTGTGTGTGTGTGTGTGTGTGTGTGTGTGTGTGTGTGTGTGTGTAGTGGGGTACAAACCATCCCTCCATGCCCAATTACTTCTAGCCATAATTGTAGTCCACAATTTTGTTATAATGAACAGTGGAATGGTGAACACAGACAAACACGCACACACACGCAGATGTCACAGAGGTGTCAGAGTGTCCGCGCTCACCCCATAACCTGGGCACTAGCACAGCAATAGACATGCTCACTCATACAGACCCACTTGTTCTCTCCCTCTTCCGTGTGTGTGTGTGTGAGAGAGAGAGAGAATGCTTGTGTGTGTGTGTATGTGTGTGCCTCACCAGAAGAATGGTTGCTATGGGAATGTGGTGAGTTATCACAAGTGCTTACGTATGTGAAGATCAGTGTGGGTGAGGAAGAGAAAAAAGGGTAGAGAGAAAAGCAGAAAGAGAGAGAGAGGAAGAGAGAGAGAGATGGAGGTGGAAAAAAGGTGGATAGAAAAAACGAAGAGGGATTGGCAGAGGAAGGCCACTGAGAAAGAGGAAGAAAGAAAGGACAGAGACAGGATAATGTTTTTTGTGTGTGTGTGTGTGAGTGAGAGAGAGAGAGAGAGAGAGAGAGAGGAGGATGGAATGTAGAATGGCAAGCTGGGGCGACCGTGATCACAGCTGAGTATGATTAAAATGGCTTATTAGCCAAAGATGAAGGAGAGGTGTGTGTGTGTGTGTGTGTGTCTTTGTGCATGTGTGTGCAAGCGCGTGTAGTTGGGGATATGTGTCGAGAGAGAAAGACGAGTGGAAGTGATGTGTGAAATGTGCCTGGGCTGCGGCTGCCGTGCCAATAAAGCATTGGGGATATGACAGCACCCCTAATTGACTGTGCCGACCCCCACCACCACCACCACCACCACCTCCATCACCCCCACCACCACCACCACCACCACCGCTCCTTCAGAGCTCCTCCAAAACTGGGCAGAGCTGAGAGCTCTTCCCCAGTCCATCTGATTTTGGTCCAGTCACACCACCACCCCTCTACACTTCCTCCTCCTCCTCCCTTCCTCCTCCTCACCTGCTTTATCCTGCTTCCGCTCCTCCCGCAGTCTCACACTGACATCCTCTTCCTCTTTCGTCTTCCTCCACCACTCCATCTTTTTCATTCTCACCCAGTCTCTAGCCCCACATCCTCTCCTCCCTCAGTACGTCACAACAGTGACACCACCCCCCATTTCCCCTTTCCTCTGCCTCCTCCTCTTCTTCTTCTTCCATCCATCTCCATCTTCATCTTCCTCACCCACGTTATCCCCTGTGACCTCAAACTGCCGTAGAACTTTCTTCCCTCGTGCTCCTTGAAGGTAATGAATGACGGTATTTGTAAACAGCAGTGAAGATGTGTGTGTGTGCATGTGAGAGTGTGTGTGTGTGTGTGTTTATGCAAGCAGACTTCCTCACACCTCTGGGTCTGAGAATGACCTAAAACTGTCTGCCTACTGATGAATTTAACTGCTTTTAATTGTTTTCTACCCATTGAGGAGAACGAGGTGTTTTAACACAGAATAGTTTATGCCTTAATCTCTACACACTGTAGTTGCGAGGACAAACCTGAATCAGCTTGCTGTGTGGAATGGATCTCTGCTTTCCTGCATCTTCAAATCTTACAATGATTTAAAAATGGCCATGATCTCTGTTCTCTGATCTCTTTTTAAAAAAAATCCATCCATCACGCTTTAAATGTGATTTTTTTTTTTTTGTTAAAAAACTACTACCATGTGAAAAAAACTTGTCACGTTTCTGATAGCACTGACTTCTGAGCTGTTCTGATTACAAGTCATACTTTTTACTTTCAGTCATTACTGCAAAAGGGTCACCAGGCAAGTCATCATTCAGGGCCAGTCTCCCCTAGAGCAACTTAGGGTTAAGTGCCTTGCTCAAGGGCACAACGGTGGTAGCTGGGATTTGAACCCACAACTTTTCAGGCTATTTGCACGCTAGCCAGGTTCCTCAGCCACTACACTACCACCGCCCAATCTTGGATCTCCTCCTACACTTGCTGATTTTTTTGTAGCTTACATCAACATCCTAAATTCTCACCAATACATGTTGATTCATTTGCAAACCAAGAATAAGAACCAACAATGATCTTTTCAAAGAGTTTGTTGGATTACGCAGTTTCATAAGACTCATAACTAAGATACTTTTGATTTCCTCATAACCTAAAAACAGAATAAAATCTTGACCAGTGTCCATTTAGCACCTCATGCATTCATAAGAATCTTATATGTCTCTGTTTCATACCAATAGAGTTGAGTAGAGGGTGGTGTGTATTTGCAGTAGTATACTTTGTACACTAGTACACTTCACCTGGTCTCTCTGTCCTCTCCCTTTGAAATTCACTCTGCTCCGAATGGCCCACGATTGAGTTATGGGCTCCCTGTGTAGTCCTCCTCAGGTTCACTGCTTCCAGCATCATTACTGAGCTGCCCACTGCACAGCTTCACTCATTTAACACATGGTGCCATACCATTAGTTTTTATAAGCTGCCAGAGTGCAGTTGTGACTCGCCCATATAAATCAACTCAGTGTGAAAATAGCTGACTCTGGTGGTCACCTGCACGCTCCTTTAAATTTTTTTGCTGCGGACTTTGATCAGCACGCAGAATTTTCTGGGTCACAGGCATACGGACACACAACCCTATTCTGTTGGATCCTCCAGCCCTGTACCTAACCCCCCCACCCCACCCCATCAGTCAGTGGACGGTAGTTTTTTTAGATCATCCTCTCTCTTTGACTAGAACACTTTCTATTTCCCCACTTTAATCATATCCTTAGGATTTGCGGCTCTGATGAGCACAACAAAACCCAAGCTGTCGCGCTGGCTAGCTGAGCCTGGCAGAGGTCACTGACAGAGAGCAGGGAGATGGATGGAGCAGAAGTCACAGACTAATTCATCAGCACAGCTAACATGGGGGCTTTCACCATAAGCTTGAAAAACAAGAGACACATGATATGAAGGCCCAATGTTTATGTGCAGCTTTGTCCCGTTGCCAAAGAGCCTTTTATCCATCATTGCTTTTCATTGACAGCAACGCCCTATCTGCTGACTACCTGAACAGGCTTTTTATATTGTATCCAAGACCCTTGTTGAACCGGAGTCTCTACTCAACCTTTGCAATATGCTTGTAAGAGCTGGAACCCTACCCCCACACACACACAGACACAAACACACACACACACACACTATCGCTTGATTGTTTTTCAGTGAGGGGTCTGGCAATTATCAAAGTTATAACAGCCATCAGTGCCAGTGAGAACAAAAATGACCGTTACGCAATCACTGGAGAGAGTGTGGGGAGATGGGAGATTGGAGCCATGTCATATCCAGAGTCCACATGGGCCCACATAAGCTACTGACAATGAGGCCAATCTCCACACAAGGCTTCCAGACAGTTCTGATGAGCGCTGCACTCAAAAGCAGGAACAGCAGCAGTGGCCTCTGCTTGAGCTGAGCGAGCATACAGCCTGTGTCCTCTGTGAGATTCATCGCTCCTCAAGTCATCTGTCCCTGTCTGAGTGCTGGATGATGTCACTCCCCCTAGCCTCCTTAAGACTCGCGCACACTGTATTTATAATCTGGATACATTAGCACAGATGAGGCCTCGCTGAGGACACTGGACATTTGTTTAGCCTATTATTATTATAATTATTATTATTATTATTATATATTTGATCACTGATTAACTGTAAATGCTGTAATATCATCAGCCTGGGTAAGCTGCCATGTAGTCAAGTCTATTTACAATTCAAGTCTCCAGTGATGATACAACTTCAATGCATTTTTCCCACCTTTTGACTCAAGCTAAAGCAATGTAAAATACAAATTTTTATGTAATTATGTAACAGTCACTGATATGATTTTTTAGCATATGCATTTGTGGATCTTACATAACATTTGTTTGCTGATATATCTATGCAGTCCTTATCAATGGTCATGTGAGCTGAGGGAGGTTGTGGGTAGTGGGTCGGTGCTATCTTTAGTGTTTATAAAGAGTGTTGGAGCTCAAAACCTCACGTTTTGTGTGGTGAGGTTCAGCTTGTTCTCGCTCCTCGGCATGATATCGTTGCGGACTGACATGTTCTCCCAGCCCACACAGTTCCCCCACAGCTCCATCTTTCTCTGTGACCTTAGCGGCCCACATACATTTAATGGCCACGCTATGCATTTCACCTGCCTTTAACTGCCTAAATACCAGTAGCGTTTACATTCTAAGGTGTTCCTAGAGCTAGCGTTTGATGTAGCTTTTATTTTTAAATAGTATAATCAGCACAGTAGCTGGCTGTTGTTCAGCTCTATCCTTTAGTGTGTGTGTGTTTGTGTGTGTGTGTGTGTGTTGCATCTTGCACTCTAGCTGCAGGCTGAGGGCAGATTTATGGTAGGAGGGGGAGCTGACTTTCTGTGTGTTGCCAAGCAGCTGGTGCATTGTTTTGTGCGGGTGAGGTGGTTGTATTAGTAGATGCCACTTTGTGGAGAAGGAGGACATGAGGCCAGGTAGTCCCCCTTTACACACTTGCGCACACACACACACACACACACACACACACACACACACACACACACACACACACACACACACACACACACACCTCCCTCAAGTGTCAGACCTGTGGGTGTGAATGGTTGGAGTGGGTCTTTGTGTGTGAGTGCATGCGTGAGCTTGTGATAGAGAGATAGAGTGGTTTCAGCTTGAGTCACAGGTCTCATTTGTTTCATGAGAGAGAGGTGGGGGGCTGGCTCATTTTGAACATATTTCATGAAAGCAGGAGAGAGTGAGAAATGGGGAGGTTATGATCAGTTTGAAACACAGGTCTCATTTTAACTGTGTTGTTGTTTTTTTTTTTTTAATATATGGACCTATTGCGAGAGGCGTAGGATCTGATGCTGATATCATCTTTAAAGGGAGTGTGCTGCTGCGCTGGCGCCAGCCAACGCCGTGCCACGGGAAGAAGACTTATGCAGCGAGCATAAAGGCTGACTGATGAAGATATATGGAAGCACTCAATCACCCAGGCCCTTGTGTTTAGCATTCGTGCTTGCATGCGTAAAAACTGAGCACCTTGTCCGTGAAATATTGCATTGCCAAATTGTCAAGCAAAAGGCTCCCCCTAATAAAAGCGACAAGCGGAGGATCCCAAAAGGAAAAAAAAAACAAAAATGTCAAGACAATTGAGGAGTTGAGAACTCGGCCACTAGCATCCATTCAGCGAAAATTGAAGAAATAAATGAGCGAGGAAATTGAACTCAGCTATGCAACAAGGTGAAAAATAGAATCGGTGGAACCATCAACTGTGAGAGAAACATTCATTTTGTAAACATTAAGCATTTAGCATATACAAAATGTGTATTAAAATAGTGTCACTGGCATGAGGAAGACAGTGACAAAGGGGTTACAAATGAGAAATACTCCCCGGGCACACAGATCCTCAATCCCCAATAGATTCCCAATGCCCAGCTATGACATCAGCAAAATATTCCACTCTATTTTCTTGCTTTTATCCCAGTTCTCAATCTTTAATGCATTTCAACATCTTTCCCATCGCTTTTTTCTTCATGTGTTCCCCTCATCCCCTCATCTATTTCTTCCTGTCTCTTCTTCATTATTAACTGGTATGTTACATCCACTCTCCTGTTCTCCTCTTCTCTCTCTCTCTCTCTCTCTCTCTCTCTCTTTTCTTTCTCTCTGCCCCTTTCAGCCTCTGTCTCTGATTTGGTTTCTTTCTGAGCTTATGTCAAGCCTTAAATCCATCATCCCTCCCCCTCTGTTTTATATCCCCCCCCAAACACACACACACACACACACACACACTGCTGTTATCCCCTTGGTGTTTGTGTGTCTCTGCTCTGGCTGCTAGTCTTGTTGAGTTGTTGCTCTTAGTGTTCACAGGCCTGCTTGCAGCTGCCTTAAAGAGTATAGAGTGTAGTGTAGAGGATACCTCAACGTCAGTCGTCTGCTCTAGTCATCTGTGGGTTTTTGTTTACCTCAAATAAGTAAATAACACCATAATTACTGAAACCAAGAGTCAGTTATAACAATTACTGTTTCACTAAGGTTCTTTTGAAATGTGCTGGGTTGATTGGCCTGTGTGCCCAAATCCTGATGATTCTTAGTAGGTTATAGGTTCAGAAATCCTGATGTGACCACTACAGGATGTTATATTTGGCATATAGGACAAGCTGTGAGGATGTACTCCTGTGAGGGTGGCTACTTGGGTTTGTTTGGTGTAACATTATTGCGCTCTCCTTGAGAACAGCTAAACAATAGAGGTCGCTGTTTCTCCACTGTGCCATTACATTGAGCTTCCTTGTGCAGAAAAGCACACTGACCTTCATGTTTGAGCACGCTGTTCATGCCACATCAGTGGATGTGAGGCCAGGATTCTGCATTGCCATGGTCTGGATGATAAATTTTCATTTCACTGAAGATATCCATTCTGAATGTAGGCATTAGTTTATCTACAATGTATAGGTTCCAGCTACAGTATTAGTCACTAGCATGACTGAGTTGATTCATTCTGAATGCACATATTCAACTCTTCTGCCCAGCTTTTTGAAATCATTGGTCATGAATCTTTCGATGACTCCACATTTGCTTCCAATACATGCCAGAACATTCTACCGTTCATTCTGCACTGTATGCAAAACTGGCAGACTTTCTTATTTGCACTCAAACAGCAAATGCACAGGGAGGCCTCTAGAGATACTCTCAATCATAGTGAATGAACCAGTCTCACTCGCTGAATCATAGTCACAGCTCTGGTATATCCCCGTACGGTATGCCCTACAGTTGTGTTCTGCTTCCTACCAGGTCTGTGCTCTTCAGATCATCGAGCGTCTGCTGTGCACACACATCGACCCGTTTGACTTTCGTGCATGAACTGGAGAACGTGCCGCCGCCTCGCAGCCACCAGTCCTGGGAGGTCTGTAGGACTGCTCATTGGGTCGATCGGTTTGCTTTAGTGGAAGAGCCTCCAAGGGTTTCTTTCAAGTTGGAAACCCTCCATCAACACCACTTTTGAAACGCTTACAAGACCAGTGATGAATATTTTATAGGGGGCCTGTCATCTTTTAATCAGTATGTTATGTAGATGAGGTCCGTGCTTACATAACCCGTGGTCACTGCAAGCTGCGTGAGGTCTCTGACTCTGTGAGATACATTTCTAGAAAAAGGGTTCAAAATCTCTTGTCGTGGTACAGTTCTAGAAATGGGTTCAGAACGCCTCAGACTCTGGTGCAGTTCTGAAAGGGTTCCGAAACTCTCTGACTGTTGTACAGTTGAAGAAATAAAGTTCAGAGCTACTGAAAATCTTCCAACCTTCATACAGTTTAATTTGCAGTACTGTCTTCTATTGCAGCCTGGAGCTCTTGGTCTATTGTGTGTTTTTGAGCCGCATAATCTTGCAGATTATTCTTGGCAGCGGAGATATTATTGATGTGTGCGAGATCTTTGTATAAAATTATTATTATTTTTTTTTTTTTTTTTTAATCCGGAGGGTCTAGACAGGGTGGCTGAAGTAGAGCTGTGCTGTCAGAGCCGTACAGCAAGGGTACTTACGGTTCTGCTGATCCGGCGTTTAGGAGGAGAGCTCGGGTCGATCCCATCGACATTCTTCGCGTGCCTCATCTCGGCTCCGCTCTCCCTTCTCCTTCACCTCCTCCTCCTCGTCTTCTTCCTCCTCTTCCTTCTCCTCTCTCTCCTCTCTCCACCCCCACCCTTGTTACCCCCCCCCACACACACACACACACATACACACACCCCTCCTCCACCCCATGTGAGTCGTGCTATTGCTACAGCTAATTCTCCTGCTGCTGTTGATGTTGCTGCTGCTACTGTTGCTGAAGTGTTTGTACTGTATGCGTGTGGCTGTCTTTGTTGTCTGTTTCCTTTTTGTTTCTTTCTTGACTTTATTTTTTCTCTCTTTCTCTCTTTGTGTCTACTTCTATCTCTCTCCCTATCTCTCTATCTCTCTTTCGCTCTCTCTTTCTTCACTTTCTTTCTGTCAGGTCACCACCTAATTCCACCTGTACTACTACTACTACTACTTCTACTACTCGTTGCAATGCTACTACCACCACAACTACTTCTACTGCTCCTCCTCCTCCTCCTCCTCCTCCTTCTGCTACATCCTCCCTCCACACCAGTTTGACCGCTAACAGCCACTCGACCCACCATCAGTACTGCTGCCCATCGCGGCTCCTTCTGCCCAAGCCGCCTTGTGCCCTCCCCCCAGCCAGGCCCTCGGAGCAGGCAAGGTAAGGGGCCTGAGTCCTGTGCAGGAGACCCTCAGTCCTCCACACCGTTCCTCACAAAACCCGCCCTCCCCCACCCACCCACCCACCTACCCCTTTTTTCTTTCCTTCCTTGAGGTCTCACGTCCACCTACTCCTCAAGTCGCAAACGCGCGTTTGCTCTGTAAATGCATCTGAAGGATCTGGTGGGTGAGGTAAAGGTTTGACAAGAAATAAAAAAAAGTTCCATTTCCCATTACTCCCTCCCCTCTTCCTCTGTTCTGGCATGCATGTTTAGTAGAGTATGCTGGAGTGCTAGTTCTAGCCATTCTCTTTCACTTGTCCCCTGCTCGGTCTTCCTGGGACACTCTGATCCACCAGCCTCATCAGACAGTCTTATAATAGAGTCACTGCAGGCCTTCAAACCACCCAGCCAAACCTGCTATTAGTGTACATTTATGATGGGGCGTTGGATCACAATGTCTCCCTCACACCATGGGTCTTTGGTAATAAGGGACTGCAATGATGCCTGTAATTTTTAGTTTCAACTCATTTGACATTGCATCCTGTGCATACGACTCCCACAATTCCTTGCAGGGTTAGTTGGTATATAAAATGTAATTGTTATGATCGAAATATATATATATATATAATGTAATTGTTATGAAGCGGAATGATTGCATGTCGTTCTGCTGTAAAATGGAGTTCCACACAATAATTTGCCAGTGGAACCCTCATGAGGAGATAAATTTCAATTAACACATTTTATTTAACCAAAACCACCATGCTAAGTGAGTGTATACCTTGACAGTTTTCCTGGAAAAGAGAGGTTGTATCTATCACATTTTCAGAGTTGAAACAAAAACAAAAACAATAGGATGAAATAAAAACTGCTCATGCAGTGAACAAACAAAAGCAGCAGGAGACAAGTTTCCTCACCAGTTAACTGAATTCAAGCCCAGATGGAAACCCTCTTGGGCATAGCCAGCTACCATTTCTTGTAGTGTAACCTGTCCCTAACTAAAAAAAAAAATCAGGCTCTTTCTCTTTTTACCTTTGTATGAAGTGTTGTAGGTGTCTAAAAAAGATGTAGGTCTGTTCTGTGACCTCAATTCAATTAGTTCCCCCATTCAGTTCCCAAGAGTGCAATTACTCAAAGATCATCTAACTAACACCGCCAGAATTACAGTATATGTGCCAATTACACATTCACGCTCCCCTTCTCATGCAGTTCCTCCCACACACAACTGCACTTACTCTCTCTCTCTTTCTCTCTCTCTCTCTCTCACACACACACACACACACTCACAGATATTGGTATTTTCCATTCTGCGGCCACTCTAAACGTCACACTGTGTACCAGCAGCTCTGTGTGTGATAATTGCTTGCTTGCTATGTACCTTTCATGTGTCCTCCTTTGCTTGCCTTTGTCCTACCTATCCAATTTTAACCACAGTGTCTTATATACCTGTTCTTGTCTTGCCTTGAAGAGGTTAGACCTACAATCTAACAAAGACAAAGAGTAGAAAGAAAGTTTAGGAACAGCAATACTGTGAAGAGCAATATTGTGAAGGAATTTGGATGGTGTAGGTTTTGAAACCTCCAAGCTCTCTCCCCATTGAATTTGACACAGTGAGGAGCATTTACCTAATGCTCTAAGACTGACATCTAGTGGACAAAAAGAGTAAAGGTTTTTCAGAGCCAGTTCACTGGTTCTTTGACCATCAAAGCTGCTTGGACATGAGAATAAACATTGACAAGGATTTAACAATTTAGCAGTGGCAGTGATGATAAAGTGTCAGGTAGCAAATGGCAATCACTTTGTTACTTTACGCTTTGCAACAGAAAAGTTTACATATTTTGCTTAAACAGTTTAAAGACTATTTTAGAAAGTTAGCATGTGGTATCATATTGTAGTGTACAGAGACAGAATACATGTGCAGAATACATAAGGCAGTAACATCACTGTTTCCTTTAACCAGGTCAGAGCTCAGGCATTTACAGATAAAGTATGATAGTGTCATGTAACCTGTGCTTTCTTGACTGTTTGCAACCAATCATGTCTGTCTGTCTCTTTCTTTCTCCCTCCTATATTTCTGTTTCTCATGCTGTCCTCTCTCTCTCTCTTTCTCTCTCTCTCTCTCTGTCTGTCTCTTATTGTCCTGTTTCACCCTCTGCCTCTCTGTCTCTTTGCATCTGTGCTGCTGTCTTTCCCCCATAGAGAGGAGGATGATGACGACATCGCCCATCAGTTCTGCTGCCCTGCCTCAGAGTGCAGCAGCCCCTCATCTAGGTAACCAGCAGATCAGTCGCCCCATGCCTGTGCAACGTCCCCCCTTCCCCTCCTCCTCCTCTCCCACCCCGCTCGCCTTGCTCCTCATCCGAGCTCCTCTTCTCCTCTCCCGGGCAGAGGAGAGCTGACGGCTCCTGTCGCGAGCAATGTCTCTGTCCACAGACACCCACGCTAGAATGACAAACTGTTGGGACTCGGCGACTCTCGAAGGATTCCACCACAGCCTCTTATTTTTGCTGCGGCTGCTGGATGATTGCTGAGACTGGCCCGGATGCTAAGACAGCTGTCCCTTAACCTGACAACGCCTCTTTTTTGCACTAGCATGACACCTGCAACCTCCCCTCCTCCTCCCTTGTTAAACAAACAACAACAAAAAAACAGACAAACAAAAAAAATAAATAAAGAATGAGATTGCAAGTAATAAAAGAACGAATGACTAGTAATCAGTCAAAGAGGGGGAAAAAACAAAAAAACAAAAATCGACTGCTCCAGGAATCAAAGACTATATGGTTCAGGAAAGAGAGAATTGAGTGGGGGAAAAAAAAGAGAGAGAAAAAAAAAATCAAAAGGCCCCTCTTCTCCAGCACCTCCCTTTGTGGTGTCGTCTTCAAGCCCTTTGGTCGTTTCCCCTGTCTTGACTTGACAGACACAGGCACACACACACACACACACACACACACACACCGGACACACACATGCGCCTTTGACTTCCCGGTCTAGTCTGATCCTCTCTTCTGAATATCACACTTTGTTTCATTTCCTTCTCGCTTGCTCTTACTGCTGAAGCACGACTCCAGTTGCTCTGTCTCTTTTTCCCAGAGTTTGTTGAAACGTGTTGAATCTCTTCTGACAAGGTGTTGAATCATTCAGTGCATAACGTGCCAAATCCTAGGTCAGGAAATCAGTGACTAGGAATCAGTTTTACTGACTGTACATGAAACAATGTGGCAATTTAGGATTGTGTTAGAATGGGTTCTTTTCTTTTCAAAAGAGGCATAGAGAGATGATTGTTGACTTCTGTCAGTAGGAGACGGCACTCAAACTTAAGGTCCCACATATATGAATATGTTGAACAAGGTAAAAAAAAAATATGCAATATCTTGATGAAGCATTATGTAGTGGCAGATTTGACAAGATACGGTTTACAATCACAAGGTATTTTCTGTGGCTGTGCAAAGTGACAAGATGGATGCATCCTATGTACCAACCATTGAACTGGTTCTCTCTAAAGCCATACTTAAATGCAAACTAACGGTAACCAGCAGCCTCTTTCACTACCTCTCCCCCCACCCATCCTCTTTGAGTTGCTCCCCCGATTCCACAACCTTGCCTCTTTTTTTCTGCTCCTCTCCTCTTGTCCCCCCCCCCTTCCTGTCGTTCCTTGTTTCTTCTGTAACTCTCTCCGTGTCTCCCCCTGGGACTGTGCACTCATAGTTTTAGTAGGCCAGCTGTGTGAAACCCCCGTACGTACGTACTAGACTGTGCCATTCTCCGGTCTCTGCTTTGATTGCAATAGGAACTACATGTGTTTGCCTCCAGCACTGTACATAAAGTAAACATGTCAGGTCCTCACGATGACGATGCTCCAAAGGAACACGTTGTATCGTAGTGTGTATTTTAGCACCATCTATTGTGTTCATTCTACAGGATGTGTATCTTATTGTTTGAGTTCAATGCATCAGCATACTGTAATTAGTGCAGAATTGGTCACGGAACAAAATCCAGGTGACTGATTGTAACCAGGGGCATCGTCAAGCGCATGGCGACTGTGCCATTCTGGAGTCGAGTCAATGGAAGCACCCCCATACCTTTTCCACCCACGGACATTGTGCCAATAAACATTAATAACTACACCTATCATATATACATATAAAGACAAGAAGTGTTTACAAATAGGGGATGGATGCTTGGTGAAATATAAATTTAGGTGGGCTTGAGAAGTTTTGAAGGGGATGAAGTCCTCTACAAAGCTTCAGGTGATACCACTGGTTGCAATAGTGTGACAAAACCTCATAACTTCTGGCTCTGTATTATTTGCCAACGAAGATCTGGATACCTTTATTGTTAGTGTTGTGGTCGTCTTATGAGTTACTCACCTCAGGATATCATGTGTCCAAACCAGTTCTGTTTTGGAAAAAAAAAAAAAAAATTGGTAACTTTGTGAACTTAATGTATTTTATTTATTGGTTTGTTTTTGTCTGTCAAAAGAACAAGAATTTTTCAGACAGTGTGAGCATCAGAAGGAGTTTTTCCTCTCTGTGGTCAGGTATGGGTGCTACAGACATGTGTATTCAGTATGGGTGGGAGGACTCAATATACAGACGCACATACAATCTCTCTCTCTTTCTCTCTCTCTCTTACACACTCACTTTCTCTCTCTCTCTTTCTCTCTCCCTCTCTGTCTCTCACACACACACACTCTGTCTCTCTCTCTCACTCACACACTCTCTCTCTCCATCTCTCACTCTCTCTCTCTCTTACACACACACACACACTGTGTGTCTCTCTCTCACTCCCTATCTCTCTCTTTCTCTCTCATACACATGCGCACACACACACAAGCAGAAACTATGAACTGATTGTTAAGTCTTCATCATTGATCATGGTTTTGCTGAGATGCAGCAATGTCCCTGTTGGGCAGATGACAAAATAGAGAGTATCAATAAAAGGGCACAAAGAGAGAAGCTATCACGCCATCATGGACACCAGAGTTGACTGCTTGGAGACTTTTATAAAGTGATTAAATGACATAGTTGCATTTATTAGGCCGTCTGAACAGTTCAACCATAAAGCAAAAGCAGACAGAAGACTATAAGGAGGATTGTGGTTGGATTTGGATGGGAATATAGCCGGATGCTTACATATTGACTTATATTAAGGTAAAGATAAGAAAATAACAGAGTCAATTTCTTATGCTCTGCTGCATGTTTTTAATAGCATTGATATTCCAAATCATTCACTGTAGTAACTTTTAAATTTGATATTTTCTTTGTTAATGTTCTGTTTGGTTATCCCACATTTTGGAATCTCGGAAATCAACAATGAAATGGTGCTTGAGTTTTCAGCCAGGCCAAAAACCTAGCAGGCTAATAACAGCTGGTAGTGTCTTAAGTGAGCATCAGGAAGCTGGGTCTGTTTAGTTGTCGTTTTCCTCTGGGTGGGGATGAGATCAAGACGCCGGGCCCTAGATCCACTCTTTGCTTCGGGGCTCTGCGCGCTGCTCCAGTATGAGAGACGCTATGCTGTCCTTTTATTATTTATTTTCTGGTGTGCCAGATCAAGCGTCTCTGACGGGCCGTCCGGACCGGGCATCTGAGCTCTCGTACTCATCCCAAACTGCACCAGATGCACTCTTGGTCGTCTCGGTGACACGCCGGGGAGTGGCTGCCTGCTGCTGTTTGGATCGGCTCTGCTCTGCTGGCTCTCCTCTCGCCTGCGTGTCTCCTTGGAAACCTGCTTCAAATCCCTCTCAGTCTGGACAGAAGTCTTGACGTTTTTTTTTCTTAACACCACGCCCTCCCACCATCCCAAAATTAAGACTCCAAAATGTGAGATTATGAAACAGACTTCAATGAGAAAAAAAAGATCAAAGAGGAGCAGTGGTGTCATTATGCCTGATGTATTTACATGTAAATCCCCCCCCCCCCAACGTACACACACACACACACACACACACACACCTACCTAACTCCCCTTCCCATGCCACCCCTCTCAGAGACTCCTGTCATGTCTGCGTTCAGCGCTTTCAAACAGAAGGGGATAAATATGATGAGTCACTGAGGAAGAGAGCTCTCTTCCTCTTCCTCCTCCTCCTCTTTCTATTCTTCTCCTTCTCCCTCCTCTTCTTCTTCTTTTTCTTCTCTGGTCTGTCTCTCTCTCCCCCTCCTCCCTCTAGCATCCCCTGCTTCCTGTAAATAGTCAGCCTTCATGCTCCTGCTTCCTTTTGCTTCGGAGGAGGGATCTTTGCTGTATAGCAATGAATGATATTGGTGATTATATTATATATGAAGAGACCTATAAAAGAATATGATTTACTGGAATATGTGAGAATGTTACTGATGGTGACGATGATGTAATTGAATAAAAGCTCTTCATGTTTCAGATGAAAAAGGCTTACTGTATACTGTAACCATGGTAATTACATGTCATCTCTCAAACTGTTTGTGTGTGTGTGTGTGTGTGTGTGTGTGTGTGTCTGAGAGAGAGAGATCATGCATGAGTGATCATGCATGTACCAGTGCGTAATGATGGATGAGATTGTGTGTGTGCATGTGTTCGCTGTGCAAACGTACTACTCTGAGTATGTTAGTGTGGGATTATGGGCTTGTTTGTGTATGTGTGTGTGTGTGTGCGCACTTGTGTAGGTGTGTGTATGTGGGCTTATGAGCGTGTTTGTGACAGCAGGCACGTGCATTAGGGCTTGCCGCTCTTTGAAAAGACAAGGTCAAGGGAAGAGATAATTTGATTAAAGTCTTAGCAAGCGAGAGCAGCACAAGATGGAGAGGATGTCACAGTGGAGGAGGAGGAGGAGGAAGTGAAGGAGGAGGGGCAGATGACGCCGGGAAAATATAGCTGAGTTACAGTCACTGAGGACATGGAAACTCCAGTGACAAGCACCTGGAGCACATCATGGATGTAGCCCACTTCATCTCTCACCTCCCCAGTGCAACAGCGCAGGAAGTTGGGACTGTGAGCTGAGCCATGACCATAGCTAGCTGTAGTGTTGCATCTGTTGAGTATTTGAGTATTTGATTTTGTAGATCTGTGTTGTGCTAAACATGGTAGTGGAGTTGTAAATAGATTGATAAATATAGGAACTTGCGTGTGTGCCTGTGAACAGAGCAGCCTAGGTTTTGCCATTTTGAAAGTCTTTAGCTAAAAAGAGAAGAAAAAAGAAAATGCAACGTGTTGTCATCATAGTCTTGAAGGAATCAGAATCTGGATCAGCCAGAGCAAAATGCTTGATAATTGTACTATTCCTGCGGTGACTTTTTATAAATAGCTGTGCTAATGCATTTTTTGGAAGCGGCTCTGAACAGTATCCCCTCCAAGTGCCCTCAAAAGTGTATTTCTTTTTTCCAGTTAAGGGTTCTTTAAGGGTGACAGATATTTTTCACCAAGGCTGTTGTGTTGAATCAGCACTCGAAGATGGAGCCTCCCCCCTCAGAAATGCAGTGGCCCCCCTTCGCGGAAGTGGCTCGCCTCGCGCATTTTTCATTTGTCGTGGTGCAGTTGTCAAAGATCGGAGGGCGCCAAGAGCACACGTCGTCAACGCTGTGAAGTCTGACAAGGGCAAGACATGATTGGTTGGGATTTATGTGAGCACCGAACTGTGGCATCCTGCTGTGTGTAAAGGGCTGCTGACTGTCGTCTTTTTTTCTTTAATGCCTTCTCCGACTAAAACACAGAGAGGGAGTTTTTTTTAGTCAAATTGGCTATGATATAAACCCCTGACCGCCAACGCATTCTCTGATTGATGGGCCATAGCCTCAGCTACCATGTGTACACAAAGCTATTCAGTCACATTTTTTCCACACGCTTTTTAACAGGCAACTTTTTATGTTTGACTTGGCACATGAATCAAAATCAAAGTTGAAGGCCTGAAAAAAGTAAGTCTTAAGTTGACAGAGCCAGGCAGCTGCACGTCTTGAGAATGAAAAACCTTCACAGAAGCAAAACTTGAGGCATTATATGTAGCCTACCCACAGCAGAAAGCTGGACCTCGCTGTGCGAATTGGAATCCTGAAGAACATGAAGATATAGCTTGCCGTGTTTGCCGCTGCGTCTCTGCCGTGTCACATGTCCTCCGCTCTGGGCCAAAGGGACAGGTTATGTTTGTTCTACAATGCCTATGCCCAGAGGTATGGCCTCTCTTCTGCCTACACGTTGCTGGGAGGTGGTACCCCAGGTAGGGACTGAATATAGCATCACTTTTGCCTCATAGGCCCTCCTGTTGAACCTTTAGCCTACCCCTGCTGCACTCAACTGAGCACACACTGAGCAGATATAGTATGTAGGTCATGTTGGCCAAATTTACATGTGTGTCCAGAGGTACAGCTGCTCCTTTGCCTGCACTTCGCTGGAAGGTGTTGTTGTAGGTAGGGACTTAATTCATGAGCCCATTGCTTTTACCCCACATACCCTCCTGCTCATTCTTAAGCCTTCCTGTACTTATACCACTCGGTGAACTGATGTATATACGGGTCTGTCACGTAGGTCATATCTGTGTGCGTGTGTCCAGAGGTATATGGTGGCTTTACAGCCAGTGTTTGGCTTGGAGGTCGTACCGGAGGACTGAGTGACTGAATATAGCTATTACTTCATGGTCTTAAGCCTGCCCCTGCTCATATCACTCTGCTTGCACATATTACTGTATTACTGTATATTACGGTCCCACAAATTCATGCATAAACAATATGCACACGTTAACTGTGTGGTTTCAGTGCAAATCTATTGTCTACTTTTCTGATGTTGTAAGGCAAAGGGGTATAGAAGTGCAAATATACAATAGAAAAAATGTCTTTAAATGGTCTGCATTTATATAGCGCTGTTCTACTTCTATGAGCACTCAAAGCACTTTACGGTGTATGCCTCACATTCATCCATTCACACAGTGGTGCCAGAGGCTGCCATGCAAGGTGCCAACCTACCACCAGAAGCAATTTGGGGTTCAGTATCTTTGGTCAATGGCCACCATTGACCATTTAGCTTTTGCAAGCCCATAATGACTATTGGCTTAAGTTAGTATGCAAAAGCACCTGTTTTGTTAGAAAGGACCTTGTCAATGTTTCTTTCCTGAATTATTAAGACGCAAGTTAGATTACCAAAGAATTATCTAACATTCCATCATACTGAAGTCCAGCATGTCACATATTGTCTGTGGTCACGGGATAACCTCTTCTCCTCCTCCTCAAATACATGATCCTACACACTTTTTGCCAACACAGCATCTCTTGTTGTCCACAGTCTTGTGTCCTTGTGATGTAAACAGTAAGCTAAACGACATGGCACCAGTCAGATGCAACCCAGTTCAGTCTGCAGCAATCTGTGCGAAGCCTGTCTTCATGTCCACTGTTACTATTTACAGCAAGGGCCCATGCATGACAGAAGGGAGGCGGGGGAGTGGTGGTGGTGGTAGGGCTATATGCGTTCTGTTCTCTGCCTGTTTATTTTTGCATATGTGTGTATGTCTGTGTGTGTATGTGTGTGTGTGTGGTGTGTGTGTTGTGGTGTGTGTGGTGTGTGTGGTGTGTGTGTGTGTGTGAGTGGTGACGTGAGCCTGATTGTTGATGATGAAGCCTGCTGGTAGAAGTAGGGGCCATCAGGAAGCCTCCGTCGCCCACCCTGATCGCCCAGGGAGCCTCTCTGTGATTGGGCCCCGGCCATGCAAGACACTCCAAGGCAGATGGAGGGGTGACTGGGAGTGCTGACAGACAGAAAGCAAGAGGAGAGAGAGAGGAAGACAGAGAGTAAAAGAGAGAGAGATAAAGTGCTTTATGCATGCTTGTGTTTGTGAGCTAGCTGAGGGTGCTAGCTGGGTGAGAAATGTGTTGCAGAATAGTACTGGCAATGGAGAGACAGGGACGGGGAGTCAGAGCGACACATTCCAACAGAAGAGAAAAAAAACGGATGAGGAGATAGAGTGGGAGAGAGAGGAAGAGAGAGACGACCCAGCAGGGGTCCACTGTTTGTAAATATATAAAAAAAAAAACAATGAAGAGAGACTGGCGCTGCACATGAAAGAACCCCCAAAAAGAGGAGAGATCGCAGCAGGGAGTCACTCTGGATTCAGTCATTACTGTTTGTGAATATATAGAAACCGAAATTAGGTGACCAACCACTGAGAAACAGCACATATTTGGGAGAGAGAGAAAGCAAGGAGTGAGAGAGACAGACGGTGTGAGAAAAAGTAAATAAGCAAGTGTCTTAGTAACTCATAGGTCACTGTATTCAGTAGGTATGTATGCATTGTTGTTTAAATGACTCCTTTTGGACCACTATTCAGAAACCAGTTGTCTTATAGACTGCTTCCGTTGATAAAAACAAAAGCACTTCTATTTTGTTCCCAAATACTTCCGCAACATTAAAGGGAACAGCTATCAAACTCGAACTTGAAACGGTCTATAAGCAAATCAGGAGTATAGAAACCAAGCCTACAAATCTTTGTATGATTCAAGAGACAACCTACTCTAAAGTCTACTTATAGAACTGTTCCTTTAATGAAGGCTTGAAACTGAGTAGGCTGGTCTTACTATGCTGATTGGTCTACCACCAAAAGCAGACTAGTGGATACATGAGGGACTGGACACAAATGTGTATGGGACTTTCTTAGAACAGAGAGTACATTGACTCCAAAACATTCAGTAGCCCATGTATGGGTTAAACCTTTCTGATTACTTGTATGATAAGGTATTTCACTAATTAATGACATCAGTAATATTAACATATTAACAGAACATATTGTACTGTATATCTATTTTTTGAAATTGTAGTTTTGTGCAGAGAAATCAGATGACTTCAGCCAAGGACTTACAGGATGAGCAAAGGTTTCATATTATGTCACATAGACAGCAGAATAATATTAGAATAATTATTTGCTGTAAATGTCAACACGTGCCTGTTTTCTATGCAAAAAAAAGATCAATTCACATGGGAAAAATTGTATCTCATCGGGAGACTGCTTGCCATAAATCACACAGGTATTTTGCAGTGAGGAATTTTCATGGGGGGGCTCTGAGATGATGCCATGTGGAACTGTGTGTACTGTCCGTTTGCATGCCCTGCTGCACCTGCTGCTTCCAGTGTTGCAACACTAGAGAATGCACAAACACCTGCGCTTAAGGCACCAAGAATACCTGCAGGCGGCTTTTGTGTGTCGAGGCACCTGTGCTTATCCTAACGAGAGAATGTGTGCCCTGCACGTGTGTGTGAGAGAGGAAGAGAGAGAGAGAGAGAGAAAGAAGGAGGGAGCGAGAGAGGCTATGGGCGTGCAATGAGGAGTGAATAAGTGCACACGTGGAAGAGGACTGTCAAGAATGCAGTCTTGCAGCTCCTCTGAGACAGCGAGGGAGAGGGGGAACAGCGCGCAAGGGGGGAGCGGGAGAGGAGAGAAGCAGAGAGGAGGAGAGGAGGCAAAGACGGGGATTGAAAGAGGGTGTGAGAGAGAAAGAGGGAGAGAAGGGTTTGTTTGTTATACGGGGCGCTCTTCTCTGAATGGGACTGCTGTTTGGAGGCGCTACGGTAAGCACCCATTCATTCTTCTGACACCACACACACACACTACACACATCACACACACACAAATGCACACACCACACACACACACACATACAGACACACACACAGTGCTCCTTGGAAATTTCATGCTGTTGTGTTGCTGGATGTGCTCATCAACACATCTTAGCTGAGGGGTTTGTCTTTTGTGTGTGGAACTGATGCATCTTGTCAATATCCAGTATTTTCCAGACAGTCTTTGTCAGGCCAGTTAAATGTGGGAGCTTAAGGGCCCAGTGTGTGAGAGATAAATTGCTGAAATTCTCTCACTGAAATATTGTGATAAGGTTCACATCATCTCTAATGTTGGGATATTTCTTAAAAATGTACAATCTAACAATGCACTTTTTATATATATGTGCACATGGATCATTGTTTCCTGGGTGCAATCGGCATGTTCTGGTCTTTGATACCATCAGCTTATGTTTCAGAATGGATTTAGCACTGGCTTTCAGTTACTGGATATCTAATTTTTTTTTACATGTAGTGATTGGTGTGCTGTATGTACAGTATAGAAACACAAACAATTTCTTCTTTGGAGAGGTTTCTTATATCTTATGTCTCATCGTAAATGCCTGGTCTCGCTGCATGTATGTAGAAACAGATGCAAAAATAACCTAAAATCCATCGGGGGGGGGGGGGGAGGGCAAGGGGAAGTGAAGTGTGAAACACTGAAGTGAAATCACTCTCAATAATTCACCACTTTGGGCCAGCATTACAGGCAGCGTCTGGCTGCTTATTGGTCGGGCTGTGCAAAGACAAGGCACTCATGCGGAGCGAAGGTGCCCCACGTTCCTCCCTACATGTGTCTGTCCTTAACGGCCCATGAAAAAAAAACTCTCCATCTTAAATGGAGAAGGAAGACAGGGGAGAGAAGAGGTGTTTTTTTCTTACATTCATTACTTAAATTTATCTTTAAAGGAGTGGTGGATGGTAAAAAAAGAAGAAATTGCAAGTTCACGCTCATATCTCTTTAGTGATGGAAAGAAATGTCAGTGGAACCAAAATGTCAATAAAAGGTCTAAAAACAGCCAGACTCGACTGGCAGTGATGTTAGGAGGTGGCAGGAGACGGGGAGGAGAGGTGTGAGTGCTGTGGTGGTGGTGGGGAGGTCAAGACGGAGATTGATAGAGTGACATAAGCGAAGCCCTGTGACAGACCACTGGGAGATCCAGAGGGAGAGAACCTGAGTGAACCGCTGCCTTTCATCTTTCATCTGAGAGAAATGGGGATGAAGTGAGGGGGAGGGGTGTGAGTGAAAGAGAGAGAGAGAGAGAGAGAAAAAAAATGAGAGGGAAAGAGAGGGAAGTGTGGGAGTATGAGAGAGAGGGGGCCCATTCACTTAACTTGTTAATACAAGATAAAACAGCCATTAACCCTTGTGGTTTCACAGTAAGTGTACATTTTTGTTTCTACGCTTATGTACACGTGATGTGTGTTGCCTGTGTTGAGACACAGAGAGGGAGGAGTTGGATGGGAGTAGTAATATCATAAAGAGTCTCTCCAGGCAGATACCATTTTGAGGTGTTGGGAGGAGTATGTTTAGAAGATTAGAGTCCTTGCACAAGGCTCTGTGGTCAAGTAGAAGATTGCCACCTACTGTTCCCTTAGGAACCCAAGCACACACTATTACCAGTGAGTCAGTTTAAAATCCAATTTCTAAGAGGCAACAGACAGCTAGAGGTATGTGGTTAGCTGGTGGTACAAGACCAACTGGCAAAGATTGGGGGTGGGGGGGAATAGAGTTAAATATCAGTCCGGTAGATGTGCACATCAAAGCGAGGCTTAGTCTGATAGGCTTTTGGTAAGTGAAGTTGACAGTTACCAGGAGGAGACGTGTGTGAGAGTGGATGCTAGCTGTCAGCAAACTACTTTCTGAGCACCTGTTACATAACGTTGTTCTTCTGTTCAGCAGTGGGAAAGAGAGACAGCTACAATATGACACATTGTATGGAGAATGGAAGTGAAAGATCCAGGGTCTGCTTGAAATATGATGTTATTTTATTTGTTTCCAAATGTGTGATATAATGAAACTGCATTGGAACACACATTGGAACGCTCTTTTGTGAAGAGTAATAGATTGTATGACACAACTTTCCTTTCATGCTTACTCTGTAGCACTTGGTTGTTCCTGTTTTTTTTCTGGCAGCGTCACTCAATACTACGGCTTAATGTTTTAGAGTTGAATTCAAAATTGACTGGCATTTAGCAGCAGAAACCTCCGTCCGAAGTGACATAGACTTACAATTGCAGCTGTTCAAAGGAGGCAGAAAACTCCTGGTTACATGTATTGTTGAGAAGGAACACCTCAGAGCCTCCCAGTATTGCATATACCTAGATACTGGTTGTCATTATGTCCAGTGATTAAGGAGGTTCTCTGTGTTGCCCTAAGATCAGTGTAATGTAAGTACGTGATGCTTACCGCATAAACTGTTAGTGGTGTTAGATACGTTGGGAGGCATGGATGCCCATTGCTGATCGAGCGAATGAGGGTAGTGATTGCACCTGCCTGGTTCTTGAGGTGTTTTGGGTGAAACATGTTCAAACTGGCCCTACAGTACAACAGAGGTAAGCCAACTAAAATACAGTGGCAGAGAGAGCAGGTTGTTTGCTCTTTCAGTGAAAACTTGGCAGTTGCTTTTGGCGTGAAAGAGGTCTTTTCTGCTTGGAGAAGCACATCTGATTGAATAAAATTTTTGTAAAGCAATGTGCTTGTTTAGGCAGGACCATTATGTGTCATGTGGCTTAATGTAGCAGTGACACACTTTTGTTTGGGGGGACTGCTTTGATTCAGCCATCGTCCGAGGTATTATTAAGTAAGCACATATAGGAAGTGTACAAAGAAGCAGTTAACCACACACAGCTCACAGATTCTTAGGAGACCAACTAAACAAGACAAGAACTTTCACGTGACGGAAACCAATGAAACCTCTCGCCTTCAGGGATGTGATTTTTACTGAAAAAAGCTGACATTCATTCCTCATTGCCGAAATTCAGATGTTAAGTCAAAACAGTACATGCCATCTGTTTCTATTCTCCTGCCTGTCATCTGGTGGGAACCTGTGGTGAATAGGCCTATTTGAAAACCTGAAAGGTTTGAGTATCAGTGTGCTGACATAGCCTGGGTACCAGACTCCCATCAGTGAAGACGAAGGCTCTGGCAGAGAGTGATTGGCCTCCCATTCCCAGGGGTGCAATCAGCATGAGAAGTGAAGAAATTGAAGCATTTAACTCTTATCAAAAACTCTGAAGTGCAGCAAACCCAACATTCATGTAATGATGGTTTTAATTGCAGTTGCTGAAGGAAACATACATACTCAAAGTTTAACCGTAAGTAAAATAGATGCTCTCATTGGTTATGAATAGTGTCAAGCCCACCCTGTGCTGAATAAGTGGTTGTAATAGGTTCCTGGGCTTTTGGTGAATTGTTAATTGTGAATTGTACACAAAGCCTACTCACAAACACACCCATACAGTGTATACAGGTTTTTCCTGTGGAGTGCTGCATTTGGCACACAGCCTACTGAATCTGACATGAAGATGGAGGACACAGACCTACAACTGTGTGAAGTGTATGATGCATACAGTATAGACTGTGTCGCCTCTGGGCTGTGATGCTGTGTAGGCCATTTTGCACTGTGCCAATACAAATAACACACGTTCACACTGGTGTAGCAATACAACATTACAGTCCAGGCCCTCCCATCTTGTGCCAAATCCAGTAAGACAGTGTGAAGCCTTGGTCGCCACGGCAACACCACACTTGACTCCAGCAAGCAGCACCCCTCCCACTTTGGTTTCACAGCAACCGTCTCTAAGCAACCTCCTCCTCCCTCTCTTTCTCTCTCTCTTTCTCTCTCTCTCTCTTCCCCTTTCTCTTCCCTCCTTTTTTTTTGACGTGTTTGCTTTTTTGGTCACACTAAAGTTGATTGAGAGATTGTCAGTCAACGAAAAGCAGACGTGCCTCACATATGGAGCAGATAGTAGTGGTTGATTCAGGGAAATACCAAAAAAAAACACAACACAACCAGCAGAGCTGAAATAAAATGAACTAAAGGTACACAGACAAAACATAGGACTACAGAAGAGGTTTAGAAAATGATAGATACAAATGAGACATAAGATGGAGAGGAAATGAATTAAAAGAGAAATTTGATAGTGTGAGAAAGTAAAGAAATGTATGGGAAAATGTGATTACTATTGGTCATGCAGAGGATGGAGTGTAGTCGCAGGCACAGACAGGGCTGAAGATGATGGATGATGAGGTGGATGTTGAGAGGGAAGAGGTGGGGGGCAGAGGTTTAAGTGGAGAACTGCTTAGGCCAAATAAGGAGGGGGAAAAAAAAGAATTGCTGAAATCTAAATAATACATGCTGGGAAATGGAGGCATAAACAGAGAAAGGGGGAACAGAGAAAGCAATGGAGAGAGAGGGAGAGACAGAGAGAGAGAGAGAAAGAAAAAACTCACACCTCTCTCCATTATTCATTGACTTTACTCCATTGCTCCCCCTTTTCGTCCCTCCTCTGCTTATTTCTAAGGCACAGTTTGCATTACTTACACCTATTAGGAGTAGCTCCACCCTGGGCAACCTCTCAGAGGCACGGCTGCGCTTTAATGCACGCGTGGAGCTGGGGGTGCTGCTTGTCGGCTGACCCAGTCACCTCTGATATTTGCACAGCTTCCACGGCCAATATTGCTCTAAGGTGGCAATGCTTCCACTGAAAATTCCGACTGACCTAGATAGACTGGATGAATAATTAGACAGGGTGGGCTTGATAGCACTCAATCGGACGTGCAGAGCTCTTAATAGACATTCTATCAATTGGTGTGTGTGTGTGTGTGTGTGTGTGCTTTAGTACTCCAGGATCAGTCAGTTTTTCTTCACATGCTTATTAGGCATTAATTTGTGGAATGTGTTATGGTTTGTTTTTATTTTTGTTTAGTGTGTCTTGTGAATAAAAAGAAACACATCAATCAATGGGTCAAACATAGTCATTTTACCACTTGCTACTTGCTATAAATATTTTTCATCCTCCAGCAGTGGTCAGCACCAAATAAAAATAAATAATCTCCATCAGGATTTGGCAGCCTTGGGTCCATTTTGTCACTTTAGTCTTGGCTACAACCACAGACACTGTTATACTGATGACTCTCCACCTGACTTTGATAATACATTGTTTAACCTATCCAGTATGTTTAGCTCACCGTTCTTTAAGTGATATTAATATCCATTTGCATAATGAGTTATTCCATGGCTCATCACGCTCTCTTGCAGTCACATGGGAGCATCTGCAATGAGGATTTATGGGTGTGTAAAGCCATGTAAGGTGGAGTTGCCACACAGAATACATTCTTGCTGGCACTGGGAAATGAAATATTAATACATATTAATAACCTGTATTTGTCAGGCAGTTTGTCAGTTGAATCACAAAATAAAAATGAGAAACAGAAAAATGTTGTGGTGTAGATGAGGGGAAAGAAAGAGAGAGAGAGATAGATAGAGAGAGAGCACACAGACAAACCACAGATGAAGGATAGAGCAGAGGGGCTGAGGCACCAAAATGGCTGCATCTTTGGAATGGTAATGAATTATAGAGACTTATCCTGAAGGGACACCTTAAGGCAAGGGCTATGAACTGGTCCTTCTGTTTTTTATCACAATGAAAAATGGGGGAAGGTTGGTGAGCTCTCCCTCTGGCTTTTGTCATTGATTAGAGGTATAAGGTCTTTGATGTGGCAAGGACAAAAGGGACTTGTGATAAGTTAGTAAATGTGAACGTTGGAACTGAGATATGTTGGTGCTTGGAGCTACATGTGATAGTATGTGTTGGGGGTGTGGCTGTGTGATCATTTGTGAGCAAGATGGATTGGTTGTCTCGATGGATGTGTGTGTGTGTGTGTGTGTGTGTGTGTGTGAGAGAGAGAGAGAGAGAGAGAGAGAGAGCCGAAGCGCCACTGACACAGTATCAATAGTTTACTCCAAATATAGGCCTAATTAAACTCAGTGAAAACATCTAAACTAGAAGGTTTATGTTGCTCATTTTTTGCCAGCCAGGGGAATTTAATGAAACCAACAAGATCCCTTTCACAGAAACATATGCATGGATTTGAGCAGGGAGAGAGAGAATGAAGCGATTCCAAGTTCTCCCTACGTTGCCTTGAATCGCTAACGAGCACTAGCTCTCACTTGCGTTGTTGCCGTGACTGCTGTGTCACGCTGGCTCGAGCAGCCGCGCGCAGCCTGGAGAGAGTTTGCCGCGTTGGAGATTCAAAGGAATGAAAGAGGGAGGAGGGTAGCGATTTGAGGTGGGATGCGATGATAGAATGCGCTGGAGGCTCGACGTTTCTCATCACCTCTTCGCTAAATGACAGAACATGAAATTAGAAATCATGCGTACCAAAACGAAGCTCTCTTACGCAGTCATACGGACATGCTGTGAGAGCTTAAGCCAAATCGGTTATAAAAAGGAATAGCGGCTACGCACCCGAACGTGGGGTAGCAACAATGTGGTGCATTAATTGCGCGTCGGATAAGACTCCAGCGATTCTCCACAACAAGCTTGTATACTGGTAAGCAACGCCTGTGTCATGTTAATTGACAATTTTGTTATAGGTATGAAGTGATTTTTTAGCTCGTTATTTTTACCATGTTTTTACCATGTCATGTATAAAGCCAGTTGCCTTTGTCATAGTTTTAAATAATTAACAAATTCGTATGTTTCAATCACTTATTTTGTTAGGTATTGCTTTGCTTCTGAAAAGACTCCATGTGTATTACCTTAAACAAGCAAATTGGTATTTTGCCGTAGTTGGATTACAATGAATATCAGGAACGATGAATACAGTTAAAATGGTGGCATATGTTTTTTACTTATTCCCGGGCAGGATAACAGTACTTTTTAAAGCAGCACAGTTGACCTGCTGCAGAGATATGCTAGTTGTTTCATTTTGCATAAAACCTGTCAGTCAAACAGAATATCAGTACCTGTATTAGAGCGTTAAAAAACTGTTTAAATGCATGTCCACTAAAGTACTCGTCTATGAATTTTGGCCCTGCTGAAATCAACCTGTTTTAGGGCCTTCTACTTACTTTGTAGAGATTAATTAATCTGTGAATGATATATGACTTGACTAATGCTTGGACTTGGAGGATGTGCAGCATGTTTCATCTGCCGGAGAACACTGTAATTACCTTATGTCCATTAAAGTTAGAGGTCTATCTGAGATGAATAATGGCCCATGTGTGAAATGGCCCATGTGTGAAAGTTTGGCATATTTGTTATAACTCAGTGCTGTCCAACTGCAAGTTCAAATTGTTGAGGTGCTGAACAATTTGTGTACAGATTGGTACCTTGACCATCTAAGCAGTCAGGTATGATGATTCATCACACGGCATAACTGTACGTGTGTGTGTGTTTGTGAACATGGTTGAGACATACCAGACATCTCAGGAGGATTAGTTGTAGGCTGTACCAGTGAGGTGACCTCACCTACAGACCCCCTCAAAAGCAGGGTGAAGAATTTCTGGGCTGTTTTCATAGCTGTGGAGATTAATGCCCTTGTCAGCTCAGACGCTCTCCAAAAGAGTCTTTTAACTCCTTTGTAACATGTTGCTAAATTTAGATCCTTAGTCAGTTCTGCTTTGGATCCACTCAGTCAGGGGGAAAGATGCATGTATGGTTATGCTTATGCACCTTAACTAATGAGCTGTCAAAATGAGAATATAAAGATTGGTTTGAAATAACTCCAAAAAGTCTGTTTACTTATATGACTCCAACCTGACTCTGTTTTATTTCATTGCATATGCATTAACATAGGCCTTTGAAATCTATGTGAAGGAATCTCAGTCCTAAACATGTGACACCGTTTGTTTAATTAGTTGGTCACCTGCAGAGCTTATCTGGTGCATTTTTGTGAGCAGCCATTAGAGACCGACAAAATGAGTTGATCAAAGCGGCATTTTAAATGGCTCATCTCCACACTGAGGAGAGCCTCAAAAGGAGGGCTGTGTTTTCAATTTTATACTGGCATCCTCTGGCAGCTTGCTGACAACCAACCCCCCACCCACCCCCACCTTGGCCCCAAGAGAAAGATTAAAAACAGGGAACACGGACAAGAAGTAGGAGACCTGGCACTCACTCTCATTACAGCCAGGTAGACTCGCCCAGCACAGCCCATATACGGGCATAGGCATGCAGTTTACCTGAGACCACTGAGCCACCACATGTAAAAGTCATTAGATTTGATTTCATGTCTCCTCTCTGAGCTGTCGAAGCCTTTCAATAATACCACTCTAAGCAGGTAGGGCCATTATAACAATAGAGCCTTCCTGCTGAGGCTGTTTACCTCAGTTGCTCCAGAGTTAAACAGACAGATGGATGACTTAAAGGGAATGAGGGTGTGTGCAGGGAGTGTGGGCTTCTCTTTGCCATTGCGGCTGTATGAGAGACTAGCGGAGAAAGGAGCCTCTCAAGGCCCTTGGCTTGTCTCATCTCCCGGTGTGGGCAGTGGAGAGACGCGAATGCCCTGCTTGCATGCTGAGTAGGTCTTTGAAAAGCGTCGCTCAAGCCGTCCTTTGTGGTCCGTCTCCGCCGATGCACAATGGACCGATTCAGAATGGTGGGGGGTGACAAAGCAGGTGACATTTCAATAAATTCCCCCGAATTCAGGTCCGGTGGAGTGGACCGAGTGGGAATATGAGTGCCCTTTCAATCATGTCATTCAGACTAGGCCCAGTCTCATGCCAGTGGTGGTATAGTCACTGGGTGTGTGTAAGATTCTTGTGCAGTTTGTGCATACGTGTGTGTGTGTGTGTGTGTGTGTATTGTCTGTCTGTGTTTATATGTGTGTGTCTGGGTCTTTGTATAATTGTCTGAATTGAAAATCCCTACATCCCAGGCTGGGCACTCTTAGTTGATTACGCGGCGGTTTTGACGGTGAGATCCTGCGGCCGTGTTGTTGCTCTCTCCTCCTCCTGTCCTCTCCACTCCTCGCGGAAGCTGGTTTTCTGGCATTCGCTCACTCCCTCGTTTTCCCGCTCTCTGCTCCACACTCACATCCCCTCTCTCCCCGCACAGCACCACATGCAGCCCGCCTTCATCCTGCCCGGGCCACCTGTCCGTCCCTTCGTCCTCTCCTCTCCTCTCCACTCCTTTTCTCTCTACTCCTCCGCTCTCTGCTCCTCTCCTCTCTTTACTCCTCACCTCTTTTTCCCTCACTGACATCATGTGTGCCAGTGGCCTGACTCGTCTCAGAGATATAATGATGGGAGCCATCTTGCTCTGTCCTTCATCCCCCATCCCCCCAAAACCACACACGCAGACAAACACACAGAGACACACACACACACACACACACACACACAGTCTCTGCCTGTTTCCTGGTGAGTTAAAGGTTACGCACAGAAGGCAGCAGCTCTGTTAGGCTTTTGCTCGTACTACATAGAGGCAGCTGCTTTCTGTTTTGGTTTTGTTGCTCCTCATGGTTGAGTAATAATAAGCAAAACATACCGGGTTTCATAACTCTCTCTCTCTGTTCATTTTTGATGTTGGAGTCTTTTTTTTTGACCTGTGGAGCCACGCATAGGGCACACAGACCTGAACTCCACATGACTTTATGACACTGTATGATACATCACACTGTCACACAGGAGTCTGGCTCCTCATTGGTTCACCGGTTCAGAATGTGTGAGGCGTCATCAGAGAATACGTCACCTTCACCGTGATGAAATGGAACCATTGTTCACACAGAGCGTGCAAATCCCAGTGTGTGATCCCTTTCCAACCCGGTGAAAAACTGGCTGGGAGTGTGTGTGAGAGAGAGAGAGCAAAAAAAATGGTTAGTGTTAAGTTCTATTTTGGTGAGCATGTGAGAGTCACCGAAATAGAGGATATATAATGCACACAGTATTTAAAAAAAACACATGTACTTTCACGTAGTTTCTGAATATTCCACTGCGAGTTCTCAACACAACGTCTGACACCTGCAGATCTCACGCTCACTCTAGCGCAGCAGACGGCAGAGGAAAAAATAAAGCACTCGAGAAAACACGTGGAACGTGAGATGATGATTCAGAGAAAGTTGTCTTTCTCTTCTTACCACACATGTTGAAATTAAATCAGTGCCACATATGTCTTATAGGGAGATACTGTAGGTAGCAGCTGTTTCTTAAAGCCAATAGTTCCTTTGCTAATACAGCAAAGGTGCTGCTGGCACCATCAGTCCAGGATGCTGCTTTGATGCTGCTTTGGGAGTTGAGCAAAAGAGAGTAGTGGCTGTGCTGGCAACAGCACAGGCACGCGCACTCACACACACACACATGCACACACACACACACACACAGTCACACACATACACACAAGTACAGCTATTTATAGAAGATGCTTGATCCATTTTGGCCCTTTCAGGCCTCCGTATGGTACTTGGGTTATGAGCTACCTCTTATTATCCCCTCTGTCTTCTTCCTGCAGCAACTGCAAGCAGGAAGACAAGCAGGGGCCTTCTTGATGCGATCCATTGTCCTGCTGGATTGTGTAGATGTCATTTACTCGCTTATAGCTGCTAGGTGTTAAGCTTAGCTTTGCTCTCAATCATTAGCTTTAAAAGATGAGGGGGTTAGATTAGACTGTAAGTGTGTCTCCAGTCTTCTCATCTCCTGCACTGCATGTTACTATATGTGAATATTGCTATGGGATGTGGCTACCAGTGTGCCAACATGTCGATACACACGTGCCCACTGGCAGTGATTACTGTAATTGTTACGAGTGGGTCCGAAGCATTGGCCCCAAGCAGCATGTGCAGAATCGATCCACAGTAGATGATGATGAATTTAGTGTGTGTTTGTGTGTGTGTGTGTTGGCCTACCTGTTATATTGAATGTTGCTGTTTTGTCTTGATATAGTGTGAAATGCATAGGTGTGATCCTCTCCTCCTACTGCTATGAGAGTGTAGTGGTGGGGAACAGACATGTAAGCTAAGATGGAGGCACTTTCATATAGAAAACTGTGATTTGTGTAAATTGCATGTCACATCAGCCCTGTAAAAACATGCCCTCAAGCAGTGTGTGCATGTATGCGTGTGTGTGTGAGTGTGTGTGTTTGTTTGGGCTATGGTGCGTACATGTGTGCGTTTGAGAATGAGTGTGCATTGTTGTAGATACTCACAAAAAGGGTTCATTTTGTGTGCTCATTAGTGACAGCAGAGTGTGTGTGGTTGGTCATTTCATTGTCTGTTTGTGTGTTGTGGTGTCTGATGTCTCTCTCACACATTAATTGGTTCATAGATTTACAGTGAGCTGGCAGTGGAAGGAATTCAATAACCACAGTGAAATCAATGGCTGGTTCCTCTCTCAACAACCAACCCCCACCCCCTCCTTTCCCTCTCATACACACACACACAAATTGCCACGCCTCTATACGTTTGTATCTACGATACGCTCGTGTCTCTTAGCTCTGTCTCTTTGTCTCTCATTTCCACCCACCACCACCTAAGATCTCATCTCACATCAAAACAGGTTCAGCATCATGTGTTTACATTGTAAACTAGCAAACAAAAGGCACAGATTGCATTCCAACCCAGATCATCAAGCTGTGTACATCAGCCATAGATTTTACACAGGGATATGATCATGAACTCTATGATCATTCTTTTGTGACATTGCCATCAACAGGCGTTATATGATAATCATCCTAGGTAAACATATCTAACTATTATTGGAAGGATCCCTTACAAGTATCAGATAACAACTTTATTACACAGTCAATATGGAATCAGGCACTGTGTGTTTTATAGCACAACTGGTCAAGCAAGAAACCAGTTACAATCAGTGTATGACCAGTTGCAACAGTCTTAACACAACTCTGGAATGGATGGAAAAATGTATGCTGGGCAATTAGTCAATCACTTGTGGCAGTAAAAACAGAATGAACAAGAATCTCTTTGGTTGTCAGTTTTGCATCTGTGTTGGTTGCGTGAAGATAAACAGCAAGTTTAGACAACTGTGGATTGAATGTTGATGTAATTTTGGGTGATAGCACTGAGTTAAGCCCAGATGCTATGCTGAGCAGAAGGCACACAGGCAGACAAAGCATCAGCCTGAGACCTGAGGTGCTCTTTTAATTAACAGCCGCTCAATTAATCACGCTGAATTATTAATTACATCAAGCTGTGACTCTGCGTCCTTGCGGATGGGTCTGGAGCCATGCTGGTTTGTTTGTTGACCTTTGACCCCATTTATCCAACAAAGACGACAAGCCGTGAGGAGGCAGATTACTCTGAAGACTCTGCACAGGCTGGGCATCTAAAACTTTTTTCTCTTCTGCATGAAACTTTGTTCTTGTACATTGTCACTTTCATGTATCCATTGGTTACACTTTGAAGCACATTTACATTGCACCAGGTTAAGTAATAGACCTAAATGATAGCATGTAACTCATCTGCCCATTACACTCAGATATTGTATTTTATACGTATACCCAAACATAATCTACAGTAATCTCAGTTACTTCCATATGCATTGTAAATATGCACTGCACGGTAAACTGACTGTATGCATGAATGCAGGTTTATGTATGTGAACTGAAAAGACATCCTTATGGAAAAGAATAGCACAATAAACTCATAACATACAGCCAGGACACATATGGCCCATTGTATGGAAGTGCAGTGCTTTTAGGTCATTCCTGATTTTGAATTCCCAGTCCGTCCCCTCTTTGCCCTTTGGACAGCGGAAAAAAGCAGACTTCCCTCCTTCCTGCCAGTCAGTGTCAGGGGTCAGGGGCACGGAGAAGTTCAGATAGATACACTGGGAATACCGAAAATAAACATGCCGGCCGAGCAGTCCTCTTCAAGTCAGCCTTTGTCCTCCCTCGTCCTGTTCCACCATGAATAATTCCGAGTTATTCCGAAACAATTCTTACAACAATGTTACTTTCAATATGAAGCCACCCATGTGGCTCAAATCCATTATGGGTGTGCTGTATTGTGAATTATGGAAAGCTCTATCCTAAGCAGGGGTGATTGGTCCATAGCAGTGGGGAAGATGGTCCCTCTGTGGCATACTGATGTTAACAGAGGTGGGGGGGGGAGACAGAAGGGATTTATAATGGAGGCCTGAACCATCTGAGTTACTGAGGCAGACAGATTAAATGCTTGATGGAGGAGCTGGACATTTACATGCTTCTATTCATTGTTGAGAGTGTGGGAAAGCCTTAAAATAGGGAAACACACTCGACCTTGTTTAAATCATCCCATCATCAACACACTGAATCACCCAGTGCCATGTCATACCTTGTCCTGTGTGTCCTCCTGGCTCTCGTCCTCAATAGACACAGCTCAGAGGTGCATGTGTGTATAATTTTGTTTGTGTCTTCATGTGTGTATCCATGTGGGTGTACATTTGTGTGTGTGTCTGCGCATTTCTTCTTTGTCTGTATGTAGTCAAACATCCCTACTATCACAGCCAGACCACACCAGCTTAATGTTCCGAATGCATCAGCAGAGACCAGAGACATCCTGTAAATATGAATGGATCAGAGTCCCTGTGTCCGGTCAGGCGGTTTTATTTTGCTGTCTCAGTGGGTGGAGGCACAGTAGGAGTGTCTGCTGCTCACCATGTGACCGAGACAGCCCAGCTGCCTGCCACCACCGCTGCCCCGCTACCACTGCTACTTCTCCCACTAGCACAGGAGCTCCAGACAGTGCTGTGCCCTCCCAGCCCCTGCTGGAACCACAGGCAGGCAGCCGCTCACTCACTCACACGCCCATCAGCAGCGGCAGTCGCGGATTATGTTGTTTTTGCCCTTGTTTGGACGAAACGAGGAGAGGTGGAGGGTGCTTGTCTTTCTGTTTACCTTTGTGTATGTGTGGGTGGGTGCATGCATGAGTGTGTGTGTGTATGTGTGTGTTTGTGTGTATTGTTTACTGTCATTGTGTACATGTTCCTTGTCACTGCATTGTGGGATTTGGTTTGAACAAGTTGTTATTAGAACTTAGAGCTTGTGTTTCACATTGGTTACTATAGCTGCGATTGGGCAGAGTTTCATAACAGGTAGTTACAGATGAAAAAAAAGCTTTTGTTTGTGAGCTCAGCAGTGGTTGGTTGCTAGTGCTACTGTCTGTTGGTAGTTACCAGCCTAGAAAAGAGGACAAGAAAAGGAAGGGAGGAAATAAAGCAGTTCAGAGAGAGAGAAGAGAAAGGGAAAGAGAGAGAGATAGAATGTTTGAAGAAGAGGCACTTGGTCCGGCCACATGCGCCACATGTTGAGTCACGGCCACGCAGGCAGGAGGGCGAGGGAGACCGACCGACCGACCAGCTGGCTGCCAGCTCTCTAGTGCATTGACCAGTGTCCTAACAGATGGAAATCCAATAGCCAGCGATGAGGACAGTGCTGTTTGATTGCCGCACAGGCAGCTCCACAGCTCAGCAGGAGGGGGAGCATCGGCTTGGCTGGGCCACCGGGATGATTTAGGCAGCTTCTTGAAGGGACGCCAGACACTCAGTGTGGTAACTGTTAACAGCAGGGGTTTCAGTTGTGTGAAAGTGAGTTCGCAAAGAGGTGTTATTAGTTCTGTGAGTTTTCCTTCTTGTCCGCAAGAGTCCTTCTTTTCTGTCTGTGTTTGGGTGTGTGTGTGTGTATGTTTGTTAGTGAATAAGCCACTGACATTTACACAGAGTACGTCTTCTCATAGAGGTCTGTTCATTGTCTATATGTGTGTCTGTGTTTCATTCCATGATTGTGCATGCAGTATGTAATGGATGTGTGTGTGTGTGTTTGTGTGTGTGTCTGTGCTCTGTGCTTTTCCTGTTTGCCGGACCTGCAGATGTGGTTCCCCAGGAAGAGGAAGTTGCCTCGCAGGGCCCAAGCCTACATGTGAGTGTGTCTGCACAGCCACACAGGCGCAATCTGGGGCTAGCTACTGATGGAGACCACAAGCAAAGGGAGGGAAAGAGAGAAAGAACAGAGAGAGAGAGAGAGAAACAGAAGAGAAAGAAATTGGATATGAAAGAAAGTCATGGATACTGGAGGATGTGAGGCTGCTGAAAGAGGTTGTTTTGAACGTCTGCACAGCAGCAGAGTGCATTGTGGGAATACTAACGGAGACCAGTAACATGGGAGAGTGACAGAAAAGAAGGACAGAATGGAGGGAAGAGAAAGAAAGTGAAAATGAAAGAAAGGATCAGGAGCTGGAGGAGGAGGAGAAGCTGCCGCTGAGAAAGGTTGTTTTTTGAGCGAGTGTGTGATCTCATTCTCCGTGTGAGCTGCAGCTAATGGCCCCTCTGCTGTGAGAACCGCGGGGGGGGGGTGGACCGAATAAGTGAATGCAAAAACAGATGGAACGAAAGAATAATAATGGAAGGAAACCAAGACGAATAAGAGTAAACTTTAGATGGGTTAGGGCAAGAAATAGAGAGGTGCAGTACAGTAACTGTAAGAGGGAGAGAAGAGGGAAGATGCTCAGGCCTGCTTCAGTGCATGAGAGGGTGTCTTCATGTAGTTTGTGTGTGTGTTTGGGGGGTCTAGTCGTAGAGCTGCCATTTACAGACTACACTGCACTGCACTGCACTGCACACACGCAACAGGCACCTCTTCACAATCACTGTGGTGTGAAACAAGTGTGTGTGTGTGTGTGTGTGTGTGTGTGTGTCTGTGTGAGCAAGAGTGGGTGTGTGACATAGAGAGAGAGAGTGTGTGGGTGTGTGAGAGAGAAAGAAAGAAAGAAAGAGAGAGTGTGTATGTGTGGGTGGGTGCATTTCTACTGCTGAGTGTGTGATGTGTGAGAGGAGTGACGGTGTCTGCAGGTGTGTCGAAGTGTGATGAGCGCTCAACTGTGGGTTTAGAGTGTACAGGTGTATGTGTGTGTGTGTGTATTTGTGCAAGTGTATACTGGTGCAGTGGCTGGCTGGCAGGCTTCCTGCATCTCTCTTCTTTTATTTTCTCTCTCGTTTTCTCTCTCTTTTATAGAATCTCTCTCTCTCTGTCTCTCTCTCTCCCTCACACACACACACACTCTCTCTCCAGCTTGGAGGTGACTCATTCCCCCATGTGACTCAGCACAGGAAAGCTGTCGCTGCCCATGGTGTCTGGCTCTGCTCACACACATGCACACACACACACAAACCAAACATCATGCATTGCCCTGTTTTTTTCTGTCTCTCTCTCTCGCTCTCTGTCACTTTTTCTCCTCCCATCATGCCATCAAAACATCCTCCTCCACCAGTACCAGTGCCAGCTTTCTTCCTCTCTCATCTCCTCTCTCCCTTTCCTCTCTATTCCCCCTCTCATCTCCTCTCCCCCTCTCCCCTTCCCCCTCTAATCACCCCCCCCTCAATGTCTCCGCAGTCCAGTCCACTGTCGTACCCAGATGGTTTGTTGGGTGGGGGCTCTCCTGCATATGGAATGCAGAAAGGTTAATTCTCTGTGTTCGCCCTTGATGCGACTTCGGCGAGTTTGGCCGTGCGTCCTGCTCCCAGCGTCACTCCGGCAGCTGTTGTTGATATCCTGCTCCCTCCCTCTGTTTTCCTGTCTTCCTCTCTCTCTCTCTCTGCTTGCTCTCCCTCGCTCTCGCACTCCCTGTAATTTTGTCTCTTCCTCCCTCTCTGCCCTCTTCCTCCCTCTTTTGCTCCCTCGTTCTCTTTTAACTGTCTCTTTTTTCATCTCTTATCATCCCCGCGTCAATCTCTTGCCTGTGCGCACGTCACTCTTCTACTCTCAATTGCTGTTACTGTATTTCTCTTTTGTTTTTTCTTTCTTTCTTTCTCTCTAATCTATCTATCTATCTGTCTATATATCTCAGTGTGGAGGGGGATCCCCAGTGTGCGGAGACAGGAAGTTTCTCTGACGGTGCTGGCAGTCAGGTCCCATACCTGGGTACCTCGGAGCGCTACGGCAAGCCCAGTGGAATCGGCTTGGGCCCCCAGGGGCCTCCTGTGGCGCCTCCGAGCCCCACCAGCCTGGCCTGGGCCCAGCATACCCGACACCAGCCCGCCAGCCTGGCTCTGCGTAAGCAGGAGGAAGAGGAGAACAAGCGCTGCAAGGCCCTGTCCGACAGCTATGAGCTCTCAACAGACTTGCAGGACAAGAAGGTGAGACTTGTCTGCTGTGTGTAGACATTTTTACATTTACATTTAGACATCTACTTACTCTACACTAACCTACATTAGACATCTACTTACTCTACACTAACCTAAAATACAATAGGGTTGAATTGCTTTTGTGGTGGGTAAAGGTGTGTGTGTGTATGTATGTGTGTGCATGGTAGATATATCTCTCTCCTCTCTCCTAATGCTAGGATTTTTAAGGATAGAGGCTAGTAAATTGGTGTGTGAGTGTGTATGTGTGCATTTGTGCACATGCGTAAGCATGCCCATGACAGTGGTGGCTGCCAACTTTCACCACTTGTTATAAGCCTTGCGACTTGCAAAGGCACGAGCCCCTTCCAATCCACTAAAACCAGCGGCGTGTGATATGGGGCGTTGCGGGAGGCAGCTTGGCTACATTGTCACTCCAGGGCTGTGAGTGTGCCCATAAAGACAAATGAGGTGCTATTAGCTGATTAGGGAGAAGTTGCCAACATGCAGAGACCACTGGCTCTCCACTTTATTGAATCCTGTTTTTTTTTTTGTGTGTGAATCTTTTGCCAGTCGCACTCCATCTCTATCCTCCTGTGTCTGTGCTCTCCATCTCTCTCTCCTCCTGTCTCTGTGATCTGTCGTTCATGCCGCACTCTGTATTCTATTCTTATCTCCTTTCCTCGCTATCATCCTTCTCCATCTCTCTTTTTCTTTTCTTTTGGACATCATGCATTCACCTAATCTATGACTATCTCCATTCTCTCTCTCTCTCCCTCCCTCTCTCTCTCCCTCTCTTCCCCTCTCTCCTTCATCCCATTTCCATTCCCCTGTTTTGCTTATCTTTCTTTCTTTCTGTGTGTTTCTAATTTTCCCCATCCTTGTTCCTGCTGGTCTATCTCCCCCCCTCTTTCTATCCCCCCCCCCCCCCCCTCTCTCTTTCCCGTCTTCCCCGTCTCCTTCCCTCCCTCGTTCAGGTGGAGATGCTGGAGAGGAAGTATGGGGGCTACTTCCTGAGCAGGCGTGCGGCGCGCACCATCCAGACGGCCTTCCGCCAGTACCGCATGAACAAGAACTTTGAGCGCCTGCGCAGTTCCGCCTCCGAGAGCCGCATGACGCGACGCATCATCCTCTCCAACATGCGCCAGCAGTACTCCTTCGATGAGCGGCAGCCGCAGACGCAGGCGCAGGTGCAGTCACAGCAGCAGCAGCAGCAGCAGCAGCAGCAGCACCGTTACCCCCACCCCATGGCACTGGGGCTGGCAGGACAGCCTGGTGCACATGATCAGGAGGGAGGCTCTTCGCCCGATGGCCAGGGAGACAGAGACGACTACACAAACATGGACGACTCCTTCTCCAAACAGGTGATTGTGTATTTTTTTGTTCCTGCGTAGGAATCCCCTGTGTGTATGTACATGTGAGTGTGTGTTTATTTGTGTGCATCTCCCTGTGTATATGTGTGCCTGTGTGTTTGTCTGTGTGTATGCATGTGTGTTTGTGTGTTTCTGTGTGTGTGTGTGTGTGTGTGTGTGTGTTGTGTGCGTGCATTTGAGACAGCATCTTGCAAGTGCGTGCCACCACCTGCTGGGGTCAATGGAATATGCAGTGATGCTGTAACACCCATCAACACTCCCTGCTGCCAAACAAATTAGCACTCTCACTCGGGCAAATCTGGTAAACGCTGCTCTTTAAGATGCTAAGCTCCCCTTTAAGTATTTTAAAACAGCCTGGTCAAAGGTGGCACGCTTTGCATATCCTGTAGTGAATTGTGTCCGGATTAGTTCGGCAGTTAGAAAAGTCATTTCTGATAAGACACAACTGTCCTTTCTGTTCTTTCAGATAAAATGTCTGTATATATAAGGTACATGCAGTAATGCAGCTCAGTATCCAGTGTGTAAGCCAGGGCTATGGATATTAAAGGACAACTTTGGTGTGAATCATCATAATCATCATAATCATCATCGTAGTTTGAGGTCACTGAGTACTGTATGCAAGAAAAAGACAGAGAAAATTTGATATGACATAGACCGAATAGTGAACTGGCAGCTAGCCCCATTCAGTTAGTGTTAGCTGCCGTTTCAGTATTCAGTCTATGTTGTCAAATCAGATTTTTTCATTATATTTCACACACTCTGTGACCTTGAACAAGAGGGCTATAGATTGATTCACACCAAATTTCTCCTTTAAGTAGATGTTGTTAGCAGACCTAAAGTTATGAGAAAGCTTTGTTGATTCCATAAAGCTTGATAGCTTGATTCCACGGTATGCGTGTTGCACAGAGCAAAAGTGCTGTATTTGTTCCATATCTTTGGCTTGCTGTATGTAACAGGTGAAGTCCCTGGCGGACTCCATGGATGACACTCTCACATGTCAGTCTGGTCGCGGCGACTCCCAGGAGGAGGGCGTGAGCGGGGCGGAGGGTGACGACTACGGCGAGTGCGTGTGGAGCAACAGCGGCAACCCGCCCCTGTCGCGGCACGGCCTGGCCGAGCGGGAACGTGCCGGCGGCGGCCTGAGCATGCACGAGGACAGCACGGCCACGTCTTACAGCGACGTCACACTCTACATGGACGACGGCATGCCCCCCTCACCGCTCTCTATTGATCGCGCGCCCAGCAGCACCGACACTGAGTTCTGGGCAGGCATGGGGGGTGGAGGTGGAGGTGGAGGTGGTGGGGGAGGGAGGATGATGGGCGGAGGCCGCGAGGACAGCCGGGACACGGAAGGCGCTGGCAGCAGCAACAGCCGGCGGAGCACGCCTTGCACAGAGTGCCGCGACTACCGGCTGCGAGGGCCACACCTGCCTGTGCTGACCATCGAGCCGCCCAGTGACAGCTCAGTGGACATGAGTGACCGTTCTGACCGTGGCTCCCTCAACAGACAGATGATGTATGAGCAGGAACCCCCTGGTGGCGGTGGTGGTAGTGGTAGTGGAGGCGGAGGGGGAGCAGGCGGTGGTGTCGGAATGGGAGTCGGAGTAGGTGGCGGAGGTGGAGGTGGAGGTGTCGGGATCGGAGGCTCACCTCAGGGAACGCTTAAGCACAGCCCTGCTGCCCGCACCATGTCTTCCTGCACCGCCCAGGGCCAGACGCGCACCCCCGGCCGACCCCTGCCCTCCCCCATCCCCACGCAGCTGCCCCACACCATCCTGCACCACCACCACCATCACCATCACCACCCCCTGCACCACCCTATCCACCTCCACCACCACCACCCGTACCCAGACACCCCCACGTCTCCCTCCCCGCAGCAGCCACCACTCACCCCCCTCTCCACCACGTCCTCCATGCCCCCCATGATCCCTGGCATTCTGGAGCAGCCCTGCTGCTCGGACGGAGACAATGACTCACTCAACTCCACCACCAACTCTAACGAGACTATCAACTGCAGCTCGGGCTCGTCCTCCAGGGACAGCCTGAGGGAGCCACTGCCCCCGCTGGGCAAGCAGACCTACCAGAGGGAGAGCCGCCACAGCTGGGATTCGCCCGCCTTCAACAATGATGTGGTGCAGAGAAGGCAGTACCGCATCGGGCTCAACCTCTTCAACAAGTAAGACAAGAGAAGAGAAGTCCCTTCTCACTGTTTGCAGGACAGGTCAAGGGGAAGGAACTGGGCCTATAAAAGCCATTGATGTCTATAATTAGATTTCCAAACCTTAGCCTAGTAGTTACAACAATGGGAGTTAGAGTTTATGTCATGCTTATTTGTAGGAGGCTAAAGGAGGCTTACTGACTATGGTCTATGTTTGAAAGTATTAGAGATCATCAGTTTCACAGCTGGAGTATTGGGTGGGACTCCCAGGTTGTTTTGGGATTGGCTAACGTCTTATCTCTGTGTCTATTAGTGAATCATCATCAGCCTTTCATCAGGGTAATGGACTTGTCTCAGGAAGTCTCAGCTTGACTCAGGAAGGGTCAGCTTTAAGCTCACTGATGTTTGTCCCACAGCAAGGCTAATGAAATATTTTTTTCAGACAACATGCAGCTAGCACACAGCATTGCTTCTTGTTTCACTTGCTGGGTTGCATTAATGAAATTATAGGCTGTGGTTGTTTTAGGATGTTCTTTGAAATAGGCAGCCGCTAAACACTGGCTTTGTTGTATTCTTGGCACTTTGACAGTGTCTACAACTCTATCCATCTTGCTAATGACAACTGTAGACAACTAAAGACAACTGTAACTATAACGATATGAGTGTTCATGCCGACCAATAAACGCCTCCGGGAACATTCTTCGGTGAGATCTGTAAAATTCAACAGATTCTAATTGGCTGTCTGTCTTTCTGTTGTTCACAAAATTGCTAAATTGCTAATCCCTAAATGATATTCTATTCATGTCTTTGTTTTGGTAGTGTGTGGCGTGGGGATGTTGTCATTCTTATTACCTTCAGAAAGAAATCTGTTTGTACAGTCATTGTTCCCATTGTTCCCATTATCATTCTAGGATGTTATGAGCACCCCTGTCAGTTAGAAGGACCACCTCAGTAATGTCTACTAGACCCAATCGGAGTGTGATTTCTCAGTGGCAGACTGTCAAAGGCTTATATATGCACTTGTGTCAAGTAAGCTGCCTTACTGCAATGTGCTTTCATCTAAACCACCCCAGAGCACTGTTACAAATCTGAAATCCAAAGCACCCCCACTAGAATCTCAATGCATGCCAGAAAAAAAGGATAAGAGTAAACATACTCTTTATATTCTCACTGGCTTCTAGTATTCTTAAAGATGATTCTCAGATTCCGCTCTGTTTTCAAATCATAATAGACTTCTAGACCTCTCTCTAGTCTTGTCTGTACTTTTGCTTTCTTTCTTTTGTCTTATTTTGAGCCACCCTAAATATGTCTGATGTAGGGCTGGGCGATATGGCAAAAAATTTGATCAGAATATATTTACCGATATCCATGTTTATCATGATTAGGGCTATGTGATAAAAATTCAAATCAGTATCATCTTTAGTTGACTGGACTGGGCAAAATCACAAGACATGCGACAACACATGTGGTAGTGTGCTTGATCACGGTCAATTAACCGTTGCGATTGCCGGTTCGATTAATTTTAAAAATTAACTGCCCAGCCCCAAGTCTGATGCTGTTTCATTGCAGTCTGTTGCAATTAGGTATATCTTTATTGTTTTCTTGTTGCGCATTTGCACCTTTGCCTTAAGCATAGTATTCTGGCACATGCCTCTGTGCGTTCATTCTGAGACTGTTGGCTCTATTATACATCGATCTTGAGTTTGTCCTTCTGGCATCCCCTCAGGAAGCCGGAGAAGGGCATCCAGTACCTGATTGAGAAGGGCTTTGTGTCAGACACCCCTGTGGGCATCGCTCGATTCATACTGGAGCGGAAAGGCCTTAGCCGGCAGATGATTGGAGAGTTCCTGGGCAATCGGCAGAAGCAGTTCAACAAGGATGTGCTGGAGTAAGTCAGCAAGGACATTGTGGAGGAGAGCAAGAGGAGCCAAGAAAGAGAGCCACTACGGAAGAAAGTCTTAGAGTTTTTTAAGCCATGAATGGAAAGTCAGTGGAATGGCATTATCCATATTTTTCATTTAGTAAGATGTGAAATGGTATTGCTGCAAATGGTTATTTTTTTTATCAATTAATTAAATTTCTGATTAATCAATTAGTTGTGCGGTCTATAAAATGGAAAAATGGTTCCCAAAGCCTTAATGCCTTATTAACGGTAATGACTTAAGTGCCTTATTTTATCAATTTACAAAAGAAAATGCTTTTCCTTTTAAAGTGACTTAATCAGTTACCAAAAGTTTAAATACAACTTACAGTTTAAATTAATAGTTGAAAAATCAATTACTTGTTCCTACCATTTGAATAAGGCCCACAGAATACAAACATGGTTATTTGAACTTCATTTACATGTGCTCAACATGTTTCCCTGTCGTTGCAGTTGTGTGCTGGATGAGATGGACTTCTCAGGAATGGACCTGGATGACGCCCTGAGGAAGTTTCAAGCTCAGATCAAAGTACAGGGGGAGGCCCAGAAGGTGGAGAGACTCGTTGAGGCGTTCAGGTAGTTTATTGATTCAGAGAGCTACTGACTTAATTTGCACACTTGAAAGTTACTTGTTAGTAGCCAAGTACAAGTGAAGAGAGATAAAAAAAAAATCATTAACCAGGTGTCCGTTTCCTAAAACCGGAGTTGCTAACTAGTTTGCAGCTTAGTTGGTTGGCATTGGGCAATTGTATTGCAACCATCGACATCTGAACTTAATTAGCGACTTAATTAGCAACTATGGTTTTGGGAGACAGATCCCAGATCAATACACGCATAGTAGTGTTCTAGCTGAACATTTTTAGATGTTTGTTTAACTCTAACAGTAACACGCCTCTTGCTTTCTCAGCCAACGGTACTGCGTTTGCAACCCAGTGTTGGTCAGACAGTTTCAGAACCCCGACACCATCTTCATCCTGGCGTTTGCCATCATCCTCCTTAACACAGACATGTACAGCCCCAACGTCAAACCAGAGAGGAAGATGAAGCTGGAGGACTTTATCAAAAACTTGCGAGGTGCAGCATTCTTGATGTCTTGATGTCTATTGGTGTAAAACGACATGGCGCTGCTTTGATTCTATATAATGAAGCAATAGATTGAGATGCTCACATTACTCACATATACTTGCATTTCAACTCAAAATTACTTTACAAAAGTCCCTCCAGATGTATGATCACAGCAGTATTCTCAATAATACTCTTGAAAAGAAACAAATCTGGCTTTCTTTTTTTCTGCTTTATCTCATAATCCTGTTCTTCACCAGGTGTGGACAATGGTCAGGACATTCCTCGAGATCTGCTTGTTGGGATTTACCAGCGCATTCAGAAATGGGAGCTGCGGACCAACGACGACCATGTGTCTCAAGTGCAAGCCGTAGAGAGGGTGGTCGTCGGGAAGAAACCTGTGAGTGGTACTTTGTCAGTCATACCCCCCCCCCAAAAAAATCTTTATGATGGGTTGTGGGGTTCATGTTTCACATAATGAGTATTGACACACTTTGGCTACAGATTTTGAAAAGGAGACTTTCTCTTTAGACTTTGTTTCTCAAGGAAGGAAGATACTGCAGTGTGAACTGGATGACTGAAAGTGATTTTTAAAAGTGAACGTTGCATAAAGTCACACAACGTCACGCTGTGCCGTCTGGATATTTCCAAGCAAAACTTTTTCCCCTTTTATTCTACGCTGTGAGAGACAAGGACGCTGTGACCACAATTACGGGCTAAGTCATTTATTTTCTAAATGCCAACGGGCTGTGGATGAGAGCTGTGACCCTGAGCTTGGCAGCATATGGGTGGTGTCTGAGCAACAGGGAAGCCAATGTCCCTCCTCTCGCTAGCAGAGAGTTTGCATAGTCGAGAAAAAAAATACAGAGACAGCCTGTCAGGAGCTGTATCCAGAAAATAGAGGAAGTCTAAACAGAAGATGTTGCGTTTTGTTATTTTTGTTGATTGTTTGTGATGAGGCTTAGAGGCTGAAAGGCAGTGAAGAAATTTGTTGAGGACTTCAGGGATAGCAATTTGTTTTCTGTTAGTGCCCAAATTGTGCAGGTTTGTGTCACGGTTGCATTTTGTCTGTTTTGTGTTGGTTGCTTATGAGATTACTGTCTGGCATATGGTGCGTTGTTATTGTTCGGATTGAGAGATTTTGGATTGGACTGCTTGACAGTTGTGTGAATAGTGGCAGCGAGTCTCTCAGTTGTCCCTCAGTGGACTGTGCCAGTCTGGTCAATATGTGCTCATATCTGAGTCTCTGGTCAAACAAATCCATGATCCCTCAGACTCAGGCTCTTTCAGATCAACAGTTTAGCCCAATTAAAAGGCGGCAGTCTGGAGCATTCAATCTTTTAAACTGAATGCAAGGCTTAAAGAGCTTGGGCACTGTGTCAAAATGTAGACATGGGCTGGGCTGTGATTTTAAAACTGATCATTTCTGATGATTTCAGGCACTTCAGAAATGTTTACATGCTTTCATCTCTGAACCTGAATGTCTATGACACACCATGGAAAGACCATACTAGTGCCCTGTATGTTCTGTGATAGCACAGAAATATGTGACCCATCATACCTCAGTGCATTCAATATTCATCCAGCCCTGATGGGCATTCAACAGCAGTACTTCTCACTGGGAGACTGTGTACTTCAGGCTAAATCAGATCAGCCTCCCTCAACCAGTTTTCCACTGATGCTACAGCTATTTCCAGAGTGCTAGACACAACACCTGATTAGCAACGCTGAGTAAAACATGAGCAATGGTGTGGAGGTAGCGGACAACTCCTCTGCTAATGTGTTAGAGCGTCTGAGCCATAGATAAACACGAGATGAGCCACGATGACTGGAAGTGCGCTCTCTCCCCGCTAACGACGTCTTGCCAGCTCGTTCGCGGCGATTTAACATGTTGAACCGGCCGCAAAAACAGCCGGCAGACAGCTTCCAATATCGCTCGCGTATCCCAAACCTCCCAAATTTTGGCACAAAGACACTCAAAGATGGTCCGGACACGATCAGACGTCCGAAGCCGGGCTGTTTGCCTCCGACTTAACTTACCCAAGTTTGCCACTTGACCACTTTCTTTGAACACCCCCCAATCCTTGATCTTAGCGAGCTGTAGAGGGATATTTCCAGGGCCCTAACTCAATGGGACGTGGCGTGATTTGGCACGGTGCGGTGCGGTGAGCGGATTCACAGTGATGGCTCTGTAGAGTAAAGGGGCGGGGGGGTGTTTTGAATTTCTTTCATGCTGGTTTGTTGGAGGGTTATTTAGCAAGACTTCCTGAGGTGTTTGTGATTAGCCTTTCTTCATTAATATCCTGTGGAGGTTAAGTTGTGCAGCATTTTTCCCCCTTACAGACTCATTTTGGCTTAACACTTCCACGTGCGAGTGTGTGTGTGTGCGTGTGTGTGGAGGGTGGTGTTAAGTACAGCGTGAGTTAATCTAATGATTTATGGTTCTGTCACATACGTGTGTTCCTGCAGAAGAAGTGGGTTGATGTATGTTGAGTAGATAAAGGTGGATTAACTGGATTGTTGATTCTATGTGAATGTGCATCTCTCTCTTTCTCTCTGTCTCTCTGTCTCTCTCTCTCTGCCTTCCTCTCTCTCTCTCTCTGCCTCCCTCTCTCTCTCTCTCTCTCTCTCTGTTTTCTTACGTGCGCGCGCCTTGTTCTAACCTGTGCTGTTCTGTGTTTATGCAAATGTTTATATGTGTAGACATGGTATATTAGGTACATTACTGCTGCAACAGTAATCAGGCGTGTGTCCATCCCTGTAAACAGTATAATATGACATATATTGTATGTATGTGTGTGTGCAGGTACAGTGTGTGCCTGTGTCCATTTTGAATTTGGTTGTGTGTGTGTGTGTGTGTGTTGTGTGTGTGTGTGTGTGTGTGTGTGTGGTGTGTGTGTGTCAACGTGTGTTTTGAATTTGGTCATGCGTGTATGTGTGTGCGTGTGTATTTGACTAATATGGTTAATGGATGTGTGTGTGTTTATGCTTTGTGTGTTGGTGCAGGTACTGTCTTTGCCACATCGCAGGCTGGTCTGCTGCTGTCAGCTGTATGAGGTTCCTGACCCTAATCGACCCCAGAGGACTGGAGTTCACCAGAGAGAGGTCTTCCTCTTCAATGACCTGCTTGTGGTAAGAAACACTGGCCACTGTAGCACCTCCCCCACCACCCTTACGCAAAACACATCTGCTTACACTCTGAGGTGCATACATGCATGGATGAATTTGCCTCCATTAAACAGTCGATAGACAGGGTTCAGGTGATACATAGATCAGGTAAGCCATGCTTTGGCTAAAAGAAATATATCGGTTTTTTGTTTTCTTTTTCTGTTTGAAGTCCATTAGGTGTTGATTGTAGCCTTGCTTGCACTCAACCATTTAGCCCAATCTGAGCTGAGGAGCGAAATCTTATCGAGCACACAGATCAGTGTAAGAGGAGTTGGGCAGCCTGTGTGGATTGTTGAATATGCCCTGAATCTCAGTCTCGACCAGCAGCCTTCTCCCTCCCCCAGCAGCAAGGGCAGCAGTGCTGTAGCAATAGCCCTAGTGTTAGATTTACATGCCTTCAGAGCTTCATCCCTGTAGCTCTCTCTCGTTGTGTCTTACAGCACCCTCATTATCGTGCCCTCATTCTAGGGAGCCCCGCTCCTCCTTACCGCCCCACCCTACGTCTCACCCTCCTTACCCCCCATCCTTATATCCCCACCCCCCACCCCTGCCCCCTACTACCTACCCATCCAACCCCCCACTGCCGTCTCTCTCAGATGCTGGAAATTGAAATTCACTCCTCCCCTCTCGACTCCGGTCCTCCTTCATTTCCTTTGCTTTCCTTTCCTTTGCAGGTGACCAAGATCTTTCAGAAGAAGAAGACCTTGGTGACGTACAGCTTCAGACAGTCCTTTCCCCTGGTGGAGATGCAGGTTCACATGTTCCAGAACTCCTGTAAGTGCTTGTCTCTCCATCTGGTCTCTCCATCTGTTTCTCCTGCTTTATTTATACACACATACACACATGCACACACACACACACGCATACACACACACAAGCATACACTCCTTCACGCATACTGTCCCCTCCCCCCCCCCCCTCTCCCACTCTTGCTTTTCTCTCTCTTACTCACTCATTCTTTTTCTGTCTCTCTCTCTGAATCTCTCTCAGTCTTTTTCTGTCTGTCTGTCTCTTTCTCCCTGCATCTTTCTCACTCTTTTTTTCTCTCCCTCTCTCTCCCCTCTCTGTGTCTTTGGTACTTGGCTCTATCTCTGCCCGTGTATTTATGTGATCATCTGTAGAGCACAGACATGATGGAAATGATACCTGGGCCTCGTGTGTAAACACAGTCCCTCATCGGCAGCATTTTTGCATGAGCCATAAAACCCCCAACACTTTAATGGATGCCTCGTGAGTGCGGCTATAAGTCCCTTCACTGCCAGATTATAAATCTGCACACAGTTGGATGTATGGGTACTGTATTAAAATGAGTGCTGGCTCGTTCTGTGGAAGAATGTTGGTAGTGTTGCACTGAGGTCTGTTATGTCCTTATAACGTCCTTATGTGGCAACTGGAGTATTAATATGTGTTTTGTCACGCTACGAAAAGCAGTTTTCCAAAAGGAACATGCCAAAATTGATCAAGAGCTCTGCAATGTTTGTGTTGAAACCAAATCTAGCCAATTAGCTAGATCCCAATTCCCTAAGCATGCTATGTATCTTAAATGAAGTCAGGAATTGATGAATGACTTCTTGTTTTCCTGCAAATGATGCAAATTGTAGTCTTGTTATTTTGCATCTCTGCTGTTTCACTTTTGTATTTGCTTGATACTGTGTGTATACCACCAACCTTACCATAGTATATCTGTACCACACTACAATTCACCAATTCACCTATTTGACTGTGTTGTGTTTACCCGTCTCCAGATTACCCTCATGGGATCCGTCTGACGTCAGCCATCCCAGGGGGCGAACGCAAGGTTCTCATCGTGTTCACGGCTCCGAGTCAACAGGACCGCACGCGCTTTGTGAGCGACCTGCGCGAGAGCATCGCCGAGGTGCAGGAGATGGAGAAGTACCGTGTGGAGTGTGAGTCCAAAACTGCAGCACGGTGCACTGCACCACAGGGAGGGTGGGTGGTGGTAGGGAATGGAAGGGATGAAGGAGCGATAGATGGAAGGAAAGAGAAAGAGAGAGGCCCTGCCCTGCTCTGTGTTGTAAGCAGATAGAGTTTAGCTATGATAGAGGTGAAATTGTGTCTGGGTTCATCTTTCATTTTCTCCTCCTTCACTCTTCATCTCCCCTGTGCTTTTTCAATCCCCTGCCTTCTCTCTCTCTCTCTCTCCCCCTCTCCTCTCTCTCTACTCTCTCTGTCTCGCTGTCTTTCTCTCTCTCTGTGGGTTTCTCACTTTCACTCATTCTCCCATATTTGGTCTCTCAATATTTCTCTCTATCCCCAATGCCACCTTCTAGCTTCCCTTCCTAGCTTTTTCTCACTGCTCGTTTCTTGTTCTCTCCTTTTCTTTCATTGAAATTCTGCCCATCTTCTGCTTATTGAATCTTACTTATTCCTCTCTCTCTCTGTCTCTCTCTCTCTCTTTTCTGTCCTCCACAGCTGAGCTGGAGAAGCAGAAAGGTGTGATGCGGCCTGGCCTCATGAACGAAGGAGGCGGGGGCGGCGTGGGAGGAGGAGGAGGTGGCGTTGGCGGCGTGGGGATGAAGAATGAGGCGGTGAACGGCACTCTGGGAAGGCCAAGCCTGGATGACACATACGCCAGCACCGATGGGCTCAAGCGCACAGCCCTCAGCTCCTCTCTACGAGACCTTTCAGAGACAGGTACAGCTCCCCACCCCCCTTCCCCTCCCCCTAAAATATCACACTGACCACTCAATGCCCTAGACTCCCTGCATTGTAAGGACAGAGGAGGACCCAGAGGTAGAGATCACCTGTGTTCTTTCTCAGTCCTCCATCCACATCACAGTCACAGGTTGCTGAACCAGGGCAAAGGGATTCAGAGTTGACGGCCTGTCATGATCACTCCATGTCAAAGCACTGAGTGCACACAGATCTAGCAGTACTGCCTTTTGACTCAACGCCGTGACTCAGACGCCTTGCGGTCTGTTAGATTCCCCACACTATGGGCGGCTGCCCGACCAATGCCGTAGGAAGAGCGAATTCTAAGTATATCACAGCTAAAATATTAGTTTATTTGTTTGTTTGTTTGTTCAAATTTGTTATAATCGTGATATGCTTGAAATGCATGTCTCTCAAATGTGTATAAATACTAAGACTAAACTTCTCAGCGCAGTCCCTCCACAGGGTGACGCACCGTCACCTGTAAGGCGTCGACTGTAGTGGCTCTGTCTCCTTGTGCTGTGCGGAGGAGCTAAGTACTGGTGAGGAAGAGCGGCCAAGCTTCATGGCTACCCACTGACACTGGGCACGCTTAACGCTGTGTTAGTGTGTCACTGTGTCTTCTGCCCAAATTACACGATGCTGCTCAATCACAAAATGGAGAGAGAAAAAGAAAGAGAGGGAGGGAGAGAAAAGGGTGAGAGGGGGGCAAATAGCCGCAGCCTGTGCATAACAGATGTAACAGTGCCCTCTAGTGGGTTATAAAGAAACAGTTACATTGTTAGGGATATCCCTTAGTCTTAAGACTGTTAATAAAATAGCATCACATTTGTACTCATATAGCTATTAAGAATTTCACTTGTGTCTTAAACACCTTTTTATGTTTAGAAATGCATTTCAGTACATTTTAAGTGTGAGAGTAAGCGCCTCTTAAGACAGATTTAGTGCCAGACAGCCTGATAATTGTGTGTGACACTTTTCTTTGATCCTGTGTGTAAAGGGATGTGGTTTTACCATACTGGATGAAAGCGCAAACATGAAATACTCTCACTGATCATTTCACTGTGATTAATGGCAATAATTAGACTATCCATTAAAATGTACTAGTTGTTGGACTCTTAAAAGCAACGAAAATATCCCATTGGATTCAACCACTACATTTTGCAAGAAGTCAAGCTAGACTGACTGCCCTACGGCACTAAGCTCTTTCCGTCTGATGAAAGGAAATTCTACACGTTACCAAATTTGCTCTAGCTGCTCTAACTTCTTTTCCCACGAACAATCAGTCTGTCCAAAATGGGGAGGTAGTGACTTGCCGCCTCACGCTGTCTAAGTAACTTGCAAGGCAGCATTATGTTAGGCATAAGGCCATAAGGCATAAAGCCATATGGGCATAAGTGACATTTTGCCAACTTTACAGGAGATCCAAAGCGGAACATGACTATAGATTGCCTTCAATGTTATGTCATTTATTTTTTCATTTACTACCATTCACTCATATCATCTGCCAATAGAAAGAACCAATCATGAGCTTACATTTGATATATAAATTTCAATTATGACCAAGATGTTACTTATGCCCATATGGTCCCCACCCTTCAAAGTGAATGGAAAGGGGATTAACTTTCACCCACTGTTCAAAATGTTTCCTTATCCTGATTCCATAGTAATGATCGCTTCGCTTCTCTTCGAACAGCTGATGATTAAGAACCAACAGTACAGCTGCCATGCTTTTGTGGCCCAGTCACTGTAAGAACATACAACACAGCACAGCATGTACTACCAAACCAATTCATCCATCCTCAGTGTTATTTTGAGGCTCACAGCAGCTCGGCAGACATTAAGAATGCAGATATTCAAATGAATCTCCATTCATCTCCATTAACAGAGAGAAGAGAGTGCTGAGTTGCTCCAAATGCAAATGTCTGAATTCTTTGACGTCTTAGTAGAAAGCCTCACAGCAAATGAAGGAAGCCTTTGAAATGCACTCTATAGGGAATTAGACTGTGTGTGTGTGTGTGTGTGTGTGTGTGCGCGTGTGCCACAATTTATCCCTCTTTATTTCTAAGAGATTGAAACTAGTGCATGAAGAGAGGACTGAGACATAGGGATTTCTGGGTGATGTAGTACATGACAAAGGACTGAGGAAAAATGTTCAGTGAATGCATGCAGTGAATTTTATTGTGTGTTGGCAAAAACTATACCAGAGGAATGTGTTTTTATACTAGTAATGCTGTGTGTGGGAATAATACATTCAATAATATAGGAGTGTTCACTTAGTGTGTACCAGTGTAAGGTGTTCCTTGGGGAGGCTGGTTTATAGCAATGCAGTTTCCGAGTGTGTGTATGTATGTGTGAGTGTGTGTGCCGAGGGGTGTGTGTGTGTGTGTGTTCTCGGGGGTGTGGATTTTGTCCTCCTGACCTTGCTCTGCTTGGTTGGGCTGCAGGGAAACGAGGTCGCAGAAACAGCGTCGGCTCCTTGGATAGTACCATCGAAGTAAGTCTGAAAGGGGGTGTTGAGAGCACAGCTCCCATTCACGCTCTCCTCAAAATCAAACCCCACCCCACCCCAACCCGCCCGCTCACCAACATGGACTGATCCTGTGTACCTGCATGACCATCCTTCTTGTGCACCACGCATGTTCTGCCCATCACAATTAAGTGTGTGAGTGTGAGTGTGTGTGTGTCTGTGAGAAAAGACTGCTCGCGTGCATGTTCACGTGCATGCTCCATCACTGCCACTCTCTGTGCTGTACGTAACCGCGTGGCTTAGCTAATAACACTTGCAGTCTCTGTTGTGTTTTGATTCTGTGATTTGAGCTGTGGCTTGTGGCTCCTCTAATGAGTTGATGTTGACTGAATCATTGCAGAAGCCCTGCTTGACGGCAGCTGCTAATGATCTAAAACGCCACTTCATTATAGTGATCGCTGCACACTAAGAATCAGAAAGTATTCACACAAATGCAGAAAATTGAATGAAAGATGTTTAATTTTAGTGCACTATCTGATTGGTAAACACCTGTCTGGTTTGGCGCGATGTTGTGTCTAATACCTAATTAAAAGTCTTTCCCGCCTTTTTTTTTGTTTGTATGTCTGCTTTTTGTGTGTGTTTGTGTGTGCATGGTGCTGTTTGCAAACAGTATGCTTACGTGTGTTTGTTTGAATGTGGAATGTGTCTACCCTCACCTGTTTTTTTTTTTTGTTTGTTTTTTTTAATGGCCTGTTTGTTGTCTTCTGTTGTCTGCAGGGCTCCATCATCAGTAGCCCACGGCCGCACCAGCGCCTGCCCATGTCCAGCTGCTACGGCCTGGACGACTACCGGCCTCACCGCCCCATCCTGAGCCCCGGAGTAGGGGTGGGGGGTGGGCCGGGGCAACAGCAACAACAACCGCACTCCTCGGGGGGCAACAACGGCGGCGGCGGCGGCCTGGGCTGCGTGGCAGGTGGCCTGTCCTCCAGCAGCAGCGGCGAGCGCGGGGCTGGTGGCTCAGCGACGGGAGCCAGCGGCTCGGGGGGCAGCAGCTCGGCTTCATTCCTGGGCTCCCTGTTTGGCGGCAAGCGCACCAAGCAGCCCCCTCCTCCGCCCCTCGTCCCGCCTGGGCCGCATTACCCGGCGCCCGTGCCGCCACCTACCAGTGGGGGTCCGCCGCCCCTTTCGCCGTCCGCGTTCGGCCAGTCGGACCCCGGTGGGCCGTCCAAGCTGCAGGCCCTGCACGCACAGTACTGCCACAACAGCAACAGCAGCGTGGGTCAGCCTCCCCCTCCCTATCACCACCACCACCGCTACCACGTGCAGACCGTGCCAATGGCCAGCGTGCCCTCTTGCTCCACGCCGGGCATGCACCATACCGTGCATCGCGGCTCCTTGCCCAGGCGCCAGCAGGTCGTGCCAAGCCACGCCCAGCTGCAGCAGCAGTACAGCCAACAGCACGCTATGCTCCAGCAGCAGCAACAGCAAGGACGCTACGCCAACATGGGCATGGGTATGGGTATAGGCATGGGTACGGGCATGGGCGTGAGCTGTACCCCGCCCCCGCTTTCGCCGCACTCCCCGCTCTCGCCCGTGTCTCCGTTCCCGCTGTACCACACGCACAGTCACGCACACACACATACGCACGCAGCACATACGCATTCCCACACCCCCCTGCACCCCACGCACTCGGTGCGGGGTCCCGGTCCCGGGCCCAAGCTGCCCCTGACGCTGTCACACTCGCAGCCCCACCCGCACGCCCACTCGCACGGCGCGCACTCTCACAGCCACAGCCACCTGGTGGGCAGCGGGATGGGCAGCGGCGTGGGAGTTGGCAGCGGCGGCGGACTCATCCACAGCCCGCTGCCCGCGCACCAGCCGCACTTTGTGTTCGCCGCCCCGCCGCAGGCCCCGCCGTCGGCTATCACGGCGCGCTACGTGCCCCAGTACCCGCACCCCTCCACCATTCCGCCTCCACCCCCTCACTCGCCCCTGCCGCCGCCCTCGCCGCACACCCCGCTTACGCCACTCTCCCCGGTCCCGCCTGGTGTCGGGGGCATGGGGGGCATGGGTGGCGGCACCGGGAGCAGCAGTGGGGGAGGGGGCAGCAACAGCGGCACGGTGGGCAGCTCCAAATCCAAGCCCATCAACCGCATCAGCACAGTGGTGTGAAGGGACCGGCGGCCGGAGGGGGCCGCGGAGCCCGAGGTTCAAGCATGAGAGCCAGTGGCATGGAGGTGGTCCAGTTTAGGGGCGACACTGGAGCCCTGCAACAGCAGCAGCGCAGAGGCAGTGGCGGCGGAGTGGGCAGGGGAAAGAGGAGGAAGAAGAGGAAGAGGAAGCATAGTCTGATGAGGCTTTGCTACTTCCACGTCCGCTGCCCTAGCGTCTAGTAGAAAACCTTGAGTCCTACCGTATTGTGTTTAAGTCTCGCGACCAAGATCGACCTGCATAAGCATGTATCGGCATCATCAAGCTGCGTCTGCGTTTGGTTTTGGTTTCGTTTCGTTCGGGTGTTTTGTTTTGGATAGCGCTTGTGCTTCAGTTGCAAAACAAGAAAAAAACGACCACACACACACACACACACTGCAAAGTGAAAGCCAAACCAAGCTTCTTGCCCTCCACGCATTCAGGCTGAGGACAAACACACAAGGAGTTCTGAGGATAATAATATCCTCTAATCAGAGTTCAGGAAATGTCAACAAAGACACCCAAGTGCATGAGAGAGAGAGAGAGAGAGAGGGAGAGATGCCAAAAAGGAAGGGATTATGACAGAGGGTTAGAGTGGTGGAGAGAGAGCTGAGAGGAGAGCTTTCATGCTATCTCTGTAAGAAGCTGGTTTAGACAAGATTCCATTCTGGCATTCACACAAGTGGCCCCAGAATGACCTGAATGTGTGCGTGTGTGTGTGTGTGTGTCATATCCCCATCATTTAGATCAGCCACTACTGTAGTACACAGGTTCATTCAGTGGTCATAAAGGACTCGTTCAAAACACACGTTTAAAACTGACTAGTATCAGTCAGAGCATGGAGGAGACACTGCAGGGCTTTCATCTTTCATCTTGATTTAATGGACTCCCACACTCAACACCTGTGCTGTGATGTTGATCATCATGTGACAATCATTTCATCACCCACTCAAAGGACGCTGAGGGCATATGAGGCTTGGCTGTGCGGGCAGGATTATAATCTTGAAATGTCAGCGTCTTCGGTCTGATAGTTCTGGGCTTATCAGTCCAGCTAGTTTTTTTTTTCTTTCTCTGTGTTTACTTTGTCATGGCCATTTTGGCAAACACTTGATTCTACAACATGGAGGACACTATTTTTTTTTTTTTAAACAAAACCACTTCAAAGACTGTTTCTAACTACCTGTTAAGTCTATTATCCACTTCTGCGGTTCTGGAGGTGTCAAATGTGTGTGGTGGAAAGTTTGTTAAAGTATTGCTCTAAGTCAGTTCTCAAATGCAATAAGCAAGCCATACTAACATATGATATATTGGTAGTTTTGGTCATAGAATATTTCATGTGAGAATTTTATACTGGGCGTCATTGGTGGTGACATGGTTGAGTTTCTCTCTTTTCTGTGTTGCACACACAGGGCGCTAAAAAGTTTCTTTTTAAAAACTAAGCTGGATTGTTTTGTTTTATCAATGATATTGTGTTTTAATTTGCTATCATTATCCAATGAAAGTGGGCCCTGTGAGTTTAAGTTCTGGCACACTGTTGCAGTGAGTAAACTAGTAGAAACTAGTAGTGTGTACTATGTAAATGGTACATGCCCTTTAACTAAAATGTAAACTCACACACTAATGCCATTTTACTGTTTGTTGTTGTACATAGCCTTAGTGCCTATGTGTTGAGATAGATACATTAATTAATGGGCAACATTGCAACATTTTATATAATGCCATTTTGAGAGATTAATGGAGGTGATGTGATGGATGATTTCATTACTATACAAATGAGAAAGTGTTAAAGTCTAATCATGGTTAATATGTTACTGTAGAAAATCCTATCTTTTTTAATGTGAATGGAAAGTAACATTGTTATAGACACGAAATATAATATGGACAGTTTTGTCATGCATTGATTGTAAATAAGGGTGAAATGCATTGTGTTGGAGCACAATGTTGTTTTTTTTTTTTGGTTGGTTGGTTTTGACTGCAACTGTAAAGGCAACTATTGCAGATATTAATATTAATACTATTGGTGTAATAGCTACAGTATCACTAAAATGAGCAGTTATTGTTCCAGCAAAATACTGTAATGTTCTCTAGTTTTTAAACAATTTTTGATTTGGCTTTTTGTTTTATTATATTCTGTGCTTTGTTGTATGCAAGCAGTAGACCTGCTAATAGGAGGGGGTCACTTCTGTAAAGAGATTGTGTGCTGTAGACTGCCTAGTACCCCATTCGTTTTATGACCTCAAAATACCTGCTTCCTTAAGCGACACAACTTTTCAGCCTTGTGTCCAATGTTTTTTTTTTTTTTTTTTAACCAAACGTCTGCAACTAATAACGAACCCAAAAAACTCATCAAGGAGGTGGTGTGATTTAGTCTCTGCACACATTTTAGGCTTAGTGCATGCTGGTGCATGCATGCGCCTGCACACACACACACACATTTTAAGAGACATACACACACTCACAGCTACAGGAATTCACTTTCTCTAACTTCCTCTTATACGTGCTGCAAACAGTTGCTTATTTACAAGAAATTACCTAAGCTCTATTTCACACACAGATACTAACATAGAGGACATCACTTTATCTCTGTCTACACCTCTCTCACACAAACACACTCACACACACACAGACACACGTATACTCTAAACCATTCTGCTGTTGGAGCCTTTACCCCATATAGACATGCTGCTGCTGTTGTGGTAGTTGTAATTGTCTGGGGTTTTGTCCGCTATGATGCCTAAGGCTGTTCATGCTTTAGATGTACAGTAGTTACCACCACAACTCCCCCTCCCTGTTCCATTCCCCTCTGCTCACAGACTTGCTCTTACCCATTCAGGGACTCATGGAATACATTTCATCCTCTGAATACTGAACACGAACTTGGAACAGGAACATTTTTTTGATACATTTACCGACACTGAAAGAGATGCGGTGCAGAGAATTTGCTGGAACATTCACAGAAGGTCTGACTATAGGTGCCACGATATCCATTCACACCACACCCCTCTAACCTTGGTGTTTATACCCAACGCTCTAATCCTGCCTCCAGGACTTGTGTCATAGTCATGGATAATTTGCCACATTTTGCAGTGGCAAACTATGAAATGATGTTTCCGTACATGTCCACAAGGCTTTAGGGAAAGGAGCTTCAGACGCTTTGAGCTGTGTGCATTGGCCGTTGTTGTCTTTGATGGGAAATGCCAGTGTGTTGCCCCCTTTGTGACCCCCCACGTCTCCTGCTGCATGTCAACCTGCACTGCAATGAATGGACGCTGTATAAAAGCTAAATGTACAGAATAATCTCTCAGCATACGGTATAAATACTCGACATGTACTCGGGAATGAACTGTACCTTAATGTCTCTCTTTAAACTTGCCAGGGATGCTGGGCCGATGTCAGTCTGTTCATGTTTACCAGAGACCTGCGGCTTGGGAGAATGGCCTGTAATTGTAAACTCGTACCAGTATTTGTGTGCATCAACAGATGAGTTATTATTTTGAGATGACAAATATGTATTGAATTTAATATGTATATATGTATGAGGTTTCAATGAAAACTATTCAGAGAAATTATACGTGATTATTTATTGCTCTTATAAAATATGTTCTTGCTGTTGGATTGCTGTATGTTTTTTCATTGAAATTGGATGGATGAACATCCATACTATTCCATAAAGTTTTGAGTTTGAAAATGAAGTGAGAAGAAGATATAAATGAATCCATTCAGTCACTGCAGGGAAGTTCACATGCATTTAGGCTGCTTTAAGCTGTGCACCAAAGAGGCTGTAAGTGTGCAGTGCAAGTAGTCAATTTTACGTAAATGCTTCACTAGGAGTGTCCCAGGTTTCCAAGAAAAATTCAGAGAAATGTCCCTGGTGACCTTATCTTTGATGTACTTTGTGTGTAAGAAATTTCAAACTACTCAATTTATGCATCCAGTAAGGTTGCTGTGCTGTCCTGTAAGGAGAAGTCATTGCTTCTGTGAAACTGGGATAAAAAGAGAATCATATACTGGCACTTATCATTTCTTGGGTCCATTGGACTTTATTGTATAGGCAGTAGACATAACAATCAGCAGTTTTACATTAAACATACAAAATGATTTCTTCTTAAATGTGTCCTTGAGAACAACCTTAAACAACACAAGAAGGACAGTTCAATTAAGGAGTACACTGAGTAGGTCTACACCATAAATGGCACTTTTAGTACAATTTAATAACAGATAGGAAAGCCAATCACAACGCTTTAATAATAGTTAATAAAAACTTCAGTCACATACTGTTGGTGTGTAGCTAATGGAAGTGATGATCTTATCATATTGGACATTTTATAGATAATTTGATAGAGCATTTCTGTGCAATTTCTCTGTACAATATCTGGTTACTGAAACCATGCAAGAATGAATCTTAATTCTTCAGTCGGTCGTTGATGAAGCCTGTAGCACCAGGGTTGAAGAGTAGTCTCTCAGGTGCTTCTGTGCCTGTAGTTGTGCTGTCAGTTCTTAGGCTGGTTAATATCTGAGTCTTTTATGTATTGTGCTTCATTAAGGTCTCATCCATTTGCTCCTGACATTTCTTTTATAAATGTTTATCTTATCTTGAATGTCTGTCTACCGTGGTGGTGACGGAAACTGACTTAGAAGATCCGGTAAGTTTTTGATGGTCTCGTCCTTGAACAGGAAAACACGTTCATCTGCTAATTTATCCAACATGAAGCATTTTATATCAGTTATTGTTCGTTCGCCTCTTAGGCATTCCACAGAAAGAGTGTATCTTTTGCAAAGACTTGATAAAAGGTTGAGTGAAAAAATCTCATGCTTCGTCTGATTGCATTAAGCACTATCACAGCGTACAATTGCCCTGCTATGGGCTACAGATTCTAGATGTTCTACAAGCAGAACAAAAGCAAGAATATCAGTCTGTCTTGAATAACTTTGAACACTGTATATGAAAAATGAGATGTGTATCAGTAGAAGGTTGTTGTATTGTACAGCAGTGATTTTAAAAACTACAGTTTTTAAAGTAATTTGTGTCTCTGTGTCCATGTAATGGGATCTTCATCTTCAGTTCCTGCTGGTTTTGTTTTCCTCCTTGTCTTTGCGAACCTTATATCTCAGACGGTGGTGACTGAGAGCAGTGGGTTATACACTTTCTGTCCATCGCATGAGCGGGTCCCGTGGGTTAACAGTTCCTGGATGGTGATCCAGTTGTCCAGAATGCGTCGGTTACGCTTCTTCATGCTCTTCCGCTGGCTAAGCTCCAAGATGTAGGAGCTAGATCGTGCCGGTGAGCCCTCTTGACTCCCAGGCTCTTTGTCGAGGCTGCTGCAGTCACGCTCGCGTAGGTACTCCAAGCGGCTTTGCATCATGAACTCGCGGCGGCGGCGGTACTCTCGGGCTCGTAGCAGCTGCTGCTTGCGCTCCTCCTTGCTCCAGTAACGGCCCATCTTCATCTCGCTGACCGCATCGTCGTCCGTGGTCATCCCGCTGCGCTCTTCCCTGATCTGCATGGCGCGGGCCTTTAGGAGCCGGTCACGCACTGGCCGTTTAGCCACGTAGCGCGTGCCGTCGCTACGGATCTTCACCTTCCACTCCATGCGTGGTGAGGATGCTGGTGACATGGGCAGAGGCAGGTTCAAGCTCAGCTTGGCTGGGCTGGGGGGCAAGTCGGGCCCGGGGGCTGGAGATTTGCCAATGGTGCCACCACTCTCTGGGCCGCTGCTGCCCACCGCGGCCTCGCTCTCCCCTTCCACGGTCCTCTCCAGCACAGCACTGACCTCAGGGGTGGCCCCAAGCTGCATGCAGCTCTGATATCGCTCCAGGGGTTTGTTGCTGCTGCTGCTGCCACTGCTACCATGCTGACGACGGGCAAAATAGGGACTGGACTCGGCACTTCGCCCGCCCATTCTGTCAGGCACCTTTGGGGCCCTCCGGGTCGGGGTACCCCCGTCGGCAGGTACCCGCCTGGAAGGTGACTCCCAGCACAGGGACCTGTACTTCGGGTTGGAACTGCCACTGCCACAGCTGATGGTTGAGGCCTGCCACTTCCTATAGCTGGTGGGGGAGTAGGAACAGTTGAGGTTGCCGGCCCGGTTGCGGTCCCTGTGCCTGTGCATGCTCAGGGGACTGAGGGGAGGCTCGGAGAAGGGCGGCGAGAGGTGTTCACTCACCAGTGGCGTGCTACGGCAGCTCTCCCCACCTGTGTTGTAGGCGCTAGTGCTCTCTTTGTCCGAGCGCTCCCTCTCTGGCAGCTCGTTGATATCAGAGAGCTTCGTTTCAGAAGGCCCCAGCGTTGGTGTCGCTGTCTGCGTTGGCGACCCGCGTCCGGATACCTCCTCCTCCATTATCCATGCCTTCAGGCAGCGCTCACGGAGCTGCTGCATCTTCTGTGCCCGCAGAATGTTCCGGCACTTGAACTCCAGGTGACGCAGCTCCTCCTCCAGCAAGGCCATCTCGTGCTCAGACAGGTTTAGGTTCTCGTTGCAATTCACGTCCACCGAACTGACCCCTTTAACATTCCCCTCTTCGGCAACTTCCTCTCCAGCCTTCTCCCCGTCCTCTTCCTTTTCAACCCCTTTCTCTTTTCCTTCCTCTTTTGGGTGAACATTTGTGTTGTTTTTGACCCTGTCGTACTGACACTTGATCTGCAGGAGCTGCTGGTACCTCTCACATTCTTCCTCAGTAAGCCCTGGCATCATCATTATCACTGGGCTGGTCATGTAACCTCCGCTGCCCACCATGCCCACCCCACCACACTCAAACCCTGGCAGGGCCTCAGAGCCAAACTGGAGCTCCCGGAGATGTAGGGGAGAAGGTGTTTCCCCACGACTGTGGACAGGGCTCAAGCCCAGACCCAGACCCAGGCCGGCGGGCCGGAACTTGCGCAAGCTGGCGGGGGTGTTGGTGGCGTTGGTGTTGCAGGCACTAGTGGTCTGCTCGTCAGCCAGCAGGTCGTGTTCCGACGACTCCTCATAGCGGGTGCTCTCGTCGGTGCGACCTACGCCGCTGTCCAGCTCCTGGCTGGTGCTGAGCGCTGCCAAGTGTGACACAGGCGTTCGTTTTTCACCGTCGGCGGCCCCATGGAGTGGCGTGGTGGCGCTGGCTGTGTTTACCCCCCTCTGGCGCAGGCGGTAGATGCCTGACAGGGGAGATGTGGTCAGGCTGTCCACCTCCATCCCTACAGGCAGCTCTATTTCCAGCTCCTCAGGATTGTCAGACTAGGGAAAATAAAATAAAAGTAAAGTGAAAGTAATAAATAAAAATATCTTTTTATTCATATTTGTTCTAAAGGTATTCTTCATCGGTTACTCATAAGTACAGGGAAAGTATGGGCTTACAGTGCTGACTGCAGATGAGGTGGCACAAAATATGTTAACAAATAGGGAAGAAAAGTGTCTCAATAATTCAGCTAATCAGAATTTAAACACTAGGTGGCGATGTTTGTACCAAAAAAGAGGACAATTCCCAATTTTTCATCTCCCATGTGAGAAACTGCACACAGGCGTGTACTCTCTCTGTCTCATAAATCTATTATTTAATGGTTTCTAATGACATTCAAAACCTCCACTATTAGACCTGTGAAAATTAACCCTTTCTCATCCTCTCCAGACACTGAGACTGTTGACTGTAACCCTAGAGATCAATATGGTGTTAGGCACCATTTGATTTAATGAGATGCATAATTCTGGTTTGAAAGGCGTCAATGTACTCATCCTGTCGGGGGTTATTAGGGCCTTGATCGATCCCAGTTTAATTTGGATTGTTCTCGCTGTGCTGTACGTGGGGAGCGAGCGCGACATTGATTGTGCTCTTTGTGGGAGTTTGATTCTCAAAGCCCCCCTCCCCACTCTCTTCACGTCCCCCGATGATTCCGAAAGCCCTTAATCTCTACCTCCAGTCCCTCTTATCTCCCTCTCTCACCCTCTCTATCTCTCTTCCTCACCCCCAGTTTTTCTTAAGCTCTGCCACTCACCCTCCTCTCTCCTCTCTCAACCTTTCTTTCATTTATCCTTCCTTCTTTTGTTCAAGTAAGGTTAGTCAAGAGCAGACTGGCTGAAGGGGTGGAGACAGTGTTTGTGTTGTGCCGCACACACCATATTCAAATCAGTATTGAATCAGATTGACCCGCAGACTGCCTTAGAAGTGAACTGCAGTATTTCCTCTCTGAGTCATTCCAGTCGATTGAAAGCTTGCCTGCCTTGCAATTTATTTGTTTTGTTTGTTCTGACTGTGATGCATGTTTACATGCTGCTCATCTCTTTAATCGCTGTGCTGAAGAGAGAGTCTGCTTCAAAGTATTCCTTGGTGTTGGTGTAGGAAATGCTCATCGTCTGTGTGTTAGTCTGTGTCTTCAGTGAGCTGAATATGTGCAGGACACAGCTGTCAGTGGTTGTTTGATCTAAAGGGCACTCTCTCACAAAACTGGTGCAGTGAAAATTTCAGAACTGATTATTTTTGGTGGTGCCTGTAACCACATCTCCATACAACAGAATCACACTCTCTAGTTTTTTTTACATTGGAAAATACCTTACTGTATATGTCCTGGAGGGGGCCCTTGACTAAGAGTAATTTCCCTCCTCTATTTTTTTTTCTTTTCATCCCCCTCTCTCGCTCTTTCATCCTCTCCACCATCTCCTCTTTGTCATCCCTCCCACCCACCAACCCCCACAATGGGCCCCCTCCACCTTCCACCCACCCAATCACCCATCCACTCTCCATCTCACCACGTCCTTTTCAGCATGAATTAATGGTATTCACATTCAGAACTATGGACCTGCTTCTGGTCTTGTCTTTCTCCGTGTGGAATACTTGCTAATGGAGGTGTCACTGAAAGCTTCTGTCAGGCTCTCGGCTGCAGTCAGCACAGCACAGCACATGATTGCCATTGTGACTGATCTGCACGTCGCGTTTCAGTTCACTCAGCAAAACAAGCCATTAATTTTGGGATGGCTAGTCAGAAGGAAAAAAGACAGATTGGATTGGATTTGTATTTATGCATGTGTGTGTGTGTGGTGTGTGTGTGTGTGTGTGAGTGCAGTATGCCTTCAGCATGACTGGCTGAGTTTATTGGTATTTATGTTCACAGTGTTCATATCTCCCTGTGGGTGTACAAGGCATCCTGGCCTGTGTGTTTCTGTGTGTTCCTTGCAGTGTGTGTGTGTGTGTGAGGTGTTTGACCATTATATGCTGTGATAATGACAGTGGCTTGTGATACCTCTCTTTCGGGACGAGCCAGGAGCAGAGAAATATTGGTGCTGTCCTCTCGGGTCAGGATGGCCACCGCTTCCTCCCTGTTCTGGACGTCCACCCCATTTATCTGAGAGAGAGAAAGAGCGCGAGAGAGAGAATGCACACAAAGCTGAATCAAGTGCTTTGGATGAAGAAAATGAAATAAACCATCGACCATCGGTGTGGCCAATAAATCTAGGTCGTAGCAGTGGTGGTGGCAGTGTTAATGAATTTGGCACGCTTGTGCGAATGTGTAATATGCTCCCTAGACAGTGGTGTCTAAAGGTGTGTTTTCATGCTCTTTCGATACGCCCGGGAGAAAGAGCCACCGGCATCTGGAGCGGGGCCCGTAACCATGGTAACGTGAAAAGCGCGGTCAATTATATTCCCAATAAGTCTCTTTTTTTTGGTGGTGGTGGTTGTTGTCGCCGGGTAAAAACCAGTGTCATCTGGATTGTCTATTTTTAAACACGTGTTTCTGGGGGTCTCAGACATCTCAGCAGGATGCGGTGTGCCTCTTAATGTCTTTGTCTGCAGTGGTTGGTTGACATTTTAATGTGTTGCAAAAGCAGTGTTAGCGTGGTGGAATCTTAGCAGTGTTTAGCATTGTGCTTATGAGCATACCTGTAAGATTCGGTCTCCCTGTCTGATTCTCCCATCCATTGCTGCAATGCTGTTGGGATTTACCTGCACAGATGAAAGAAATTTTCTTTTTTTTGGCCAAACAGTCCCTGAGATTACAATTCTATTGTTCCACAAGTCATGAAAACCTTAGAAGCTAACTGAGAAACCGAGACATTTCCAGTTGAATCTTACAATTTCAGATTGCAATCTGAAAGGTTCTTCAACATTTTTGTCAAATTTTTTACTTTAGTAAGTAAATGTTCATGAGCTCTCATGCATATTAAAGCATTTTTGTAGTTAACTGTACTGATGAGAATAAAAAAATGTAGTTGTAGAGGACAGCAGCAGTGTTTTACCTCTCCTACATAAATGCCTTGGTCCTCCTCGTCATCTGTGCGGTAACACACGGTCAGGCCCAGCTTGTCCTGCTGACTGGACTTGTACAGCTCCACCTCCTGAGACACAGGTACAGTCAAGCAGAGAAGCCAGTGATCTATAACCTCCCCTTACCCCTCAGTTGGCCCTCATGCATATTGTATGTGGCTTTGATAAACGACTCAGACAGCAGCTCAACATAGAGTCTCTAACAGAGGCCATGCGGCGATCCACTGCATTCCCTAAGATCAGTGTGAGATCCATCCCCAGACCAGCTATTATCTGTAAATGATCTCAAGTGCTAGTCTAAGGGTCCCCTTAAGGGTTCCTAGCCCAAAGGAAAATATACTGAATAACACAAGAAAAACTATATCCAGCATTTTGTTTGAGGGGACAGGGATGATATTTGAGGGAATGTAAGAAGTGAAGAACAAATGATTAGTAATTCAGACCTCATACTCCAGCTCATCTTGTCTGTCTACTTCATGATGAGTGACATCAAAGTAGTCATGGGGGTCGCTGTACACATGCTCCAAAGAGCAGCTGAGGTTGTGGTGAAGGGAGAGAGGATATTCAGTTAGTCTGCTGAACCATGGAATCACAAACCACAGACAAGCGAACATTCTTGAACATGAAACATTTACCAATCCTTTTTTTACACAGTGCAGAGTGATGTATCATCAGAATCAGAGAATAACTGGGGATCACAGAAATATACTTAAAAGAGGTGCTCAGCTCTTTTCAAATTAACGACAGATGGTCTGTTACAGGTTTCAAAATGCAATGTTGATTAATATGTGCCTGCTCCTTTCTCTCTCATCCTGATAGACCTTCATCTTGCTTGTACTGCCGATATCAGCGCAGTCTCCATACTTTATCTATTAGATTCTATGCTGCTCTATTCAATATCTTTTTTCCGGTATACATTCGGGCGACTCACAGGTCATTTAACAAGTACGGCTCCATCTGCGGTGGCAGAGGAGGCGATGGTGGAGGTGGTGGCGTCCCGTTTGTCGTCACACAGGTATCGTTTCCCAGAATACTCTGAAAGCTGATGTCCGTCTGGGTGCTGTTGTCCATGCAGTCGGTGATGGCCAGCACGCGTGCTGTGCTCCCTGCCATGCCCGTTCTCCGTCTGTGCCCTTTACGCACCACCTGAAGCAGCAAAGGATCGTGGGGATGCCCATCGGGGTTGTGAGATCCTCTCTTCTCCTTGAGCTTTAGTCAGACAGAAAGAGGAAGGCCAAAAAACTATTGGTAACACTTTACTTAAATTTTAAGTCCTGACAACATAGGCCCCTGTAAACATATTCACAAAGGTTTAAAATGTATTCATAAGGCTTCATAATGATACAGCTATTCATATTGTGACAACTGACTGCTTTCATAATGCTTACCAATATTACAGTATGTCATAACAGTTTTAAATATCATAATATAATGTATTATTAAACCTCACGGTAACTATGATGCATTATAAATACTTTATACACATTTATAAAGGTGTATAATGTTTTGAGTGTACTGGAGTTAAGTAAGGTATGGCGAAATAATTTATAGAAAAGACATGAGATGACAAAATGCCCATTGCGTACTGCGCAATCTAAATGCTTTATTCGTATCTGTTTAATTCAAAATTAATATGATTTCAAATTATTTAAAGAGACAGATTGAAAAGCAGATATGACAGGGAGATGTACTGTAATGAGATGAATTGCACGAACATTGAGTCAGACAGAGGTAGCGGTAAGATTGTCTGATATGGAAAGCAGTAGAAGAAAGGCCTTCTATATCAAAGGCACATTATTTAACAGGGTTGGACAGGCTTTGACGTTCAATCACAGAAGTTGGTTATAATTAATGGGAAAACTGGCGCACATCCAAAAGCACTGTGGTCAGAGCAGATAGTAAGATCAGTGTACAACAAGACCAAGAACAATGTTCAAAGCTTATATTTGACCCTCAGAGATCAAATAAATAGCTGAACATCATGTCTGCATGTATATGCTGAGAATTAAACATTTTTAAGGTCAAATTTGAAGGACGTAATAGACCAGCGTTAATTTCTCCATTAATAACAGTTATTCTGTATGCATGTACACTCTTAAGAATTAGGAACTAGTGGACACAGAGGGTCAGCTTATGATCTCTCTCTCTCACACACACACACACATACACATACACACACTCATTCTCTCACTCTCACTTAGCACTTATTACCATCGAAAATACTATACCACATGCTCGTATTATTTATAGATTTTTAGATAGAAGAGATTTTTACTCTATTCTAGTGTAATAAGATGTAATAAAGAATCTTTGATCTTTAATTAAAGTCATTTAAAGTAATATTTGAAGTCTGCATTTGAAGACTGACCTTAATTTCCCCATCAATAGGTCGCAGTATGTTCCCTTTCTGTGAGGGCAAGAGAGAAAGAGAAGAAGAAAAAGAAGCATTTTACAGTCATACGTCAGATTTGAAGGGGGATGGGCAGTAATTACTGTGGCAATTATGTTGCTGTATGAGGACAATGCATTATTCATTTACGCATCTCAGTGGAGCACAATTAACATTCAATAAACTGAGCTGGATGGAGCCTCATAATGACATCAAAATTGCATCAAAACCTGTCAGTTTGGAGAACAGAGGGGTTTTCTGCATCATTTGGTTAGAATATATATGGGATGGGAATGAATGGCACTTTTGTGTTTAGTTTATGTTCAGTTTAAAAGGGTACAAGCACAGGCATTAAAAATACACAGTATATGAGAATACAGAGACAGTGACAGCCAGCATGACACAATTAAACCCCTGTCATGACTCATGCCACAAACACACCCACACCCACCCATACAAACACACTTTTCTGTCTTTGTTCCCTTCCTGGTTGCATAGCAGATCGTCGGAGGTGCTAAATACCCTGCTACTGTGGCATTCTATCTGTGTGAGCTGCTGTCTATGCTACATGTTCCCCAGTACAGGAGACACCGCCCCTTCATCCTCAGCACTATCAGGTCCTGTGGGGCTCATGAGATGGGGAGGGAGATTTATACAGTCAGGCATGTGATCGGAAAATCAATGGTGGGTTAATTCTGTTGACGCTCAAATGTGACCTCCCCAGTCCTCTCATCTCCCCCCGTTATTCATCTCGGAGCCCAGAAATGAGTGACCTTCTGATCTCCTCTCCCATGTTTTCTTTTCCGTTCTCACCCTTACAACTCCCTCCTCACACCTTCCCACACACTGAGAGACACAGAGAGAGAGAGAGAGAGAGAGAGAGAGGGAGGGGGGAGAGAGGATAAATACTTATTGTTGTTAATAATAATCCCTTTGTTGCTTATTATTCCGGGCAGGATCACCCGGGTGGCAAGTAAATGTCAGGGTTCAGCGCCAGCGCGCTCTGATCAGGTATGGCAGTGTGGATGGGCCCCTCCTCTCTCCCCTTCCACTGGCCTGTCAGGAGACATTAGCAACTTCCCCCGAGGATGTCCGCAAGGATTCGGCCCTAATTTAATCGGACACTTTACCTGCGGAGGTGAGGATCCAACACAGTGAATTGCTCATGAAGGAAGGCTTCACATGAATATGGATTCAATTATATTTGCACCGGCCCTCATTGCCCTCAAGCATGTTCCTGTGCATTATGTTAACTGAATGGCAATTACTTGGTAATGATTTGACTGAAAAACTGAAGGGAGGAGGAGGAGAAGAAGGAGGAGGAGAAGGAAGTTGTTGGTCGGTGGTTGTCACTGCTATCAGCATGATGCCAGGAGATAGCAATTATGTATCTGTCTGTCGGAGGGCCCTCATTAACCTTGACCTCAAAATTTGGCCTCCTTCCTCCAATCGCGCCATTAATTAACATGGATCTGTGGGCAGGCCGGTCGGACGCTGGCATCTCCAGCTGCATCTGCTTCAACCTGTTCAGCTAGTGCCCAGTGCTCTTCCATTTCACGATTCAATTCAGCGCTTTAGAAAAGCCATGAGTGGTTTCGCCAAGCTGATACTAAAGTCCCAAGGCCCCTGGTAATTGTATGCATCATATCAGTTGATTGCTTCCAGTTCTGTGCTTGTCTCGTCCGAGACAAGAGTGCATATACAGCACAGTCAGGCAGTTTGTTGCTTGCTGCAGAATCCCCCCTCCCACCCCCCACTCCATTTATTTAAGCTTGTGTTTTTTTCTTAGATTTCCCCTTTTGTGTGGATTTCCCACAATGGCTCATCACTTTTTTTAAAAAATGTGGATTTTTTTGTATATGTGTGTGTATGTGTGTGTGTGTATGTGTGTGCACATATGTCTCTTTGTGTTTGCACATCTGGCAGAGATACTCATGCTGTACTTATGCGCTCCTGCTACTATACTACCAAACCTCTCTCAGACACCCATCTATCCCCATTTCCCTTGTTCACCTTTGCCCTTTTCCTCATCCCTCTCTCATTCCCTATCTCCACCCTTTACTGTTTGCCCCTCTCTCATCGCTCCCTCCACCCCATCCCCCCGTCTCTCTTTCTAGTGTCTGGTCCAATCTACTGCTCATCAGGTCTCCATTTCCCCCAGCGCTCTTGTCCTTAACTCCCTCTCCTGCCTCATGGTTCTCTGCAGGGAGTGCTGAGTGAACCCTCACCCTCATTGATCCTGTGTCCACTTCAACAGTAATGTGTCTCAGGTGAGCTGATAGGAGCTTCCAGAAGAGGCTAGGCAGGGGGCCTGAGGTGAGCCTTTAGTGTTTGTTCTGGAAGTGTTAGGTGACTACTGTGGGTTAAGCATACAGATTACAATAAAGGATGGGTGTTGTGTTGCTGCCGTGCATTAAAGGATTTGTGCGTCTATTATCCCAGGTTTTTGCTCTTACAGGCCATTTTACATTGCACATTAAAGTGGGATATCAATTCATTCATCGTTTCATTATCTTGACATCTATAATGTGTTGTTGTTGTGTGTGTGTGCCTGTGTGTCGCTGTGTTTTTTTTTTCTGTGTTAGTGTGTCTCTGTGCTTTACTGTGAGAAAGCATATAAGTCTTGCTTAATGACCCCAGTTGCCATGGCAACGGCATCCCATAGAGACGAATTTGACAGCCCGTGCAGAGAGAGAGAGAGAGAAAGAGAAGACCACCAGACGTGGAGGCTGGGTCGACAGGAGGATTAGGAGAGTGAAAGAGTACATAGAGGATCTCTCTCTCTCTCTCCCTCTTTTTTTGGGAGGGTGCAGGGTAGGGAGCTGAGCGGTTCCGCAACCATATTTCCCTACCATAAATATTAATCTCTTATTTCAAAGCCAGCTCTATCACCAGCTGTTTTTTCTGTTTTCTTTTTTTTTTTTAAATCTAAATGGCGGCCTTATCACGTGTTGTGAATACTAAATTACAGCAGTCTCAGGCTGCAACCCAGCATCTAGCCTCGTTAGCCTGGAATTAGCCATGAGCAATAGTGACACGGGGGGCCCAGTGCCATGTCTTCGCGTCAATAATCACCTCAGTCGAGCAAGTCAGTCGAGCTTGTCTCGGGGACTGGAGGTTGCTATTATTACCCAGCCAACCAGAGAGCTTAGCGAACAGGAGCTAAAATGACAGCCACGCGTCCCGAAAATTGGGAGACAGCCTGCACAGCATACTGTGCGAGCGTGGCGAAAAAAACGATGGCAGGAATTTTTCGAGTGTGAAGCTGGCATCGTTTCCACACTGGCATTTACTTTGCGCTCAACTTTCACAAGCACAAGCACTCTAATGATATCATTAATGCTATCATGTGTGGTTTTTGATGTATTCTCTGTCACAGCTGAAGGGGCTGTGCATTAGGAGAGCAGATTTAGAGGCCGGATAGCTGGTTAAAGGAAGCCATCTGTGAATTGCCTAGGGCAGCGACAAAGGGAGGTTAAATTATAATCTGGAAAATGAAATTGGGAGGATCAGTCCTGTACCCCCCCCACCCTCCCATACACACTACACACACTACACACACTACGCACACACACAGAGTCTTAGAAGAAGCTGTAACCATCCTACCATGACATAAGGGTCCAGAGAGACCTCAAATGGCTTTGTGAAATGTACTCTTGACCAGCCATCGTGACAGAGGCGTTCGACCTGGGTGAAATTTGTAGACTTTTGAAAAGAATTACTAAAGCTTGCTGTATATATAATGTGACCAAGAGGCTGTGTTAACCAGACTGTTCTGCACACTTTGTGTCACTGCATTTTGACAGACACTGAAAGGGAAGAAGGCAATTTGTGTGGTATACTTCAGAAGAAGAGACAGTCTCCTGGCCTTTGTATGGTGGAAGCCCCACATTATACAGAGATAGTGTGACAGTGACATTTTGCAGCTGTCAGCCCAGGGCAAAGGTTAATGCAACGGATGTTAATGCAATTTCAGCAGCACAACAGAACCACAATATTTTCATCCTCAAAAACCTCAGTTTTTTTTTTTTATTATTTGTTTTTTTTTAAGCTTTTCCTTCACATTCACATGGTGTGATTCACCACGGAGGTCACAAAACTAAAACATATTAGAGTCTATCTGACTCCAGAGAATCTATAACGATCATTCTCTTCATTCTTCTTTCAGTTATTGTGCTCGGGCAAGTTCCATTGTAGCGTCAATATCAATCATGTAACCTGATGGAGATCCCCCCAGAGTAGATACCCAGCCCGTGGGATACCTCAAAGAGTCTGTCCTGCCTGTGTGTCACTCATGAATATGGATCTCACTGTGAGTTTTACAACCAGTGACAAGTCTCATGTCCTCTCTCTCTCTCTTTCTCTCTGTGCTATATCCTATTCATCCATACAACTCTATTGTTAAGACAGTCTACATATATATTGCAGGGAACCATGTTTGTGACATAGCTAGGGAGGGTTTGTGTGCTATTTGAGCATTTAATCAGTGTTATCACATTTCCCAGAATTCATCAATAAACTACTCCTCAGTGCATCACCTCATGTCTGACAACATGAAATATGACAGAAGGCATCTGACCTGAGTGATGTCACACTGCAGGCCAAAGGTCATGGTGAGTGTGTGTGTGTGTGTGGAGGCGGGGCGTGAGCTCACCTGGAACATGATTCTGTACTGCTCCTCCGGCCGGTTCACCACACACATGTTGCACCCCATCTCGAAACAGGCAGCGATGGCTTCCGGCACTTTCTTGATCTCTGTTGCCACTCGCCTGTCCTTCCTTGCTCTCCTCCAATGCTCAGACGTTCCACTGCTGGGCCCAGTCCAATTACTCTCCGGCCCAATTACACAGGAGCCTTTCAGCCAGATCAGAGGTGTGACCCTGACTGGGAGGATACCTTTGATGTCCTCTTGGCGCCTGTGTTATGCATTCATTCAGCACAGGGCTGCTTGCAGAGAGAGTGCTATTATAAAAAAAATTTTTTTTTTTCCTTTAGGCTGCACTGTTAGTGGGTCATGGTACCATGGTGGAGAGTCTGACTGGGCATCACGACTGAGAGTTTCCACGTAGCATCGATCAAAATCAGTCAATGAGCTGACTGGAAGAGGAATGTGTGTGAAAGGAAAGAAACTGGATTTTTGTTTTAGCAATTTTCTAAAGATTCTAGTCACTTACAATCACCCAAATGTATTTCTAATTGCCAATCACACCATTTTTTTCAAATATAAATGATTTTGAGTAGAAGTTTTTAGAAGTGTGCTCTTGTATTCAGTTTTGCAGTTAAATGCCAGAGCATATGTGGTATATTGTTCTCCCTGACAACCACATTTAGTTTATGTGCTTATTTTTAGTCGAGATTCACAACCATGCCTCTCTGAGAGTATTTCATCTGCATAAAAAGTTCAATTAAATCAAGAAATGCCTAATTTTATGCAAATATTTACAACCTGCACTACTGAGTTGTTCCCTAGGGGATATCTTAGGTACCTCCTCTTTGCCTTCTCTTGCTGTGTTTGTGCTATTCTGAGAACACTGTGATAAACTGCACTTATTTACTCGCCATTGTGTGGGTGTGGATGGGTATTGCATTCATTTGCAGCACTTGCAAATCCAGGCACAGCTAGTTAAACCACTATTAAATATAATGTCGTTACTTTGTTGGTGAAAGTTGTTTACCTGTTGAGTATACTTTAAATTTTCAATCAAATGACATAATATTTCTATGCCAGCAAAATGCATAAGTTTTCATTTTCAACATTACATTCTTCTGGTTAAAAGGTTTATTTTGTAATTCTACATTTGTACCTTGGCTTTAATATTTAATGCTCAATGCACATTCTACCAAGAGCATTAACTGAAAGCACCATGGCATAGTGAGAAGTCATAGATTACCCTCTGTGTCTAATGGGTGTCTTGACACCTGATTTCACCTGAGCTCGATTTGCATTGTGCCACCCCGGATCCCTGCAGATGGGTGACTGTCTCTCATTTGTCACCCACAGACAGGTAGCACAGCACCCACTCCCTCCTTTAGCTGCCTGTGTCAGATGAGCATGCTGCGATCCTATAAGTTTCTGAGGGCTGAGTGACTGCGCCTGTCACGACTCGTCTGAACTAGTGTCACCCATCCATCCTCACTCTCTACCTGACAATCTTCTATCCCCTTTTTATCGCTCTCTCTCGCTCTCTCCCCCCCTTGATTGTTTTCTCGATTTTGTCAGTTTCTCTCTCTCTCTCTCTCTCTCTCTCTCTCTCTTTCTCTCTCCCTCCCCCTGCCTCTCCCCAGAACCTCAGGGATGCATTCGGATTTCTTACCTTTCCCTCACTCAGACTAATTTATTTCAGAGACAGCCCTTCGAGATTGCTTGAGTTGCTCTGGAAACTGAAGAGATGCAGAGAGAGAGAAGAGGAAAAATCCAATCAAGGATAAAACAAGGAACATTAAGAGTGAGATGCTCTGGTTCTGCAAGTGAATGGATGAGCTAGTTCTTGTCCAGAGGGGGAAAATGGTGCCCCCCTCCAAGAAAAAAAAAAAAACTCTTGCCGTCATACAAGGTGATGTTTTTCCCTAATAAAAAAGAGTGAGAAAAAGACAGTTGATGCAGTACCTTTCCTTTTTGCTTCTTCTCCAAGGCTTTGGAATAATCCAGTTTAGTTAAGCTCCTCTGATGAATGAATCATAACACCGCAGTAAAAGAAAAAATCAAATCAAAGGCTTTCGTTCCTGTAATGCATCTGCAAGCTCAGCTGAGGACGAGCAGCTCTGTCACTGCGTGGTCGCACACAAAGGCAGAGATCGGCCGCGCCGAGAAGCATGGCATTCCAAACTGCCTGACACCATTCCTGCTCGGCGGCAAATCTCTCTCTCTCTCTCTCTCTCTCCTTCTCCCTCGCTCTGCTCAGTCGCTCTCAGCCACAGCAGAAGCCAATATCCACCAGCTACATCTCACTCTCTTACTCCCTCTCCACCAGCGGGCCAGCAGTGGTACCTCCCCTCCCCTACTCCCTCCCACTAGGATTTTTTTTCCATCTTCTTATTTGCTGTTCTCCTTTTTCTCCCTCCCCCCATCCATGTACCTCTCTCTCTCCCTCTCTCTTTCTCTCTGTCGTTCCCTGTTACCTGAGCAACAGCTTAGCTTCCCTCTTATTGTCACTAAATAACACACAATATGCTTTTTTGTTGTGCTCATTATTTGCCGTGAGAAACACACATAAGCCCTTTTCTCATCTGCCATACTTATGGGTTTTCTTATGTACAATTCAGTACAGTATCTTCAACCAGTGATGAGCTCTCTGCAGATCTAACACTAGATTGTGAACTTAAATCGACTGATGTGAAGCTACACTGGAAGTTGTCTGAAAGGAGAGAATATATGGCGTTCTTACGGGCAATAAAGGAAAGGTCACGCGAGCTAATGTCAGATTATACTGTAATCCCGGTCTGAGTTATTGACCGCCCATATCTTTATGAATAGGACATTACCCGTCTACAGACTGGCACGGCAGGACAGTAAATTACGCCGGATGGTTCTCTCTCTGCGCACTACTGATAATCCTCAGTTTCACTTATTTTTCCCTTGCTTCCCACGAACCACCCCAGTAAGCCCCCTGCCCCAAACAACTATCCCCCTTCGAAAAATAAAATAAAATAAATAAATATAAAAGACTGGCTTTTCAGTTTTGTTTTCTTATCTGGGTATTTACGGGCTCTGCTGCAACAGATTGGTTTGTGAAAGGACAAGGATTATCACAGCACACAACAGTGTGTGGCACAATACCCTCAGATCATCTGCTGACCCTTTGCTGTAGTGTCTGCTTCTTCACTGCTTCTGTCTGAACCACCAGGTCTGCGCTGGGATACATTTTGGCTCTAATCTCTCCACTCCTGTCTTAGCCCAGGTCATGCCACAGCCACAGAGGGATTTTGTCCGTGTGATTACTCAGTGGGATGGTTGTGTGGTGCAGTGCAAAGAGAGAGCATTGTGTGGGTGTTATGAGAGAGAGGTATTTTCCTCCTCTCTTGCCATTTCGTTTAAGCCATCAGAAGCCCGTACGTGCCGTTAATCACACAGAGAGCAATTGGCCTGAGTCACCTCTCTGTCATGCATCACTCCCCTCTGCATCATAAACTCACACTACACACACACATGGACACTACACACACACATGCACACACACACATACACACACATGAAAAGAGATAGAAAGAGAGAGAGAGGAATATCTTCACCATTTAATCCCATTATATTAGGATTCAATTAAATTAGGATTAAGTATGTCCTAAGAAATTAAGTATGTCTACTGACACAAATGTAAAACTGTACTGCTGTTATGTGTTTCAGCTGCCATCCATTCACAAGGCAAAATCTGTGACAGTTGGAATCGACTCACTGACCCAGTGAGCTTGTTTACAGATGTGGTCTCTCTCTCCTTCCACTGTCGAGAAAGTATATCTGTCATCTGTTCAATTCTCTCTGCTGACCTTGTCTGTGTAGCCCTGCCTTCTCCATTCATGGGTAACGCTAGTTTCTTTAGTGTTGAGGTAATAGAGAGGATACATAGGGAACTGCGCAGAAAGAAAGGGAGTAAAAAAATAAGAGTTTGAGAGAATAAAGGAGAAAGAGAGAGGGAGCAAACATATTGGAGTTGTATAATGACACAAAGAGCAATGATTAAAAAAACACTGAAACGACTTGCCAAGAAATTAATTTTCCGCAGTGTGAATTATCTCTGCAAGTTTCCTTTTTATCCTTGCTGAGAAAATAATAGACAGAAAGGTAATAAACGATAAGCTGTTGCCTACACCAGGTTATTTCAAAGATAACACATTGCTTCCATTACATGGTGTATTTGGTTTTCATGCCTTTGTCCACCTGAACAGCATGCTTTGTGATTGAGATATTTCACGTTGTGTGACATTAGTATGCATTAGGGCATATGGAATGAATTTGAATAGTGGGAGCCAGACTGAATGTTAACAACGTTCCTCATGACTAATTTACTGAAGCGACTCCACAGTAGCCTAGTGTGTTGATACATAATGCACATCAGAAGTCCATCAGGGAAATCAACAGCTGTTTTCAAAACTCATTATTTCATTTCGTTTCTGTGTGTTAGTTTGCGTCTCTGTGTTGTTTGTCTGTGTGTGTGTGTGTTTGCATGTGAGTGAGTGCATGATGTCTATACACATTCATGTTTAAACAGAAACAGTTATGTTTTCAGGTTCAAAAGCTGTTTTTATCTGCAAAGGTTGGCTGTAAGGCACCCACGACTGACTCAGTTTCATGGTGAGGGCTCATCATTTATTTGCGTTACATCTGCACGTGTTCCTTTAACAGCTATTACTGTTCATGTCGAAAGGCCCCATTACAGCACTTGACTGTGTGAAACAAGGGACACCAGAGGCCTCTCTCTCCTGCCGCCCACACACACATACACATGCATGCACACGCACACACACACACACAGCCAGAGCTGGCAACATTTCATCTCAGCCCAGCACAATCTTCCTCCAAACATTCCACTCTTTCTACTTATCTCCCATCAAGAGCACAATATGTTTTGGGGTGCATGTGATATCCTTTTCCATTACAGCATGGTGGGTCTCAGCGAAACATTCAGAATGGGACAGGAGAGAGAGCTCCCACGTGAAGGTCACAAGTAAACAACACACTCGTAATACACCCCCTGATCACCACACACACACACACACACACACACACCATCTTATGCCCATCCTGAATGACATGCCATGGGATTTCAGATAGCGAGGGATTTGACAAGCAATTATAGAGGTATCTGTAATGTTCTCGTCCAGGCAGGGCAAGGGAACAGACAGGAAGAGAGACAGGCGAGAGGAGGAGAGGGCAGGGAGGGGGGACCATGACGAGAGGGGCAGCATTGGCTGTCACAAGGAGATGAGAGAGATCGTTCTCCCCCCTCCCTCGTTTGAGCACAGGGGTCCAGGGGGCTACGAGGAGCAGGGAGATATATTTGGCTGTACATCTGCTGGTTGTGTGGAGAGATGCTTTATGGGGACTGATAAGATTTACAAATTGGGACGACGTGGAAATTGGATGTAGAGATGGCGAAATACCAGGAAATACCAGGGATTTTCATGATGATTCTGTACCAGCTTAATGTTGTTGATACGTGGAAAAGCTAAGATGGATGCCCCTTCCATGGACACCACTTTTGCTATGGTTGCTCTAATTGAGACAACAATATTTGATCCATTGCTTACCGAACAGGAGACATATTTGCACAGGAAAATTAATTATTCTGTGTCCTATGTGTTATACTGTCAGCAATTCTGTAATGTGTGTGTGTGTGTGTGTGTGTGTGTGTGTGTGTGTGTTGGGTGTGTGTATGAGTATGCGTATGTGTGTGTGTGGGTATGTATGTGTGCAAGGACAAGCACATGCATGAATGTTTGTGTGTGTGTTTGCTTACAACTGCATGTCTGAAAATGTCTGATGCAGTAAATGAAATCTACTCGTTGATTTAAAAATAATATTGGATTGTATGACCACTGGGATTGATTTTGCTTTCCATTTAATAATTTAGTTTCAAATGAAGTGCAATACAACAGAAGTCTCATTCATTCTCTTCTCACATGACTGATCTAAATCATGAAATGACACTGTCCTGGCTTATCTGTTGACCAGTACTCTGATACTGTAAGAATATTTAAAGAGTATATATGATAAGACAAATATAATGCATAAAAACACATACAGTATGCTACTGCGCAGACCAAATGTGCATGTGACACATAGTATATAAGCACGCTATGTAACCCTTGTGCCTAATTCACACATGCATTCATTCACTCCTATGTAGCTCAACTGTGCATCTTTTCAAAAGCAGGACACCCAATAATGAGGGTCAGTGAGGGCGATAATTTGACCTGCTAAATACTCCTAATTACACCTCCACCGTAATAACACCATTAATGGCACCTACAGAAGAGAGAATAATGGAAGAGAAAGACAGAGAGAGACTAAGAGAGAGAGAGAGAGAAAAAGAGAGGTCAAGCAGAGGGGAGGGGAAGAGAAGTGCAGGAAAACCTTGTGTAGGCCAGCACTGTGAACACCACACTGGAGAGTGATTGGAGGATACAGACAGAGCTGATTAGACGGAGAACAGATAATAGATTTCCTCTGATGTCCAGGATGATCCATGGGCCCTGTCTCCCACGGCCTAATGAATGAGAGAGGCATTACGGATACGGCAGAGGAAGAGAAGTGATGGTATCTGGGGACGCTTAAGAGGAGAGGGAAAAAATAATTGTGGTGAAATTGAAGCATTTGGGAATACGTATTGAATACGTAAAAGCTGAAAAAATATTGAAACGATGTCAGATTTTTTCAGTGTCATAGTCATGTCTTCTTGCTTGCAGCCTGTTAGGCCATCAGCCAATAATGAAAATGGTACCCTTGAAGCGATACTTGAGATGTTGCATTATAAAGTTCTTATAATCAAATGAAAATGAACTCCACAGGGTATGCCTCACTGAGTAGATTTTAATCAGCACATATACTTTCACTATACAGTTTCTTACAACTATTGGAGCTAATGAGGCTTGTTATCATCAATTGTTCATTGACAGCAGCATTCTCTTGCCTAGTAGACATCCTTTGTTTTCGCTCAAGCAATGCAATTGACAGACCAAGAAGAATGCATTTAAACTCTTGTACAAGGGACAACCTCCACATCTCTTGGGGGATGGGGGAACGAACGAGCCTAGCAGCACAAGGAGGAGACCAAATAGCCTGAGTTTCTATGGCAAAGAGGAGAGACAGAGGAATAAAGGAGGCAAAGGCGATGGGGGAGGGGTTGGTTGTAGCGGTAATGTGAATGTGTAACTGTATTGTAGAGCGCTACACTTTCCACCCTCCAGGTGAGGGAATAGCACTTGCAAAAGGCCTAATCCACGGAGAACATCGTTATCAGGGCAATGCATTACACTGCCCCCTCCACCCCACAAAAGCTCCTGCCATTATTTCAAAAATTACTCAAATGCATGCTGCCTCATATGTGACTATTGCATGGAAGCAATTCATTCTTTGCTGTCTCTCAGGTACACATAAGTTGTGTACAATTTTTCCTTTAATATATGATGGAATTTATGTGCTGCTTTCTGTGGCAGTACTACGCAAAGGGTTTTATTTTCTGTATGGAAGACCCCTGTGTTCTCTCTACCACAGCCCAATAATATTGACCCACTGGGCCAGTAAATAAGGCAGCATGCTAGTTCCCTTCCAGCAATTTTAAGTGGAGCAATAAGGTAAAGATTGTTCAGTCTCTGAGGGCCATCCCCCCAAAGGCTGCTGTTTCGCTCCATCAGGCCTTACCCAGCTCTGCGAGGTCCGTAGTTGCCTTTGCACTATTCTCCACTCACCACCACACATATCAAATTTGTTAATTACTTTATGCAGATTATATGCTGACTTTCAAATGCCATACTTTACAAGAAACTGTCAATGCATGTGCCAGCGCAGATGACTGAGAGAGCCTCGACACAATGGCACAGTGGTGTGTTGCAGAGCGAGAGAGGCAGAAATTGGTGGGAGAATGAGAGAGAGAAAGAAAGAGAGGGAGAGAGAGAGAGAAGGAGAGGCCATATTTCAAGGCCTAATTCATCAAGTCCCATGTCTGTTCCATGTGGGTCAGCAGTGCAAGGAAGTTATGGGGGAGGGAAACAAGGGCCTGTTTCTGAATAAGAGCCTGAGCCGAGGCGCATGCAGCTCAAAACCCCAGGTGTATAAATAGGCTGCTGCTGTTGGGGGTAGTGATGAATTAGAGTCAGACAATAATTTAGCCCTGGAGGACTTTAGTAACGCAGGCAAGAGCGACACCATGCCAGCAGCTAACGGTACTGCAGCTTGTCAGTATTTGAACTTACAGGAGGCCTTTCTGAGCTTATGCCTGTGGAAGGAAATACAAATTACATTTTAAATTTCAATGATTCACTACAAAACAATTGACTACATAAAGCATATCATTAGTGACTGGCATCGATTAAAAAATATAGATAAACAGAAATAGATAAATAGATGTCAATTGTTTTCAAATTGAAACAGAATTTTGTTTGGCTGTTTCTTTATTGTATTTATTCAATTTTTCCCACGCAGTGTAGTGCAGCAGTATGCAAAACAGACAGATAAAATGCTCACCCTCATGCATCCTGCTCACTGATCCATATCTTGCATGGGCCTTTTTGCATTTGGACCCATATAAGACAGGTTTCTTTTCCTTCACAGATATTTGCTACACAGCCAAATGAAAATATATCATACTTTTACAGCAAAATACATCACATTTGGCCTCAGAAAATAGGATGTCCCAGTCCACGACACACACCCTATCAAAATAATCCATTAAAGCCCCCCCTACATTCAGTGGAATATCCTCATGTTTCTCCTTATGGATCATTCTACTTTTATTTCAGAGTCTCTTAAAGGCTTGACTTTTTAACTTTTTTAGGATTGTACAATCGCAAATACTGCACTTCCATTCTCCCTCCTACATAACCCACTCATGCCTACAAGCACAGCATCGCACAAAATCATCATCAGAGGCCCATAAGTAACGTCACATGTATTTTCAGCAGTGATCATTGGCTGGGCCTTCCCTCATAGTTTGGTTGATTTAACGAAAAATCTCAGTCTTGGTTGTTTCATCTCCTCTTGAGACCAGATGTAACTTGCATATCGTGATTTGAAAACATCTGGATATACCCCCGTGATGTCTCTGAATCTGAGCTCGTGCCGAGATTTGCAGGATACTTCCGGAATCCGCATTCCCTATGCAGTGAGCTTTGGCTGAGGTAAGGCAAGAATTTCAAGTAGCGTACACCACAGAATTTCGCTCAGGGGGCACAAAAACCATTTGCCATCGAGTATCGAATAATGGTCAAAACCCAGGAGGCGGTATGGTCGTGATCAGTAGATGAATCTGTTTTGATTATGAATATGAGTAAACAGTTGTGGAGCTCGGCGAATATTTCTTAACTTATTTGATCGTAGTTAATAAAACGCATTTTTGAGTGGTGGTGGTGGTGGTTACCTCGGTGTCGACTTGGTTTTTACAAACATACCCTTCGCCTAAAAGATCTTTAACTTTCCTTCGAAACATTTTCAGTCGTTCGGAAGATCAAAGGCGGCGGGATAGCTCTGTTACATTTCATTGTTCGCAAGGCATGGTAAAAGATAGCACTATTATTAACCACGGCTAGATCAGTAACACCACTCTCTGTGGGCAGGCAGGCAGGCTTAACTTAGCAGTATTTGTCCACCGCATCTGCTCCCAGTGTTTCGATAGCTAGCGTTATTAGCTTATTCTTTTGTAAAGGATGCATGGTTATTGCAAGGCAGGAGAACGTATTTGTGGACATTGTAACATCGTTGCAGTTTTACAGAACATTGTAACACTGTTGCTGTGTTAATGGAAGAGCACGGTTACATGTAACTAACTTGGAGCCTTTTCACAGGAAGTTAGTCCTTCTCGCTGTATAATTAATCGGCAGTTGACATTGGTTGTAGTTTTCACAAGAACTGTGTCCCGTGTACTTTGTGTATGCGTGTGTCTTTTGTAAATGTCACTCTCTGCTCCCCCAAGGTCTTTTAGGAGATGCCATGGCAAGCTACTACAGTACGTGGGAGCTGTTCCAGGAGTTGGCAGTGGGATGTGTGCTCCCCACAGCTCAGCAGGGCTTTGATCAAGTATGGCAGCTCCTCTTTGTATGCGTGCTGTGTCGCTTTTTCTGTCGGACAGGTGAGAATGTCTCCCACTGTTTATCTGTTTAGAAATACACAAGCCTCATAGGGGTACACACAACTGATCTGACCTATATTGACATTGTATTGTAAGTAACAAAGTAGACAGTGAAATATATGGATATGTCATTGTGTGTTTTCTTTGAATTCGACCTGACTACATATTTTTTTGTTATTAATTCCTAACATGGTATGGTATGGTTAGAAATGGTATGGAAACTGCCCTACACATTGTAGGCCTAATACATGGATCAAGTTCTCATTCTGGTCTTTCTGTGAAGTCCCATCAGATGTGTTCTTGATTAAATGATCAGCTGTCCTGTCTCCTGCAGGCCTTCCGCCAAGTGTGAAACATGTGGGTTCGTTTGCCGCAGGGCTCTATGTCCTGTACCAGTTCTTTGAGCTGCACATGGTGTGGGTGTTGCTGCTGAGCGTCCTGTGCTACCTCACCCTATACCTGGTCTGTTACTCGAGCAATCGTGGCACCTTCCTCTCTCTAGCCATCCTCATCTATCTTCTCGTGGGGTAATGATGATGCCATGTCCTCATTTTATCTGATCTCTAGGACTTTTTATTTGCTTCCCTCCTCTCCATTACATTGCAAACAAAACTGAACTCAGCACAATCTTCCAACCCACAGCCTGCCATGGAAAAGAACTCCATTCCCATGCGTGGCCTTCCCCCATGTGTTGACCTCATAGCAGAAGATATTTTGCAAAAATCAATGTATTAACCTTGGTTAGTAGTCGAGCCAATCTTCCAGTCTTCCAGCCCACAACCTCCCTTTTTACATTCCCATACAAAGAACGGGAAGAAAAAGTTCTTATTCTTGGCCACATGGATTTAATTTCTTGGAAGTATTGTTTATTTGGGTTTAAATGGGTTTTGACTGTGAGTCATGTTGGATAAATGTTTCTGCACGTCACGCTGCAATGACAGAAATTTCACCCAAGGTATTAACCAAGGTTAATACATTGATTTTGCAAAATTTCTTCATCTATGAGGTTTATACATGGCTGAGGACTATATGCAGAATTGCATTTCTTTTCATCATTCTACTTGAGCTGACCTGATTGTGATTCAATTGATAATGTTTAATAAACTGAGGTTAATACATGGGTGAGGTCAATACATGTTTTTTTTTTTTTTTTTAGTATGCATAAAACACTGACCTGAGGTTTATACGTGGTATATATATATATATATATATATATATATATATATATATATATTGGAAATGACTGTATGCATTAAATTATTCATTCAATATGATTTGTTTTTGTTTTTAAGGGAACTGCATTTAGTGGATGCTGCAACCTGGTTGAAAATAAGAGGTAAAGGAAATCATTTCTAGTTTCTACATGTCCAGTCTTGTCAGGAAAATGTACCTATAGCCTTATACTGTTCAGAATTGATTCTAACACATGCTCCACTTGCCTTACTGGCCTGTCCAGGTTCCCAGATGGTGGTTGCAATGAAGGCTATCTCACTGGCCTTTGACTTGGACAGAGGGGTCATTTCTGCTTTTCCATCACCTGTGGAATTCATGGGCTACATCCTGTTTGTGGGGACGGTAGTGTTTGGTCCCTGGATCAGCTTCTCCAGTTACAAAGATGCAATTGAAAGCCGGAAAGTGGTGAGTAAGGCTATCATTGAATCCCAGTGCTCCCCCAACCTAAGCCCCCCCCCCCCCCCCCCCCAAAAAAAACCCCAAAAAATCACAAAACAAAGCAATCTACAGTGCGTATGGTTTTGTGTGAGGGCACTGTTTTAGCAAGATTGGATTGTACATTGTAGAAATTGGATCACCAATAGACATTTTTTGCTATGATTTTTGTAAACACAGAATTTATTGTTACAGATGTCTTCAAAAGTGCCCTTAAGAGACTTATGGCCCTTCTCCACCGACTGGTACCGGCTCGGCCTGGCTCAGCTCTACTCACTTTTTTAGTATTTCCATTACTGAAATCTCATACCTGGTACCATTCTTGGTACCACCTTTGTCGACATTCTAGGCGAGCTGAACTGATACCAAAGATAGTTTAGAACTATGGCAACCACTTTCATTAAATGGTACTTTTATACAGTGGAAGATGAAACATCCAAAACCAAACCGAGGAGAGTCGAGCCGAGCCGAGCTGATACCATTCAGCAGAAAACTCACTTTACAGTAACTGGCTTGAATCAGACAGGCAAGATGTTGATTATTACCAGTTAAGTCTTTGAAGGATTTGGACTTACGGCTTATTGCTTTAAACCAGGCATACTGTATAGTGCTTTACGTTTTGGTTGACTGTATTAAAGCACAGAGGTATGTAGAAACCAGTACAATGATCAATAATGCTATAAACTGCTGTAAACTTCTGTTCTCCATAGAAATTTCCCTGGTTTGCAAAGATCTCTGGGAGCTGGGTGAAGTGTCAGCTCTGCTTGGTAATGTCAACTTGCATTGCACCATACCTCTTCCCATACCTGATCCCATTGGATGGGGGTGAATTTCTGAACAGGTAATCAAACAGCAAGTCAAGTCACTCTCTCTTTATTAACCATGACGGTAAATTAACAGGTCAGAAATGACAAAGGCCATGATGAAGGAGGTAATAAAAAGATGACATAAAAATTGTAGCCAGCACAGTTTGCCAGTTTCCTGAATATAAACCACACTATGTATAAACCACAGGATGGGGTTTTGGGCAAACTGAAAAACAAAACCGTATATTAACTGCACGCATGTATTAACAGCGTTCCATGTATTAATCACAGGTTATTAAACATTACTTATAATGAAGCAGGATCAGAAAGTAGATTGAGGAAAAGAATTGTATTGCCATGTATAGCCTTACCCCATGTATTAAGCTTATTGACGAAGATGCTTTGCAAAATCCTCTGTCGATGATGTGGACATCATGGCATTGTTTATGTGAGATAGGGCAATTCTGCATCATGGATGTGATTGAATGTAAGCAAGTGTAGTATTATTGAAATATTTAGCACTGTTGTTTCATGTAACCTATGAACACAGCAATTTTCAAATTTCAGATAATCATTCACATCATAAAAATATCTGACCTTTTGTTGGCATTATGGATGTGACAAAAAGTCCACTCTTCCATGCTATTGCCCTATAATAGTCAGTGTGTTTATTCCATAGGTGGCTGGATGCCTACGAGAATGCGGTGTCCTTCCACTGTAGTCACTATTTTGTGAGCTTCCTCAGTGAGACCACCACCACTCTGGCTGGCGCTGGATTCACAGAGCACAAGGACAATCTCAAATGGTGAGAGGCTGAAATGCTCAAGCCCTTTATCAGCACTCAAGTGTTGTTTCTGTAGCAACGCAGTGATGAGTGACATCAGATGTTGCCTTTGGAAATCGCTGCACTGGAGCTTGGGTGTAAAGCAGTGCTGACCAAATCAAATGAGAGGTGGTGGTGAACTGAATAACAGATGAATCCTTATCTTTTGGTAGGGACATGACTGTGGCCAACCCTGTTAATGTGGAGCTGCCCCGATCCATGGTAGAGGTTGTGACATCTTGGAATGTTCCCATGTCTCGTTGGTTGAATACATGTAAGATCTTCTCAATGCTCAACAGGCTTGTTTTTGAACTGAACCCAATAACCATTTCCTACGATGCAAAATCGCTAAAAAAAAATAACAAAACAAAAACAACAACACCCCCCCCCCCCCCCCCAAAAAAAAAAAAAAAAAAATCACAAAACAAAGCAATCTACAGTGTGTATAGTTTTGTGTGAGGGCACTGTTTTAGCAAGATTGGATGGTACATTGTAGAAATTGGATCACTAATTGGATCACTAATAGACATGTTTTTGTAAACACATAATTTATTGTTACAGATGTCTTCAAAAGTGCCCTTAAACTGGGAACATTTCCTGCCATTTTGGTCACCTATACAGCCAGTGCCTTACTACATGTGAGTCTGAAGTTCCTTTCATATGTTGTTAAAACTGCTCCTGATCTTGATGTTGTTGAAATCAGTAGTGTCTTTGATGGAATTTTAAACATTTGTAAAGCTGTGGATTTTAAGTAAGTTTCAAAGTGCACAGTTTTTTAGTGTATGGACGTGCTCGAATTTCAGGTTTATAATACATTATGCATTCTGTTTGAAGTGAAGCCTCTGCCAGATCAAAGTCTGCAGGCAGACTCTTCTCTATAGGCTAAGGATGTTACCAAAGACTCATAGATGAAATTCATCTCTTCTTTAAAGACTGTTGCCACCATCTATGTGGGGACAACAATAAAAGGAAAGTTGACGAGCTAAATTAATCATTTGTTTGTGTTTATGTTTGTGTTCAGGGTCTCAGTTTCCACCTTGGTGCAGTCCTGTTGTCTCTAGGGTTCATCACCTATGTGGAACACGGTACTTTCGGCTATCACACTTTGTACCTTCAAAAAACTGACTGCTGTTAAGGTTATACTCTGATTGTTGCTGAATGATTGTGATTCAGATGGTTCTTGTTTCTTCATCTTATGACATGCAGGAAAGCTCTATTGAAAAATGCCCAGAAGAGGGCATCATAGCTCCATTAGTTGATGATTGAGAAGGATAGGGCAGGAATAGGTCATTTGTGTTCAAAGCTATACTACCTCTGGAATAGTCTTCTGGAATTATTCTGATACTTGATACAAAACATACTTCAATACAAAAGAGTGCTTATGTCTGAAGAGTTGCCAGAGGTGGTCACTCCAGTGCTAGTTTAAATTCCAAATACAGTGTGGATGGTAGCAATATATAGTATCTAGTTGCAGTAGTATCTCTGACAGTCAGAAGATACTATTGAATATGAACTGAAGAACTACTTCAGTATGATATATTCATTTTGTCTGATGATGATGTAGATGTGGATTGTCACATTTTAAGTAGGCTCACTTAAGTCTGCGGTTTCAGTTCTCAGAAAGCGCTTGGCCACCATCTTCAGTGCCTGCATCCTGTCGAAGAGTTGTTCTCCTGATTGCAATCATCAAAACAAGAAGGTATTACATTATATGTATTAGCTGCTGTTGTTGGAGAGTTTATTTGCTTGAGGACTCATTTAAACTTGTTTACGTTAACTTGAGTACGTGAGATTACAAGTTGTTGGGACTACCACCAATCTTGAAAAGACCTTGAGAGAAATTGACATTTTATATTTAAGGAACACTAGGCAAGATTTTCTGCTGTTTCTAAGCTAATATACCATCTTTGAAGTCACTTTTTAAAGTCAATTTTAACCTTGTTGTCAACATAACGCTTCAAAATTTATTATGCTCGTTTTTGGTTTGAAAACAAATCCACATGTATTGGTGAGAATTTAGGAACAGCGTCTGTAGGAGGAGGTCCATAGTTAAAAAAAAAAAACAGACTTGCCTGGTGTCCCTTTAATTTAATATTCAATGATTTATTTTTGAGATTGACATTTTCACACTGAAACATTTATGAATGAGACAGACAGATTTGCTATGGAATATTAAAATGAATGTACTTGAACTTGAACATTTCAGAAGAGGAACACTTATCTTTCTTTCCTTTAGACCCTGTGGGTGTATGGAATCAATATATCCTTTAGTGTTCTGGCCATTTTCCACCTGACATACTTGGGCTCTCTGTTTGATACTGATATGGACAACATGGATCCAGGAGAGGTAAGACACAGTGGCGAGTGACATGTCAGGCATGTCAGGCATGGTGTAAGCGATGCTAAGCAGCTTTTGCTAAACACTTTTTGTAGCATTCTGCAAATATTTCATCATTAGCTCATCATTCTCTGAAAACGCTAAAAAAATTGCCCTTTTACACAGCCCTGGCTTTGTAAACTGGAAACCAATGAAGTGAGGGCAGTAGATCCCTCAAACAATAACAAAACAATGTGTGTTGTCTCGTGGGGGAGGAGCTACCGCTTTAGTGCCTTTTGTTTGGTCTTCAGTCCAAACGTAATGCATCTTGCTTTGGACAAAAGCATAAGAAATATAAAGGAGAAACACAAACAAATGCTATGTTCAAGACTGTTTACCACACCTGTATGTTTTTAAGAGCTGTGAGGGTTCACTTAAGTAAATATATATGAATGAGAATGTAATTCCTTTTCTTCATTCCTAAACTTCACACTATGTCAACCCTCTCATCACTGCAGGGCTACCTGGCCAGTCACACCATCCAAAAATGGTCGGAGCTGAACTGGTTGAGCCACAAGCTTATGATTGGCTGTTTTGTGTTCTACTGGCTCATATGAAGATCATCGGTCCACCTCTAACAAAGAGACTTATCTATACACAGAGAAGTGCTGCAGCTTGGGACTTGATGGCCTGCCACAGAGTGTAGAATGCTGCAACAGTCAGAGAGTAGCATCAAAGATCAAAGTTATGTAAATCATGTTTTTGCATTTCAACAGTGTTGGTACAAAGGAAAGTACCTCAGTGACCGTGTGCAGTCATATGGCTGTAATATTTTTTTCACTCCACTGCTAAGTGTAATATTAGCATACTCTGTTACTGTACACCATTAGATTCTCAGATTGTTGGAAAAATCTGGAATGGGTCTAAGTTGTATTTCTTAAATTTGGAGAACTCTACCTACCGTTTTCATCAGATCTATTTATTTTTCTATTAAATGGTCATTTCTATCCTTTTGTTGTTGTTGTTGTTTGTATTTTAGAGACAATCTACATCACAGTAGCCTTGTGGTCTCCAGACTCTTTCACTTCACTTCACTTTGTGCAAGAGTCTGGACACTCTCGATAGATATATATCTAGATGTATACTTTGTGGTGGGTGAGTACTTTAAATCTACTGGTTTGATTTTCAAAGCTGTTGGTTCTACCTTCAGTCTCTGTTTGCTGATTGATTGCTTGGAAATTTAGTCAGGGAAACCAAAGCCTTGGCAGACTAACCTGACACAGTACTGTAGCAAAATGCAATATGGGGGAGAGGTACCATGGTGGGGCTAGCCTAGATAGCATTCCAGAGCATTTGCTCAAATTGTAGACATGCGCATTCACCAGTTTGGCTCAATCTTTAGCATTAAAGTTTCAGCATAAACTGTCATATGAAGTCAGTCAATACAGTACATGGCCTATTTCATGTTTTTGATATTTGCTATAAACATAGTCTATAACTAAAATACTTTGTGAACAGATAAACTAAACAGAAAGATAACAGAAGGTATCTCATAGAATGGACTTAGCTCCCATACCTGATAATCTACCTGTCTGTCGTCAAACATTAACTATATTCTGGTCAGGAAGTTATCGTTCAAACAAAAGGACACCACCCAGGCATAATACGGATGACACCTATTGCCTAAAATTAAGTTCCTAACTTTTGGATCCTTTTCCATCTCTTAGGTGAGTGAGAGTATTACATTTGGTGAATATTCACTCATAGTTGTCACACTAGCAGTGTAAAACTGTAACAGGAGGTCAATATCTTTGACATTTCAGGGCACCAAAATGGAGTGTGTCATGTTTGTGTGGAGCTAGAATACTATAGTTTGGACACCCCACCCTCCCAATAATATGGGGCGAAACTGCACCTGGGTTGGTGCAGAGATCCTCTTATCATCTGAATTCTTCAAAGGTGAAAAGCATTTTATTTTCTTTTTGCACTCATGGTATAATAACAACAGTCTCATTTTTACAAATTCAGAGTCATGCTTTTATGGCAATTTTGTAGAATGTGTTGCCTGAAAATACTTACCTCAAGTTGAAACATGGAAGTCATCAAGATGTGTTTCTAATAGCCTGAGTGGTATTATAAATAAATCTGTCAGCACTAGTTTAAGACAAACTGTCCAGCACATTTCAGCACCAGTTTAAGACAAGCTGTCCAGCACATTTCAGCACCAGTTTAAGACAAGCTGTCCAGTATTCTGGAGAGGTACAAAATTCTTGAGAGCAGCTCAGTGCCAGTGTTATTGTGTGACAGTGTTGTGGTGTATTTGAACTTGCGCCCCAGTGATCAAGAATGAGCTCTGGCTCTTCCTCATCCCTGCCGTCTTGGCGTTCCTTCTACTGGTGCTGTTCTTGGAGGAGCTTGGTTTCTTCCTCAGGCATGTTCCCTCTTCCAGGCGAAGGCGGCTCTACCTGTGGATTCTGGGAATGTACCCGGTACACTTTTTTTTTTTTTTTATACCCCAACACTGATGTTATTTGCTTATTTTTTTTTCTTCATGGTTTTACATCCTGTTATCCATTCATTTTGATATCTTAACCTGCTCATCTGTGCAATAGGCTCCAGACTCTGACCTCCATCTTGTGTGTTTTTATAGGTTTTTGGGGTGACCTCGATCATTGCCTTGTATATTCCACGTTCATCTTCACTTTGCAATTTTATGGCAGCCTTGTAAGAGAACTTCACCTTAAGTATACCAATACCAACTGATTTCTTTTTTTTAACCCAACTCCAAAAAGCATCTCTTAATGTACAGTACTGTGCAAAGGTTATAGGCACCCCACGTTTGGTTTTAGCAGTGCTGTAAAGACCATACACATTTATCTTTCACTTTCTTTATGCAGATATAATAAGAAAATATAGCCGCGAGCAGCAATGAGGTGGCCAAGCAGCAAAGCAGGCCGAAGTTGCCATGGCAACAGAATGTAGTAAGATCAGTCAGGTGGCCATATGCACTCACAGCAAGTTTCATGTCAATACACCAAAGTTTGGCTGAGATATAAGGCCACTTCCTGTTTAGCAGCTTGGCCATCAAATTGGATTGTCTGTGATGGCTGAACGCATCAGATGATCATCAAGTTACGTGATGATTGGTCAAAATATGTGGCCACTGAAAAATTAGTGCTGGTTTTGCTATACTTATGCTGACCTGAAAAGCTGGCAATGACCATCAAAAACTCACAGTATGACTAGACATTGAAATTTTGTTGCAAACCCAAGCACATCATGAGATATATATAGACATATTTTTTTGCTAATTATAGCACCCCTAGTGGCCAAGATGCACCAAACGTTGTTGTGCCCCCTTGGGATGGGGTTAGTAGCCCAGGTACCAAGTTTGGTTAAGATACGTCAAAGCATTGCTTATATATGACCTCACTTCCTGTGTGGCGGCAGTGCTTCAGTGACCAACAATCACATGGAGTAAGCTGTTAAAAAAGTCAATTGTTCCACACCCAGATTACTGATGGACATGCCTAGCCTGCCAGAAACTGTTGGCAGATCCAGATATGATAGGAGTCTCGAGATCAGCTGCTGACTTCACATTGGCTCACCCAAAAGAGACGCTGTAGTGACACAAGCGTATTGGCAAAGCATAATGAGTCGGGCCTACCTAAAACATGCTTTAGGCCTCTCGTGACTTTCTTCACTGTACACCGAGGTGGTAATTCTGTCCTAGTTTGTCTCATCGAAACTCTTTGGATATCATCCTTTGGCCATTGGCCTTTCGCTTTTTGACCAAAGTGAGATCAGCAGCTGATCTCAAGACCTGGGGATGGCCTAAGACTGATTAGGGAATCAGATCCACATTGAATTTTTTTCTTAAATACTTTGCACAAATTTCCTGTGTTTTATTATTAAATTTTAATAAAGAAAGTGAGAAATAAATGCACTGCTGAAACAAACATATGGGGTGCCTATAACTTTTGCACAGTATTGTAAATTTAATTGGAAAGTTTCAAATCAATCTGATTTTTACTGAAAATCAACAGTGTACGTGATTTTCTACAGCTCAACATTAACCAAAGTCAGTGCCTGTTGTTCTGCTTAGACAATGTCTGGCATTGTTATATGATCCAGCATGGCAATGACTGGACATAACCCATGTTAACAGCAACTCTGCCTGAATAGTGCACATTTTCTTTGTTCTTCATAGGTATCATTCCATTACTTCACTGAAGTTCATGCGTCTGATCACAGACTTTTTTCGGGGCAAAAGCAGAATGGTGGAGGTGTTGGCTGGGGAACAGGTCTCTCCCAATCCTTTCCCGTGCTGCTTCTGCTGTTGCCTTCCGATGATCGGCATTACCAGGTATCATAGCTCGATCACACAACAAAATGTATGCACTTGAATCTTTCCATAAAGTTACAGTTGCAGGCAGGGCTCAGGGTCAGTCCTTGGTCCAGTTTGGCAGAGTACCATTTAAAGAACAACTTGTTATCAAATGCTCTTTGTGAAAATGCAGAAATCCCTTGGACAGATTGGTAACCAGACCTAGGTGCACCATACACTAGATGTTGTTAATGACACTCATTTAGTTCACTATCACCCTTTGCAACTTAGACGTTTTCTTCCAGTCTCCATTGGCATATACAATATATTGCAAAGTAGGTGTTAACTCTCTGATTGGGCCTGTAGGGTGGAAAGAACTGCTGTTTCATAAGAACTACACTTCTCTGTCTGTCATGTCCTACTTTGGTTCCTGGTGTGTTATGAAATGAAGATGTATCATGCTGCATTGTAATGACTGTTAGGACAAGCCTGGGCTGGATGATGGCAGCAGTCCTTCAGCTGTCGCTGGTGCGGACTATCCTCTTCTTCCTCACACTGGTCCTTTGGACAGATGAGCAGTATGACTATGGGGACGTAAGTGCTCACAGATGGCAGGATTCAATTTGAATGTGTCTCTTTTTGTGACATTTGCACCAAAAACCATGTTGGGTGGGTTGGGTTTATAGTTTTGTATGTCTAGAAAGGTATCTGTCTTCAAGATAACACTTTCGATTTCAAACTGTATAAATTATTTACACTATATGACAAACACGTGTGCTGTTTATATTGCAATATGCGTAAGCATCGACATGCTTTGGGCATAATTCCCCCATACTACAGAGACCTTTGAAATATTCACTAAATTTCTTCCATCATTCACAGGTGGACTCAGTCAATCCCAACATGTACGTGAATGCCATCATAGGCGTGTCGACCTTCTTGTCTTTTTATGGATACCTTCTGTTTTACAAAGCAACCAAAAGTGCCCTGCATGGCTACGGTCTCAGGGCCAAATTTGTATGCATCATCGTTGTCCTGGTTTTGTGTGGACTGCAGAGCGGGATCTTGGAGACCATGGGGGCCCTGAGTTTTGTTCCATGTGACCCACCATTCTCAGCACTCATGCGCTCTCAGTGTAAGTAGTCTGACTAGAGATGACACATACACACACACACACACACACACACACTCTAGGCTATCTGTTTATCTATCTTTGTGTGAGTCTATGTAGCTATCACATTCATTGTGTGTGATGATTTCTTGAATAAAATGTTTGTAGTGTTTGTTCTGTTATTGCAGTAAAATGCTCTATTTGATAACTGATTTTTTTCTGATTTACATGGAACTGAACCCATGCATGTTGCGTGTTTTATTAGTGATTTACCACTACTGTGTCATTGTGGAGATGTTCTGCATCAGCTTGTTCGCCCGCAACATTTTCCGCAAAGTGGAGCCCAGCCCAGAGGAGGGCGAGAGAGGTGATGACTGTGATTACTGTGGACAGCAGGACAAGGCCATTCAGACGGAGCAGGCTCTGCCCCTCAGCGTACCACTCAGCTCCCCTGCAGTGGAGGAGCAGTGGTCCGGCTGGTGCAGAGGCAGCGGTAGTGGTGGTGGCGCCTCTAACCCGGGCTACAACAGCGACAGCGAGGACAGTCTCTGCCGCATAGAGCACGCTCCATTGGACCGTTTTCCTTTCCCTCAGCGTCCGAGACATCAGGAAAATGTGACTGAGGACAAGGCTAACGTCAAGTCCACGGGGGAGTGTCCTGCCCTGGAGTTGTCAAAAGTGACAGTCACTGCTCAAATCAACTATGATGAAAAACCAGATGTCACTGTTGTTTAGCAAACACTAAGTCACGGTCTTTGATTAACATTTATTTTAGGTTTTGATACAGAATAAATTATGTTTAATTTTGACTGCAATGACAGCAATAAATACAATAATCAAGAAAATGATAATAGTTGGTGATGTTATGGTATACTGTCAAGCCACATTTTAAATTAATGTAATTTTGGATCGTTGAAAATACAGTGGGCCCGTATGTCATTCAAATAGGTCTATTTAGCTGACTAAATAAAACTCTCTTCTAATTATATTTAAAGAAGGGTTGAATAGGAGTGTTGAATTGTAGATCTAAGAGGTTTGTGTAGCCCACATTTGTATATAATTGGAACATTGTACACTATTTGTGACATCAAATTAAAAGTTCCCTTAACATGGGCATTATGGACGTAGATGCAGCATTCTTCAAGTTTCCACACTTTTGAACATGTGTGCGATTAGTCTGAATGACGAATAAATAACTTTATTCAAACTTTTCACGTTAGCGCATGTGAAACTGGTAAAATTGGTAATGCAAGATGAGTTCTAAACCAGGAGGCTTACAGCAATGAGAGAAATTTTAAAATAGGGTGCACATTCACGAAAACAAATTTCCATCGACATTTGGGTGTAATACTGCAAGGTATTCTTCCAGCCTTTGGGCAGCGCACGCACCAGTTTTGCAATCCATGTGTGTCCGTATTTCTCAACTGAACCAATAGGAAGCTCGTTCTTCTAGTCCTAGTAACATTTGCGCCAATCAGTACTCAGTGCTATCAGTACTTCCTTTTCTTCGTCAAAATGTAGTACTGGCACTGGAGATTAAGATGGCGCAACATTTAAAAGGTTTGTACGCTAGCCTGTTCCAGCTTGAATAACCTCAGATTTGTTGTAGTGTTAGTAGCAAGTGGACGTTACAGCATGTATATAAGCAACAGGTCAAGAAATTATTATCAGTGATGCAGATAAATGACATCATGATGATACGCATTGCAAGGCTAAAGTCTTAGCCATAATACACGCAGTTCGCCATAAGGTAACATGCTCACTTGACAGAGAGTTGCAGACAAATAAAACTCACGACAAGCGACAGGCTACCTCAGTCAATAAGTATAACCATGTCAGTTGTCTTGGCAGGATGTGTCGTTGCTTGCAAAGTTTCATGGGCTGATCTACAAGCTCTGTGTCGTCGGGCGAGGGTGGCGTGTATCGAACTTGGCGTAACAAAAAATAACTTTGATGACTATGAAGTGGAATACATCGCTGACTACTTAAAGAAAAATGTAAGTAAGTAACCTACTTCACACTTGTCACACGACAGAGATCGATCTGAGCGGAATTTGCATATAGGCTAAGCCTTTTGCGCGTATTACTTAACGTTAACTCCTTTACAAATGATATTAACTAACGTTACAAAAGTGTGTCTTCATCATTTATAAACTGCGTTTTGTTGTTGATTTTAGGGAAAGGAGTACTTCTTAATAAAATGGAAAGGCTATCCGGAGTCCGAGAATACCTGGGAGCCACGCAAGAACCTGAAATGTCCGAAACTGCTGAAAGTATTCTTGTCCGACGTGGAGGCAGCGCTTCGACGTCAAAAGAAATCGCGGTTGAGGACCAAAGAGGACACGATAGAATTGGACCAGAGGGCTGTCGGATACCTCATCCAAAAAGCTAAACAGCGCCAGGTACTCAGGTGCTGGGAGAGCCATGTAAACAAAAACAGTCGCCACAAAGCTCGTATTTACATCCAGAACGAAGTGGACATGGAAGGGCCACCCCGAGATTTCACTTACATTGAAGACTACAGGGTGGGTGATGGCGTGGCGATAACACCGACTGCTCTTGGTTGTGAGTGCAAAGACTGTTTCAGCCACCCTGTGGCTGGCTGTTGCCCGGGCCTCGCGCAACATCGGCTCGCATATACAGACAGAGGATTGGTGCGTGTGCGGCCCGGTAAACCCATTTACGAGTGCAACTCGCGCTGCAGCTGTGGTCCAGACTGCCTCAACCGGGTGGTTCAAAGGGGGATTCAGTATGACCTTTGCATCTTTAGAACGGATAATGGTCGCGGCTGGGGAGTGCGGACTTTGGAGCGCATAAGTAAGAACGCTTTCGTCATGGAGTATTTGGGAGAGGTAGGTTTTGAGATTGAGATTGGGATTGGGATGCTGGAATGACCTTACAAGTGAAAAGGGACTACAGAACGGGGAAGTCGTCAGTGTGAGGAGGATGCAACTAAACATAGACATAGTCTACAGGCAAAATGCTATTTGAAAGATTTTATAAACAACCAAAACATGGATTATTACATTTACATGTCAAAGCATTTGCAAGTACATTCACTGTGGTTTCTGTTTTATCTCAGATCATCACAACAGAGGAAGCAGAGAAGAGGGGGGAGGCCTATGATAGCCAGGGTGCCACTTACCTGTTTGATCTTGACTATGTGGATGATGTGTTCACAGTTGATGCAGCCCATTATGGCAACGTGTCCCATTTTGTCAACCACAGTGTAAGTGAATCTCAGATTTCCTCTAAGAGAAAGAACTGTGAACTCCTATAACACCCATACTGTAGTCATATATAGCTCTTTGACTTTTTTACATGCAAGCTTACAATGGAATTTTAACACATTAGAATACATGTTCGAATGACAGGATTAGTAATATTTTTGTTCAGGCCCTGTGCTTAGGTTTTTAAGGAATAGAAGGTTAGATATTAAGGAATTAGACCATGTTTAATTCTTTAAAATAAACATGTCACCTTCTGACATATTCCTCTTGAGCTCTTAACAAGTGACAACAAAAGCAATCCTACCTACTCTATTTCAGATTTAGTTGTCAATTGACTTGTCACATTAAGTGAGATAGATGGACAAGTTTTTAAATGGAAACTTTTAATTTCACACTAGATTAAATAATAAACGGAATCCGATCAGTGTACAACACAGTCGTAGGTGTTCCTCTGTCAAATTACTTGACTTGCTTACATAGGCCCTGATTAATGTCTTAGCAAGGAGATCTCTCCTGCAGAGCACAAAGTAAGATCAGAGACATAGCATTTTGGCTTATGTAATACAAGTGTGGCAATGCATCAACCTCTCAAAATATCACATGCATAAGCATCGTCTGTCCCCTGGACTGATTGGAATATGGTGTAGTAGTGTTGATTGAGTGAGATTGACAGTGGGAGCATTAGTTGGTCTAATAAGATATGAGTGTTATTCCTCCAGGATTCAGAGTTTCAAACTGTACCACTGTGGAGGAAGAATGCAGTATTGAAAAATATCATGAGAAGATTAAGAACTTCCCAAACCTGGATAGAAACAGGGGTTGGGAAAGATTTTAAATGACTGAAGTGACAGAGGAAGTGACAGAGGGGGAAAACATAAGTGGCTCAGAAATATTAAGGCCAGCAGTAATCCAACAGCGATCTGGAAAAGTTACACAGCTTGTAAGCTGTCTTAGTGAGTTGACTTGTAAAAGAAAAAGCCCTAAGGAAGTGTTGGCAGGGTGGAGTGAGTGAAACAGACATTTAAATTATTTCCTGTGTTATGCAAGAATAATTTGCACTCCAGTGAAATGTGTGTCCAACATTAGCCAACATGCAGTTCAGTCCTTGCAGGCACAGAAATAAGACGTATTTCACCTTTTGCTTACTTAACAATTAGGGCAGTATGTAAATGTAGTGTGTTAAAATCCATAGGCCAAGAAATAAAGGCGATGTTGATGTTGTTGATGCATTTTTGTCCATCTCCTAGTGTGAACCAAACCTGCAGGTATATAATGTTTTTATTGATAACCTTGACGAGCGACTGCCCAGGATAGCATTTTTTGCCACCCGCTACATCAAGGCTGGAGAGGAACTGACCTTCGACTATAAAATGCAGAGTAAGTGAGCTCTGTTCTTGGCCTATGAATTACAGTACAGTAACACCCCCATCATTCCACATTGACAGCCACAATAGAAACTTAATTTGCACTAATAACATTGCCATTGTATCTCACAAGGCAGTTTCCTTTGAAAAGTGTGAATATCAGAGTCAAAGAAGTGGAGGCAGCACACAAGAGCTGACTGATTTCAGAATACTGCATTGAAAAACAGATGCCAAAACAATATAAGCCATTAACAGAAAAAAAATGAAGAGTGGGAGACGAACGTTTTGGGTCTAGCCCATCATCAGCGTTTCCAGTTTCACCTTCTTTCACCCTCCACCCTCTTTCACTGACTTTTTACGCACCGAGCGAAACACTTTATAAGCCAAATGCGCAGATGCCACCTCTACACACCACACAGAAGTGTGAATATGCAAGATATATTCTGTTCATAACTGTACTCAGTCTTTCTTAAATGAAGTGTTATGCTTTTGGTCCCATTAGGTTTGTCAGTATAAAATGTAGGAAGGCTTTTGCAGACCGGTCTATGGCAGCTAAATGTACTGCAACATCATATAACCTCATTTGTCATGCGTCAAAACTGTATTAAGTCAGGTATGTTGGACGACCACAATGTCTGAAATTGTGGTACACCTTTGTATCACGCTGGGCAACCAGGAGACTCGAGAGTCTAATTAAATTGTTCTCCTGTTTTTCACAGTATCAATGGACACTGTTGTTGCACTATTTACAACAAAGGCAAACATATTGCTTCAGTGTTCAAATGGCCTGTGTTTGAAATCTCCCCTGATCATAGCAGTTTGTAGAAAACAGCCACTTTCTTGCTTTCATGTGGTGTAGTAATGTTATTTAAAAATACAATATTTATCAAACATTTCTTGACTAAAAAGTGAGAGCTATATGAACTGTGGGGAATTCACATATTGCATATTGTATTGTGGGATTCTTTATGTGACCCTCAATGTTAGGCATAAAATACAGAGCTGCCTTTTCAGCTTGCCTTCAGCTACACCAAATAGGAGGTTACCAACAGGTTAATTACTGGTTCAGCTACTTGAGTCAAGATTGTGAGAAGGGGCCTGAATGGTGTTTTGAAGGAGGAAGGTACATGTCCCAACATCAAGGAGACATTGATTAGCTTTAGTGGTGGTCCATTGATTGAGGTTGAGAACACTTTGTAGGTTTTGTGGGAAGAAGAACTATTGTTGACATTTAAGCCAGGGAGAGAGAAGTAATTTCAGTGGAGAAAGCAAAGGTCAATAGAGAATGGAGCACAGGTCATTGTGCATCTGGCATCTAACTGATTAAACCTGTACCTGAACCATTTTTTTTCTTTTTGTGTTGTTATTTAGAATATGCATGAAATCATTATACCTACCCATATAGAAATGGAGAGCTCTTTGTCAGATTATGGCATCATTGAGTGCAGATTAACAGTAATTTTAATTTAAAATATGCATCTTCAAATGGAAATTTGCACTCTAGCCACTACTGGTTAGATCCGTTAGACTGAGATTGGCAGGGTTACCATGTTTTTTCTGTTTCTTCTCTTTCTTTGTACTCATCTGTTCTGTGTTTATTGCAGTCGACTCAGTTGATGCTGAGAGCTCAAGGATGGACTACAGCCTAGCTGCTGTGGAAGGCCCATCCAAGAAGCGCATGCGTGTGGAGTGCAAGTGTGGGGTGGCATCCTGTCGCAAATACTTATTTTAACAGCACTAGAAGAAGTGGACAGTCATGGGCACAGAAAAGGTTGAGGTCTGAACCAATCTGTGATTACAAAACGTTTCATAAATTGACACAGGTTTTATATTTAAACCATGTTTTTAAAGATGTTTGTTTGTGTTTTATATATGTTGTTTTCATGTTTTTCTACGCCCTCCCTGACACACACACTTGTCATAGATTTGAAAAAATAAAATATGCTAGAGTTCAAGCAAATATGAAAAGACTTTCCAACTACTTCAACTTTGTTCAGATATCATTTAATTAGCATTTTTTTCCTGTCTAACACAAGTATGTTTTGATGTACTGCCACTCTTTCATTTGGAGTCTTTGTTTTTATTTGTTTTGCTTCTAAAATCTACCGTTCTTAACCAGGAATTTGAATTAGTGGCCTTACATTCTGGGGCTTTTATTTTCAAGAAACAACTTTAATGGGTCATCTTTAATGCATCCTTTAATGATTTTTCTTCTAAATAAAAGTGTTATGTCTGTTTTAACTTGTATTACCTTATTTTGTGTATTGTGTATATATACACATATCTCAAGACATTGCTTGGCATTACAATGGTTGGAGTGATTGCAGTTCCACTATTCTCCACTAAGTGGTGCAGTTGCCTTTCATTTTCAACCCCCCAGTGTCCAACCAACCCATGGCTGTCACCAACAGGCCCTGCTGCAAGCCATGTAAATTTTCCCTTTTTTGACTTCCTCGAAAACAAATATAAATACATTTTCAAATTGATCCAAACTGATGTACTTCGCCTAATCACCCAGTTGTGAATAATTCACCCAGCATATGTTTGTGCAGGGTCATCCTGGCTTGGGCACAGCAGACCCCTGCTGCCTTTTTTCTGAGAGAGTGAGAAGAGCAGAAGCCCCTCTCCTCTCCCTTCCCCTCCCCTCCCCTCTGCTCTTCTCCTCTCCTCTCCTCTCCGCTCCCCTCCCCTGCCTTCCCCTCATGTCCCCTCCTCTTCCCTGTGGCTCTGCGTGACTGAGCGGGCTCTGACGAGCCCACTCAGTCCTTCTCGTTGTCTGTCCTTGTCCCTTCAGTGCTGGCTCTTCTCACCTCCTCCCACTCGTACAGATTAAGCACACGGCCCCCGCGGCTACAAGCAGTGGATGCTCCATGCCTGGGCTGTCGAGTGCGGTGCTGTGAGTCGGTTCACAAAATGAGCCCCTCTCTGCATGAGCATGAGGCCTTTTTGTTATTTTGTGACCACTACAGCATCTGTTAATGCTGTATACCTGTTTTATTTATGCCTTTAAGGCTGTAGGTCCTCAGTGTTAATGTCCGTAGGTGAAGTCTGTGCTATATCATCTTAGATATATTTTGAGTGACTGGGTGGCTCTCTGTTTTTGCATCTTTTGTCAATATGTCTGCAGTTTTGCTCTAAGTCTAGTAATTATACCAGTTGGCCAGTAATTAGTACCTCAGTTGAAAGAAATGAGCACCTCAGTTTTTCAGTAACAGTTGGAGCTGAAAACATACTGGACATGCATGCAATGCATATTTGTGGCAAGCTGATCTCCCCCATTTGTTCAGCTGAGAGACATAGTCTTTTTTTAAATAGTGTCCATCGGATTGCCCCCCCTCATTGTCACTTTGACAAACTGATGTGACATTTTAAAAAGTCTTATTTTTATTTGTGTTTGTGGGTACAGTATGTGTGTGCACTAGACGGTGTCGTGGTAAAACTGAATGAGGGATGTATTTCCTGTGTTTGTATCTTCATGCGTGGGCCTACATATAGGCCTCTTTTGAAGGATGACGAGATGTGCTTTGGGTTCGAAAAGCCTGGATTTTACCACGCCTGTGTTATTGAATTATACACCAACTAACACACCAACATAGGTTTAAAAACAGTGATGATGTATTTTATCCAAAAAAACAAACAAACAAATCCACCAAATGGACCATCAGGGCAAGACAGGTCAGGTGAGCTGAGTGTTAGATTTTGTTCAGTGGGTCACCCAGTTGCTTTATTGTGAGTAATTAGCATTAGCCTCGGCTTGCACTGGTTTCTCAGGGGTTCCTAAGGTTTGGAGCGCTCCAAACAACCCTTCCCCCCACCAGACACCTCCACCAGCTCATCCCCAGCACACCACAGCGCAGTGAACTCAGACCGCAGAAGCCGAGCAGTCATGGCGTGGCAGGCTGCTGAGTGCGAGTGGATAGGCCTCTTGGAGCCCTTATTGGATTGGGGTGGATTTATAGTGGATCAGACCTCCTAAGCACAGAGACAGATAGCGAGAGAGAGAAAGAGAGAGAGCATACTTGCCCAGGAAATGGAGCACAGCCCCACACAGATGGCTTGCATGCCTAACACAGACTCGAGTCAGCCTACCACTTACAGTCTGGACACTCAAGTGGTGCAGTGGAGCCAGTTGGTTCTCACTGGACGGTTCATTGGATTATTTGAGGAGCGTGTTAATGGTGTGCTTTGCCTGCCTGCACTGCCTGCTTGCTTGCTGCCACCACTGTGTCTTTTTTGGGGGGAAATGGGGGTGGACTTTGTTAAATTTTTAAAGATCATTAAACAAACTCTTATTTAGTGTATTCTGAAATGTGAAGAAACACACTACACTGCACATGAAAGCTTTTATCCTAATTGGTCTTTTAGCAGACAGCTCCCTTCCTCTTATGCCCATATTAGTCCAACTCACTATATTTTTTTTCCTTATAGATATCTCTTTCTCTTTTTATTCACTTACTTTTATCTATCCATCAGCCAATTAGTGAATATGCAAGATTTAACCACAGGCCACAATTGGTTCATTACAAGCGCTATCAGGAATTCAAGGAGGACAGCCCATCAGCTAGCAAGTGGGGTCAGCTTTAGCTTCTAGCGCCGCCCGGCAATTCCTGTAGCCTCACCATCGCCTTTTGCTCCTGATTAGCCATCTAGCGCAGATTAAGGCCAAAGGTCGAGTTAATCCGCTGCCCCGTTAACCCTGGGTGTCTCCTGCAACATGGCAGCCTGAACTGGGTTGCTGAAAAAAAACAAAACAAGATTGCAGTTGCAGAGATGAGCTTGAACGAAAATCCCTGACATCACAGGTTCTACATCTATAGGCTCTTATAAGGAAGCAGCCGCTGGCACAGATTTAACTGCAGTTGAACCTTTTGCTCTACTTTTGCCGCCTTCTGCCATAGCAACTGACATGCTCTAGATGTGGTTAGTTCCAAAAGAAGCTGCATTACAAAAGGCCACACAGCATAATAGGTTGTCTTAGGAAGAAACTTGAAATTGCTTAATAAAATTGTTAAAGTATGAATACTTGAAAATGTAAAGGTGTTTGGTGAATATTTTTTTCTGACTAAAACATTTATGTGGCTTAGAATTATGAAAATGTGATGAGAGGAACAAAAGGGGATCAAACAGCGTCTCATTTTAAACAGAAAATACGTCACATTAACAGTCAAAAACGCAACAAAAGTAAACCTTTATTGTCATGTTTGGAAAAAAATTCCCCCATTTTAATTTACAGAACAGGTTCTTAAACTCATTTAAACTCATTGCCCTCTCTACTCAACATTGTTGCCTTACATCATGCACTCATGAAAAATGTGACTCCTGATGGACATATAAAACTGCCTGCCCAAGTTCTTTTGCTTGCTCATCGTGTCTGATGTATTGCTCATTATCCTGACTGGTTTGTTGTTTTAGAGTTTAGACTGAACTCGTATAAACACATTCCATGTGGAGTAGGCCTACACTGAGGATGTAACAACTGATTCATCTATACATTAGAGTGAAATTTCTGAGGGATAATTCAACTGTTGTCCTTTATAATGATCAATATATTTGGCATAACCATTATAACAGCAAAACTAATTAAATATTTTGTCCATCAGCCCACTTAAAACAATCTTTTTAGCCTCAGTCTACGATGTTGCTCACACTGGAGAAAATACTGTGGATAATGGATTTCCAGCATATTCTTGGTCAAACCATTTTAATTTGCATGTCAGTGTTGCATGATCAGTTCAACACACAATACTGTGTTAATACAGGTAATTGTAATACCTTGTCACCATATTTGCGGTGCTAAATTTTCATATTGTTACATCCCTAGAATGCAGTATATGTCTGTCACGCCAGTATGTTGTACAGCTCCAACTAATTAACAATGTGAAGCTGTGATGGAGAGTTGCCCGTAATGGAGACTGCATCATTTTTAATCGTTCAAATAACAGGCACTTCTTCAGAACATGGCTGTGTGTTTGTCTCTTATTATTCAGGGACTTTTAAGGTCTGATACCAATCTTTTTAGTTTCCACCACAATGTCAGTGATCTGGCAACAAGGTTCTGAGAGATAGTAGTTAGTGTAAGAAGAGATGTGGATTCATGTTAGTAACCCACCTCAAGCTGAGTGATTCACTTCTGATTCACTTGCGATCACAAGTCCTCCTCCTCACCAACACTTACAATATGTGGGTGAAGTCATGAATCTTTATAGGCAGAAAGCCCAAAAAAAAATGGGCTGATACTCTTGAGACACTTATTCTCGCCACAGATGTTGGCAAGGCTGACTTGACAAGGCTTGACTAGGTTCATTGTCGATACTGAATGTAGTGTAACCAGAGGGTAGCTGTACCGGGATCAGTTCTGCATCAGAGACACACCAGAATCACCTATTATTTGATTAGAAGGTGCCTGCATTGCAGATTCGGTTAGATTCAGTTGTTGCGACTAACTATCTCTTTTGGGCTTGTAAAAGATTTTTTTTTCACTATTAATGTAGATTTTTCTCTAGCTTATTTTTAATTTGAAATAAGAATTGTATTATATGAATTTTACCAAGTGTACAATATCAATTGTACAATATTGTATATATTTTACTGTATCTCAACATATGGTAGAACAATAACACATATTTAAAATAATTTTGTATTTCGTCATGGGAAATTCTATTGGCCTATATGTAATAAAACATACTGTAAATAATTAACTAATATTATCCAGATCTCAAAAATGAAAACATGTATATTCTCACATGCCGTCAAGTACAATTAACATCCGAGAATATGAAAAAAATATTTTTTAATTATTAAAGCACCAATAACCTAGATTTTTTTTTCCAAAAATCATTTCTTTTTTGTATCATATTTTTCTATACGGATTTTGTAAACACATTTGGGTGTTTTATTCATATTTAACTTTTTTCATAAATAATAAGACTTAGTAGTAACTGCAGAGTGTAAGGGATCTCTCCAGAATACTGCTGTGTGTGCTGTATTTCAGCTGTCTGGCTGGACAGCTGAGCTAAGCATCCACATTCATTTAGGCTCCATCACCTCTTCACATTCTCTTCACATGTTCAATTACTCAATATTATATATTTCACTATAGTCTAACTGTGACAAGGTTGGTAAAAAATTAGACAAATGTAGAATTCTCCAATTAAAAACCTCTCATCCTCTGGCTATTCCTTAGTGTTCCTAAAGCGTAGCGTAAACCGTAGGTTTGTGATTCATTTCGCTTCACCTAGCCAGACAATAACATTTCTATGCACATCGTTTTGAACTTTGACCATAATCTGTTGGATGACCTGAATTTTGAATATTTTTTCAGATACCTGAAAAACTGTATGCAAAGCAGCTGGAAATACTGCCTGGGGAAAGGATTAAGTTTTTTGATGACAGGAGTGACATTTTTCAAATTTGCTGTGTTTGTGGCCTCAAGTCTCCCACAGACTTTCTGTGGTATTCGCGTCCCACCCTCCCTGTCGCGTACACACATTCATACTAATGTCAACACACACACACATGCGTGGTAAAAATATGATGATCAAGAGTCACCCCCACCCCAACTGTGTTTCATGTAAGTCCATTGTCCATATTATACACATTAAATAATACAGAGGTCACAGTTAATTTACAAAAGATAGTATGCCTGAAGCAACTAAAAAAAGTTCTAACAGGCATTTTTGCTCATTACAAAATAGCTCCCTGTACCCCCACCCACCCGCCCAAAGCATCTTACCCAACACCAACCCAAAGTTTGCTTCTTTTCCTAGTCCTGGTTTCCATGGTTGAATACGAATGATACCCAGCTGTCCTCCCTACAGCCCAAACAATGATAAGAGAGAGAAAAAACGAAACAAAACGAGTCTCTTAAAATAATCCACAAGAATCCAGGAAGTCTTCTTTTCATTCCATGGGAAATAAGTTTGTAGTCAAGTCCTGCACTTCTTCGGTATGCAAAATTGGACACTTTTATGTCACAATTTGGCAACATTTTTTTTCCTTTTTCTTTTTTTTGTAATGTTGCTTTGATCCATTTGATGCTTGATGTTTTTTTTTATATACCTCCAGTTTGTGGGGAGATCGAGACATGTCCTCAATTAGGCAACAAGTATACACAGTGTTGTGTTTCCCCAGTTTTGTATTTTATGCCTTTTTCTGGATGTAAATTACATCAAGTGCTGGCATAAAGCTGTCAGATCTCTCTTGCTTCATGACGGAGTAAGGCCATTAATGTAGAATACTTAAAAAAAAAACATCTACTTTTCCTGTTGCATGGTAATCATTTTAGCTTTTTTTGTTACTGTGATTATTGTTCTTTTGCAACAATGGGTGCATGGGTGATGAAAAAAAATTGGCATTTCCGAACCCAGACTCTAGCCTAGTTAATATACAGATTTCATGTTCCATCCCCATGGGCTGTCTGTAACATTCACTTAAATATTACAATCTCTTTGTCCCAGTCTACACATTAGCAGAATTCTATCTCAAGTCAGTGAAATGCCAGATAAAACGCTAAATTGATCAACAATTCTTCAAGCTGTGTGCAAAAACAACATTATCAGGCATCTTCTGTCTCCTTTCTCCATTTCAGCATGTCAGCTCATCTAATTAAGACTAAAGATGATTAACTTCTAGAACAATCTAAACATTCTTCAGAGGCCCAAATGAGCCCTCCTTGACTATAATCTTGTTTGTGTCGTTACGGCTGGTAAAACTGAAACTCTGAATCTTTCCGCTATAGCTTCCTGCATCAGCTCATGAATGTGACTCTCATCAACCTATTGAAAGAATGCATTAAGGGTCTACTTTTCAGAATTGACTGCACCCAATTTTGCCTGCTTTTTGTCAGGACTGCCTGGTAATAACTTTGTCCCTGCAACTCTGTTGCAGTCTTGTTCACGGGTACTGTGGATAAAATTTATGTTTTGTCCTTCAAGAGACACATGTACAGTATGTAAACATTAATGAATCCTGAAGAAATTAGATAAGAGACTTCACAGTAACTCTACCGTTATCAATTTTTTTTACCGAAGATTTCCGCAACATAACTGCAACACCATTTTGAGAGGTCAGCCATCCTAGTTGTGCACTCAAATAGATTCAAGTAATTCAAGTACATCTTCTGGGTCCAGGTGTGTTTGACAGGGAATTTTGGTGGGAGCAAGCTTCACTCAACCTAACCGATACATTCGCTCTAATCAGGTGATGCTATACTCAGTCCAATGGCCAACAATCTATAAATTCAAATTGTTAGCATTGTTTGACAACCCCTACATAAACTAGTTATCAGCATGCTGAACACCAGCACAACCAGAAACTCAATAAAGCTTCCAAGCTTCATTAAACAAATTCATCCCTAACATGAGGATTTTAAGAGGTTTGTGCAATGTGACGAAAGGTATCTTTCTGTAGATTACATGAATGATTAAACCATTGTAAGACAAAGGGAAAGACTTAAGAATACAAAGCCTGTATGATAATTTAAAAGAAAACTAACTGCAGCAGATTTGCTCTTTCATTATAAGACTGCAATATGATATGCTGTATTTCATGATAAAAATCTTTTTTTTTTTTTTGTCGATCCTTTCAACTTGGCCATGTTACTGATGCCTTTGATTCAAGCAGATGAGAGATTATTAGTCATGAACACTTCTGTCTCTTTCCGTGTACATTATATTCTCTGAGGACCAGCTGGCACTGGGCATGACAACGCAAGGGACTGACTTCTCCATCATCAGGGTCATTTTCTCATTCTGAATAAATATTTAGTCCCCAAACCAGGTTTGGCTCACTCTTATACTTTTAAAATATATCATCTGCCTTTTAGTAGTCCATTGGCACTTAGAAATGGTACTGTTTTTGTTATCGAGTTCATATCATATCTCCTATCCGTTTCAAAGGTATTGTTACATACATGCACTGAGGCTGCTCTTGTTAATCATGTTTAACAGAGAGCATCATCTTGCCCCACTCAAAGACCTTTTTTAAGTCTTTTTCAGATTTGGGCATAGAAAGCTATAAGGACTCTCTTCAGTAAACATGTTTTATGACAATTATTTTGCCAGATTCAACAGCCAAATGTAACAATTATGCATTTTTCTTACCATCATCTTTATCGTGTAGTCATACATTCAATAAAGAGGTTTTGGATCTTCAGTAGTATTTTTTTTTCAGTGCTTTCAAAAAGCAATACTGCTCTCATGCTTCGGATAAAATTCTTTAAATCTACATGAATTTTTTTTTTCAACATAGCATCGTTCCAAAACCCAGTCCCTTCCCTAAAGGAGCAGACACTGCAAAAAATTAGCATTGAGGTGAATTCAGACTTTCCTTTTTAGCAAAAACAAACGGAACATCTTGCACTGAATCAAAGGCCACAACAACTCAAATAGTTCCTCATGCTCTTCTTGTCTCGTCTCATCTACCATCTTCTCTGAGCCCCAACCTTTTTGCCCATTCCCCACCCTCCACCAAAAACCTTACAAAGAATAAACAAAACAAAACAAACAAAAAAAAAACAAAACAAACATTCGGTTCACATGACGCAGTAAGGCTCACGGGGCAGTTGAGGTTTAGTCCTACAACAAGGAGGCAGGTGAGCCCTCAGTCCCTTCTTCAGGTCCTTGTTGAGGAGAAAGCAGATGATGGGGTTCACGCCAGCCTGGGCAAAGCTCATCCACACCGTGGTGGACAGGTACCGGTGGGGTATAGTGCATGCCTTGACAAAGACCCGCCAATAGCAGGCCACAATATAGGGGGACCAGAGCACCAGGAAAAAGAGCGTGATCACATAGAACATCCTGCCAAGCTGTTTCTCGGCCTTGAACTCCTCCATGCCAAGCAAGCGGCGGTTCTGGTTGTGCAAGTTCTGCCGGATGCCCAGCAGGGTAGGGGGCATGGGACCACGTCCGAATCCCGCAATCCAATTGGCGGCGGCCTGGCCGGTGGCGCCAGGCCCATGGAAGGTCCAGTTCTGGCTAATGGCGGGCACCATCTGGACGGGCTTCATCTTGCGGTGCTTGTACTCGAAGAGCAGCAGCTTCATGTAGACCACGTGCGTGGCCAGGATCAGCACGGCCAACATGAGCATGAAGCCCAGCGTGTCGTTGGCCTTGAAGTAGCGGTGCTCGAAGATGCACTGATCCTCCTCGCGGATGAACTTGTACGTGCCCACATCGAAGACGGGTGGGAAGGCCATGGCCACTGACAGCGTCCACACCATGCACACCACCGCCACGCATGTCCAGAAGGTCATGCGCTTGGCGTAGAAGCGGTGGTGGGCGATGGCCATATAGCGTGTGACGCTGATGCAGAAGAGCATGAAGGCGGCGTGGAAGCAGAAGAGCACGGCCATGAAGGCCACCACCTTGCAGCTGAGCACGCTGTATGTCCACGCCGAGCCATTCTTGATGGACACTAGGACAAAAGGGAAACAGACAGCAGAGCGGATGGTGTCAGCCAGGCAGAGGTCCAACAGGAAGTAGTACGGTGCCTTGTGCAGGGCTCGGTCACGTAGCACCAGCAGCGACACCACCAGGTTGCCCACCAGACTGATGCAGATGATCAGGCCCAGGAGGACCAGCTTGACGTAGGTGGAGACGGGTGAGGAGGACTCCCCGCCCGCCACTCCACCAGTGGTCGCCACCACTGCGGCCAGGGGATTGCCAGGGCCCTCGCTGCTCTCGTTGCCGTTGGCCATTGCTCGTTCCGCTTCCTCACCTCGCCCTCTTCTCTGACTGAGGCAGCGGTTCTCTGGGTCTGCCCTCTTCCTCGACCTCTTGTGCCACCACCCCCTCTTCCTCTTCCTCTTCCTCCTCCTCCTCCTCCTCCTCCGCCTCCAACGGCTGACCTTTCGTTCGTCCTCGTGGTTGCCTCTCTTTGGTGTCTCACACACAGGCAGAGGGCTTCATTCTGCATTGCCCCATTTTGCAAAGAGCGTCTCGTACACCTTGCCTGTCCCTTCACTTTTCACCTCTTCCTGTTGGCCCGGCCACAGCACCTATAAACAGGGAAAATAATCAGTGAGTAGGCCCACTAAACATAAAGAGCATTCCACAGGATGCAGGTTCACAAGCACACAAGAACAGCACATAAAATACACTTGGTGGGCCCAAGGCTGGGTTTTCTGGGTCATTACTTTCTTTTGGCAAATTGGGAAAACAGATTTTTATTTGGTTCCTATATTTTTGTAGTGGAACTCTCTGTAAAATAAGTCAATGACAAAACATAACATTTATGAATGTGAGGAAGGCACGTAAGCAGTGTTCAAATAATCTAATGTTTAAATACCTCAGATGTTGTGGTAAAACATTGTAGATGAAGCAGGGGGTTCTTTTGGAAAGTAGGCTTAAAATCTAATTGATCTTGCATTAATTAGACACTGGGAATTACACACAGCATGTCTTCATCACTAAATAACTGTTTTAACATACAGAGCCCCAGGAGAAACACAATATCACTTTAGGATATTCACATGTCTCACAGACCTAAGAGGGGATGGTACAGAGGTGACAGAAACACACATTTAAGACAGGCACAATCTACAGTGCATGTCTTATTGTAGTCCTGGCTAAGACTGTGCAACATCACTATGTTCTGCTACGACATCGTCATGTGAAGTCATACCAGAACAGCAGGGCCTGCTAAGAAAAGTCTACATTAATTATACAGTAGTCAACAAGCTCATGACCCGCTTCCTTTATTGTATGTAAACGTGAGCATAAGACTGCCGCAGGCTTTCAGTGCCGCTAGGTTACATAAACTAACATTGCCATAATGATGGGCTGCTTTCTCAAATATTAAAAAATCACAGTTGGAATATTCAGCTGCTGCATGTCACCTGATCTTAACAGCTTGTTTAGCATATTTCATAATTTAACCATAGCCATTAGTACTCTACTGAGCAAGTACATTTCAAACTCAGTTTCTGTCATCTCAGCTCTCAGAATTGAGTGCACATTAAAAGTGCACAGTCACCGATATGGCAAGTGTATCTGTGGAAAAAAGAGAGCACCGCTTTTAATCTGGCACCTTCAAATGCATCAATCAATTGTTTCCTGAATGGAGGACACACGACTCCCCTAAGCATCTGCTGTAGCATGCTGTGGAACATCTTCTCCGTCCCCCTCAGCATGGATCTGATCAGCTGTTTTCTCCACACGCTACATGGCATGCCAGCAACTAGTCTGTCACGGTAATTACCTCGCTTGTTGCCAGGCTACAACACCTAACATCCATTTGAGTGTGTGTGTGTGTGGACGTGTGTATATGAAAGAAAGAGAGATATGGAGAGTGGATATCTGTGTGTATGGAGGATGTGTGTGTGTGTGTGTGTGTGAAGTAAGAGCAATAGGGAGGAGAAAAATGAAAATGGGGTAGGGAAAATGGATCACTTGCAATCTGAGGTTATGTTGGAACCTCGATTTGTGTGCGTGGTTGCAATGTAATATGCACTAGCCAAACATTTATCTGTTAGGAGTGCCAGTACAAACATTCCCTAACCTTAAAAATGCTGCAGTCTGGCCATGTCATGAGATGGTCATCATATTGCCATTATAACCCTGTTTTTGTGAAGTCTTTGGAGACGTTTGGGAACCCTCTGAAAAGATACAGGTAACAACAGAGGGTATCCCAGTAAAAGAAGAGGAGGGGGAAAAGTGAAGGCCTATTGTTTCAGAGTAGGCATACTAATGTATTTCTGTCACAGTAATTACAGAAGCTTGTTGCTAAGCTACAAGACCCTGTGCCTTCTACTGTGTCTATGTGTATGAAAAACTGCCTGTACTGAAATGTATGTTTGTGTGGAGGTGGGGGTAGGGTGGGCTTCTGAAGAGATAACAAACTAAAGAGAATCATACAGGCAAACATGAAGGGAAGATTTCAGAATTTTTTCATTGATTGATTTACATGAAATCTGAGGTAACCAACATGTTTTACAAGTATGCCACAAGTAGGCTACTATTCACACAAAACAAAGTGTCATTTTCATCCTAAAGACAAAATGTGAAATCATTATGTTTTAGTTTTTTGTGATTACCTATCAGTATTAGAACACAAATAAACATTTTAATTGCTCAAAATGAAGATTAAAGCGCACTGATGATACTGAGATGGGATCCAACATGGATATGGTATGTTGAACAAAGAGTATGCTCTAATCTAATTCTTGGTCTACATTTTGCCACTTTTTTTCTTTCAGAATCTATGAAGATTTAAAATTCCCTGTGAGGCATTCCTATGGCCCCTTGTGTCCTCGGGACTCCCAAAGATTCCCTATCTACATATGCTATTTACATTATATTTTATTATTATTATATTAATGACTGATAGGTAGGCCACTCATTCATTCATTCTGGCCTCACTGGGAGAACCCTCATGTCGAGGCATAATAAGGCACTCAATCGTTTACTGACTCAAAAAATTAGGGGGAATACCTACAGCGTACCCTTCAGACCATCACATATGTTAGTCAATTCAGATATGAAGGTTTGCTTAAACATTTCTATAATCAAAACAGGACCTGACCATGTAAATTTGGGGTTAACATTCGTCACTGAGGTTTTTTCATACTGACTGCATTTAAACTGACGTCAGTGCCACAGTGTAGGCCTATTTAGGCAACTGCTTGAACAGTTGAATTTTGCCACTCCAAGTTCGAGGTCTTGCATGTAGCCTCATCCTAATATTGAGGAGATCGGGATAATGAAGGGAGGAGCCTGAAGAGATGGGAGTTGGTTGGAGGTAGGGGGTTGTGCTATACTGAAGAACTGGATAGCAACAGCGGAGAGTAGGCTACCGCTACCGTGGTCTCGGTGGGAGGAGGCGACGCAGAATTCACCAACCAACAAGAGCCCGATTCACTCCGACTGGTGAACACACCTAACGCACTGGTGAAAATATAAACAAAGAAATCCAGTAAAATACTATAATTTGTTGTAAGTCTTCTAGATTAGTTTGTTTGACTGATAATTAATTGGTGTTAGAGCTTCATGCGACATTCTGATAGACAAGGCTGTACGGAGGAAGGTAGGCTACCTAGTTATTTGCACGGCCCAACCTGCGCCCGATCGACCCTGGCTGAATACATGAAAAAGGCTGTTGAGGTTGAAAATAATTTATTACGGCAAAGCTGATGACGCGCCTGTGAGAGCCAATACCTATGCATCTAATACACAAAAGTGCAAATGACCTGCATCAACAGTCAAGCACGTATATTATATATTCACCCAACATATGGCCCCAGAAGGGAAAAATATTATAATAGTCTACATACAGAGTAACAGGTATTCTTGGTGCCTAATTCATGTTAAATGTGCAACACGAATGCGGGAAAAATGTTCTTTTTCTTCCCCTCTGACACACACAGCAGGCACAAACGCACACGCACAAACACAGGGAGAGAGGGGCGAGAGAGAGATAGAGAGAACGATAACAAGTGGATAATACAGGCCCAAATTTGTAGGTAATGGTGTTTGTAGTGTTCATGTTCCAAAGAGTCATGCATTCATCTCTTCCATAATACTGGGTATGGTGGGTGAGGATCGATGGCTATATCATGTAGGCTACATCATAACAAACAGAGGACCATGGATTTAGCCTATATAATACGAGGGTGACCAAGAAAATGTCATTTAAATGTGAAAACATCTTACCTGGATTTCTTAAGCTTGTCCTCGAGACAATAGCTCTAGCTTCGGCAGCAGGCCGCGATGAGAGCTTGTTGCAGTCAACATAAAACAAATCACTCAGATAAAAAAGACAAAAATGTGTTTTCACTAAAAGGCCAAAGAGGCTCAGCAAAATGACCATGAATTCGAAATTTCATTCCAGATGGACTTCACGTCCTTTACAAATGACTCAAAACATAAAAATAATTAATTATTACGAGGAATGGTCACGTCTGTACAAAAAAATATCAACCGAATCCTGGTTTAATGTCCAGTCTACTGTCGAGCAACGTCACTCTTAGATTATGCCAGTTGCATATATCTTAAGTAAACAGAGGTTTTAAAAAACAAAAAAGATCGTTTCCTCTTTTTTCGTGTGCATGTCATGTCTTCAGGTTTTCCATAAAGCTCACCCAAGGTTCAGCAATATATTCCCATCACAGTGTGACAGAATAAAATAAATAAATTGACGCCTCAAAATCTTTTCAATGTAGGATGGATATTTCCCTCGTAAGCGCAAAACGCACGTTTAAAAGGCTATATAATGCTGTTTGAGACGTTTATTTACTGGTAAATCACGATTACCACATTAGGCTACAGAACAAGGCGATTTCTTTGAATCTTGGTTTTCGTTTTGAAACCGAGATCAAAACCTAGTACGTCTCTTTCAACCATACTGATATCCAGTTTGTCCATTCAAACGTTAAAGGTAATCCCATCGAAAAAACAAAAAAACATCCATCAGCAGGTCCAGCTGTATGAGCAGTCTCTCCGATCACAGAGTATAGTCATCCTATGTGAAGATATGTACACAGTGCATGTAGGCGCCCTATATTTAAAATGCATCCGCCTTCTCCTGTCTACGATGAATAAATGCTACAAATAAAAAAAGGCCTGCTCACGACGACAGGTCCCGAATCCTTGTTCGGGAGTTTTTCAGTGTCTTCGGCATCCTTAAGTCATCGCTGGATTTCAAAAGAGGAAACAAAAATGACCAATGTGAAATGGCTGTTATGCGATGGTGAATTGGACACAGCGGCTTTCGTCTTTGCGTTCAGTTTCAGTCATTGCTCGGCTAACTTCGGAAAAGGGACTCGGGATCTGTCGGCGAAGGACAGCCTAAGTGGTGGCTCTCTCTAAAGCATAGAGAGAGATGATGGCTGTTGTCATGTAAACTCCTGTGATCATGTCACTTCATACGACTGAGCGATACCCTGTGTGAACCAGGTTTTACGCTCTTAGTACTCATGAATGTAAGGATGTTCAAAAGATTTAGGCTAAATGGGAATTTGTAACAACAAATGCTCAATTAGAACATTTCTATCACAAATATAATCTGGAATGTCAGTCAAATAACATATCACAATACCAGTATAATATGCATATTTTTGAGAAAAAGTTGCAAGTGACTGAATATGATTGTCAGATCAGCAATGAAAATTGTGGGTTGACAGATATTAGCACACCTGATAGATATTAGCACACCTTACTGCAAAGAGTTCTTTGCACACTACAGTAACACCATAGACAGTGTGCAGCATACGAATGCACCCATGCAAGGTGTACAGCACACAGCGTGCCGTGTGTAGCCTACTACACTTGCTGGCCTCCTAAATGATTATCTTTGGCCTCGCAGTTCATTCCAAACTGAAAGTTGTAAGCCAGCTCACCTGGCAAGCTCTTGGTGGCAGGAACACTCGGTCTATCTGTAAATTCCTGGTTAAAAAGGTGTTTTGTCTCTGCATGACACAGCTCTCTGCAGTGTGCCCTCATGCCTGTGATAACAGCTGTCCAGACCGCTGGAAGCCATGGGAACAGATGGCTTCACCTGACAAAGGAAATGGCTACAGTGGTGGCCAACGTAGACAGAGTGTCACTTGCAAAAAATGTCTCATATTATCAGTGACATTTTCTGAATGTGTTGTGCACTCGCCAGACGTTCTCTCATTTTTCACTCTCTCTCTCCATTTCTCTCCCTCTCTCACTCTGTCACCATGATGTGAGCAAATTTACCAACCTGTGTGGCTGTGTGTAAATTAGGGAACATTCTCCTGGGCTTGAGGCTCATAGAGACTTTAAGGGGGAATAAAAAAAGATTAAAGTAAGTATATTTGTCTTTTGTCTTACTGTTGTTTACTCCCAGGCTGCTCAACCTGAAGGGACAGTATCATTTATACACTGCTTGCATGAGAACAGGGAATGCCCATCTCCCAGGTGGACAATGGCCGTGCCATTAGCACATTTAAAAGGTGAGTCCAATGCAGTTGCAGGTGATGATTGTGATGAGGTGATGCAATATTTCAAAAGTCCAGAGATGATACTGATGATTTAATTTCTGCATTTAAACAAGACGATAATTGACATAGCCCTAAACCATTAGCTCAGACATGATGGGGTTTAAGCCTTTGCACCGAGGCAAAAAGTCTGTAATCCATAACACCAGTGTTGATTTCATGAAGGTTGTGCAGCAGCGTGTGAGTAAATGAATGAAATGTCCATGAGTCCAAGTTACGTTGTTAAGTACAGTTTTAGATGCTTTGCCATTATTGTGGAAAGTGATGACAGATAGGGTGTGAATGGGAAACGACAATGACAGGCTGTACCCAAGCCTAGGTCCCCATGAGCACCTGTCTTTGGTACAGGTACTGTAGCCACAGCTGAACACCTCCCCCCTCCCCTCACACACACACACACACACACACACACATTGAGCAGTTCTAACATAGATTTGGAGAGTTGACTAAGACTAGGGTTACACCAGGCACATTCCAGTCCCATTCAGTCCAATCGTTTTAAAGGACCACTTTTTCCAGTTGTGTGCAGCACTCTTGTGTTTGCTGAAGCCAGTTCAGTGGAAGGTAATTGCTGCAACGTAAATGTAAACACTTCGGTTATACGCCCAAAACAGCCTCCCCATAGGAGTAACACAGGAATTCTCAATACACTATATTTGCTTTGTAAGCACACTGGTGCAGGTTGAGTCTCCGTGGTCTTATCACGGTGGTTAATTCCCCAGTAGCCACCCTGCCTATGTATTTTCAGAGAATGGAAATAAGTCCCACAGGCTTTGAGGATAGGGCTTTTTTTTGAGTCGGGATGAAGGTTGACGCCTTCTTTACCTTAGGGAGAAAGCTGGTTTTCAGGAAAAAAGCTTTTTACAGAAAACGCTGAGCCACCACACTGCCCAACTATGAGCTCATTTTGTTTTTATTTAACGTCATTTGTTATTTTATCCTGCTATTGTGTATACCAATGGGTACTTACCTTCCTACAACAACACCAATGATAACCAGTATCTATACTGGTATTAAACTAGGTAGGTGTGCGTAGGTTCTCATACACTGTACTTGTACAGCTACTTACACCCAGTACATCACTGTAGCAACATTAAGAAACATAGGTATTGTTTATTTTTGGTTCGAATTTCCTGCTAATTTTTTTGCTGGAAAATTGATATAGTCTCCTATTAAATTAATGCAGTCTTCAAATAAATTCATACTATTATTTGCATTCTCTGATGGAAAAATCAGCGTGCATCCACTAAGAACAAGCATCGTCCCCAAATTCATTGTTCTTTCATGGTAAAAATAATGCGTTACAACGGTGTTTACTTGGGTCAGTTTTGGTGGGTACACAAAATAAATCTGTGAATGTTTTCTTAGCTCTCACCAGCATAAAGATACAGTCCAGGTACAGACATTTTATCTTCCATTCAAACTATCAGTACATCAAATTGCCAGTACTACATTGTTCTGTACCGTCGGGCAGTGGTGGCGCAGGTGGTAGAGGTGCTGTTCAGCAACCGAAAGGTTGCAAGTTCAAGTCCCACTCTGACTCACCCCATTGAAGTGTCCTTAAGCAAGATACCAACCAGAACCAGTGGCAGGTTGGTACCTTGCATGGCAGCCTCCGCCACTGTGTGTGTGTGAATGGGTGAATGTGAGGCATACTCTGTAAAGTGCTTTGAGTAGTTGTAGGAGTAGAAAAGCTCTATATAAATGCCGTCCATTTACCATATGTGTTTTATTTATTTTAGGAATAATTATGCAAAAATAGTAATTGTTATAGAAAGCTGCTGTCTGTGGCACAGGGGGTACTTGGACATAGAGTGTCTCAGGGGATATGTGGCAGTTACAATTTTGACTGCGTGACTGCATATTTTTGTGTGGGTTCTTGGTATCACTCATAGTGAAAAAGCGGCATCAGTGCATTTTAAATGTGAATGTAAAATTCATTCATTCAAGATTTTATGGTGTGATACCGTCAGGGGTGTCAAAGATGTATATGCTGATTTAGCAGAAACTGCAGCATTTTAAAAGGTTTTGCATGCGACTTGTCATCTTAAACAATAAGTGCTAACCACAATGTCACATTTTGGAAAAGGAAATGTCAGCATTCTATGCTGATAGTTGCTAAAATCAAGGAAAGAAAAAAAAACAACTTTGTGATGACGCATGTCCATATGTGAACTAGGACGTTCTCACGCACATTTTTGCCAAAAGCAGAAAGGGGAAGCACCTTCTCCCTTGTCAGATTTCAATTTTATCACAAGAAACTTGATCCACCACGTTTCACATTAAAATGCAGATCATTATCACCATTAAAGTGTTATCACCTAAGGGTTCTGTGTTAACACTAGTGCCAGTAAGACACTTTACTACTTTGGCATTGTATGATGAAGAAGGCATGTGCAACCTTGGGTACTGAAGGTGGTTTCTCACAATCATGCACACAGTGCCCTCTAGTGCCTTTTAAGTTCAGAACATGAAATGTGATGGTTGAAACTTTTGGAAGTTTTCATTTCTTACAAATGCCCAAAAAGGTTTTTCTGGAGGACACTTAGGCCGGAAATAATCTGTCTGGTGTGTTTGTGTTAATGCTTCTGTTTATGCCACAACAAAAACACTAGGCTAAATCTATCTGTCTATCTTTGTTTATTTGTTTTGTTGTTGTTTTTGATAACTTTTGTTCTTACATTTGACTAAAGAAAAAAAACACATTATGTTGCATATATGGTCTAGTGTATTCAGATTTAACTAAATCCTAAAGGCTTCATGTGATGGCAAGGAAACTGAAAGTGCAGCATCATATTCCGGTGTGCGCCCATGAATGCAAGAACTTCACACCTTTGCCAATGTTGGCCTTTTTTGCGTGAGGAGCTGTCTCTACAACTCTTGCTCACTTCACTACCTGTGAAAATCTGCATTTTGTGCGCCCATGTTGTCAGCATGGGATTTCTAAGAAATGATCAGATGAAGATAAGCATTGATGGATTAGGTTTAAGACAATGCACTGTGCCATCTTACTTTACCTTACAGACTGTCTTTATTCTGCCTTACATAAAAATGCTGCATCAGGCCTACAATGTCATAATTAGCTTAGTTGTTATTGTTATTTTCCTAGATTCATATACTGGCAGCAAGCATAATATTTGTATTTGATTTCATTCAACAAAAGGAGTTCTTGGGGTGATGTAGTTCATGGCCATAGCCTCTCATGAAAACCATCTGGGTTTATCTGATGTACACCCTCCCCTATGTTAGGCTGGGAACCAAACGTTGATTCCAAGTAAGAATCAACCAGGAAATGCAGGTACTAGGTACACACTTCTTTTCCCAGGTTTATATTCTGCCTAACAATTCCTGAATCTAAACATATTGTGCAATGCACTGAAGGCAGTCTTACTAGTAAGTTTATTCATATTTATTTCTGCTGGGGCATTCTGGGTGTTCAAAATCAAGATATTTTTGTTATCTAAATGTTGGGCCACCTGTAATATAACCAAACTGCCTGGGAAATTGATAAGATCCAGAGCAGAACCAGAATAGGTACTGAAAAAAATTTAAATGACATCGAAAACCCTATTCTTGTATCAGTCTTTCTCCAATGACAAAAGTTCAAATGCACATAAAGTTTAATATGCACAACTTATTTAACTGAAAACTTGACAAAAACATAGTACTTGTCTATATGACTACAATGACCTACAATGTTTTTTAACTGCTCAGTATACATAACTGTACATGCATCTGTGTTACTGTTCCTACATGTGCAGACCGCCTGTACACATCATGTTTCTCAGGTCATCAAAGTATCCACAAGCACTTCAAAGTCTTCATCCTCATACTTTCTCTCTCTCTCACTCTCTTTTGGGCGATGCATACATTTTTCCATTTGTCCCACCTGATGTGGAAAATGCAAATGCTGATCAGTGATGATAACACAAATAGGTTAGCTAGGTTCTTTGTTCTTAGAGTATTTAAAGGTATTTTGGTTTCAGGGTTACCATTAACGAGTGTGACAACTTTCATTCACTGGCCCACTGGTTTCAGCGTTGGCGCATGTCGTACGCACCTCAAATTCCACAGAAGTCTCAGCCTAAACTGAGAAGGCCTTATTAGCTTGATCCTTGTTTTAGCATTTTTTTATGTACCGATGCATTGACTCTGCGTTGTCTTCTATCAACCCTCTTACACTGAATTCTTTTATATCAACGACAGCATTCACATAAGAGGCAAGTGGAGAGAGATTAAACATTAAAAATTCTTGTGTAAACTATGTCTCTCTCTCAGACACATAATTTGAAGTTTAAAATCTACAGGAAAACGAAAACTAACTTGTTGAGGCCTTTTAGATTGTTGAGGGCCTTCAACAGATTTTGACTTTGTGAAAGATCGGGTCAGCTGTTTTGGTTTAGATGGCTTAGTCAGAGGTTTCTTATAATGAGCAACAAAGTTAAGAAATATTGAGTCAGACCATAGGTAAAATATATGATGCCTTTGATCATTTAACCCAGAAAAAGTCCAAATCTTTCTAAATCTGTGCGTGTGTGTGTGTGTTTGTGTGTCTGTAAAGAAATATGATTGGTGGGTTCAAATAAAATATTCAAACGTGTGTGTGTGTGTGTGTGTGTGTGTGTGTGTGTGTGTGTGTGTGTGTGTGTGTGTGTGTGCGAGCGTTGTGTATGTGTGTGTGTGCATAATGACATTCAAATATACAGCAAAGGTAAGCAAAAACACTAAAGCTTAAGTGAGAAGAGTGACAGAATGGTAATTCTTCACAATTCTTCTTTTATAAGCATGTTTACAAAATTAATGTCTGCAGTTGGGTAATCCTAACCTGTTTGTGTCAAAGAACCGTTTGCGGTCAGAAAGATCATTTCCCACTTTGATAGAAAAACAATTTTTTTTCCTGTCATGTCAGTATAAATACGCCTATGCTTATATAATCTGGCTAGAGGAGGAGACCTGTGGTGAGTGAAATTTTGTGATTTGCAACTCTCCAATATGAAAGTACATGATGTTTAGATTTTGTTGGTTTTATCGACAGACTTAATTAAAATTAAATTTTCAGGTCTGAATTTTGGACAAAACCAGTATGTTTGAGATTAAGATGGCTTGTTCACAAATGAGGTCACACATTTTGATCATGATGTTTATACCCTATACATATTTAAGTGAAATATGTCTTGACAAAAATATATATTTACTGGACATCAAATATAACTATGTGTTTTGCACAAGTAACCAACATAGTAACCAACAAATCTGAGGCATGCATATGCAGATTTTACTTTGTACCGAGAAGAGAAAGACTAGGTGTTTACATTTTACATGTACAAATACTGTGCCAACTACTGACATCTATGCATGCAGGCTAGGGCTGTTTTTCTGTAGATACAGGTACATTTGTACAATTGTATTATGGCGGCTTTTAGTGTTTCACTTCCAAGCAATTTAAATGTAATCCCTGCAAACCCACTTCCTTTAGAGACAGCATGTAGAGTTTACAGGCTACAGCTACGTCATGAGTGTACCCACTTGTTACGGCACTCAGAGCAGAAAGATATAACACTACTTTCAGAGCTGCGTCTCAAGTTCAATTTTCCCAGTGCATACCCAACTGACTCTCTTCAAAGATTATTATTTTTTGGTTCATTAGTGAAGAGTTAAACTTCCCATTCCTTCGGCAAAGGCAGTTCAGAGACTGTGTGGGCAGAGAGAAACGTGACAAAAGCATAAAGGTATGTGTCGGAATGTTCACGTCAGTTAAGAAATGGTATGTTGTCTTTGTTTTCGGGCTGTTAGCTTTACTCGAATCAAGTTCATGTCAAGTTCAGAGAGAGGGTTGTTTGAGAAGTAATTTATTACAATAACAGTAGCCCAATTAGGAATTTAAATCAAACATCTTGAACAGTATTGAACAGCTTGTGGTCTTACTTGATACGCTAATGCCAGAGTCCTCGATGGTGATATGTTATGTTGGTTGTTTTGTGGCAATTCTGGAAACAGGGAAATATTTTGGTGTCAAGTAATAATTTTTAATCTGTCTACATTCTTTATGAACCGGTACATTTGAAACAGTTGGCCTACTCTAAATCTTGCAGCTACTCTTGGCAAATATTACTCGTTAAAATTCAACAGTATCAAATCAAATTGTATTTTTACATTGCAAAGGAAGAATAGATATGCGAAACAGTGCAATGGTGATGAAAATGGTGTTGTGTTTGTAGGTGTGTTTGTTGGTAGGTCTGTGTAATCATTCTCTTACAAATGGACATTTCTGATAAATTTGTTTTTAAAGTCAATTTATTTTCCAATATTAAGTAAAATAGAAGACATTCCCTCCGACTTGATTTGCAAGGTAAACAAGAAAACAGACCCTAGCCATGATGGTTAAAGTCTGCTATACTAAGTCAGTCATAGCCCCGCTCAATCAAAGGAAATGGCAACAGACATTAAGAGTGATTTTCCACTGTTTACACTGAAAGCTGTTTGTTTTTGCTGTTGTTTTTCTGGAAGGTTTGCGCTGCAAAGTAAATAGGAAAATGCTAAAAATCAAACTGCTCCATCCAGAGCTCATGGAAATTGACTATATGTAGAAGAATAAGCTAGCTGTTTTATTAAATTAAATAGTATTTTTTTTTGTAAATATGCATTATATCAATCATGAAGTATTATATCAAATAATAATGTTTAATTAATTATAATACTGGTTTACACAAATTATGAATTATATGATATTATACTGTGGTTACAATTGCATGCACACAAACTTTACGTTATGTGAGCAGATTAGTACTGTTATTATTAAAGTTCAGTAATATCTCGGCACATTTGTATTGTTATTTGTTGTTTATTTTAAATGGGAAGAGTTTCTGTAAAGATTGAATGTATATGAAAATCTTTTATCTACCATCTGTGAATGACAAAGGGCCTGTGTCAACCACAAAAATGTGTTGCACTTTCTCCTCTGACTAAATGCATTTGTCCTGATTCTGTGTTTTTGTTGCTTATCTTTTCTTCCTTTGGTTGCAAATTCTTTTTTTTTCAATTTTTTTCAATTTTTTTTTGATAGAATAATATTCAACAATAACTATTAACTTTGGAAATAAAGAAGCAATGTAGAGCTTGTATGTTTCTTGAAAAAAAAAAAACATGGAGCTGGTGGTTTTAGCAGCGGTAATGTCAGTGCAACATTGCCCCCGCAACCACACATCTGCACCTGTGTGCAAGAAATAGCACTCCAACTTTCTAGCACTAGTTTGCTTCTACTGCATGCTCTCACTCGAAAGGCTATTAAAGAATGGAACTGTTGCATTCTTGTGTTTTCATTCACATTGGTGAATCAGTCTACCTACTTGTATTTTCACTTCACGTATGAATGTTTTTTACCACTGTCTCAGATTGCTTTTACTGTTTGTTATTGAAACATTGTTTACAGTGTTACTGTGACAAATCAAAATCTGATAAAAATGTTTGTGGAGGTTGATACAGTAATTCTTGAGGTGGTGGTAAAATATTAGTCAGAAATTAGTCAGAAATCCCATTGTGTGTATTTGTAATGTTGCAGCGAAAAGTGAGAGTATGAGGTCTCGGTGTGGGAGTGTGAACTCAGATGAACAGAAAGTTGGTTGTCAGGATGAGCGGAGAGATACGCCATGTTCTTCCCTGATGCTCAGACAGAGACACACGCTTCATACGACAGGCCTGACCACATCAGTGCAGGTACAGTGTAACATGTCACTGTTTGTTTGCAGTATGGAATTAGTTGGGTGGGTGGTGCTGTATACATTGTTTGCACTTGGACTGACATGCTTAAAGCATTGAGGGTTTTACTTTCTTTTAAAATGTAAAAAAAGTTTTTGGCTGTTTACTAAATTAAATGGCATGATTCTTATCATTTCAAATTGCCATGGAGCACACAGGGGTAATGACACTCCCATTCTGACATGATTTATGTCCATTAAACCCACAGATTCCTGCCCCCCTCATGCTAAGAGTCTCCACCCCCTTAAACAGGTCATCTCAGGCATCTTTTCTACTACAGCAGGTAACTTCACATGCACAGATGGAAACTACACTCAGCTTAAAATTTAAGTTAGTCTTAAATACTGGCTGCAACTTGTAAATGAGCTTGACGCCCAACAGACAATGCAAATGGCAAACTAAATGTTAGTTGAGGTCACTGAGTACTGCTGGTAGAAAGAAGAAAGAGAAAATTTTACTACATAGACTAAATTTGCGAATGGGCAACTAAAGCTAACTGAATAGGGCAATGAAAATGAAACTAGAATGGAGTTTCTTTGCCTGTTTTTGTAAGTGTTAGTTACTGTAGACTGTAGACAGTGCTTGTGTTTATCTTTCACATAGTGACTGTGTTTATCTTTCACATAGTGGTCCATATCTTGGAGGTATTCCAAGAGGATGGCTAAGTGATAAGCCTGGGTAAGTTAACCTAAAGGAAGTTGTAAATCTGCTAATAGAGTAGCCTGTTGGCTTTGTTTATGTAAGAGAATGAGATCTGCAGGCTATTCTACTACAAGTTTTACCACTACCTCCCAGTTAACTTAACCAGGTTTGTCACCTTCTTGGAATACCTCCATGGTTTTGTATGAGATTTTAGCCTATTGATGGGACATTGTTGTTGTTGTTGTTGTTGTTTTTGCTAGTGCTCCAGTCAGGCCATGAGCAAACAGCTTGTACAGCTGGCATCACTGACCCCCACAATCACACAGAGTAGACCCTCAGTCCTCAGACAACCTCCTCATCCTATGCAACAAGGTGTGAACACCAGCATATCACTAAGTTAGAGTTAATGATTATCAATTTTGATATTTTGCAAGCTTAAAGGGTCGTTCACACCTGGAATGATAACTTTAAAGATAACTGTAACTATAACGACATTTCCGTCCACACTGGCCAACGCTAACTTAAGTCTGTCCTTATGTGAATGATCTATGTGAATATCTCATGGCTAAAATTTCATGGCTTCTGATTGGCTGTCGATTGGCTTTGAAAGTGATCTAAATGATATCATTTCACATGTCGTTGTTGTTATAGTTGTGATGTGCTCGTTGTCATTCATATTAATTCGAGCAATATTTATTTGTCGTTATAGTTATGGTTATCAGTCTCGGTGTGGATAGCCCTTAAGAATTTATTTCTATATTTACTTTAATATGTAAATAGTTACTACTCAACCTGGACATGCTTTTAATGCAAAGGTTTCCTTGACTTTATCATGACCACATTTGACTTTTTTTCTGCTTTTCACTGTCTGTTTTTGCCTTTTCTCTGTCATTATTTCTTTCAAAATCCTTTTTAAGGTAAATATGTTCATCATACAACATGCACAATAGTCTGGCATTAATCAATCCACAGCTCTGTTGTTTGAAGTTGTGAATGCTCTCTGTAGGAATAAGAACAAGAAAATTTCATACACCACAGACAAAATTTGCGAACCGGCAATTATCGCTAACTGAACGCTAATGCTAACTGGCACAGGACTGAACTGGATTGAAATGGAGTTTCCTTACACTTATCTGTCAGCACTGGCTGTCGTTTCACTTTTTGGTGTACATTTTATCATTTTTTCACATTCTTGTTACTGCTGACAACACTCGGCAACCTCAAATAATGGGGATATGGGTTGATTGACTCGTAATGGCAGTTAAAGCTAACCAATGGTAGTCAGGCTAGTGCCGCCTACTGTTTTACGCTTAATTCTCATTTAGCGCCACCACTGGTCAGAGAGCCAGTCATAGGCTTCAATTTGCACCGTCTCTGAGCTGGGACGGGCCAATCACCCAAACAGGGAGGGCTGAAATTGAAAACTTTGAATTTCTACGACGCGTTTTAGCACGTAACACATGCCATGTCCAAACAGTGGCAATTTGTTGAGGCAGAAAGTATCTACCCACCGTGAAGCGGACCTGTGCCAATGGATAGTTTCAGATGATTTGCACAAAGTGAAACGATGTGAAAGCATTTGAAGCATCAGGCTAAACCAGAGGACAATGCAAAATTAAGAGCACTAGCTTTTAACCATTTTGAAGCCAATTTGACACTCATTCTTCTCTATTACATTACTCCAGTTTTCGTCACACAGACATCACACGCATATCATGTGAAACTGCATTACCTGACCTTTACACCGGTGCTAATTGCAAGTTACTGTGATGAACAGTTCACAAGGAAATTATTGTTGAATTTATATCAAAGTTAATGTCAGCAATACAACTTTGCGTACATCTTATACCCATTGTTCTCGGTGTAATATCTCAAGATTTATTAACTCCCCCATGGCAAACCGCATATCAAAATAAACAGGACATCTACTATCTTCTCTACTGATAATAATGGCGTATAGCATTCCCCTCTATGATTAGTGGTTCCTGAATAATCCAATTTTGAAATCATATCAAATTTCTGCATTTTTTCCAACCCCCCCTTGGCTAAACCAATGGGGGCAGGAAGCAGAAACTGAGATTGACTTCCCTCACCCTCACTGTATCACTTTAGCTGCTGTTTCACAATTAGGCCTATGTTGTACCAAATTTTCTCATTCTGTTTCCTACCAGTAGCACTAGTGACCTCAAACAACTGCTATATGCTTTCAGTCAATACCAGCATCCACATCTTTATTCTAATACATTTTGAATCACAAACTTCCTTTTCCCAGATCAGCCTACATGGCCGGGCCCCTTTCCAGATGAAAATGTTTGCATGGTCAGACGTTTCCTCACAGCATCAGTGGGACAGCCGTCTAAATGCACGGGAGAAACAAACCAGTCCTGGAAACTCAGGAAGTCTAAGGCTCGCACACAACATGAGTATGGAAGCACTTTGTAGTCCAAAGTCCATTTCTTACATTGATTCAGCAGAGTTTATTGAACATTACTTATAACAGAGCAGTATCATAATGTAGTGAGAAAGTAGAAGAAAAATAAATGTATTTCCATGTGTTGTCCCCCATGTATTACCCTCATAGCTGAAGATATTTTGCAAAAAATCAACCTTGCAAAAATCAACCTTGGTTAGCAGTCGGGAAGTTACAGTAGGCTAATGTCTTTTTTGTACATGATTACACATTTGTATTTGTGAGTGTTGTAGTCGGTAATACCCAATTTGTCTGCTACAACAGCAAGCCACATTGATGAGTTTCTTCTTAGCCTTAAATGTTCTTTTGCACAGTTCTTTTCAGTCTTCAGAAAACCAAAGCCCACTTTATCTCAACGGACCTTGTCAATGGCCAGGATGTGAAGAGAAATTTGAGGACTATACAGATTTCCAGAAGTAAGTAAGATGGTTATATTCTGGATTGCAAAAACATCGTCATGAACCTCTTTTGCGGTCATCTTGTTTACTGTACTAAGGTAAAACACATGTAAGGCCTATAATTTGTGAAAAAGTCCAAACCACACAGAGAACAATGACACACTCTCTCAATTTTGCCAGGCACCTTGACATTGACCATACTTCTGATGCCAAAGGTAGTGCGCAGTGGAAGGCACAGCAAGAACTGGTGCAGCGCATGGAGAACCAGGTTAGGTTTCATGCTCAGGTTGCTGACCTGTGTGATCAGATATAGGTCATGTGTTATGTAATATGCTGGCCTAATATGTTAAGCTTTGTTTCGTATTTCACCATGTCAAAGAATCTGATGATGTACAAAAGGTCCTGAAACATAAGTCCTGAAAGTAGGCCAATCAATGTGGTTTGTGTGTTTGTGTTTTTGTACATAATGTTGTGTAAAAGTGTCATGTTTATTGTGAACATATTGTGGGTAACCTGTGCATTGTTAGCTGATGCGCGAGAAACAGAAACTCCAAGCCATGGAGTATCATCTCAACCTTCCAGACCAGAGATCAACAACCTCAGTGAGTGTCTGGGTCATCCTGCCTGTACTGTACACCACAGTAATAACATATATAAGTATTTACAATTCAGTATAAGCAATACAGTATAAGATGTTAATGTTTAAGTGCTTAAAGAAGAATTAAAAGCTAAAGATGTTCTAAATATATGAAGAATTACATTAATGGGTTAGCAATACACTAAATAGAACTTTATGTGTTAATGTTGGCCAAGTTAAAGAAACAATTTTAAATAATGTGTAGGCTAATACCTTTCAATGGGTCTCTAGCAGCCAACCAGTCTCTGTTTTGGTGTTCCTTGCAGTCAAATGTTACACCTACGTAAAAGCCTTTTAGTTTGCACTAACAGTAGCCTGTTTTTTGAAAGCCTGTGCAGAAAGCCAGTTCCGCCTGGCCTGCCACCCTGGCAAAGAGAGAGGCCCAACCAGAGGGGGCATATGGAGCGCCAGAGTGTGCCAGCGAGGAGCCAGCAGAGCAGGGGCTTCCAAAATTATGGCTTGCTCCCCTTCCACACCCGCTGTCAGGTACCACCCGTGGCCTTGCCCAGATAAATGACCAGACAGGGGGATGGATCTGATGTCCACCTAGTGCTTCTGTCATGCACTGACAGTACATGATCATTCATTTTCTGTCTTGGAAAAAATGTGTTATGCAACATTTGTAAATCCTCTTACAACATTTTCTCTTCTCAGACATGATTTCCAGCTTTGATGTTTACAAATGTGCGAATATCAGGCCTCCATACACCTACGCTTGCCTAATACGATGGGTTAGTCATAGAATCTGTTACAAAGGTCATTCAGGTTCTCAATGACATTTTGAAGAGTTTCACTCAGGAAAGTACTAATTTGAGGTCTTTTCTGTGCTTCATGTTTGTTTCCAGTCAATACTGGAAGCTCCAGAAAAGCAGAGGACTCTTAATGAAATCTATAACTGGTTTATGCAAATGTTCCTCTACTTCAGACACAACAATTCAGCCTGGAAGGTATGCCATATCAGACAGTGACTAAATATGTTACTGAAACTCATGAATCACAAATGAAATTCATATGAATTAATACTTTGGTGCCACACTCCTTTTTTGGTATTCTGTCCCTCTGCCAGAGAAAAACTGAAAATGATTTCTTAGTTTCTGCATTGTAGTTGTTTTTGTAGTTTTCATATCATTTACATGATCTAACCGCTGCATGTGGCTCTTGCAGAATGCGGTCCGTCACAACCTGAGCTTGCATAAGTGCTTTGTGCGTGTCGAGGGAGGGAAAGGGGCAGTGTGGACCGTGGACGAGACTGAATTCCAGAAGAGAAAGAAACAGAAATTCAACAGGTGAGTTAGAGTAAAAGCTCCATGACAGGTAAGTCGGAGCCATGCTATGAGCTATCTCTAAATACATATAACTGAATGACAATTTGACTACAATTGTGTGACACAGTGGAGAGGGATGTTGTAAATAATCTAGATGAATGTGGCTTTGCAGGGACTACATGGTGAGATGGCTGACACCCTATTAGAGACTTCCCTCATTTCCAGATTCTCACTGATGTCCAATCATGGAAGCCTTTCCAATATTGTCTAGTTTGTTTTATGGCTCACAAAGACTTTAGAATTGACAATTGTTAAGAATAATTCATATTTTATTTCATTTGCTTCTATTTTGAAATGGTGTGATAGATCTGTTTTGTGTAGATATTTGGGATATTTTCATTTTTTATGCTCCTTTTGCTTTATGTAATGCCTTTTTATGTCAGATCTCCTATAATGTTTATTTATTGAGGGATATGAAATGCCTGACGAGGTGAAAAAAAAGTCCAATTTGAGTGAAATATAGAGTCTAAGTTACAGCACGTTAACCTGCTACACAGGATAAACACCAAATCATATGAGTAAGAGTGTGGTATGTCCATGGATATATGTTCATTTTCTGAAATGTGATGGATTTCACAATATTGGGTGTTGTTTATCACATGGCCAGTAGAGGGCCATAGAACATAGGACAGCCTGAAACCATGGGCGTGGTTGGCATTTCTCCTACAGAAACAATGGAGAGCTTATATGATTCAAAATCTTGGAAGTTTTTTTTAAAATAGATAATTATTTTCAGAAATTACAAGAATTATCATTGGAATGACATGGCACTTAAATCTGTTGAACTCTCATCTGAACATTAAACGGCAAATAAATAATAATGTAATGTAATGTAATAAATTAGCAATATATTTCATCCTGTGCATTTTCCACAGTCTCACTTTAAAGAATAAATTCTTAGAAAATCATTTGTTTTGATACATGAACATCAAATCAGACAGAAATTTACGGTACTCTATGCATTACAAATATGTGTATGCATCAATTCTGAAAATGTTTCTAAGCATTTCTGGTGTCAGATGATAACCAAGTCATGTGATATTGTTTTGCTGAATGTCTTTCACTATCAGTCACTAGTTGACCCAAATAATTACCCTTAACTTCCTGGGGAGTATCCAGTCCTAACAATTACTCCCCCCCCCCCCCCCCAAAAAAAAAACCTGAAACGCGTGCTTCATTTTGGCAGGTGCTTATTATGGGCTCTTCCTGCTCCGCTGCCCCCAGCCACCAAACAGGTGTCTCCTTCACTGGCCCTGCATGTTTTATGGGTTCTGTCTGTGTGTTTTCATTACACTAACATATGGGTGGAAGAGCAGAGAGGGGAAAAATCGGCTAGGTATTTCCTGGAGGGGCTGTCTCTCGCCCCCTTCAGCGGCAGGGAAAGCATGCCCTATTAATGGGCAGTATCTCTGTGAAGTGAAGACAGTCAGCTCGTAATCACAGTCCTCCGTACTCTCATCTGTATACTTAAAAAAAGGTTTGTCAAAGCAGAAAACAAATCACCTCCGTCAGTGTTTTTTTTTTTGTTTTGTTTTGTTTTGTTTTTTTTAATATATTTCCTTTTAGACTGAGCTGCACACACATACACACCCTGTAATTTTTTGTCCCATTTAGGTCTGATTCATGCAACAGCTATTACACTAGACTGACAGAGTGCATAGAAGTGAAATGGGACATGTTGGGTCTATATGCCCTGGCCCCCTTTTGTCTTCCATCGTGATGCGTTAAAAGGCTGCCAAACACACGAAATCCAGACCAGATGGATAGAGTAGGTGATATTAATTGAGCATCAGGGAATGAAGAAATGGATTTAGAACTAAATTAATGTAATATAGTGAATGTTGTGTCAACCAACTAGCAGCCTGCTATAGCTCTCATGAACATTTAAATTAAATACAAAAAGCTGTTCAGATAAGAAAGAAATATTTAATTTTCCAACATATTTCACCTGAATAACAACCTTTCATCTAGTATAGAAGTACTGAAAGTACTGTATATTGATAATTTTCACATGACCACAATGATAATAAAGACTTTGTGCACATTATAACAACTCCACAGCCCCCGTGCCCCCATCAAAGCCTGCACTCGTCACTAATTACATATTTTCGACAGTGTCTCTTCAAGCACCAACCCAAAGAGGACTTCACTTGGACAAGATTACACCCAATATTATACGCTTTTACTTGAATCAGTTATATATGTTAAGTGATATTTTGAACCCAATTACACCGTGGTGACCTGGATAAATGCAGAAGATGACATGCAAAGGCATGAAATTGACCTCTGACCCTTAGAATGTAACCTGCTCTGTGTAATACACTTGTCAAGCTGGGAGAGTATGTTTCTCATCAGAAAGTAATTTCATGTAAGGCTGGATCTAAGTCATTTCTGATTAGATCTCTTAGACTAAGGCTAGGAAGACAGGGAGGGAGAAATTCATGTGAATATGGCTTAGTCTAAAGCCATACATCCATTACACCCAGGAAAAGTGAGCGTTTCTTATTTTCATTCAGACACACACACACACTGGCCAGACATGCTAGTTTCTCAGAGCATAGCTGGAGGCTCAGGATTTTTGACAGGTCTAGGCAGAGATAAGGTTGAGTTAAAATGACACTTCAGAGAATTATGATTCCACATCATGGGCAGAACCATAAATCATGCCTAGAAAAGACCCATCCATAAATACGCTAGACTGCTGAGACAAAAAGGCAAAGTTTTTTTCCCTCCAAAATCACTGAGAAGTAGGCAGCTTGCATGTCAACGCACTCCTGCTTAGCCTGAGTACTGACTAAACCTTTAACAAGGATTTAAAGTATTTTTCTTAACTCATCCCCATAAAATATCCTTATTGCTGCAAGTTCATTTAGTGCTGCCAAGATACATGAGAGTGGCTTTGAAGTCTCGAGTCTCACATTTACTCAGTTAGTTAAATTAAACGTTTCATTTTTTCATTTGTTTGTTGGTTTGTTTGTTCGGCTGTGCATGTCAGATTGCTTCGGAAAAATATATGCTTTAAAATCAATTTGCATAAGTCCTTTGTTGTTTATACAGGGAACATAGTTGTTAATGTTGTCTCCATGCATTTCTCCTCTGTCAGTGACAATGCTGCATTTCACACTTAACACATTAGCTGTAGGACTGACTCAATATTCTCTACCCTCTGTGTTTCAAGAGGGATTATCAGGATAAAGCACGCGCTTATGGTCTGGCCGCCTGTCTGTCTGACATATCTGTAATAAATGCACGTAAGAGAGAGAGACAGAGAGAGATATAGAAACTGACGGAGAGAAATAAATAGTGAAAGAGAGAGAGAGAAAGAAAGAGAAAAAGGGAGCTCCATCCATTGTTCTTTTAACCTTGGACTCCAACTAATTATTTAACACCAATAGTCTATACCTGATAGGAAGCATATATGAAATGAAGTTGAATACCTGGTAAATAAAATGTTAAAAATCTCTGTCATGCTTCCTTTGAGCTCAAATGCAATTTTATCTTTGAACTGGTCAGGAGAGCCATTGGCCAATTCTTATTTAAGTCAATGTAACAACAAAAAACATCTGTGATTGAAATGGAAGAAACACTTTCATTTTACAGTTAGACTGTTGCACCAAATACTTAAAATTACCAACCATTTATCACTTGCCATGATAAAGACCAGCCACTCTAAGAATGCCTTGTTTTAAAACAACTGTGTGCCTGGTTATTGATATAATGATGAAAGAACAGATTCTTGTTCCCTCTAGGTAAGCAGCTTAAGAGCATGACCAGTGAGTTATTTAAATCCATGTCCCTTTGATGCCCATTAGCTCTCCAGAAAGAGTCTGAGCTGTGAACGCTGAGCACAATGACAATATTCTTTTCTTTCTATTGGCCAGGAGCAGCCATGTGTTTTATCCCCAATTTACATGTGCCTTTAACCCCCCTTAAAAACAATGGTAAAGCAGAGAGCTTTTTCCCCTCTTTGTATATCATTTCCCCCCACTCCCAAAAAAAACGATTTGGGGTGTGAGGAGTGGCTTTCTTTCCTGCAGCGATTTTGGATATGGCTGGTGCATACGGATGCTCTCGAGTGGCAGGGGAGCTGTCAGAATTGTCTCTGTGGCTGGAATGAAAGTGCGTCTCCCATCACACGCCACATGAAAGGAAGCTGGATTCCATTTCAAGCGGGGAGACACTCGCACCGCAGGGCATGACAGTTGTTGAGGCATCCTGACAGCTCAGGACTTTCCACAACTTTCATGTCATGATACTTGAGAGAAATAGCTGGAGGATAGGCAGATGATAATACAAGTGGAGAATCTACCTCCCCTCCTTTTCTCCCTCTTGCCTAATGACTACTGATACCATGGTGCTGAGTGCACTAAGTATGATAGGGTCCATCTGGCATGGGGCAACTGAACACTTCTGGATGTCAAAATACATGTATTAAAACATACACATAACATTGTCATACATCTATCTCGGTTGAGTAATGTTATAGTGCCTCATCAAGAATAGCTTTGTGTAGCTTCTGGGCATTCAGTCATTCACACCCATTCAAACACACACACACACACACACACACACACACACACAGGCACACACATATACACCCACCAACCCACCCACACAGAAATACACAAACAATGCTTATGTTTGTCAGTTGATGTTTTCATTACATGCACAGACATGCTGGGCTTTCTTCTGGTCCAGGGCTTCCCAATGGGCTGAAATGAAGTGGAATGGTGTTGCTGTTTATTTCAGTTTAACCGAGAAAGAGATGTCACCCAGAGATCATGATACCCGCACCCCTCCATAAACAATCTTATATGCATGAAAACACACATTCAGTACTACTGCATACACAACAGAGTGCTCTACACAGAGATAATACATGCACACACATATACTAAAGCATTCTTACACACACACACACATACACATGCATACACACATGCACACACACACGCACACCCACACTTACATACAGAAATCGCACTCCCAGTGAAGATGGAGTTAGGGGGTATAGAGAGATTAGGATAAAGAGAGAGAAAGACGGATTGCTGGATAATTAGCTCCCCCCCCCATACACACACACACACACTCACACACTCTCTACGCTCACACATCCCACCCCCCATCTCCCAGGATCTTACAAAAATATGCAGCCGAGATGGATGAGCCTTATAGAAAAGGCGGCATTGGCCGACCCCCGTCTCCTCCCTCTCAATACCCCATCCCCCCCAAGTCTCTTCCTCATCCCCATCATTCAAATGAGCCCAGGAGAGGCCAAGCGATTTGGTTAAAGACAGAGTGAGAGTGAGAGTCAGAGAGAGTGAGAGAGAGAGGGAGAGGGAGAGGGAGAGGGAGAGAGAAAAGTGCCTGTCAGTGCCCAAAATACCCCCTTTTTTAATGAGAACAACCTCAATGGAATGTGGCTGTTGCTCAAACGTGTCTGTCGATTGCCGGGTGATGCAATGCTGAATACCAAACAGCTAATTTCACAAGAACATGGTGATTAATAGCAAACAATGCGCTCTGCACGCAGTCGAATATGCTCATTGGAATTCATACGCACATCCATTAGATTGGATAATGTCAATCGCACATGCTCTGTGTGGATTTTGGCAAGAGCATCACTAAGTAATTTGACGTTGATTAGCCATGAAATACAGTAGAAAGCAGTTTAACCACAATGCCACATTAGAAACCTTTCTTCTGCATTGTCAGAGGGTGAAAAAGTCATTGAACGTGACTATTCAGTAAAAATGCTTGTGCTGAAAAGGAACATTTCCTCTGCATTGTTAACGGGTGGAAAAGTCAATGAACATGAACATTCAATAAAAATGCTTATGCTGCAAACTACATGCAAATGAAGCCAAAATAAAGTCCATAGACAACTAGGGATAGATCTACATTGTGCCCATTGGGAAGCAAGAGTGGAGCCAGGCAAAATGGTGCTCCTTTATCAGTCACTTTCAGTTCACTTTGAGACCCAGAGAGAGAGAGAGAGAGAGAGAGAGAGAGGAGCATACATGTGTTAGGAGTAAAAGGCAGCATTAACAGCTGCTGTTTTTATGCAGTTTTCTCAGCTGACATTAGGAAGTGACAGATTTATCATTTCTCAGGAGAAATGGACCGTGCAATCTCTGCAGACGATGCACTATCATTACTTTTCCCATCTTGCTTTCGGAGTCTTAAAGGAATTTCGCCTAAATTGCTGGCTGATGTTCAAAATGCCTCATGTATTTCTCTCTCTCTCTCTCTGTCTGTCTATATGCCGTCTTTCACTCTCTCTCTCTCTGTCTCTCTCTCTCACACACCACACACACACACACACACACCACACACACACACACACATATCAACACAAACCTTTTTCATAAATCACAGAAAATGAGGTAATTTGTTTAACCTCTCTGCTCAAAGAGCCTGTCACTGCGAAACATTTATGAAAACAGCATGGTACAGGCTAATACAAGTGGGATCGCAGATCTATCCCCATCAGCACGAAGCTCTTCAAAATCAATCACTGCATTTATGTACACTGTGCCTCCCTTAGGTAATTTTCCTCTGTTGTATCAATGATTACAGCGGCCTGTACATCCTAAAGGCTATCAAATGACATTAAAAAGGATGGAAGAGAGTGAGGAAAGGGAGAGATGGAAAAGAGAGATAGAGACAGTTAAATGGAAAAAGAATGAGAGACAGATGGAAACTGATAAAATACAGAGAGAGGAATGTAATGAGAGAGAGAGAGAGAGAAAGAGGAAGAAGAATGAAAAGAGAAGGCATGGAAGTGTATAAAGAGAAAGAGCAAGAGAAAGGATATGGCTTGAGAGTGAGGGAATCCCTTGTGGGGAAACTGCAGATAACCCCCAGACTAACTGACCGTCACGGCTGGATGTTTGGTGGGAACGGCAGAGCTAGAGGTACAGGTGTGGACTTACTCCCGTCACCCTCTTTCCTGTTCTCATCAGATCTGGGAAATTATTCATTTCCCTTGGAGGAAACCAACCTTCACACTAACCTGATATTTGGTTACACAACGAATAAAATAAACGATAAACCCCCCCATGACTCAATCAGTGTTCTCATGTTTTTAATTCTGATCACGGCTCATCTTATCTCCTCTAAATTACCAGTGTCCACCTTAATCCATGTTATTAAAGATAATAGAGGCCCACTGCTGGGTAAAATAGAAATACGTGACACAATATGTTTGCACAAGGCATACGTATATTTGTGGGAGAAATGAATATGTATTGCAGGAGTCAGCAGTGAACCATCTAAAGACTGAAAAACAGATAGACTGGATATGGATTGGCATTGTCAGCCGGATTAAAACATCTAAGAAACGTAATTGTGTTTTTAAAAAAAACAAACAAAAAAAAACCCACCACTGGAATACATTTATCTACATACACACATGCATGAACAATATAAACTCAAATAGTGAAGAGAAGAGCCAAAGCAGCCTATTGAGTAGCATTACGCAAAATGTACAGAGGCACAGTAGGGTGTGCCAAATGTTAAGGACTGGCATCGACCTATACAACCCTGCTTACAATAATTATGTCATTTCCCTCCAGCGGAAAATGGAAGGTGTAACAGAGAACACCATGCGTAGAGACCGCATGTGATCCTCATGTCAGTGTGCGCAAAGGATATCCTACCAAAGCTGTGCCCTGGGTGGACTCCACTGCTACGCCCTGTGCCACACAGATAGTGTTTCCTGCCTTGTGTGGCAGATTGTTGTTGTTACAAACGGACCACGGGTTAAAGGAGATCTAAGCGATTGCTGTGTGGAGAGTGTAACATGTGTGTAATTACAGACAAGCAAGAAGCACAGACTACCAGTTAACATCCCAGTTTCACCCTTCATGGTCTATAAATTACTTCTCTTTTCAAGTGTTCAGATGGGTAGAGTGCTGGGTGTGTGTTGGGTGGGATATGGGGTTTGGAGGTTGACTGTGGTGGTGCTGCTGAGTGTATTTGTGAATGTGTCTGTGTGGACGTGTGTCTGTGAGTGTGTGGACACTTCCACAGAGTGTTATTTGTGCTGGTCATGTTGAAAAAAATAGCTTTACATAGACTCACCAACAGTGCAAATGTGTAATCATGATTATTCTGACCATTTTAACAGATAGATAGATTGATAGATAGATAGATAGATAGATAGATAGATAGATAGACTCTTCTTGGGGACCTTGACCTATTTAGTTAGCGTTAGCTGGCATTTTGCAAATTCAGTTTATTTTGTACCAAATTTTCTTGTTCTACCTATTGACAGCACTCGGTGACCTCAAATAAGAAGGCTATGAATTCACTCTATATTCCACAACAAAAGAGGGTCGGTACAGCACCACACAAACAATAACATGTGACAGAATATCAGTGTTATGTTATGTCTTTACATATGTTACCTCTGTGTAAAAAGTAAAAAGTTCAACACTAACATTTGCAGAGAGCTTAACAGCATAAAGCCTGTACGTGCTTTCAATAACCATACAAAACATCAATCCCCAAAATGGCTCCTCTGCCTCCATTACAATAGAGAACGTTCGTGACTGTCTCACCAGGTCAGAGATGCCCTTGCACGTTTGTCAACACACCTCCGTGCTCGCAGGCCTGCCCAGTGAAGTGAACGTGATTGAGGGGCAATAGGCCTCGAGCCCTGCAGCATGGTGGAGTGACCCCTGCACAAAGCTCGGGGGAGAAGCCTGATTTGTTTTGAGAGAACACACAGGCGGAACAGTGAGAGTTTTTTCTTTCTCCCTCTCTCTCTCTTTCTCTCCCCCCTGATGGGAATCCTGGTTTATAATCCCCCTCCTGGTTACCCCTGGGTCTCTTGTTGTGTGCCACAGAGATTGGATGGCCAAGAATGTAAGGAATCCTCAAACACTTTTCTCCATTCCCTTATGGTGCCATTGAACACAATGACAGCTCTAGGTTTCCTCAGGCCTCACTGCATGAACCTAGAGGCCTCCTCGGCCCTATACCCTCCCTCTCTTTCTGACTCTTTTTTTTCTTTGATTCTTCTCTTTTCTTTTTTTCTTTCTTTCTTTCTTTTGCTCCTGCCTAACTCATTCTCACTCTTGTTATGTCTCTCCTCCCACTACTTCACACTTATTTATTTCTGTACTTACTTTCTTTCTTTCTCTCTGTTGTTCTTTCCCCCCTGCCAGAGCTCCTGCTTTATATCTGTTCCACTGTAGCTGTAGCTTTCACATAAATGACAAAAATCCTTTATAAACATATTAATTTAATAGGAACTTGTCTATTCTATTTTAATAGTAATAGCCAAACATATTTTCCCAGTACATCAGATGTTTTATACTCTTTCTCCTGTCCTCTGAAAACAACCTCAGCATATGAAGACGTAAATCAACCTTGTCAGAGAGTTGTCATTGTGGTATAGTCACACACACTGACTGTGTGTATTGACACATCACAGACTACGTGCTGTGTGACTGCAGCCATTTTAATCTGCTTACTGGCCAGCCTCCAAGCGGCCTCACACCTGAATGAAACCAGCAGAGCACACTGAACTTTATAACTCTGTGGCCCACCCTCTGTACTTTTGCAGGGCTGTGAGACCACTCAGTCGTCTCGGTCACACTGCCAGAACATAATAGAGAGGTCTTGACCCAAACACCCCTTTACTTCCCAATAGTGCTATCCTGGGCCGCCTCACCAGCTTTTTACAGACTTGGACCCCCAACACGGCAGCTCATCCCCACGTGAACGTCACAACAAGTGATCTCTCTATGAGCAGTGAAATGTCTCAACTTGCATACACTATATATATCTCGAATTGATATTAGCTTATATAACATACCATACACAATGTATTATTGCCTACATATCAACAAAGAAAAATATGACATGCAACCTGTATGTATGCACAAAGATATGGGAAATGTGCCACTATCTATTGTACCACTTGGTATAATGTGGTTTAGAAACATAGACTCTTGTATACTACTTTTGTTGCTGTGAGGGGAATCCATAATGTAATCCTTTTACAGTCACTGTGGTCTGCCCGAGGATAAACTTGGGGTATGCTTTGCATTCCTGCCCGTATTAGTAAGGAGGGCACCAAAATATAGCCTCTCAAACAATGCCACTGTACCAAATAGAAGGTCATAATTTGAAGTCTAAAGAACCTTTAGATTACGTACTATACTGGAAATAAGCACATAAGTTCACTTTAACAAGTGACTAAAGAACAGACTTCGCTATATGTCTGGGTGGTTGGCTCTTCGTAATCTATTGTGATGTTTTGCTCTGGCAAAGATGTGGTTAACAGTGACACGGCTGACTGGCTCTCGCAGAGGTAACAGAAATGGGAGAGAGCGGCTCAACGACAGAGAGCGAGCTTCAACGCCAAACCCTCAACACCTGCCAGCGCTTGACGGAAGACTGAGGCGTGAAAAGTCAGTTTGTTAAGGAATATTCCTTTGGATATGTCTACGCGAACGAACTTCAAAATGAAAAATTGACAGACTCTTAGTTACCCCGGACAAGCTCTCCTGGCTGTTTGATGAAATTTGATGCAATTCTCTGGGAACTTTCGCAAACTATTAAGAAACGCACAGGACCCTCCACTTCATTAGGTTTTCATACACCATTAACGTTAGTCTAAGTAATTCGATCGTTACATTTGAAAAGATTTCTGTTGTCCAAGTAATGCCCTAATGGACATCCGTGGGCATCGCCACGATATGTAACATCTTCAGTCACAACAATTTTTGGGAGTTATCCTACCTGCTTGACAAGTAAGTCGCTTTTGCTTTAAAATTATTTGTCACACGGTGTCTTTCAACACTTCCAATACAGATACAGTCAGCCGTTCATTAAATTAAGTTTTGAAATGGAACTCTTAGACTGTCACGTTTTTTTGGACTCATTTAAAAGGGTAACGCTAGAGAACAGAATACATCCTTATGATGGAGTGTTACCTGTGATCACATAGACCTCAGTCCTCAGTGTTGACACTCCTCACCATCCTAATCTCTGGCAATCGGGCGACTTCCTTAACTTTGGCAATCGTGTTCTTAACTTTGTTGTTTCAGTAAAGTAGGCTATGCTGCTAAAAGTTGCATTTAGGCTGTCATTGTGAAGACCACCATTTGCTTTTTGCACGCACATCCGCGTTTCTGAAAAATACATTTTCAGTGAAGTAACTTTTTTAGAAGAGCAATGAAATTTGAAATGCACATTATGTGTTCTCTTTTTAGAGCTTTTATTATTCATGCATGCGTCGGTTTCTTGGCTGAAGTGGTTATACATTATGTATCTTAACTTAAAAGCAAATCGTCCTGTGACCTGTGATCTGACATCCCCATATTTTCAGAGATCGCTATCGCCTCAGCTTTTCTTTATTTCAGAAGTCAAGTATTAGGCCTACAAAGTATTGAAAGTATAGGCTATCCCCTGTTCAGTATTGAGGTATTAACGGTATACATCTACACTCTATTACTCTTTGTTGCTATTTAACACAGGTCACCTGCTTTGTTGGCTATAGACACCATGGTTGCAAATAGCATGTGCCATATCGATATGCCATGTAGACATACACATACAAACATACAACACATAGATACATACATACATACATATATAGGTTACAAGCAGTATTTATGTACATAAACTTTAATTTACATTCATCCACCAATCATTTATGCTCATATACACCCACTTATGTATAAGTGATTTACACCAAGGGGGTCTTCCAGTTGGATAAAAACTATATACAAGGCCAAACCAAGACATATCCTTCTTCAACTGTATGCAATTACTTTTGCTTGAAGACATATGCACTGGTATAGCATAGAATAAATAGCATAGCATACTTGTGCTACTGTCATCATATACCTCATCCAAGCCTATCCATTTGCACATCAGTAACTGTGCAGTTGTATTTATTGAGCTTTTTTGTATTCATGTAACTTGACCTATACATGAACATAATACACAAATTATCTATACAATCCATACAATTTTGAGGTCCAAGGTATTGATATTAATTGTGAAATAGCACTTTCATTGACTTTTTTGTGAGATAGAGCGTAAAGTCTTGCACTTTGAGTGGTACATTCTGAAATATACCAGAGGAAAAAAACATGAAAATGCTCTTAGTGGTTATGATTGTACAGCTGTTCTGATGTCCGTGTCCTTCAAGTGGGTTAAATATTAAAGGATGACTTCATAAGAACATCTATCATTTTGACTCTCTCAGCAACATCAGAAAACAGAAAAATTAATGAAAGATTTGAGTAACCTTGAGCATCTGAAGCTTCTGTCCTAAACAGAAATACCACTATATAATCAAAAGACTTTTCCATGTATCCACAAAGTATAAAATCCCACATGTATTAGAAGTCATTAAATATTTAACCATTTTGAAGAACTGATTATAAATGCTGTTTTTTAAAAGCTCTTCAGAGTTATTACTGCCAGTGTTTCTTCAGAAGTTAGCCTCATGGAAGATTTTTTTTTTCTAAGTCAGCCCCTCAGATGCAAAGGTAGCTTTATCATGTTTACTCAAGGTTAAAACATTGCTGTAAAACATCCACAAAGAGAAGGTGTGTACCCTCAAGGAATGGTCTACCTCTGATTTGCCTCTCAGTCCAACCTTTTTGCACTCACTGTCTGCTGTAAAATATTGATCCAAAACTTCGCATCTTCAAAGAGATATGAACTTTCTTTCTTTTAAGCCTCTCTCTCTCTCTCTCTCTCTCTCACTCACACACACACACACACACACACACACACACACACACACACACACACACACACACACACACACATACACGCACACTCACACACACACACACACAGAAAGCAGCGCCCTTGTATGTTCAGGGGGCTTTGATTACACAGAGAACTGAAATAGAATTGATTGCAGTCCTCCAGCTGTTTTGCAATGATGGGTAGCCTATCGAGAATAATTTTCTCTCAACATGTTGTAGGTGTAGAAGTAAACACATGCTATAAAACACTCATTAGTTTGTTTGAGAAATGCAGTCTGCTATTAGATGAAAGACCTCTGGTCAAGGTTTGAATGTAATTGTTTATATTAAAAGATGAGTTTGACAACAAAGGCAATGAAAACCTCTCTTTTGGTTGGGTGTCATTCTAGCAAGTTTTTCAACAACCTGAGATAGGTCATTAATCTTTGCGCTGGTGTTGATAAAACGTTTGTGTTGAAATACGGATACATCATTTGCAGTAATAACGCACATAAATCCTTCGCTTCTTGGGCTGTAATTAGTCTCGCAATCTCTCCTATCTTGTTCGAGTCAGGGAGTGTCCCGAGACCACAAAACTAAGCTGTTTCATTTTCCAGACAAAAGATAATTATGCAAAATCTCCAAAGTCTTTAAAACTGATCCTGGTTTACATTGTTCTCTTTTTCCTAAATATATATTTTTTCCATACCTCCTCTCCCAGGACTACAACTAAAGCCTTGCCATTTCAGACATTAATCCTGTTGTTTTTAAAAAGTATGCACTCTTGAGTTGTGGCAGGTTGTAGGTAGAAGTTTGTATTTTGTTTCTTTTTATTGAGAGTAGACAGTGAAGTGGCTGTCGGATTTTGCAATATCCATTTAGTTGTTGTTCTGACTCCCAGTCATCAACACTGCCCAACACTCTGCGTCTCACATTTGTCATCGAGGATCTTGGGCAGTCAGGCTGCTGCCAGGCTCCACCCCCCCCCCCCCCCCCCCCGGCAAATACAACAGTCCTCTTGAGACGGTCGTCATGACGGCTGTGCTGAGATACGGGGGGGTCAAACGGGGGCCAGTCTGGGCTCCCAGGGGTCAGAAGGAGGGGGGAGAGGGTAGGAAAGTGATAATTTAGTGATACTGGTGACTATGGCATCATGCCACCTTTGGAACAAGTGTCCTTGCAATACCAGGCTCTCCCACTGCCAGTCAGCTTTGGTTGGAAAAAAACAAAAAATTAATGTATGTTATAGTATCATAATAATACAATAGTTAGTATAATATCTTTTTAGTTTTTAGTTTAATAGCTGACTTACATGAAACATGCTTTTATGTATACACTGGGTGTTATCTGATATTATTTTTTAATCCTTTGTGTGTCTTTTAAGGCATCAAAGAGTTGCCACACAGATGGCATAAGACGCCAATTCAAAGGGTCTATTTGTAGGGTCTTTACATATTTGAAATAAGCATAGCACAGAAGCCCAGTGGTACCAAAAATACACAAAGACCATGCCTTGCAATACCCTTTCTCTTTACCCAGGAAGGACAGAGTTCCTCCTAATATTATTGCTGGCCTGCTACTGACAGTGGAAGGTCTTGCCGGCTGTGATTACATAGCATTAATACCTTATAAATATTGTAGGGTGGAAGCCGCAAACGCACTTGTGCATGTCACCAGGACTTCAAATGCAGAAAAAGCACCTGACATGACTTTAGAATGTTAACCCCCACCACCCCCGTATGTCCCCTCAACTCCCCTCCCAATGAGTCTCCCGCCTAATTCTGGTGTGGCTTTTTACAGGGAAAGGCACAATACAGGGGCGTCAATGACAGTGGGCAAGGGTAGCTAATCCATGCAGCTGTCAGCCTAGGGGGGTTTAAGCCCCCATTCTGGGGATTCTTGGGCTGGAGCCAGTGGAGGACCTTACTGTACTGCAGGCGCTTTGAGAGAGGGGGACCGTCACACACTGTCTGCAGTAACAGAGCTGGGAGTTCCAGAGAATTCTCAAAAGAAAGAGACAAAAGAAAGTCACACTCTGTGTGTGTGTGTGTGTGTGTGTGTGTGTGGAGCTACAAAAGCCATAAATTATGACATGAAGGACCAGACGCATAAAAATAAATTCAGACACAAAAGGAGACCACAAGGTTGTCAGGCTTTCCCACTGTGGGACTGGGAGCTCAGAACTAAGAGCCTGCAGACAGGCACAGTGTAGTCAAGAGTGGAGGAAAGCTCTCTATTATGTGACGGCAATGTCTGAGCACTAATATATTGGGTTTTTTTTTTGTTTTGTTTTTTTAAATCATGTTCAGTACTATTCATGTTCGCAACAAAGTATATTCCCCAGACTGTGCATTGTCTCTGAAGCTGAATGTTATTCTATATCATTTTAATTTGATCTTTATTCTTCTGTTATATTCTACCTCTGTGCCCTTGCTGTCGTCATGTAGTTTCAGCTTTTAAGGTTTGCCTTCATTACCTCTTCGAGGGCACTGTCCTTCCTTTGGGATTTGTATGTAGTGTAGTATTTGTCACTGACATTTTCAACGAAATTGTTGTTAATCAAAATTGTTCATAAAAATTCATTGTTATCAATTTTCATCCCATGAGCCAGATGGTTGACACAAAGTGTCTGCACTTGCGTTGGCCTTGGATATATTATACAGAGGGCTTAAAATAACTGTGATGGTCAGAGCTACCTGCAGCTTATGATATAAATGAGACACAATCACCTAATGCTCTAAAAGACGAGTGCAAATCTTATCATACCCCATACCTGGACAAATGGCAATTGCTGACGTCACAAGGCAGTAAACAAAATCATGTTCCATCGTAAACAGTATCTGATGCTGGAAAACAGCTGTGGACATATAAATAGCAGGGACACAAAGTTCGGATAATTGCAGAGGAATCCTGTGTTTATTGTGCAAATGAAAAGAGCAAGCCCCCATTGAAACAGGTGTCGGAATGTGACAGGATGGCGAGTAAGGGTGGAGATGATCTCTCTGCCCACCCCCTTCCCCCATCACATCACACATAACACACACACACACACACACACACACACACACACACATGGACATGCACATAGACACACACACTTCACCCACCCTCATACAAACACACACAGGCATGCATGCATGCGTACACACACATACACACACCAAACATCACTCGCCTTCATTCTGATCTCCTGCCAGTGGAATGGCTCTCTAATGCTCTATCGCTCATTTTATACCATTACAGCAGCAGGCCTATGCTTTGAAGGATGAAGGAAGCTCTGGGTGGTGTGTGTGTGTTGGGGGGGGCAGGAGTTGCTGGGTGAGGCAGGATTACACACAGGGAGACAGGGCGGGATGCTTGATGAAGTGCATAAATGCCAAATGACGCAAGAGTGCCCCTTTTGTAGTGTCACACGGGGCAACCCGCACTGGTGCTCATGCTCCCCTCATCTCTCTCCCTCTCCCTCTCTCTCCCTCTCTCTCTCTCTCTCTCACTGGGGTGTTGCTGCCCTGTTAATTAAGAATGTCAAAACTGGCAGACAGGTTTGTCATGGTTTGAGATGGTTGTTGTGACATAGAGACAAGATCCTTCCTGCAGATTTGAAGGAAAAAATGTAAATCACTTTGGGGGGCAATTTAAGGCAAAAAAGCTCTAAAGTAGGAGGTGTTTAGCATATCGTTTGTAAGGCTTTCAGAAGATAGAAGAAATTAGAGAGGGTGTTTTTTTATGCTTATTGTTTAACTTTCAGTTTTTTTCTGCTGCTGCTCCTAAAGTAAACAAGTCATTGTCTTGGGCGACTGGGACGGCAAAATAACCCAACTGTTGTCATGCAAGGGCGAGGAATGGCCAGCGGCACTGGGGACTTCAAAGGGGACCAGATAAGATGGTGAGAGCCTAGCGGCCTTTTGAAGGGAGGTGCTGAATCCGGTATTTAAGAGTGGAGAAGCTTAGCGGGCGGCTCCAAAGTTCACCATGCGGCCTGGATTAAACGTTGGACCGTCCTCAAGACAGCACACAAGGAATGGCAGGCCCTCTTCCTGAGGAAAGACTTCTTCACCCCTACTGCTTGAAATAGCAATCTCCATTGAGTTCAAAACCTTATGAATCAGCTACGCTGTTCATGACGGTTAGAGTTCTCTGTGACTCATCTCAATAAAAAAAATCCTTTTGGACACGATATAAAAAGAGAAATCAGAATGGCAATAAGTCTTTCTGCTGGAGACGTCCTTTGCTTAACATGCATGTTATTTCAAACGTTTATGTCTGCAGACAGATTGAACACCAGTCAACGTATGAGGCTATTTGTGAATGAACCATTCCATTTCTGTGTCAGCAGACCAACCACTGATAAATGTAGCTTGTGTCCCCACTGTCCGCAGACATGCTGTCCTATCCACTGAATTAAAGAGCTGTTGACAGGTTGAAATGTTTAAACACCAAAGAAGAGGCTAGGAGAGGGCGAAGGGCTTTTAATTGTGTGTATTTATTTGAATTTCGAAATTGATGAACTTGCAACAGTCGGAATTGAAATTTATGTTGTGTGTCACACAGGCAAGTATTTATGGGTGAGCAAATGCATATTAAAGCTATAGGAGCAGCTTAGAAGGCAGACCTACGCATTTTAGAAAAGATGGCTCCTGAGAGTGTGCGAATACCTTTTAGCACTCCAACACCCCAGATGCTTCAAATTCTCCCTTTCAAATAAATTTTTTAAGAGCCCCAGCCCTGTTCACCACAGCTATGTTTCTACTTATTAAGGTGCGGTGAGGGTGCTTGTGTGTGTCTGTGTGTGGGTGGGGGGATAGTTATGGTGGTGTTTTATGCTAACAGCAGTGTGTCGGCACACTCTGTAAATTACTGTTGCAGTTTTTTTTATCCTCCCCTCTTGGGCTGGTGATGTGGAAACCCGACCCTGGTTGACCCTCTGTCCGAGTCTCCTTTCCTCCTGGGGACGTTTTCCAAGCCTGCTGCAGGTGGCTTCCTCCCCAACAGGGTCGCGCTAATGAGATCTCGCGTCGACAGCTCAGCCCTGCCACCTTTCTCTCTCTCTCTCTCTCTTCTCTCTCCCCCTTGCCTGGCTTGTGTCGAGAGGTGCACGGACTGGCTGTTATGCCTCCCAGCATGCCTCGGGGTCTCCTTCCTCTGCCCCTGTTTGCTAGCGTTTCCAAGAGCGCAATTTAGCTTCCTTGGCCTAAAACCTCTCAATCTTGGGCTTAGGGTTTGGGCAGCCAAAGCCCAAATTTCATGGAAAGCGCACACAAGGGGTCACCTTCTCTGCTTCCAGACCAGCCCCGGGGTCTTTTCACCCTTGTTTCTTTGTTATGAGGAAGATTCACCCTCCCTTCTTTCTCAACATCCCCCACTCCCAAATCTCAGGGCTTAAGAGTCAGGTGCAAAGCTAATTAGCCACTAGCTAGCTTTGTTACCATTGTGCTTTTTTTTTTTGGAGGCTTTAGGAGAGAGGTTTACTGCTGCACTGCCCCAGTAAGCCTGGCCTCTGCTCCGTTCCAGCTCATCCCCCTAGGGCCTGATTGCTGAGCCGCACTCTCATGTTACCCTCTCTTTCATCCCCAGAGAATCATATTTGTCTCTAATTGACAGGCGTTGCTTAAACCTCCACCGCCCCAAAGAAGGAGAGTTTTGGGAGGTTCTTCCCTCAGGCATATGAAATATGACCTCAGGATCTGAGCTGGTCTGTCCAGAGTTGGGAAGGGTCTGTCAAACCTCAATGCAACGTGTCAAGGCGTAGATGATTTAGTGAGGGACTGGAATATGTTGATAACTGGTTGTTCTCATTACCCTCCACAACAGTCTCAGTGTTTAGAGATGTGTGATTTATTAGTCATGAGTGCACAACTAATCTAAAGTTTGCTGTTTACTCCAACAACCTTTCACAAGCCCTTTTAGTCCAATCTACAAATCCATCTGCAGCAAACCTTGTGGCTCAATGTGATAGAAAATGTGCATTTCATATCACTTAGGGAGATAATTATGGCCATCTCTGCCTAGTTGAGTATGTGGATGGGAGATGGTGTCCATGCCTGTAATGCAGTGTGCACTGTGCAGAAAGATGGGTCCTTATGGTTTCTTGTGTCCCCTGAGACCAGGTGACCTAGAAAAACATATGCAGTTCATCATCACTACCAGAACTTACTGTGGACATTCATACTGGTAGAAATAAAGCAATTTTGCCCTGCAGCCAATTTCATAAATTCATACTAGCATCATTTATGAGGGGGAAAAGGGGCAATATATATATATATATATATATATATATATATGTTTAGATTGCTAACACATGGAATGAGGCTCTCTAATTGTTCATGAAGCTATGCATTTCCCATACATTACCAGTGGATGGTTATGAATGGTGGTTACCTGACTTACTCTGTTGTGATGCTATGAAAACCTGCCATCTTTACTGAGGCTCAGGAGGTCCTTTTTTAAACTTCCATCCAGTTTTATACAGTCACAGGAAAAGGGATTACAGGGCATTAGGCTAATTTACCTGCTAAACATCACAGAAATGTTGTGGTAATTAGCTCCTGAAGGGGCATGTTTGAATTGCACAATTGCACAATTGAATTGTGTTAAAACCATTTTTTTCATGCACCTGAATCAAAGCTACAATTTGCTAATACTGACACAAAAAACAGTTCCTCTTTAATATAGTTTACATTGTTTGCATTTTTGTTGATACCTGGCTCTCTATTAATTCATCATGAGATTTGTGTCTTCCTGAGTACACTGCACGTAGGGATATATTGACTTCTGGCATGAATTGCGCAGCTCTTTGGTTGTCATTGTGGAAAATTATATGCTGCCCATGGGATTTGCCTGTGTATGTCAACACTCAAACCACTAAGGGAGCATTCTGAAGCCCTCTGGGTTGTAAGACATTATGTCACTATAAGGAAGCTAAACTAAATGTGATCATAAACCTTGCCTGATCTGGAGGTGTATCAGTTAGCAGATTTAGCAGACAGACATTAAAAAAAATTATACTTTGTGAGTTTGAAATTCTAACCCTTGGTGGGCAGTTATTTGTGTGATATGACATCAGTGATTTCCTGACAGGGAGTTTGATCACATAAAACAATCCGTTCCAAACCTGCACCTTGGATGGTGGGGAGTCTCTGACCTCAGCTCTGCAGCTTTGTTGCAAGATCCAGGGGAGAACTGGGCTATTCATTTGGGATTCATTACTCTGCTCTCATCTTGCCAGGCCCTGGCTCTGCTTTGCTTCCCTGTTGAAAAAAATCAGTGGAAACAAAAAGTTTTCCTTTTTTGTACTAATGAAACACAGTCATCAGTTCTTAAGGAGTGAGAGATTCTGAGATATGTGGATAACATTTTTTTTTTTTCATATACCATGAAGAAGAAATAAAAAGCTTCCTGTGTGTGGGGAAAGAGGAGTTTGTTTAGCGGGAAAAAAGTAGATTTAGTGGAGAAATAAGGAGGACTAAGCAGTTCAGTCTTGGCAAATTGAAGATGAAGTGATTGCTCCTTCTCTATTGTGGTCCAGCAGAGTTATTCAGTGAAAGAAATGAACCTCCTTTTGACTGACAACACTCCAGTGGCACCACATGAGTCAAGATCCCACTGGGGGATGGGTATTATGATTTCTGACATCCCGATGATCTATCTATTAGTCGACAAAGAAAATGATTAACACACAGACGACAGAGTTTCACTGAATACATTCCGACTACTCAACGTTTTTTACAGCTTGGCCAGAGTGTGGATTGCCTCTTCTGCATTGCAGAATTCTGGATTCCATAGTTGTAGATTTCTCAGTGTCTGACTCTGTTCAATTTTGAGGGTCTATTCACAAGGCCAGTCTTTGCCTGTGGCCCACAGACGACATTCCTTCATTCCTCAGTGAAAATCAGGTTCAACGTCATCAGTTCTTTCTCTACCTGAATGGTAAAAGTGCTTTTCACGACAAACTGACCCTAACATTCAACACCGTTCTGCTTTGCTGTGGCTCAGTGGCCCCCTGCCATTACAGTTCAGTAATTTGCTTCAATGGGTGCCTCTCTAAATTTTTTTTTTTTTTCCGACGGGGGGGGCAGGGGCAAAAAGAGGGCTGTTGTAGCTAAACAAAAGACTTCATCTCCTTCAACCCTGAAGAGAGAGTGTATCTCTTTGCCTTGTGGTGAAAATCTCACCCTCTCCTCCACGTCGTCTCCGCTGCATGACCTATACTTTCCATGTGTTCAGTTAGGTACCCTTCACAAGCCACTTTCATGATCCGTGCTTTTTTCATGGAAAGTAATTTTCCATTTGTCAAGGTCTTGCAAACGATTCAACCACATATGGAGGAGCAGGAACGGTATACATTTTTGCTCATGCTGGATGGTGGAAGAATAGAGGTGAAAGTGAAATATAGCTGAATTTTCTGGACGTTAATCTTTTGTGCAAGCATCCATGTATAATGCATGGCCTGAGAACAGACTCTTCGGTGCTCTTGTGTAGAAACCTCCACGTTTTTCTCCTCTCTCCTATCTTTAGACACACAAATGTAATTCACAGACACCTCTCCTTCTGCCTCTCTTTCTCTGTCTCACTTACCCTTCCCTCTGTCTATCCCCCTCTCTATCCCTCTTTCTTTCTGGCTTTCCTGGCTGCAGTTCATTCTCTATCTCTTTCTCCCCCTGTTGTATTGTTGCTTTTTTGGATGTAGGACATCATATCAAAGGTCTTCCCAACTGCCAGAAACCTTTGGCAGAGCCTCAGCTGTGGGACTAATTGACACGGTGCAGGTTTCAGATAAGAAGCTGCAGATGGATTTCTTCTGGAGCTTCAACAGAAACACTTAACATTGCTGGTGTGTTTGGAGTGTAAATAACACTGCAGTATTGTATAGATATTGTATCAATGGTATATCAGTGGTGCAGTTGTGGACCATGGCTCATCAAATCCTGTGCACGGCACAGATAGAGGCATGACATTTGGTAAATCCTAACACAAATATTTAATTATCTTAGTGTCAAGTTGGTCACCCTGCTATATTGCTCTGAAATTGTATCTTTCCTTTCTTTGGCAGATCTTTCAGAGAGCTTTTTTTAGTGTTGTGATATATAATTTTCTAAAGACTGTTATATGTTAACACAAATAACTGCACAGTGCACAGGAATATCCCTGTGTGTGTGTGTGTGTGTGTGTGTGTGTGTATGTGTAGAGAGAGAGAGAGAGAAAATGCTGTCGCCTAGTGACTCCTGCCCTGCCGAAGACCTCCTTGGTATTTCTAGCCAGTGCCTTCACAGTGGCTGTATCTATCACGCTATTCTCAGACTCTGCCTGTTTGCATTGCTAAGGCTCATTACGCTGTCTTCACTGCGCAGGTGTGGTCCTCTCTCTGAAATTCATACTGGCTTGGGACTGATAATAACCAACGCGCAGCCACTTGTGCCTCATAATTACAGAGTAGGCATGTTCAGACTTCTAAACATAAGTCATATGTTCAGTTTGGACTCTGCTGTTTCTTGATGCTTTGACACACATATACACTGGTATACGTGCTGGGTATAGCTGGGTATATTCAGATGCTGAATATGGTTGCCACTGGGAAGTGTCTCTCCACCCAAGACACTGTCTCCTCATACACTCAGAGACATGGCAAACCTTCACTGCCTACATCTATTTTTGTAGCTGATTTTGTAGCCATTTATATTGGTCAGTGTAATAGTCAAATAAGATCATACTTTTTTGCCAATTGTAGGGAAGGAACATCTTTTTTTTTATTCGCTAATTTTATTTTTAAGAGAGAGAAAATAGCTGCTGTGTAAATACTATGATTTGCTTTTCATGTAGGAAAATCCTGACATAGATATTTGTGATGTGGTCAAAATGTCATAGTCACTCCAAAGTCATTTCAATTCCTGCACCTTATAAAGGCAACAGCCAGTGAAGAATGCAGAGGGACAGATCTGGTTTGATCGCATCGCTTTTAGAGGTCTAGAGAGACTTTGAGAGTGTATTTATATACACACAGTAACTATTTCTGGGTTTCAGCAAAATAATTTCGCTTAATAGTAATGTGCTTTTCACCATTGTATTCAGTCTGGTAGTAGAATTCCATGACAAGCGCTGGTGACAGAACTTCCATGTATTAAATAAATGCCACTGACAGTAGCAGCTTGCATAGACTGTTTTACATGTAAATCTCTCTGAGTTTTGGACTGAGAAGTCTCTGAATACTCTGATGCACTGTAGACAGCCAGAACACACAGATACATGCATACACATACACAAGCATACACACACACACATACACACACACACACACACACACACACACACACACGCGCACATACTTGGGCATGGGCTTTGGCTTGGATGAAGTAGAAGGTCAGTCATCGGAGGGGAAAAAAAAGAACCATGTTCTGAAATTACAAGGTGTGGTCAGGAGATGCTCTTAAGGTTAGCCCTTGCAAGCAGAGGGAGCTGAAATTGGGTTCACTCTTTACACGTAGTATCCCCGGCCTCCCAGCAGACAAGCCCAGCAGACGTGCTTGCGGACGCAGACAAGGAGGGGCTGACAGGAGGGGGTGCCTTTGCTCCCCTCTTTATTTGTGGTTCCTGCCGCCGCTAGACTAAGAGTTTAAGATTTAAACCAAGACAGTGTGACAGGGATTTGCATTAGCTGGCAGGATTTGGCAGCTCCGCGTTTAAGAACTCCTTTTTCTTTCTCCTCGCTTTTTTTTTTTTTTTTTTTTTCCAGGCTTTCTCCAAATGCATACTTCTCTAATCTCTTTTGGAGCGTGTCACTTCTGCAAGGAGAGACCCTAAGCTGCCCTCTCCCACACAATCCAGCATTTTGTTACTGTCACAGTGGCCTGGGATGGAGCGGAGTGAGTTGGCTCCTCACACACGGGGCAAGCTGCGCCTCCGCTCCGTCATTAAGAAAACATGTGACAGTCGAACAGTCACTGATGGGAAGAGAGTGAAATTTCTCGGTTCGTCCAGTTTTCCCCTACGTCTTGACAATTAATGATTTGACTGACATTTGGCACTGTTTAATAAAAGTTTGATAAATATCTAATGGTGTCTAGTGGTAGTGCGTTTGAAGCTGTTGCCCCTATATTGTATTGTGGAGTGTTTTACCTCATGATTTCAGGTTTGCTGTTTTAACGGATGACTTTACAGCAAAGGCAGCTGAAGACCCATTTGTTCAGATGGGTGTTTGGATAATCTGGTTATTTATCTAAATGCTCTTTTTTGTATTTTTTTTCATCTGTAGTCTGCATACACCCGCACGTACTGCCGTGTAAAACACTCAGTGAGCTTTTCGTCTGTGGAAAGTGCTGTGCAAATAAACATATTCACTTAAATATGTCTTTTCTCTCCTATATCCTAAATGCTGGACGTCCTACCTGTCCTCATTTGGGTCAGCTCTTCTGCATGGGTGATTTTTACAGTGCAGTAGGGGAATAATCTCTTTGGGCTGACTGCAAGCATTTTAAACATTTTTTTGGCAACGCTGTTTTCCTCACTTGTGTGCACTGACCTGTAGATCCTGTATTGAAAAAACATCAGGCTCATTTGCAGGCGGTAAGAGGTTTGGAGCGGGGAGTCGCCACAGCGGACTAAATGGGGAATTCAGCAGCTACTGTTAAAGCTGTACTTTGTTCTCAACTTCTCTTAACCTCTTTTGTAGGTCTCAGAAGGTTAACTCGGCTGTCATCGCTATGGAGACGACACAGGCCCTCCTCCTCTTGAGTTTGTGTGTCTATGGTTGTCATGGCAACCCCCGCTCTACCCCAAGAGTGCATCTGTCTTTCAAAGGTGAGGTTTACTTCATTTTCTCGCATGTTCATGAAAAAGACATTTTCTTTGTTGGCTTTTTTTTGCCTTGGCATACTCTCACACTCAGGTTCAAGAAAAAGCCCCTCTCAACTTCGCTTCAAACATTAAAGCGAGCCCTTCAAACAAAGCCCAGGCTGCCGCTAACCCAGGTCACACTATTGAAAATGCCTCTTTCTGCAATGATTCGTTGAGGTCATAGCTACTTTTATTCACTGGCAGTATTTTTTACGAATCGTATCTGTTGTATTTGGCCTTCAGTATTTATCAATTTACGTGCATTAACACATATCAAAACAAGCTTCAGAATAACACAGATACACCTCCGTATTTGACAGTGTGAGAGGGTTTCAGTGCTTGCAGTCTTTCCAATGAGGCAAGCTCTTTGATCACTAGTCATTTCCCACATGCGGTGCATCATTCATCAAGGCCCCCGAAAAAGCCCATCAAACCCCCGAAAAAGAGACCCTGCTGCCACTGTGGAGCTCAGCCCTCCAACTTTGCATGCAGCGCTCAGCCTGGCAGCCCAGAGTTTTCTCATGCTCCCACACGCTGCCACCATTATGGGTCGTCCCTCCTCCTCCTAGTACTCTTCCTCCTCCTCCTCCTCCTCGCCCTCAATCCCTTCTCAACACCACAAAACTGCCCCCATTGCAGCCCTCCTCCTCCACCTCTGCCTCGTTCTCATCTCCTCTCTCCTCCTCTCATGGGTGCACTGAGCTCATGTCAAGACAGTTCATCTCTCCTCCACCACCTCTTCCTCTTCCTCATTCTCCTCTCTCCTCTTCCTTCTCCACACCACAACACACTGCTGCCATTGTGGCTCATCACCTCATTTGTACCCTTGAGAGGTGACTCCCTGTCCTCCTGCATAGCGACGTGTCACAGCATACAAAAATAAACCAGAAAAACCAGACTGACTGTGAGCTAGGGGGTTGGGGGGGCGGGGGTAACAAGTGCAGCAAGTGCATGCGTTCCTGTCGGTGCAGGTCACCCTGGTCGCGTATCACAATATCCTGACTCGATCGCTATGCTATGAGCATGACTGACAGTAGATTGTGTACGACTTTTTGTTTACTCTTTACTAAATACTATGGGCCCATGGGTCCATGAAACCTGTCATATAGTTAAGATGGAGTGCAGGCGTGCTGTGAGATGAGTGCGTGTGAGTGCCGGCCGAACATGAATCTGCTCTCAGCTCTGGTGGAGAGTGAAATTCCCAAAGCCTTTCTCGACATCCCTCCCACTCCCTCACCCCCTCACCCCCTCACCCCTGTTCTCCCCTTCCCATTCTTGCTCCTCACGGCAAGCCTCCGAGGCCCCTGTGATCTGTGACCAACCGTTTGTGTGACAAAAGACACACACACAAACATACACACACACACACACACACACAGATGCACACCGCCACCTCCGCCCCCGTTTACCACCACACCCTGACACCCCTCCCTCGGGGTACGTGAGCAAAGGACCTGCTGGCGCCATGCCATGGTGCCACTGCACGGGGAGGGTGACATCGGGGGAAATGGTGTGTGGGTGTGGGGGGAGGGTAGCACATTGCTCTGGGCCACTGAAAGGCTGGGTCGGCGTTATATGTAACACTAGACCAGACAGGGGATGGAGGGATTGGAGAGGTGACAGATGAGGAGAAGGGAGGAGCAGGGAGGGGGGAAAAAGCGTTAAATATCAGACATTGCAGTGTGAGAAGGCAATTAAGAAGAAGAAAAGGCATTAGACATAGAGGAGAATCCGGGTGTGGCAGAGAGAAAATTAAACAATTATAAAGAGAAGAGAACACCATAGAGGGATGGTCTGTAAAGTGCATGTGGCAGACTGGTTAAGCAAGCCATAGACAGAAAACAGGGGAGATGGTGGGGCACTTAGGCAAACATAAAGCAGAGAGGAAAGAGACAGATGATGGGCAGAAAAATAGATAGGCTGCATCCCAATGTTCTCCTCTAAGAGCCCTTAACCCTCAAACACCTCTGGCATGAATCAACTTCATTGATTGACTGATGCATGCCAGTAAAGTCTTTAAAAGAATCCCTTACTAGTAAGACATGTTGGCCTTATAGGACTGACATTGACGTCAGCTACATAAATGTGACTTTTATCCGTTTGGGCCATTTGTTAACACGTAAACAGGGTTGTAGCCCCCTCAAACAGATATTTATTAAAACAGCCTCCGCATATAAAAATATCTAGATACGTGTAAACAGGGCCTAAAAGTTTAGAAAATCCTTTAACTCGTAAACTGCCATTGTTGTTAGAAGTGACATCACCTAGTTGAATCTAATCAAGGTCCAGTGAAGGTGCAGCAGTAGTTTGTTGTGAGAGGGAAACACATCCATATGGCAGTCAGGTGGACGGGAGGATTTTGAGGGTCAGTCAGACAGACAGACTGGCTGTTTGATTGATAGGTGGATATTTGTGATGGTGAGGTATGACTGGAAACGTAAGTGTCAGACAGGTGGACAGGTTTTCAATTGGGAGGGGTTGGGGGTAGCTGGTTGAAGGGGCGGGGGGGGGGGGGGTCACCGCGGGAGAGCTGGCTAGCAGGGACGGAAGGTGTGGGCTAGCTGCCTGAGGTTATTGTGTGCGTAGGTGACAGGCAAACAGATTTGTCTTCTGGGAAACTAGATAGGGCACTGACGACAGCCAGAGATATAAATAGACCAACACACACACACAGACACACACATAGTTTCTGTGTTTACCTCACAGGCCCAGGCACAGGCACAGGGAAGCCCCCGAAGAATGTGGGGGCTCTCATCCAACAACCTGCCCCAATATACGGTACAGACGCGAAGACTATGCCAGAGAGGCACATGCATTATCCACCCCATAACCGCCCGGCTTAGAGGGGCTGAGGGGGCCAGCGTCTCTTCATTTCTCTCCCTGGGCTGGGGTTAGTGCTGTGACCTTGATGTCCTTGGTCAGGCTCCAGTATTTGAAATATACTCCCTAAACCACTGAATACCACTCAGCAACACCCAGTGGATATGTGATGGTCTATTTAAACTTCTTTCTGTATGTCTGTCTCTCTCACTGGCAATCCTCCCAAAACAGACACAGATACTCATACACACGTATGCACACACACACACAAGAATACACATACATGCACATTCACACAAACACAAATAACACACACGCACAGATAATAGCATATGTGTACAGTACCTGTATGCCAACAGCATATTATTCTGCAAAATAACCACTGTAATAATGTTCAGTGTATAATTATTGGTATCTGTAGTGCCATTATATCCAAGTGACACTGTGGAGAACCAGCAGTATGTGTGTCATTGATCAGTGCAGTAGGCTAAACCCTTGCTGGGATTGAAAGTCTTTGGTTTTATTCCCATTCTGACTATTTGACTGCTTCTCCATTTTGCTCAACCAATCCACAAATCACCGTCTCTGCTTATATTTGTGTGAGTTTGTGTGTCTTTGGGTGTGTGTGTGTGTGTGTGTCTCTTGACTGTGACCAGTGACTCATTAGATCAAAGTGACTAGTATAGACTGTATATTGCTTTTTCTCTGATGATGGTAGGCTGGTGAGTGAGTGAGTGTCGTCCCACTGTGTGTGTGTGTGTGTGTGTGTGTGTGTGTATGTGTGTGTGTGTGTTTTAGGGCTCTTGACTGTGACCAGTGACTCAGTGTATCTGAGGGACAGGGAAGTAGACCGGATCCGGCTGTTTGCTCTCTCACTGAGCCTGGGCTTCTTTCCCATGCTCCCTTGCTCCAAAAACGACAATGCCTCCTCTCTCCTCCCTCTCTCCTCCCTCTCTCCTCTCCTCCATCTCTACTCTTCTCTCCTCACTCGCTCGCTCCCTCGCTTGCCTCTCTCCTCTCCAGTATGAATGTGGGAAAGAGATGAAGACATCGAAAGGACTAATCGCAAAAACGTTTCTAAAATAACTTTATGGGAAGTTTTTTTTTTCCATTTGCACATGTTGTGAGCTTACACAGCCTGACAAGGGATCCAGACTCCAAAACCTGAGAACTGACTTAAGTGTCCAGAGAGTGGCCATGACCTTCCCCCAAAACATCACCCGTATCACTGAAGCCAACAGTAATACATCACATGCAAATGCATAAGCAAACAGTCCTATAAGGCTACGGTCAGACGAGGTTCAGGAGCTTCTCACATCAGGGAAATATAGGACATTTTACACCTTTCATGAGGGAACGAGCCAGAAACAAACAAACACTGTGTCAAGTAAAATTAACACCATGACAAACAGCTGCTGAGCAATAGTCTAATGTACTTCTGCCAGAAAAGTAATTAAATGTTGTACAGCAGTCTCGGCTATAGTAGCGGTCTGTACTTCCAGAGCAGACATAGCAGCAGTCATTCATATATTATTCATCATTAGACGTTCTTAGTAGCCCCATCTACATGGATAGATTTTCTGCCATTCCGATTCAACTATTCTGATTAAAAATTCTGGATTGTCTGTTTACATGCAGCAACATTCTATTCCGCTCAGATGTTAAGTGGTCATGTGGCGTAGGCACACATTTAGCCTGATTTTAAAATGCATAAATGTATTTGAAATGTTGAAATGTTGTGGATGATCACAGCAACAGTGGAATAGCTATCAGAGGCTTTATTTCCACAAAATACACGTACATGTTGAAAGATGAGCAAGGAGCATGTGCAAAAAAAAAGTCAGATTGAGTGTTTACATGATTGTTCAATCGGAATAGGAAAAGAGTAAACCACCCCTTTCATTCCAATTAAAATTTTAAAAATTTAAAATTCTATTTCGATTAGAGTGTTTACATGGGTCATTTCTATTATGATTGAGCTATTTTTCCATTTCTATTCCGACTACTGTAAAAGCGTCCATGTAAACAGGGCTATTGACTACATATACGTGTACACCTACACACACACACACACGCGCGCGGTACACACACACACACACACACACACATGCACATAAGCAGACATGCACGTGCTGATAGAAACTGTTTTAAATCAGGTAAACTGCATGAGACACCACATCAACCTAAATCCCAGACCTCACTGACATGCTTTCAACAAGTCCTGCACAAATCTGCAAATGGTTAGTGTAAACGACAGATTGTTTCCATTGTTGGTAACTTTGATGAGATGGACTTAAAGCTACAAGTTTTGGGAAGTGTATCTCAAGTCAACTCCCCATTTCTATCCCTGGAGAAACTTTGTCAGATTCCTCTTAAATGACATACTTCAGCCGTCCGGCCTTGTAAAAAGGGCCCTTTCTGAACAGGCTCCTCAGGCGATGGTGGTGGTTGTGTCCGTCCCGTAGACCTGGCTTCCTTCCATGCCTGTTGGACAGCAGCCACTCCTAGAGGCCAGAGTGCTGAGATTATGAAAATGTCTGGAGCGGTGCAATGGGGCCCAAACCACGGGGCCCTTTGCTCATTTGGCCGATTCTTAAGAACAGCCAATCAGGGGCCCCCAGAGGCCAGTGGGGCCCCCGTGCTTAGAGGCCACTCCAAAGGCCCTTGTGTCACTCTAGAGCGGATTAATCGTAAGAGAGGACCGGAGAGGCGAGCCAGGGCTGTAGGTGCCTGTGAGTGCTCGGCCTCTCCGCAAATGTCAGAAAAAGGAGGATTTTTTTCATAGTTGCTGGCAAAAGCCCCCACAGTCTGAGCAGTTTTCCTCCCCAGAAAAATAACTACGACATGAGACAACTTATTAGTGTGCCTCAACATCGTTCGGCCTGATTGCCTCATGCAAACGTTAGGACTGTATTTACACTGACAGTGCATCAGCCGAAAGCCAAGTTGCTGCTGCGAATCAGTTGAGAGATATGTGGGCTCCCATTCTTTGCCTCATTACCTCACATAATGTAATCCGCGCGCTGCGTGAAGGGGGGGCCCTCCTTCCTTCCACGCTGGGCTGACTACCCCCACCCCCCTCCCCTGCTCACATACCCCAAACTCCCCTGTTTTACTTACACTTAGGCATCTGGGTACATTCTGCATCCCCGTATGCTGAGTTTGTGCTGAGTTTGTGCTAAAAAGAGGGGCTCTCACCCAAAACCACACGATCTGGAATGACAAGCGCAGCACACAGGGCACTAATGGCCCCTAATGAGCTACCAAACTTGGCCGTGCTTCGGAAACTCATCTGCGCCGCTTTGCTTACTTTCTTTCATTTATGCACTCCCTCTCTCCCTATTTCTCACTCTTTCTTTGCCTCTCTCTCTCTCTCTCTCTCTCAGGGGAATAAGATCATTAAAATTCCTGGGTCCCCAAGTTTAAATGTCACTCTCTGCGACTCTTGGCGTTCTCTGTAGTTGTTGATCTATCCAGAGAGTAGTTTTAGTGAGCAATGACAGGGGCTGAGGAGGTTCATGCCATGATGTGCATAGTTCTCAGAGATGCTGTCACTTTGACGTTGACTGACGGGGAACACACAGTCGCTACAACCTGTAACGGGGATGATGATGTTCAATAGCGACTTCAAACACCCCGACTACTCTCAGTCACACTGGGATTGGTTCCTTATAGTTTGATTAAATTGCCCAAGAGTACCATATCTAGTGCAGATAATGCAGATGCAGTGACATGAAGATATGGTTCAATACTGTAAATGAAGAAAGTGTTGAGCAGCTCAGGATTGAATGATTTATATTAGTGTAAGAGCTCCAAATCAAGTTTTCCTCTCTCGCTCTCTCTCTGTTTCCAATTAAGTAAAGACTCAGCTCTGCTCTCCCCATGGAGAGCTACACTAATTTCAACCATTTTAGTTTTTGTTGCGAGTGGAAAATGTGACCACCTCTGTTCTTCAGGAACCCGTCTCCAAGCTGCAACAGGGTCTGGCCGCCACCTTGGCTCTGATGCACGGTGGCACGCGCTCAAATACACATGCAGTTCAGTTGCCACCGCTGGGGCCAGTTGGCAACACAAATCAGATTCCAGCACTGGTAATGGGACTCCCTCAGACTCTTTACTCTCACTATTCCTCTCTCCCTCTGTCTCTCTCTCTATCTCTCTCTCTTTTTTCTCTGTCCCCATCCCTTTTCTTCTCTCTCTCTCTCTCTCTCTCTCTCTCTATTTGTCTATCTCTCTGTCTTTCTCTTTCTCTCTCTGTGGAAGTGCCAAGATGAAGGAGATCTAGATGTTGTCAGTTTTGTTATTTTTCTCAGTATAATATACCCTTTGCTAAAATCCTCCCTGCGCTTTAACAACATTCACAATGCTGCCTTGTTCTGCATTTGTTTTTGTCATACCTCACCCAGTTTCATTTACTCATTTAATTTTGCACAGAGCTTACAAGAGCTTATTACAAAAAGAAGAAAAAAAAAAGAAAAAGAAAAAAAAAAAAAAACTCTTTCTCTCCACGCGCCAATAAACCGAGGAGAGAGTGTAGGTGCACCAACTGCTGTTCCAGCTGCTGTGAATTATTCATTGTGCACAGCAGCCTCTCCGACCCTCACTCCCGCACAGCTCTGTTAATTTGAAGACTGAAGGAAAGGGCTGGAGATATTGCCCCAGGCTCCGAAGGGCCCCCTCCAGTGCTGGGTTCTGCCCAAGGCTCTGTTTTGAAGTTGTTTTTTTTTTTTTCTTGCAACTTTCCTCCATAGGCATGGTGTTTGGAGGGGCTTGTCTAAAGCCCCTGTCAGATGCTGTCCAATCTTGCCTGAGACGAAACTGAGAAGAATTAAACTGAATTGAACTGAATTGAATTGAATCTGTCTCTGTCATTGTCACTTAACATACAGGATTATGGGATTGAGACTGCAATGATAGTGTTCATTTCCTATGTGAAATGGTGCTATTCACGCTTTCTTGTTAACTTGTTGGTGTAAAAAAAAACAAATGCTCATTTTATCATGAACAGCTGGTGTGAGAAAATGGAGGGTTGAGAAGTCATTGGAGATAAGAGGATATTTATGATAAACAGCTTTGGTTAATGTATCGTGAATGTTGTGCTGAGCATCTGTTATTCGTTAAACTTGCACACTATGAGACACTTTTTGCCAGGACATGTTTAAAACTTACTCAAACTCCTGGCTAGAATCAGTTATCCTTGGTAACTGGTCAAGTGATATGAACAGCTTTGGGGCCGTAACAGTACTCATTCAGTGCTTAAATACCAAGAAGTGCAACTTAAACCGGCGAAAAATGTTTACGGTGATAAAAACTGACAATAGGAACCTGCTTGAATGTCAATATAGACTACGAAAATCGCCAACATGTAAAAGCTTTATGAGTTTATCCAGATTATTGCATTCCTCTGATTTATTTGTAAGTTTGACATGACATTGTACAGCAGCATAAAATCACATTTTTTAAAACAAGTGTCAGCCTAATAGCATCAAACACTGCATTAAACATCACTAGCATTCAATCCCATAGACACATGAATGCCCAGTGTCCCTCTGGCTCTCTTCGGCAGGTAGTCATGGGGTCATGCGCTTTGGGCTTGACCTTTCTGTTCAGCAGGTGCGTCCTCTCCCTCGGGAGGGTCGGTCGCAGCCCCCTCCCTTGCCCAAAGACATCGGATTTTCGGGATAAAGCCACTTGGAATGGGATGAGAGAGGCACTGAAAATAGCCCCAGCAGCCAGCGGCATGGATAAGGGGCCAGGAATCCCATGCTCCCCTGGGAGTCATGACGCACGGCATTCTGGGCATGTTTGGAGGATCACCCCCACAGCTGTGTGGGAGACAGACAGTCGGGCCACACTTCGCCACCTAGTTAGAGCCCCTTAGATAAAACACACACACACACACACAAGCACACAAAAGAATATGCTATACTCTAATGAATAGTCACACACATGACTTATCTATGACCAGCTTATCTCACTTAAACACACATACAAAGAGACACAGACATGCAAACATAGCTGCAGACAGGAAAGAGCAGATCCCCTCAATGCATACTAGCACATTCCCTTTGTCACTAACACACACTCCCATACTCACCTGGGACATAAATAGAGAAAGGAGTGCATGTGTGCACACATGTGTGAAACGTGTATTATGGGTTGACATTCACAATTATGTCGTCAACATATTGTTGAATATGCAGCGTTCTCACTCAGATTGCACCCAATTTACTCTAAGGTATTTTACTCTTGCCTAATTTTAATATGTCTGCTTTCATTCAAACCTCAGGTTTTTCATTCAATGGGATTTGTAGAACTTTTATCCTTTAAATAGCAAAATGGCAGCCAGCGCTAACTGGAGAGGCAAGGAAGTTTCGTTTAACTATGCCCTCATCTGTTAGCGTTAGCCCCCAGTTGGGTCTTTGTTGTACCAAATGCTGTCGTTCTTATACCTACCGACAGCACTTGGCAGCCTCAAAGATCAGGGATATGAGCTGATTGACTCTGGATTTTTCCTTTAATATTCTTATCTAGTGTCCAACCCTGCATTGATGGTATGGTACTGTATTGTGATTGATATCCTGAAAGCGATTTTACTTTTAAAACTTTTTTTATTTTTTTATTTTTTTTACAGTTTTTGCACATTGTGCAATTGCACATTTTAATGTTAATGTTACCCTTTTCCATTCAAACATTTGATTTTTGTCATTCAACAGGATTTGTATAACTTTGTACCCCTTTAAGTGAGGCTGTAGACGTAATATTCACTTTTTTCATTGTTGCACTTTTTCCTCTGCGCTTTTATCTTTGCCTCAAGTGTCTGTGTGTCTGTCTAGCTAGCTAGCGGTTACAGTAATATTTTCATCTAATGTCCAACCCTGTATTCATGGCACAGCATTGATGGCACAAATACCCTCCCTAGAAAAAGGCCACTGTACTTAACTTCTTAGCGTTCAAAGATAAATCAGCAGGGGCCGAAAAAGTATTGTCTAAACAGTGTTCCAGGAACAGTGGCATGTGAATGGCTGTGACCTTTTTGCCAAGAGCATCGATGCTATTTTTATTTCCATGAAATTCAGGCGCCTGGTGTTGGACAGGTTAGCATTTGGAAGCGCTGCTCTTTCGTGCCAGTGAGATCAAAGTGGAGGCTACGGGGTGTGGGTAGGTTAACATGAGTAATTTATGGATTCGGTCCGTGTCGCTATAGCGCCCAGGCCCCACGTGCCAAACACGCACTTACAACCAAGACTATGCGAGGGCAGTGATGTCCTCACGTCCTCAAGAGCTTAGATTTATGTTTAAAGTCAACCACCCTTTATAACACCTCTATTCTCACCCTCTCTCTCACTCTCTCTCTCTCTTTCTTTCTCTCAGTGTGTCAGTCTGTTATTTTGTCCATGTCTAAGATCTCATGCCTTGTAAAATAGGTATAAATGATCCAGTCTGTCTCTTTATTCATCCAGTGATATGAATGTCACATTGCTCACATTACAGTAAAACATATCCACACTCAGTGACCCCTGAACTCTTAATTTGAAAGTGATGAAAAGCAATGGAGGCTGAGATCCAAAAACTTCTCTTGTGTTCAGCTAGGCTTGCTCAGCCAGTGAAAGTGCTCTCTGCATCAGTCTTATATTTTGGCATGATACAGCACGTGTAAACGGACTGTTTAACAAATGAGAATTTGTGGCCAAGTGCTAGTATTATGTAGCATTGGGCTTATCCAGAATGAAGAGGTGTTTTAAATGAGCTTCACGCCCATCCGTGTGGCATGGGGCCTGTCTGATGGAGAAGCGTCTGATCCAATCTTTCATCCCAGCACCTGCTCCACTCTCGGGGGGTGCCTCGCGCTGTGTGCAAGTGTGTGCGTCTCTGTGTGCTTGTGTGTGTGTGTGTGTGTGTGTGTGTGTGTGTGTGTGTGTGTGTGTGTGTGTGTGTGTATGTAGGCATATGCCTATGTGGATATGCCTGTGTATGTGCACATGGATGGTGTGGTTATGTGTGTGTATGTCTACTGTCTGTCTGAGTGCACATATTGTATGTGTGTGTGTGTGTTTGTGGTGTGTGTGTGTGTGTGTATGTGTGTGTGTGGAGTGCATGTGTGTGTGTTTGTGCAGGTGTCTCTGTGTGTGTGTGTGTGTGTGTGTGTGTGTGTGTGTGGAAGGTGCTGGTGAGGCAGGAGAGGTGAAGAGGGGATGAGAGGTTTTTTTAGTGCCATCTGCTGGTGGAGAGTGGAAAGACGGGGTGGGAGAAAGCCTGCTGCTGCACTGCTCTATGCTTTCATCAACCACTCTTTGTCTAAGTACTGGGTTTTCACCATAATCTACTGTCACTTAATCCACATATTTGATAAAGAAGACGTAATTATAGTTAAAACCAGGTTTGTTTTGTCAGTTGAAAATTTAACAATTGCTTAAGTTCATAATTGTTAGTTAGTCATCAATCATAGATTCAATTCACTGGTAATAATTATGTATCTGGGATTCTCAGCTAAAAAGTGTTCTTTTGCAACCATGCCTGACAATGAAAACACTTCGGCTAAAGCACACTGTGAGACTAAATGAGCTGAGAAGCCCTGGAACTGATAATGAACGATAATGACTGTTTTTGGATTGGAAAGTACACTGTGTTTCTTATGATCTCTCGACTCTGTCTGTCTTTCTGCTTTCCTGTCTCTGTCTGTCTGCCTGTCTTTCTGTCTGTCTGTCTGCCATCCTGTCTGTCTGTCTCTGTACAGAGCTTCTGGAGACCAAGACGATCCGTCCGTTTAGTTTTTCCTTCAACACCAGTGACTACAGGATCCTGCACATGGACCAGGACCAGGGCCGCCTCTACCTGGGCAGTCGGGAGTATGTGGTGGCTCTGGACATGCAGAACATCAACAAGGAACCACTCATTGTACGAACTCTGTTTTTAATAAGGATGTTTGATAGAGCATGACTATAAGAGGTTATGACATGGGTCACATGGGGCTTAGATGTACATGCTCAGCGTATACTATAATCATATTTTAAAATCTGTTTATGGTAATGTTGTGTTGAACCTAGCAGTAAATATTTAAAGTAAAGTCGTCCTTCCTCAGATCCACTGGCCAGCCACAACACAAAGGAAAGGAGAGTGCAGACTCACTGGAAAAGGTGGACAGGTAATCTAGAATACCAGATAGATTGTACAGTTGCTTTTATTCATTAGTAGTTGTTTTAATTATTATTAATCAACTTCTTTTCATTTTACCTCTTATAGTAATAGTTTTATCTGTCGTGATGTTATGTGTAAGTCATAAAAAAACCTACTGGTGAAACAAGAATGTGCACTCCTTTGAAATGGCATCTTTCCCTTGCTTTCTCTCTGTGCCCACGCTTTAGGGCGAGTGTGCCAACTTTATTCGTCTAATTGAGCCATGGAACCGTACGCACCTTTACGCCTGTGGCACAGGCGCCTATCGGCCAATTTGCACCTTTATCAACCGTGGCTGGAGAGCAGAGGTATGCTACCTGCCATGCCTGTCGCCATAGCGACTCGCGGTCACCCCCCCCCCCCACACAGGGTCGCCATGGTCTCTGTCTCTCGTGGGGATCTCATCAAACAAGACGTAATTAACACCTCTGTCTTCACATCCCCCATGTTACTGTCACCTTCCACTCACCTGGCTGTGTCTCTCTGCAGGAGTACCTGTTCAGACTGGTGCCCGGATACTCGGACTCGGGCAAAGGAAAGTGTCCCTATGACCCACGTCAGGAGAGCGCTGCAGCTCTCATCAGTAAGGCTTGTCTCGTAACCTGAATCCCCCACCCCCATCCCTTCTTTCATCACTTCTGGTCATGCTGATAGCAAATTAACTTTTGGCAACACACCGTCTGTCAGTGTCACAGTGTCACTGTGTTTATCTCATTTTCTCCCTCTTTCTCTCTTTTTCTCTCTATCTATCTCTCTCCGTCTCTCTGTCTACCCCCTTCTCTCTTCCTTTCTGTCTCTCTCTCTCTGTCCCTGTATCCCCTTTCTTTCTCTTTCTCTCTCCTCATTATCTCTTTCCCTCCCTCTCTTTCACTCTCTATTTTTCTGTCTCTCTCTCTCTCCTTCGATCTGGTTATTCCCCTCATCCCTGCTGTCATTAGATGGGAATCTGTATGCGGGGGTCCATGTGGACTTCATGGGCACAGACCCCGCCATTTTCCGCACGCTGGGAGACCGGCCAGCTGTCAGGACCGAGCAGTACGACTCCAGGTGGCTGAATGGTGAGTCTGACCTGTGTCCAAACCAGAGGACAAACGCATGGCCAGGCGCTAATGACTGCCCCACTGCCTCTTTTCTTCATCCCAACTGTTTTCTTCCTCTTTTCAATCTTCAGTGTCCTCTTTTTGTTTACCTCTGGAGGTTGCTTTGCCAAGCTATAAAGACATGCCCTTCTTCCACTAGGAAGTTTGCTGTTTTTGCTTCACTCTATCTGCATAAAAATGGATGGGATTAGACAAAAGATATATGTGGATTTTTTTATATAAATTATATGACAAACTTGTCTATATGAGCAGCTGTTTCTCCTCTCAATCAACAGTGTGTGTTCTTGATCTCTGGCTTTACCATGTTGCTTTACCTGTTTCTAGAACCGGTGTTTGTGCGGATACAGAAGATTCCAGATAGTGCTGAGAAAAATGATGACAAGCTGTACTTCTTCTTTCGGGAGAAAAGCCTTGATGCAGCAGGAGGGGGCAGCCCGAGTGTCCTGTCCCGGGTTGGACGTGTCTGCCTGGTAGGTCTTTTTCAAACCTCTAGAAATTTCTCTTAAATCTCCTCAGAGAAACTCAACAACCACAAATGATCTTCTCTTAATTCTCAAAATCTACCTAGGCTCCTTACAGAGCATGCAGAATACTCTTCAATCTACTATTTAAAGTTGAAAGTATATTTCTTGTAATGTGGGACACATAAAAAGTGAAATAACCTTGTTTGTTTACCTTTCTGCTACAGAACGATGATGGAGGCCAAAGGTCATTGGTGAACAAATGGACGACCTTCCTGAAGGCTCGTCTAGTGTGTTCTGTCATCGCTAGTGACGGAGTGGAGACCTACTTTGACGAGCTACGTAAGGCAACCTCTCACTGCTCACAGCACCCTTGTGTTTACAGCTTAAGCTTACTCTACCAGCATCTTCCTTATCCAGTCAACTCACGACATGTCAATCATTTGATTTCCTTTCTCAGGGGACATATTCATTCTGCCTACTCAGGACGAGCGAAATCCTGTAGTCTATGCTGTCTTCTCCACTGCCGGGTAAGTTTTTTATTCGCCTCGCCTCACCGGAAAAAAAATCTCTGCTTGTTTACATGGCTGCAATTTACTGTTCATATAATCAGATTGGATTTCCTTTCCATCCTCCAAGAATTGCTGAGAGAACCACAAATTAATCTATTATTTAGTTGTCTGTTAGTAAAATATATTGTGGTTATTGCTTGCAGTGGTTTGTCAGTCAAAATTTTCTGGGTCTGGAATGAAGCTCTGTTTAAAAAGTCAAGGACTAGGACAGCTTCAGGCATTCCACAGTTGGGCAGGGGCCATACAACAAACCAAATGGCCCTTTGAACAGAATTCAGCATTGGGAGCTCTCTGTATTCCAGTAATCTAAGGGTTTTAGCAGCAGTCCTTGTTTGAGAGCTGTTGATGTATGTGTATGTGTAGGTGTATGTATGTGTGTTTGTGTGTGTGTGTGTGTGTGTGTGTGTGTGTGCGTGCGGGTTGGCCTGGCTCATTCCTCCTGTTGATATCCCCCCTCTTAGCTCAGTGTTCAAAGGCTCGGCAGTGTGTGTGTACTCCATGGCTGACATCCGCAACGTCTTCAACGGGCCCTTCTCCCACAAGCACGGGCACAACTACCAGTGGACGCCATACACGGGCAAGATCCCCTACCCTCGGCCTGGAACGGTGCGTGCGCCCACCACCACATCATTTGGGCTCCACGTCAATGCATTTGTTTGGTTTAGTGATTAAGCTGAACGCATTTGTTGCAAAACAGTTCATGAATGCTCCTTTGTGAGTCAGCATGCCCTTTACCTACCAACTCTGTATATAGCGGTGTGGGTAGCTATGTGGAGTTTTAGATGCTTATAGGATTAGTGGCAGTAAAAAAAGCCTTGAATGTTTAGCTGTGCGGTTGGATTGGATGATTTAATCTTCCATGTTTCATCCCACAGTGCCCTGGGGGCACCTTCACACCCGGGCTCCGCTCCACGAAGGAGTTCTCAGACGAGGCGGTGAACTTTGTCCGCGCGCACCCTCTTATGTATCACCCCATCTACCCTCTTCACAAGCGCCCCCTGGTGGTGCGCACTGGCGTTGACTACCGCTTCACCACCATCGCCGTGGACCTGGTGGACGCAGCTGACGGGCGCTACGAGGTGCTCTTCCTTGGCACAGGTATGCCGTTTTGCTACCTGCCTATAGATTGCATTAGAGCACTACACCAGGAAGAATTCACATGCGCCTGTATGTTTGACTCACAACATGCCTTCCATAATTTCTAGATCTCGGCACAGTTCAGAAGGTCATAGTTCTTCCCAAAGACTTGAGCTCCACTGAGGAACTGATTCTGGAGGAGGTGGAGGTGTTTAGGGTAATCACAGTTCTCTGTCATCATACCTGTCGTTTTATGTTATAGTGGCCATTCTTCTCAGTAATGATTACATTTTGAGTCTAATTAAACCATCATTACGTTGTAATTGTTGTATGCTTATTTTTTCCAGACGACCGCTCCAGTTAAAACAATGAGGATTTCAGCAAAAAGGGTTGGTGAAATTTATATAGTCACTGTTCAAATGTAATTAGATACTGTCGAATCATATATGCACAGCATTTTTCTCTTCTAACAAAGTGTTTGTTTTTCCACAATATATACAGCATGTTTAAGGCAAGATTATAGACCCTTAGTATGAGAGATTTTAATCTACTCATTCCTGTTTATGTATTTGTATAACTGAAGGGTTCAGATGGAAAACCTTCTAAAGTCCATTTTCAGAATTATGCAAAAAGGAAGTCTCATAATAATGTCATATAATATAATTTCCATGTAATCTCTATCAAATTGCAAGTGAAAACAAATCAAGCCAAAGCAATCCAAGTGGAGTTAGACTGATAGCAAAGTTTATCAAAATGATACAGCTACATTTCTCTAAATTCACCGCAAATGGACTTAGAGGGTTTTGCATTTGAACTCTTGAATTGTTGTTTGTTTGAGCACACATAAAAAAAAAAAAAAAAAAAAAAAAAAAATAGTCATTGCACATCAGAGTTACTCCAATTCCATGTGCATGCGTAATGTCAGGCCTGCATTTGAAAAATATTTATTCAGCTGTTGAACATACTGCAGGGGCTTAAGTAAACATGCTGCACACAGCTTAAGCAGCACCTGCTTATGTGGGAAGAATTATTGTCAGCAGTAGACTTCTATATCAGACCGCTCTGGTATCCACAACAAAATGCAAACACTGGTCTCTGTCAGAAGACACTAGTGGACCAGCAGCAAACACCTCACACAATAGCTTTGCAATAACACATGATCAGGTTAATTTGTTTCGTTTTGTTTGAGTACTGTCCTTGAGACCAGTTGTGTTTATATGCGGTGCCCTTCAGTGTGCTATATCATTTGACAACTGGGTCGTCCTTGTGTGTTTGTTTGACCTACAGCAACAGCTGTACGTGTCGTCCGAGCGGGGCCTGACCCAGGTGTCCCTGCATAGATGCGCCGTCTACGGCAAGGCGTGCTCGGACTGCTGCCTGGCGCGGGATCCCTACTGTGCCTGGGATGGCGAGAGCTGCTCCCCCTTCACGACCGCCACTAAAAGGTGCGTGCCAATTCCGTTGAAAACCCTCACACCAGGCGCCACCAGTCACCAGACACACACACACACACACACACACACACACACACACAACACACAGACGCACACAGCTGACTAGGCCCCTCTCTCTTTCTCCCTCTCTCTCTCCTCTGGCTGCTTTTTAGGAGAAGCAGGAGGCAGGATATCAAGCATGGTGACCCCCTGCGGCAGTGTCGAGGCTTCAATGCTAAAGGTATGCTGTGACCACACTGCTCATGATTACTGGTCCTCAGAATGAGGTGTTACACAGACGTGTGGAGTTTATACAGGAGCTCGGCTGTGCAAATGGCATAGATATAGCATGTCACTCATGCAGTCACAAATCATCCATGTATTTATGATTGGGCTAAGTTGAGAACAAGCATTTCTGTATTATGCGCAAGCCTAGTTAAATACTGTGTTTAGTACTGTGGAAAATTCTCCATGCACCAACACAATAATGCACAATGTGATAACTGTAGTTAGGTAAGAACATACTAGATCATTTCCAATTACCTCTATTGCAATGGCAGGTTTAGCTAGTTAGTTAGTCCACATTATCTCCTACCCTTACGTTACGGGTGAGGGTATAGTAACATTTTCTGAACTGGTTCCCATACTGTCGGACAACCTTTTATGTGTTTCCTGTTTCGTCATGTGTCGCCCACCTGAGTTTGAATTGGATTGCAGTGAACTCTCTCCTTTCTCACACATCTGGATTTCTGTGGTCCTCCCAGTAGAGAAGAGGCTGAGGGAGACGGTGCAGTTTGGGGTGGAGGGCAGCAGCACCTTCCTGGAGTGTCAGCCCAGGTCCCCTCAAGCCTCACTCAAATGGCTCTACCAGAAGGATGGAAGACGCAAAGCAGTAAGATTACAAATGATATTGTCATTAAGCATATCAGATGTCTGACTTTCCACTGTTTTTTTTTAAGAGTTACACCTACGCAGTGTAAGATTTTACCTCAGATGCAGAAAACGATACACTCACATCAAACTTCAATCCTCATTGAGTACTCCATTTTAACACTTGCTTGTTCTTGGTAGTGAATTCAGGGAACATTTACAGTACACAATGCCCACGTGTCTATGTATTATATTAATGCTCTTGTCTCTTGTGTAGCTGAACCGTGACAGGGAGGTTCTGAAGACAGGCCATGGTATCCTGCTGAAATCACTGTCTCAGTCAGACGCCGGCCTCTACCACTGCCTGGCCACTGAAAACAACTTCAAACACACGGTCGCCCGTATCTCTCTCCGCATCTTGGACCGCGAGATCGTGGAGGCCCTGACCGCCCCCGACATCCCTGACGAGACCCCATCGGACCATGGCCACAGCCCCCACCACCACCAGCACCATCAGCAGCACCAGGAGAGGCAGCCCCCACCTCCGCCTCCCCCACCCCAGACGCGCCCTCCCAAGTTGCCCTCGCAGCCAGAGGTGCGTCTCATAAACCAGTACTGCCAGTCCTACTGGCAGCAGAGTGCCGGGGCTGGCAATGCCGGCGGTGGAGGTGGTGGCGGCGGAGGTGGCCGGGCACAGAAGCCCAAACGCACCAATCGGAGACACACAGATGAAGTCGACGATCAGGAGGCCCAAGACCACTAACGTCCATCCTCAACCCTGACCCTGACCCCAACCAAATTCCCCCACACCCTACGCCCAACATCTCTCCATCCCTGCTGTCCTACATCACAGACATTGCAATACCACCCCTTCCCCCATACACAATCACCCACCCCTAAAATCCCTACCTACCCCCTTCCTCAGTACCAGCACCCTCGCTCCAAAAGAAGAGATGCTTCAGAATCATTTGGCATACAGAGTGTCCGCATGAGCTGCCGGGAGATGGAGACAGACTGACGCAGCGATCACTGTACTGACTGAGATAAGGAAAGCTACATGCGTGGAGACGTCCTGGACTGTGGCGTTAGCTTATCAGGAGGAGGGCTGGATCCTCCCTGATGCTGGGGGCTTCACACCACACTGACCACCATGTCACTTCATGTCACTTCATACAATGCAGTAGTACAACCCCCCCATTCACAACATTTGCCCTAATTACTGAGGTGGTCGTACAAAGAGAGCGCAGTGTTCCTTCTCCCACTCTGTCACCACTGGCACCATCACCGTGGTGTTTTTGGGGATACCAGGCCCTGTTTGTGTACAAAGGTGCCATTACTTCAGCACATTGGCTATGGTGTTGTGGTCCGTACGGCTGAATGTACTGTGTTTTGGTTTGCTTACCTTTTGATATAGCATTAGGCGTTCCCTGTCTTTTGCATGTCACGCTGTGTGAATCATGTGAAAGTTCACCTAGTCCTAGCAAGCCTGTGGGCATCTCACCAAGTTGACATTTTCAAGGCATTCACTATCAGTGACTCAAATGACTCAAATAAGGTTTTTTAAGTTGTTGTCAAATTTCACTTTACAGTAGCTCTTAAAGTGGTTGAACAGATGGATTAGAATGGAAAGATTATACTCTTGAATATTCTCCAGAGGTGTCCATTATGTAGACTAGATGATGATCTCCAAACCTGTGGAATATGTTTTACTAGGACAGCAACCTAAAACACAGGCGGTAATCATGGTTAGACCAAGTATTAGAAACATATAGAAAATCGTAAAGCCTTTACAGACATTGTGGGAATGATGAATGATCCAATTTCATGCCCCATAGAACAAGAGCAATTTACATATCAAGCCCCCTCTTACCTCTTACCTTATGTGTTATTTATGTTGCCTTCTGTATTACATGTTTCAAAATTCAAACAGCAATATTTTCAGTTGCAGACAACTTGTAAAGTATTATTCATTTGAGCAGTGAAGAAGATCCTTGGACTTAGTGAGTGACTTTAAAGCCACTCACGTCATATCTGCCCACTTTGAAGAGCTCTTGACCCCTCTTGTGTTGGTGTTATGTGGCTCAGATTTAGTTGAATTAAATTCCCTTTTAGGTTTTCAATAACTAACATGATTTGTTACAGTATATAAAAAGGCAACGAGTAAATATTAAATGTTATCATATATTTAGAAATGTAAAAATTATTCAGAATATCTTTTACCCCGTCTACAACTATATTACTCTCTTGCTGTGCAAAAGGTGCATACCCTTCTGCATTAAAAAAAGACTGCAATATAATAACCAGAACAAGAAAAGGCATTATTTTAAAACTGTCAGTTTAAAAAAATATACCAAGGCAGTGTGTCACTGAGTTTGAACACAAGTCTAAATTATGGACCAAAACTACTGTTGAGATGCGGGGCCTCATATACCATGCAGGAATATCTGCAATACAAGCTATTGGACCGGATTAAATGACAGTGTCATATGCAATTGTTGTTGAACTGTTTTTATATAGTGATCAATTTAACCTCTGCGAGTGATACTATTGGAGGTGAAGTCCTATGCTAGTTCGGTAGTCTTTTTTTTCTATGTGTCTTGCGTGTTCTACAAAGATATACTGAGACCTTATCACTGTTGTATTTTTAGTCCACAAAAAAAAACAAAAGACCACACATCCAGTAGCCTTGAGGCAAGTCAACCAGTGTAGTTATTGTGAATCACTTAACGCCTGAAAGAAAAAAAATGCAAGTAAGATGTTTTCATTTTTACTAGTGCATGCATCATCTGTGCTGGAAAAATAGCTTAGATAACAGTGAATATCAAGTTGTGCATATTTTCCTTCCCTCCCCAAACACTGGGAAATCCCCTCTCACACCTTTGTGAAATCAACCTATTAAACGACCAGTGCGCAATTTTCCCTGATACTACACTTTTCAATTTCATGACAGCATGACACAGACTTCGAGCTTCACAATGACCTGTGATAGTTTCTGCCTCATGTTTGTAACAAGAAAAAAAAAAAAAGAATGGAGTCGTGGACTCCACTCGTAGTGTATAGAAGCACTAGGTATACTGTTACCACAGCGCCATCTATTGGTAAAATTTAGATACTGCTTTTATTCATTTCTCTGCTCTGTTCCACCCTCGCCATGGCAAATATTTATTTTGAGACTGTACATATTCCTGTAAAGTTGTGCACTTTGGTGGTGGGGTGAGGGGACTGGGTTCGGTGAGCCTTATAATATTGTGTGTTGTTCTTTAACAGGACCAGTATTCATGGAAAGAGAAGAGAGGTAGACTTTTTGGATGAAAGCTAATGGACGTTTAAGCCACTGCGCTGTAAGCAAACCTGAACACTGGCTCTGAATGGAGATTTGAGCGTAGGCCCACAGCCACTCCGTTCTCTATGAGCACCGTGTCCAATCGAGATGGTAGCGAGAGCTAACTGTTAGGGAAGACTAACTGTATGAAACAGGGAAATTTTAGCTGCAGGACTTATTTTGTTAAAAAAAAGTCTACCTCTTCTAGCACTTTCTATGGAATATCACTTGTACCAAATCACTTGAGCAAGACAAAAGGAACCACATCCATTTAAGAGAGCTCCTGACCCGTCCAAAAGATGTAAATCAACACAGACAGTATGAAAATACATAAAAATAAAAAATAAAAACCAATGTGGGAAGGGAAGATTCCTGGCATTTTTACTCTCAAGACAACAGTCTTGGACAGGCAGAGGGTACATCTCTCCTTCTGTTGTCCCTCCATCAGTGTAGCCTCCATCCAGGCCAAACTATTTCTCCTCCCACTGGCGAACCACCAGCTCACTGAGGGGAGCCAGTGACGTCCATGGCTCCTGTTTGTCTTGCTGTGCTTTTGGGTTGGGTGTTTTGTCAATGAACTAAATCAAGCTACATCTTAATTGTTCTTTGTATTTGTAGACGTGTTTTAATTTGTTTTGTTTTAGTTTGTTTGTTTGTTTGTTTTTGCCAGACTAAGTGAACGTGGTTGTTTGTAATAAATATTATTTTATTATTGTTGTTATATTTCTTGCGTTTTTGGAATTTCAATAGATCTATAACTGTTTTATAAACTTGGGGAAGCAGTCACTCTGTGTTACTGTTTTTATTTGGCTTGAACTCTACTTCTGGAGGAGGATTTGTGGTGTGTGTGTGTGTGTGTGTGTGTGTGAGTTGTGAAAGTGCTTAACAATGTGTCAACATGGACAGTTATTTAAAAAAAGAAAAAGAAAACCTCTAGCACTTAATGATTTACCCATTTGGAAAAAGCCGGTCATGGTTTGGCAGCGTAAACTGCCACATGGACAGTTTTTTGTGAGCTTTTGTCCAACTTTCTTTTTTGTTTTTTGTTGTACTCAGCCACTCCTGCAGAGCGGGTGCAGTGTTGTCAGTTGAAACCCTCAAACATATTTATGTTTTGGTGTATTAGGGTGGTCTGGACTGACTGCAGCAGACCGCAGAAACATTCTGTTGGCTTGGGTGACCTATGACACAAAAAAATCTCTCCAAATGCACAAGACAACATAAATTAAATATAAATTTTGATTTTATTACAGTTATTCCCAAAGTGTATGAGTGGTTCACAGTAATGTCTAAAGTTATCAAAAACATGCAAACATCTTGGTATTACTTACATACAAAGAACAGTTGTAAAATGTTTTTATGCCCTTAAATGATTACATATGACTGGGGCAGATTGTATTGTGCATAATAGGCCTATATGATCTAAGATATTTGCAAGGGCATTATATATTTACAAAAAAAAAAAAAGGCTTGGTGCAATGATTGCATTTTGTGGTATAGGGTTTTTTCTTTTTTAAGGAGAAACACAGAAAAACAAGCAGCAGGACAAAATTAGTCATCCCATTCATCATCATCGTCATCATCACCTCCATCATCCTCTTCATCACCTGGCACAGAATAGAACAGGATGTTAGCAAAATATCGAGATTTCATGTTCTAAGAGCCCCTGGACTTCTTGCACAGCACTATCTAATCCACAGTTACAGTTACATAACATTAGAGCTTGCCACCAGTAACAAGGCATGGTTGCACAGCATTAGCAGTGAAAAAATTGGTTTTGGGCCAAACCATTCTCCACACAAACACACAAACACACACCCACACACACACACACACACACACACACACCACACACACACACACACACACACACACACACAAGCTTCTGGTATGTATGCTACCTGAGGAATGTATGGCTTTACTCCGCTTCTGCATCACCATCATTAGCGCACCCACAATTCCTTCTTCAGGCTGAGCCGGAGGTGGTGGGTGGGAGTCGGGATTCTCTGACACCTGATAGGTAGGCACAGGTAGAGGTACATTGTCAAAAGCCCTAGCAGTACTTAACGTAACTGTTATTCATGTTACACACCCAGATTTGTCTGGGAACTGTCATAACCACAGTTGGATTAGACTTGTTCATGTGTCGACTTGAACAAAAGCAAAATAGTAAAATAGTTCAGGGAAACATGCTTCAGTGGTTTTATAACTTCAAAAGGATTGAAAATGAAAACGGTTATGAGCAAAAGGTTGACTGAGGTTGATTCTATTCAGAATAAGATTTTAGTTGAAACTTTAGAAGGTTGTTATGAGTTGTATGGGGCACTAAAAAAAACTGTTATTTTTTCAACTCATGTGTGATAGCAGTCTCTGTTGCTGCAGTGTATAGGGGCATTTAAGGACAACAAGATGAATTGTGGGATACATCTTACATTCTTAAGCTTCATCCCTAAGCGAATCTGGTCCAGCAGAGCACCTCTACCCCCTCCTCCTGATGAAGGAGCCGGAGGTGTGGATGGACTCCGAGGACCGGCATTGGAGATAGACATTGGGCCCGGTGGAGGTGGTGGGGGAGGAGGAGGAGGTGGGGGTGGGGGTCCTCCTCCTGCTGGTGGAGGTGGTGGGGGGTGGCCATGATGTGCAGGAGGTGGAGGAGGAGGCCCATGGCCAGAAGGTTGCGGAGGACGTGGCGGAGGCCCCGGCCTACCCGCCGGTGGAGGAGGGGGCAGTGGGCCACGGTTGGAGGTGGGCGCTGGGCTCCGGGATGCTTGTGGAGGATGACCTGGGGGAGGTGGTGGGACAGAGCCACGAGGGGGAGGGGGTGCCGGACCGGAATGCCCACTAGGGGGCACTGGAGGTAGGGGGTCTGACCTGCCCCGTGATGAGGACTCTGCACACAGAAACATATGGACTTAAGGGACTATATCCAGTTTTACAAACAATGTAGAGTTAAACACATTAAGCTGATGATACACAAGACAACTTTTTGGTCAAAACAAATTTTCATGATCACGTTCACGATCAGAACCCATGGAGACAGTCGTGACTGGCTAGCAATATTATCCGATGTATCTTCACCTTTATGAATAGTTTTTAAAGATAAATCATCAATCCCTGTAGTGCTTCCAGCTCCCTGGCAGAGTGTATTGTATTATTTAAGCCACTTTGTATGCTGCATATTTACAGAGCTGTACTGAACTCTGAAGAAGACCAGAATGTCCAGTGTACCTCAGAGGGAAATTTGCGAAATTTGACAAAATGTTGTTCAGAGAGTAATTGGGAACTCCTCCCTTAATTCCTCTCCAGAGAGAGAGAGGGAGGGGTGACTGTGCATCCACCCACCTTGTTTCCTCATCTCCATACGGACTCCGTCCAGCCCCCCATGCTGTTCGATAAAGTCATAGATCAGCTTGGAGGTCTCTGCATCCATCAGCTGGTCCTCACTGATTCCAGCCTTGGCAAAGAGTTTCTGCAGGTCTGGATCCAGATTCTGGGTCTGTCGTTACAGAAAAGCAAGGGAACATGCTGCTAGGTTTGCACCATGTGTTTTTGCCAAGTAAAACGTCAGTGACTACTCATGTTGGCCCAGAAAGTCAGCTGGTGTATCACAAAATCACATTAGCAATGGAGCTCATTATTGGCTACATACAGCAAAACACAGAGTTATTGCTCACCATATGTTTTACTATAATGACTAGTCCAGTTTATCGTTAGCCTCTCTGACAGATTGCAAATAGTATGATCATTTACACTTATTTTATGAACAGAGTGAATACACTCATTACACTCAATGGTGATTCTTTCATTACTCTTGCCATATACCATCAGTACTGGAAGGCAGCAACTTACATCAAAGCCTTTGTTTGGATCCCATCCAACATGTGTCACATGCCTGCAGATGAGAACAGAATGATTTCATTCATACATATAACAAATGGATTAAACCAACATCTTTGGTGGTTGTAGGAGCTGCCTTTTTTTGCATGATGATCTTACATGAAGCCACTGGGAGCGCCGATGTCGGCCTTGGTGAGTTTGCCTCCCTTTTTCTTGTTTTTCTTGTCCTTCTTCCCTCTGGTGATGTTGGAGAGAGCAGGTGTAGGGGCAGAAGGCCGATAGCGGGATGGCGATATGTCTGGATTTGGGATGTCCATGGTAGCCATAGGTGCTGCCTGGGGTACTGGAGCAGGTCCTAATGCCACACATGCACATACACGCACCGTGTGAGCACACACACATATATACATACCCACACACAAACACATACAGGAACACACACACACACACACACACACACACACACACACACACACACCTCATTTGGACTGTGCTCTAATATAAATAAAGCAAGTGTGAGTAATTTGGACACCACACATGTCATCTGTGTAGTATATGTAATAGCTGAGAAGACTGTTTTCTCACACTATGTAATTATACAAAACTAGACCTAGAGCTAGTTTACATACTGTATTTGTGACTGCGTTCTCTGTTATGCTCATACTAAGTCAGAGCAGAAAGCAAACAAGTGTGAGGACACATGGAAAAATGACTCACCATTTGGAGGGGGTAGTGGTGGCAGACCTCGTTTATCTAGAATAAGAGAGGATGTTACACAACTGCTAAAACACATGAACTTTCAGTTAACCCTACACAAGACAGGTCATTTTCACTCCTCTCCAGACATCACTAGACGTCAATGCGACACATTGATCAGGACGTGTTGCAGGTGTCCATGAAAGGTAAATGAGCCATCACCTACCATTCCTTGTATTCTGCTGTTGTCTCTTCTCTGCAGTAAAAGAGTGAGGACAATGGGTGAGACCATCAATGTGGTATTTACTGATATGAAAGTGTATATGTGTAAACCTTTTGCTAAGTGCAGGATTGTGGGTAAAGTCCTTTTGACATATGTGTGTCTGTGTGGGTGTGTTGTTTTTGATATGCTCCTGAGTCTGAGCAAGGAACGCACCTTGGCGCTGTGCCCTCTGGGAGATTTTGTCCTCCACAACTCCCCTGAAGGTCTCTGACTCCTGGTCGCTTGCAAAGTTCAGGCCCACCTGGCAGTCCTGCATAGACAAGCATCCAGTTCTGGATTTCAAAAGCTAAAAGCACCCTCTGCTCTACATGGGAGGTTTGTATTGGAGTCCTTTGTGCTCTATCTTTATCATACAAATACAAAGTATATTTTAGGCATTTATGCCTTTATTCAGATATAAAGAGTGACAGGAAGTGTGTAGGTGAGAGAGGTGGGGTGGAACTGAGAAATGGCCAAGGGCCAGATTTGAATTTGGGTCCCTAAGGGCTGCAGTTACTTATGCCACAGTGCCCCATCTGTGATATTAGGACTATTATTACACCACCTAAAAATAGCTCAGCCATCTTGGTGGAAAATCAAATTCAACTCACGTTAAAACACATACACACACACACACACACACATACACACACAAAACACAACACAACACAATACAACACAACACTATATATTTACAGCATATTTTGTTCATGAGCGCTGACCCTAGGGCTTTGGCTGCATGTTTGGCCCAGAGCCCTGTGGGTACTCACATCTGCTGGGAAGGTGTGGAAATAGGAGAGAGGGGTGGAGTAAGACATCTCCTCATACAGCTCCTGCTCCCATATCTGCTTTCCCTCCTGAGGAGAGAGACAGGCTTGCTGGGGGAATGTATGGACGTACATTTTTTGTGTTTTTCTTTGAAGCACATTGACTTGCCTTGGAGAATGAAATGTGCTATATAAATAAACTGCCTTGTCTTTCCTTGTCTTGACACTGACATTCAGCAGACAGACAGACACTCAAGAGCTGAAGAAAACCTATCCTAAAGAAGGCAGTTTTCACACAGCTAGTGCTATTGGTAACCATTTATATTGCCTTTGTTTCAGTGATCGCCAGTGTTTCAGTAAAGTATCATACCATGTATTTTGTGTACTTTGAAAGTACTGTAGTGTTGTAACAGGCATGCTATACTACCTTGTGCACTAAGAATCTGTTAGTACACAAAAGTCCATTATGTACAATAGAAATATATGGCACTACACTCTGTTTCACTATTTGTTACGCAGTACTTCATTGTATAGACAAGTGCAGGTGTTAGGTAATGTGTGATGTGAATAGTTAGTAAATATGTATGTCAACATAAGCAAAACAATCAGTCTATGATAGTTTAATTGAATCATCGCTTGCGACAAGCGTCAGGTCAGTAAATATTCATAAATACAGTAGCTTATTAAGAGGCTTTGATGATGCTTGCCTTTACATGGCCAGGGAGATTGTTGATAAAATGATTGTGTTTAATGAGTCTCACTGGAGAGGGAGGAGGAAGAGGAGGAGGAGCACCAACCTTGATGTCAAAGAGACGGATGAAGTAGGAGCGTTTGGGGTTGTCCTTGACAAAGCACACAACAGCAGTGTGCTGGAGACTCCAGTGGGTGGGTGAGTGAGGCACAGCCATGTACAGCTGCACTACTGCCGTCGCCAGTGTCTGGCCAAGTCAACAAACAAGCCAGAGAGAGAGAGAGACAGAGAGGGAGAGGGGAGGGGAGCAAAAAGTCTCCTTTCACATGTGACTGCTGGTCAGGAATTCAGGTCTGAAATTCATGCCAAAGGAATTTCTGCACATTTCTGTCTATAGCTAGTTTAGCTTAGCTTCTTGACTGGCTCATTGCCACTAAAACAGCTGAAAAGACACAATAATTAAAATGGTAAGAAAAGCAACCATATAGTCCTTCTTGTACAGAAGAAAATGTGGTCAACATCTGGTCAACTTCGACTTGCCGTTACTAATTCCTATTTTTCTGCTGCTTAGCTGTCATGCATTGCTTCTAAAGAAGAAGGTATTGGTCAGCTTGGTAAATTCCAGGAAGTAACTGAAGTCCCACTACAGGGTAACAAAAGAAAAACTAGAAAAGCACTAGGAGAACGCAGACCTCTGCCAAGGCTAAACAGGGTCACTGACACCAAATTTAATCATCTGTTCCTTGGTCTAATACCCACGTTATCTCAAAACTTTATCCAAATCCATGCAGTAATTTTTGAGTGATTTTGCTCACACACAAACAGACAGACAGATAAACGCCGGCGAAAACATAACCTCCTTGACAGAGATAATAATCCCCTAAAACTCCTGCGGAAGTTGTGACTAATTCTACCACTGAAAACAAAAAAGGACCTATTTATCCAGACTAATGCTACAGAAACTGTCAATCTTTGATTGATTTTTGCAGACATTTATTGCAATGAATAACATATTTGAGCAGGCCTATTACAAGGGTCAGGTAAAGTCAAGACTGAAAATGGGTCATGAAATGTATGACTGCTTTCATTGAGCATCTCCTCCCTCTCAGAGACTGTTAACATGTGTTGTGGCATCTCAGGAAGTGGCCTCAAATGTAGTTTCCTGACACCTTGTTCTGAAGTCTTCTTGCACCACCCATTAACACAAAAGGCAGGCTAAACTTTGCAACTTCAACTACAGATGTTCTCATGAGGATGTTCACAATAATGCTAACACATAATTAGTATGAAATATACTAAAATTAGATACTTTTTCCACTGTTGGTTTCAAAATTTTTTTGATGTAATCATGAAAAAGACAGAAGCAGCAAAAGCAATCTCTTAGAACCTGTAGAAAAGGTCAATTCTTGCAGTGAGCGATACCTTGAGATAAATTCCTTGCGAGGCGTACAATAATGTAAAAATGCCATATATCGAGTATTTTTGCATACCACACATCGTCTTCCCAGGAGGTCCTCTACTCGCTCATTCTCCTGAATGCTTAGGAGTAAACTGTGGACGTGGTCTTGAGATTTGGATTTCCCTCCTCGACTCATCTCTCCTGTGGCCGTGGGTCACCTGTTAACCCCAAAAGCAGTCAGAAGCAACCTCCCTGTCTCAGGACCCCCTCCCTCCCTGACACTTTAAAGCTTCTTTACAGAGAGGTGTTAGAAAGAGACACACTGGGTGCTAGCAGGACTTCCGCATTGGAGCAGTGGGTGATGTCAATGTGAAAGAGATTAAAGAAAAGAGGAAGGGGAAGTCAGTCTGGTAACCACACTCAAGAGACAGAGGGTTAACATGACACGTGCAATGCTCTCAAGTCTTGCAGACAGGCCTGTATGTGTGTGTGCACTGTGGGAAGGTTGGAGAGGTTAGCACTGCTTACGGTTTATGCTAAGGAGCTGTCAATTAAGAGATGAATTTGCTTGCTTTGCTCATGTGGATGTTCCTCTTTTTTCTTGTAATTGCGTTTGTGTATGCGGCTGAATGTCCAATCCAAAGGTGTAATTTCCCCATAATATGTGTTCCATGAATGTCATTTAATCTATATTAACTTGTTAATTTTATAGGCCTAATGTTAAATAGGCCCATGTAAACAATTTGTCTACCATTGTTTTAATAATAACAGGGTATCAAAGGCATTATAGCCAAGATTTCCATTTATTATGTTTACAGATACTCCCCCCCTCCAAAAAAAAAATGTCAGACTCACACTCACACACATGAACATTTAATGAGCAATCACCTTATTGGCACAAAATTGAGTCTCATGATGAAACCGATGAGTCTTACAATCTCTGTGACCCACAGTACAGATCTCCCAGTTTGGACAAGCAACATGTAGATCAGCTCTTTCCACTATGGAGTCATAAACAGGCATCACAAATCAAAAAGGACACACCTTATGAAACAAATGTAAGCATAACAAACTTTATTTCATTCCTGAATAAGTAATAAAGAATCAGGTGATGTAGTGTACCTATCTCCTCTGAATTTGTATGTTTAAACAGCTTTTTGTTGAAGTACTCACATCAGTTCATTAAGTTTATGAAATATCTGACATGACAAAATGGTTTCATATCCTTCCTCTCTCTTTACTTCATGTTGTCTGTTGATTGGTGATTGTCACCGCTTGGCTTTGTGTATTCACAGGCCTTGAGGTAAACATACAAACTAATTTCCAATGAAAGTAACCTACTGTACCAACCAGATGTTGACAAATACTTCAAAATCAACTTACTTGAAGCCATAGCCATAATGCTGATGCAATCAGGTCATAAATATGTCTAGCACACGGGACATCATGTCGTTAAGGTCATGAGGTCTGTATCATGTGATGTAACAATGTCATATTATTAGTATCAGTGATGACAGCATTTAAAATACATAATACTCTGTCAGCTTGTAGGTGTGTGACATAGGCATCTGAAATTCTGAGAACAGCCATACTGACAGGAGATAATAGGACCATGACACGTAACCCTCACTGGGTATTTGTGGTAATGACAAATGACAGGATGAGAACACATAGTTAATAAGGGCATGTTATTCCTATGACAAAGTTTCAAGTAGAATTTCAACAAAAATATTGCTTTTGCAAAGCCCTTGAACATTATCTTCTCCGAAACAACAGAATCCACAAGTAGATCGATTACAAGTGTTTTGGTACTCTCAAAGACCAGATAAAGTCGAAAAGCGGCATATGATTCAGCAAGGCAAATGTAGTGTGTAGCTGCATTGTAATACATGTAAATGAACCCTCCTGAAAAAATGTAAAAACTTAGGTAAGATAACTTGCCCCCCCACCCCAAAAAAAGACATTTCACATCGAAGCACAAAAATGTTTCCTCATCTTGACTGGTCTATATTGGACATAAATAAATTACTGATAATTATATCAAAGGTCTCTCTTGGTTACATTTTTAAATTCTTCTCCAGCACAGTTTTTTTCACAGTAGCGCAGGTACTCTGACATATCTTGACAGCTAACAATTGAAATTATCATACCTTGGAGGGATTTTGGGAAAAATGTGCAGTTTGTTTTATGTATTAGTAGGTGTTGGATTCACAACAAAAGGCCTTGACTGATCTAATCTAACGCATGGTAACAGCTGAAACAAGATAAATAGTTGAGCCAGACTGTATTATTGTTCCATTCTCCATTCAGACAGACACTGCTAATGCAGGTCTAGCAGCATTATGAGTTTGATGACCATAAAAAAAGACAACAGTGATTTGAGGTGTTTACTTTTCTACTCTGAGAGCTTGTCACAAGATTGTGTCAAGCCCAGGATTCCATGGTAAGAGCCACACAATCCAGCGGGAGAAAAAAGGTATGGTTTTGGCAGGACTGAGCAAGAAAAAGAAGCACAGCATTTGGCAAATTCCTAGTCCCACCTCAAGGGATAAATTTAGCCTTTCCACATTTATTTTTGACCTCTCTCTTTTTTTTGTTCTCTTTTTCCCTTCTGTTCTGGCTTCCCCTTTTGTGTTGGACCATTTTACTGGGCCGGTCTAAGGCATTTTCTGGGTAGTTTTTATTTATTTATTTTTAAATTTCATTCACATTTTATTTTGAAAAACGGTCATTGTCTCTGAAACAACTGAGACGTCTCCTCAAACTGCTGCCACGGGGTGGTGACCTTACTCTTCCACTTCCTCTGCAACTATCATGGCTACCATGAAAATTGATAGTTAACAGACATTATCATTTGTTGTTTTTCTTTTTTTTTCAAAGGCGGTGGCGGGAAACACGGTTTTTACCGCAACAGGGAGGTAAAGACGTGATCAGAGGGAAGGGGGGTCCGGCCTGTCCGTTTGTGGCTGACTCCGCTTGCCTGACTTGGCCGATCGACCTGAGTCGGTGGTCAGGGACGGCAACGGGGTGGCCCCTGGACAGGTGCCGAGAACTCTCTTGGACAGGACTTGGACTAGTGTCCACCGCCGCTCCTCTTCTCTCCCGTGATCCAATCAAGGGCAATGAAGGTCAGACTCATGGTCATGAAGACAAAACCCATAGCAGTAAAACAGGCAGCCTGGGTGGGAAGAGTGGGGACAATGTTAAGGGAATATTGGTGTGAGGAGTACAGTATTGTCATCATTTACCTATGACCAGACCTGTCATCTGATAAAATTTTCATTATGTCTTACATATACATACATCTATACAAGATTATGTGTGGTAGTTGGAGACACAACAACAAAAATAAATAAGTAAATAAAATAAAACCAGATGTCAGTCTGAATTAAAAGCAAGTGAGGAAAAATAGGCCTTAAGTTTGGATTTAAAACAGGTAATTGTAGGGGAGTATTTGATGTGTGGAGGGAGGGTAATTCAAAGCTTTGGAATACAACAGAAGAAGCAAAAGGGAAAGCCCAGTCACCATAGGTTTTGAGGCGTGAACGTGGGATGATAAGGAGTGATTGATTTTGTGACCTTGGTGACCTGGGTGGAGAGTGTAGGAGCAGAATTTCAGAAATGTATGATGGGGCTAAACCTTTAAGGGCTTTAAAAACAAAAAGTAACATTTAAACGCAATTCTGAATTTGACTGGGAGCCAGCGGAGCTGAATTAAAATCGGCTAAATGTGTTCCCTCTTTTTTGTGTCAATAATGAGCCTGGCAGCAGCGCTCTGGCCAAGCTGGAGTTTGTTGAATATTTGATGGTGATATGCCTATGTACAGGGAATCACAGTGGTCTAAATGGAGGAGATGAATGCATGGATGACTGTTTCAAGGTCAGATGAGGATAGAATGGGTTTTAGCTTCGCTGTGGTTCTTAATTGGTAAAAGCTGCCTAGCTATCAAGCTGTCAAGTGGAACGCACAGATCTACACTATGTAGGTTTGAGGAACAAGGACCAAGTGCATTGCCAAGACTAGCAACAGAGGAGGATGAGCCAAATAGAATGATTTCAGTTTTGCTTTCATTAAGTTACAAAAAGTTGTGTGTCATCCAAGATTTAATATCCTCAAGACAGCTAAACAGCTTCTTGAGGGTGGAAGTGCAATTTCGAGTGAAAGGAGATAGGGCTGTGTATCATCGACATAACAGTGATACTGAATGTTATGCTTCTCAAGGATAGAGCTAGGGGCAGTATATAAAGGGAAAAGAGCAGGGGGCCTAGAATGAATCCTTGGGGGACACCATATTTACTTGCAGCAGTGGAGGAAGACTGGCTGCCTACTTTACCACAAAAGGTTCTATCCTCCAAATAGGATCTAAATCAGGTCAGGACTGGGTCTTGCAGTCCTACCTTGTCAACATTTATCCAGTTGTTTAGGTGAGAGGAAAGCTGCTTTTTTTAACAGTGGCTGGACTACGATATCCTCAAAGCTATACCATTAGATATGGCACAGTTACAGCAGTTATAGCTAATATAATTGGGACAGACTGTACAAAAAAATCCTTGAAAAGTCGAGAGGGCATACTGTCAGAGGGGCAAAAGGAAGACTTCAAGCTGAAAGGGGCTGACTGGCTCATGAGTCTCTGGTGGAGCAGGTGAGATATTAAATCTGGTTTTATACATTTTTCCAATGAAGAATTCTAAAAATTCCTCACAGGAAATTGATGTATAAGTAGTGTTGACAGCAGGGTTAAGGGTAATTTTAGGAATATTGTAATGAATTTTAAGGAATATTGTTTTAAAATGTACCCTAGGGCCTGTGAGTCTGAGTGTTGATCAACTGAGCACAAGTGGCTATTTAGCCAGGGTGTGGTGATATTGGTCTTGGGCTGTTTTAATTTTAAGGGGGCTACCTGATCCAAAGCATGCAAGCAGGACTGATTAAAAAGAAAGACCAGTTCTTCTGTCAATACAGGACAAAAGATCAGGAGGATGAGAAGGGAGAGTGAGCTTAGAGTGGTCAGAAAAGTGCGGCTGTGGAGTTAACGGAGCAGGCAGGGCGATGGGATTGACGAGGGTGGAGGGGGAGAGAGGGACTCGAAATCTATCAAGACTCAAACTCTATCAGTCAATGGTCAGACAAAGCAGTGTTAGTGATTTCAACATTTGCAATACAAAGACCCAGTGACAGGGCCAGGGCCAGTGTGTGCCCTTTCAGATGTGTGGGGCCAGACACTGACTAAGTTAGATTAAAGGAGTCAATCATATTTATAAATTAATTTACCATCAGCTTGGTGGGACAGCAAATATGAATGTTGAAATCTCCCAAAATTAGTCATTTCTCTGAGCAAGAAGCTATGAAGGACAGGAGGTCAGAAAGATCTTATAGGAAACTGCTAGTGACCTAATACTGATGTTGTCTGAAAATTTCATGCAAATCCGTGAAAGGCTTTTTGAGTCATTTTGTACATAAACAGACAGCCAAACAAACAAACAGACAGACAAACAATGGCGAAAACATAATCTCCTTGGCGGAGGTAAAAATAATAATGATGTCCCCACAGAGACAGAAACTCCTGTGGCAGGGTCTACCTGGATCTTATTTCTGGACATCATAGGCTCTTGCTCTGTGGGAACGATGCGAATGTAGAACAAGCCGGGCAGGATGAAGATCAGGCTTGGTGCAGATGTGGCCCCTGTTAAAAGTCAGAGATACTTCATCAGTTAGTTTCATAGATACATTTACACACACTGCACCATCACGACCAAGCCCAACATTCCCCACCCCCCTCCATGAACCTGAAATACTACTTTTTCACACTTTGCACTCCCCCTTTACTATTAATTAATGCAAGTTAAATGTTGAATAACAGATACAATGCCAATATATTACAATAGTATTTCTAAACATGAGAGAAAATCACTGAGATACTGAAAACATCAGTCACTTCACTTTGCTTTTATGTCAAATTACACAGACACACACAGACAAATTTTAGATAGGAGGCTGGGAAAAAGGGTCTGGGAGTGTGACTGTAGTTGAGATAGACTTTGAGTTCTGCCCTCTTACCGATGATGCCGAAGATGTCTCGGATGTTGGGTACAAGGATGACCAGCAGATTGACCAGGAAGAGCAGACAGACGGCGATGCTGATGTGGCGGACCCAGTGGAAGGGCTTGTCTGGGAAGAGCAGCTGCAACAGAGCCCTACGGATCTGAACACACACAAATACACAGACACACACACACACACACACACACAGCTCATCATGAGCCCCCACAAGAATGCTCTTTGACGCAATTTGTGGTCTGTACTGGCAAGATCAAACAAAACCTACTCCAGGATAAACGTCATAACTATAATACTGTCTTTTTGACATTGTTTTTAAGCTGCTTTAGATTTATTCATTGATGTATCCCAAATTTTTCCCCTTCTATCAAGTCCCACGACCTTGTTTCGCTGTTACGTGTCTCTCTCTAAATAATTCATGGAAAATCAACAAAACTACCGCATGCCTGAATCCAAATGCCCCCCGTAACCTAAGCCCTAAACCTCAAGACTTAACTTGAAAATAAAGGTGAAATTGAAGGCCATTCATGTCAGTTACTTCTTTAGTTAAGGGTTCAAGAATTAAGAGTTTGTGGGGAGGCGGGCATTTGGATTCAACCTATGTATCTGCACAGGTTTAGTACACAGTGCACTACAGTGGGCTTGTGTTTGTCTCACCGGGAAGAGCACAACAGGCACGGTGAGTGTGACAGCCACCAGAACAGCCAACCGCACGCACAGGATCAGAGTATCCATTGGGTCCACTTTGCTGTATGTGTGAAGCAGCTCGGCTTCCACATTACCTGTCAGTTGAAAACAAATGACGTCACTTCAGCTGCAAATGAGCTGTAAGTAAACACTCAACGTACAAGGGGACAGGTTTTCCCAGGGCAAGGCACTGAGTACGAAGACCTAAATGTCATTCCATTACATAAAACGACTGGCATCCAACAAATCTCATTTCTGACGTTGACTGAATCTGGCTGTGTTGGTGGTCTTCTCTTACCATAGAAGGTGAGGTAGCCAAAGATTGCAGTGAGGAGGTACATGACAAACATGCCCAGAATGGACACATTTGCAACAGACTGCATGCGTCTTTTGGTGGGACTGTAGAAAACCATTTAAAAAACAAAAACACACAAAAAAGGAAAAAAAAAATTAGAATATTTTAACGATCATAAAGAGGGACAGTTCAGTTCTATATAATTTCTATGGAAATCCCACCAAGAAGAGCAGTCATTGCTTACTTGATTATGTCTGTTAAGCAAGAGGTTTAACTATGTAGCAAATAGTTAAGTATAAGTCAGAGCAGGGTAGTCTCTACGTGCTACAGACATGCACTAACTCTGAACATACAACTTTGTGCAGCCTAATATGATGAATGAAACTAAGTTCAGTGTTATTTATGCTGTGAGGTACTGTTTATTGAAGACATACTTGCGCAACTCAGTGTAGATGGGGAGCACCTCAGGGTGACACACAAAGGCAAACGCCAGGATGGGAACTGTGTAGGCAGTCTAAACACAGGATCAAGTATTATCAATATTGTAGTTTAATTATATCGATCATTTTCTGATCTTAATTAATTGAATTACCATTGAATTGTTTCACTTTCATTATAATAATAGCAAAGAGGAGGGAAATAAATATCACAGTGTCACATGTTGGCTGAGGAACATGCGTACAGCACACAGGATTGATATGGTAAGGATAGGACAAAATCATTCACTATACTACTGGGGTAACTAGGCAAAAAATGGCCAGATTCCAAAGCAGAGTACAGTAAGTTATCTTGAGATGTCTTAAGACTACGATAGCATAACAAGCACATGGTGCCTGGTAACAGCCTGGCAGATTAGATGTACAGATCTTATGGCATAATAAATAGCCTCTCCAAAAAAGCCTATAAATAGCCCCCAACCTTATGTGGTGATGACTCCTTATTGAGGGTCCCCCAGATTAATTCTGACATTTAGAAATTTCAATGCGTTCCGTGAATCTTGGCTGCTTTTAGACTGCACAGTCTGACCCTTAGCCTCATGTGTACAGATATGGGTTCCTCTCACCTGCTGGTTGATGGTGAAACTCTTTGCCTCACAATCCACTTCAAGGGTGTCATTTATGGAGCTGTTGCTGTACATTGGTTCAAATGGACAAGGGATGTTGTATTTCTTGTAAATGACCTGCAAAAAGGTATAATGACAAGTGAGACAGACTATACTGAACCAGCTTAAACAGACAACCCACAACAACATAACACACTTTAACACACAGACCGAGGGATTTCACAGATTATCTGGGCACAGCCAAGACACTGGCTCCGACGGGAACGTGAGAAATCTAACCCATGTGACACACAGCACTCCCTCCATCATGCTGCTTTCTGAGCAATGCTGCACATGTCTGATCGCAGGAGGCGGCCATGGCACCGGGCCAAGTACAGTCAAATATTAAACTTCTTCTAGTGTTTAAGTGAAATGTTTACATGAGGTTGTAATGTACTCAGCAATCACTCATGGATGGGCACTATCCTAGAAACTATTTAGACAGTACAAATAGTAAAGAGTGTAAAGACAGTTTGTCAATATGATAATTATCTAATGCTAATGGCAAAAATTATCTGAAGAGAACATATTAGTCAAAGTGTAACTAATCTCAGCTTTTCTTAGTATTTCTATATTATTGTTAACATAATATTATATTGTAAAGAGTATGTTAAGGGTCTGACATTCAGGATTTGGATTAGGCCTATAACTACTGACTTAAAGGAGAACTTCAATTAAGACCTCAACTGAAAAACAGCTTTTAGTCATAAAAACTAGGGCTAAACCATGTCAGTACAGAAGGTCTAATATTTCATCGTTACTGAAACAAGAGGCAGAATTGAACTATCAAACTCAGTCAGTTTGGTTTGCTTAAGGTTTAAAGTCTATCTTTAGAATAGGTAGCCTAAAAAAAGCCCTTTGTTTTGTGAAATGGAATGTTTCCACTCAAATAACTCTCATGCTTTGACTTGATTTGTTCTGATGAGCTCCACCTACCGAAGTCAGGAAAAATACCATGCAGGTCAAAGAGAAACCACTGGTATAGCCAAGGTACCCTGTAAATACATTCACAATTTATTTATAGAGCAATTGTAATCATACGTTGCTTCCTTTGTGTATTGGCAACGTGCAAAGCATGCAAATGGACAGTTTCAAGTAGGTCTGTTTAGTTTCAGTGTGAGACAGTGTGCACACGTACCCAGTTGTCTCATGAGGGCAAGGGGTAGGATGATGCAGATGCTGACAATGATAATGAGGTTGTTTCCATTTAAGAACCATTCCCTGTGGACATGTTTTCCCACAAGAAATGTATGTTAGGATATTTCAATTTTACAAGATGGCAACTACATGTAAGTAACTATTTTTTTGCTATTTTTTTTGCTATCTCTGGCACTCTTTGTTTCTTAAAGCATACAGCAGGTGTAATTTGCAAAGTCAAATAGACATTCAGACTCCTCTGGACCCTTATAAAGTGTGGAATCAAATTTAAGAACAGCCACCATATAAGTTTGATTTAATACTGGGCCTCAGTATAGACTGTCATTCAATATGCAGTAGGGGAAGATTTTGGAGATGGACAGCACTGAACTAGACCAGAGTGGAATGACACTTACCCAGTGTTGGAATGCTTCCCGAGAAAGGTTTGGATGACCAAGGGTAGTTCGTACTTCACAATAAATAGGTAGCTGGACATGGCTAAGCAGAAACACAAAAGATTCTCTTAAGCAGTCGTCACAGAAACACACAAAGTCACAAGTATGGCGCACTGGGGCCTTCTGTGGTCAGCAGAAGGCAGAAAACATTGCGGCAATGTTCGAAAAACCCTGCAGCAAACAATTCAATATTTGTTTTATAGGCCACAAGGGAATGTTATGTAACAGTAGCTGCGTTCCACGTGATGATGAGTGAGTGCTCGTCCATGTGCTTTGCAGCTTGTGTCAGGTCCAACATTAGCCCCCACTGCATTGGAATAACATGTTCCTGGTACAACTGTACAAGATGTGGCCCTGTTTGTCCCCATTTCACTTTTCCTCCACACGTTAATGTTAATACACAACACCCATTAGGCCAACAAACAACACTACATGCACCATATGTTGAATATCTACAATGCTTGTGGAGGTGAGTAGTGTGAACTGAGTGTTAGACCTCTGGCATACTGATATTTGTTTGTAATGAATCTAAAATGGAGACTGCTATGATGGCTGATGAAACTTTTACTAAGACGAGACTTACCTCCAATGTTGTGCATGGTGATTACTATGGCAGCCAGGAGCTTTCCAGGGTTGCCAAAGGCACGTTTCCCTACCTGCTCATACGCACGGATACCTGGGTAATATTCACATTAAATGTGTCACCAAAAGGGCAATAGATAAATCAACTAACACTAAATGATGTAGTCGACCTGTGTCAAGTAGCTACAGAGCTTTCCATTACATGATGATTTTTCAAAATGTAAACTTTGTAAGCCTCACGATGTTGCTCCAAAAAAACCCCAAAAAACACCTGAATCAAGGTAATTCCTTGCATAACCGATGTCTTCATTCCATTAAGCTAACTGGTTTGTTTTCATTAGTCACTGTCATTTGTGAGAACTTTGGAAAAAGTAGAAGGTCAAAGCGCTACAGTAAATGTACAGTGTTTTTAAAACAAATTCTTACCCACGACCCCAGCGCTTTTCAGCAGCAGATGAATAGAGTAAGATGACAGGATAGCAATGCAGGTCAACAAGACCCTGGTGATGAGGAAAGAAAAAAAATCAGTTGCGTAAACAGGCTAATCAAAGTCATACGTTTTCAATTCTCTATCAAATCATGTGGGTGGACAATCGCCACGGCATACACCACACCTCAACGAGGGCCAGAATGCATAAAACTGCGGTCCAAAAATAAGCTGCCCGATCCCAATTACATCAGAGTTCTTATGTGATACCACAGTTTAAAATGCACACAGAAAGATACATATATAAGCCAGGCACTGCGAACACTTAATTTTGTGCATTTTTTTATGCTTAGCTCATAAAAAAAATATGTTACAAAGCTAAATGATTCCTCCTAAATTGTTGTTCTCATACTCGCTGTAATTTTGAAAGCTAGTTATAGTTACACTATATTTTCATCAATTTAATAAACACTCTAACCATCAAGTTGTGACATCTTCACAGTATTATTCCTATCTGGAAACTTTGAAATTTGCGCATACATTTCTGGCATATATATTTCTAGGAATAAATCTAGAAAGTTGTTTTTTCCTTTATTTGATTGATTAATTCTCACTGGGCAGCATCACGAGACTTAAGTCCCTGAATTTTGCACGTGCTCTGACATGTCTCCCCGCATGCTGCGTAACAGAGTGCCAACAAACATTTATCTCCCATGCTACCTTGACACATGCAGCACGAGTCTGTGTGTGGAGGCAATGCCACGCACGTGTGTGTGAGTCCCCACCCCGTATGCACACCTTGTTCACAGGCAAGGCCATGCTTCATCTGCCAGCTTGGGGCTATATTTAAATCCTGTAATATGATTTGGGGAACTCATGGGTATCCAGCCTCACCCCCATCAACGCCCCCAGCCCCTAACCCCAAGCAGATTATTCTTGGACAGACACAATGTTCGGTCAAGACCCTCACAGTCAAGTGTCACTTTTTGCTACAAGTTACAAATTCTGTGCCCAGTGCCAATTTTGTGAGCCAAGAATACCACCCAGCCTCACAATAGACTACGGTGTCCTACGTAAAGATGATTTCTTCTGTCTGTGAGGACTGGTTCAGTAGTGAAGATAAAGTGTATCTAGCCAGTTTTAAGTGTCTTTTCAGTCGTGTTTATTTACTCACACAAAGAGGACGATGCCAGTGTTGGACATGGCATAAGACAGTCCCAAAATCCCACTGCCCATGATGGCATTGCTGAGGTTGAAAACAGACATCCCAAAAGAGGTCTTGCCCTCAAACTAAAAGAAGGGATGAAAAATCAACTGGCTATAGCAATTTGACCTGCGTTTAACATCACAACTGACAGCTTGGCACCTTTCACAATATTATGCAGCCAAAGATACTCACATCTGTAAACTGGGATTTCTTTTCGCCATCACTCTTGTGAGGAAGGAACTCTTCTTGTTCGGGTTCAAACCTTTTACAAGACAAGAGGGGATAAGCAAAGCTAATGTTTTCAAAATACTGGGCAAAACTGTCTCTATAGAGAAACGGTCTGTTCTGAATATAGAGAATTGTCATTAACACTGATTGTCATTAATTGTCAGTAATGCTTTGTAGTACATTTGACTAAAACAAAGCAAATCAATGTAATATAAGGCCTAATACAATGCAAAAGCAATGCATTGTTACTGCACAGGTTTAAGACGTATGTCAAGAAAATAAGCTGTGCTAAATCACAAGCTAATTAACTTATTTCTATCAAAGTCAAGTAACAGTATTTATAATGAGGAATGCAAATGTTAAGAACACAAAAAGCATAATTTTTAGCTTTGTGTGATGTTATGAGCAGCCATGACATATGCTACAAAAAAAAAGGAGACCTACCCTTCCTCAAGAGGGTGAAAGTCGTGGTTATGGTTACCATTCAACTTCTGAAGTTCCATACTTCTGAGAAAGGCACAGGTGTTTTGATATGGACAATTTTGCTGTGGTGTTAGGAGTGCTGTAGATTTGGAGTTCACGCTGGTTAATTTCTGTAAAAACAAAGCCGCAATTCTGAAGGATTTCAAACACAAGTTGTACAACCTTAATGAAATCTATCAAATCTGTCTACTGGTATACTTCCTATCTTCAGTCATGAGGTTGGGTACAGAGACTAACCATGAGACCTGTCAAGATGTTGCCCATAGGATTACGGTGCACCATGTGTCTGCTTCTCACAGCCTCGCAACATGTGGTGCTCCGAGGAAAATAGAGATCGATTTCCACTTCCGATCTGCTTTTCCCCTACACTGCCTATCAGTGACATGGGCTGGGCACACTAACATATGCGACTGACATGATCAGTGTCATGGCGTCTGGCACTTCCAAATGACAAGAAATGCAAACGGGTTGTGAACATGCTGGTGTTTGTAAGACGTTAGACTTTTAGGAGACAGTATGTTTATTTTAATTGGAAGGTGGGAAATTTTATAACTCACTTTGGACCCCTAAACTTTGGTACTCCCTTCAACTGACAACTTTAACGTATTCAATGTGATCAATATTTAATATGTATAAATCACATTACATAACAAGAACACATGACACCAAATACCACAAAAACCTTTGGCCAATTTCAAGGTGTTGTGATACTTCCCAAGTCAGTTGTGTCTGTTAACACTGTTTGTTTTATTACTAAATACAAGAATGGTTTAAGGTTATTCTTTTGAGTTGTTGTATACCATAGCAATTTGGTGCAACAGTATAAAATTAATCAAGCAAAAACAAGACTGATTTACAAGTAGGAATCACCTAGGGTACTAAACATCCACTGATATTTTACAAGTAAGAATCACCTAGGCTACTAAACATCCACTGAGGTTTTTCGCAATGCTGAGAAGTAAACTGAGGCAGAGAATGTTGAGTTAAGGATTAAGATATCTATAACCAGACTTTCACAGATAGGCAAACTGTGCTCTCCTTGCAAATAATACTCTGTCTCCAACAAGAGAGACTGCCCTGGATGTGAACTATCCATGCATCTCAAGCTGTCCAGTATTTTTCCAGTGCAGTATTTTTACTTGGGGGATGGATACGTGGCTCAAAAGAGCTTGGATGCCGGCCACACATTACAGACTGACTCCCCAACACTTACTGTAGATCTCTGAGCTGTTGTATTACAGGTTATACTCTCAGTAACACCTTAAGTCTCAAGAATTTTTTTTACTTGAAATAAACTAATATGAGGATTTTTTTTCTAGAAAAAGTAAGCAGAATGGAAAATGTCAGTCTGCACGTGTAGATACCAGAGGTCAATAAAGGATTTGTGTGGCAGATATTCTTTATTCAAGTATAATTGTAAGGGTTGTACTTGTTTCTCATAACATATCATCAGCTAGTCTGGGAATGCAAAACCCAGAGAGCAATATTTCATGTCATTTAAATCATAACACCAAATCACTTCTTCTGAACGCCCTGCTCTGAAAATACACATAGAACTACTATACTAAATTGTACTTCCATTGGAGAAAACTTAAAGACTTTCTTTTGTCATGCATTTTCTGATTTAATAAGCCCCTTCATTCATTTTAACAATGAATAAGACACAAAACCTAGCAATTTTAGCAAACTTTCTTAAAACTTATGGATAGAAACCAGCAAAGGGAGTAATTTTTAATGTGAACCTAAGCACAGATTTTAAACATTTAGTGTTGCCATTTAACCTACATCAGGACATAGGACAAGCTGGTCTGTGGTCCATTTCATTCTTGCATGAAATGACACAAACATACTTGGCAGATATAAGTCAAACACGACATGCAAAATGTCACGCACCCTCCCGAGAAGGAATTTAACCTGTCAAGACATTTGACACACCGCCACACATACATACACATATAGACAAGTGAAGAAGACTTAATATAAGTCTTATGACAGTATTAGGCGGGCCTGTGGTCTAAACATGTCATGTTATAGAAAATCACTAAATCTTAGTGGTGCAATGTCTTTCCCCAATAATGCAACTTACCCACAATGACAGAGCGCTGATCGCTACTCTGCTCTCCAGTGATTCCCTAGTGTTTACAATCCCAAATGAACCCTTTGAACAGTGTGCGTGTATATGCGGCCAGTCAATGAGCTATTTGCTTAACCCTCTTAGCACTCTGTTAAAACATTTGAAAGAGGGGAGTGAGGGGTGTCTGGTAACATCTATTCTTAACCCTTTCCTGTCCAACAGCATTTTTGATTGAATTATTTTTTGTATTTTATCCAATATCCAAGCACACTGGATAGACTACTAGACCTGTAGCCAAAGGCAATTTACCTTTGGATGCATGTTTGGGATTTCACACACTTGCACACACTTTTCCCTCTCAAACTATCATTTCTATCATAGTTTAAATCTCAGCCAGTTGTCATCTGTTGGCATCCATCAAAGCAACGGTCTTAGGCTAATTTCATATGCATGATCCCAACTGTCATTTTCCATCTCTTCACTTTGTCTTGTCTCAGTAAATGTCTTAAGCCTTCATTCAGGTTTACTTTTATCTAGAGCAACAAACAATCATATTTCGACACTGACTCATACAATAGGTCACCAATACTGTGTCAAACACATTTCACTACTCAGACATGCCCACACTTGCATTTCAGGATTTCCCATGGGACTAGATGACATCCTTAACCTCCCAAGCTTGTCACTGAACTCAAGACACTTTTCACCAATAGCTATAATTTTTTTATATAAAAAATAAGGGATGTTACATTACACACAAGGTAATTCCATTGTGATGGTGATGTTTTACTTATAGGCCTTTATAACATTTTTTTTTCTACATATCATTACATTACATTACATTTAGGCATTTAACAGACGCTTTTATCTCACTGAACATAATCTGCAGAACACATCCATAGTCATAAAAGCATTATTAAAAATCATCATTAAAAGCATTGTTATAGTATGGAATAAAGTGAACAGATTTGGGACTGTAAAAAAATGCATAAAATGCATAAATGTAAAAAACGGCATGAATTGATTCTAAAAACTACATGTTGTTACTCTAGACGTCTCGTAACTGAAGGCATTTGCAAAACGGAAGAGAGTTTTAAAAAATTCCATGAGAGTAGTCCAACTGAATGACGTGAATGTCCATGTGGGAGCAACAAATCTTGGGAGGGGGGGGAATTTCACAGTTTCACTTGGTTAAGTTATGTCAACAATTTTATCACTTTAGCGACAATTCATAAACACAACTGGAAAAAAAAAAATCTATTGTTCCTAAATGGCAAATAGAAGAATTACAGAATCGTGTAAAAACTTAAACTGGAGGTCTTTGTGACAGAAGTTCATGACTAACTGAATTATAGTTTCAACACAATGAAGATTCTTTTTCATAGACAGCCAGTAATATGATCGCATATGCCAGTAAACCCCAAATAAAGTTGGTCCAATTCCAAATCAAAACACAGATAAAAATACTAGGCCACAATTCATCTTGACCTATTTTCCTCACATCTATGAGAGTTATCTTGCATGTTGCATAACACATAAAAAAGTGTTTCATCCAGTGGGTTGGACAAAATGTAATCCTATACTTTCACCATGTACTTACCATATTCAAAAGAGAAAGAGAGAAATAAAACTACATTGAACTACAGAGACTGACATATGTTTTTGCTTAGAGCCAACATATCACCAAGCCACAACACTATATACCAAGTCAACTAAAAACTGAATGTTGAACAGCCTGTACCATAAACTTCACTTAGGTTAGCGGAGCTTTTCCCCTCTGGGGACCCTGCATACTTTTCAGAATAGCTCAGCATTTAAAAGAGTAAGAGGGAGTAGGCAAATGCAGAGCTGTTGTAAGGTCATGTAGTTTATTCACTTAAAGGTACAGAAAATTTTTACAAAAATTAGAGAGGGAGTTCATTATGAGGTCACAATATTGTGCCTGATCTGTACCTCACAAATGCCAATACAGTCAGAAAGTAAGCACTTTGATAATTACCATTACATTTGTTCCATTATTTGGATGACAGAAGCCAGGGCTGATTTGTTAATACATTTGCACAAAATTGACATTTGCAGTCTAGTTCCTAGTTGAGCCAAAAGAGTTACTTACAAACAACACTTTTTTGCATAGTATTACTTTGTGTGATCTGCCATACTGTAGTATGCAGAGCTAGTCTGGTTAGTTCACGCCAAACAAAAACAGTAGGCCAAAACTACTGTCAAATACCGTAAGTAAATAATGGAAAGACCAAAAGAAATGCAGAAGGAATGTACACAGTCTTTAGCCAACAGGAAAGGTCCCGTTCTCACCCTGAAGGTGGACGTTTCCTCAGCTATACACTTCCTGTCTAAAAGAGAGGTGCCTTTTTATGGTCCATGTGGCTTGGGAGCTCTGAAAAGAAACGCAGAGTTCTCACCTTTGCTGTAAATGGAAATGTCTTTTTTCCCAAAACTTTTCCCAGTTGCTGTAGTATTGCCTTGGAATAGAAAATTATTTCAGGTAAAGTCTTTCTCTGGATGATTAATAAGAGCAGAATGAGAGAACACACTATAGATCTAGAGAAAGAGAGAGTAAGAGAGGGAGAGTGAGAGAAGGGAGAGACAGATAGGGGGTTGAACATGTGGAGGAAAGGCACTAAAAGGGAGGGTGTCTCAAATTTCTTGTGATGTCACACAAGTCACTCCTAGTGCCAGCTGAAACCAGAATAGAGTCATTTCTGGATGCACTCGTGAGCCACTGCAAGTTACGAATTCACTAGTGGGGCATACTAGGATCATTGTTGATTGCTCTCTGTACAAAAACCCCACCATCCACTGCTCTTCTGATGCATTCTGATCTTTATTGGACTTTCTATATAACAGACCAGTTACACATAGAACCATTTTTACTGTAAGTACTGCTATACAATTGCACATACTACTGCATATAGGCTGTGTTTTCAGTTTGCGTCTCCACATAAATTGCATCACTTGTTCTGATGTTCTGCCTAAACTATCTACTGTAGTATTTCATACCTGGCCTTGGATGTAGCAAAGGAGCTAGCAGTCAGTAATCTCCTTTTCATTTGATAAATAAGGAAACTTTGCATGGAACCACAGTGCCCCACCTGCTCTTTTTGGCGACAACATGATGTACAATTTTACAATATGTTTCTGAGATCCACATGAAAGTGTGATTGGCACATGTATATGTGCCTTTGTGCTATTGCCCCTGAAGAAAGTATCCAAAAGCACACTAGTGCCCCTGAAGAAAGTATCCAAAAGCACAATTTTGGGCAATAAGTCAACAAATGTGCCCATATTACAAAATTTGTAAGGTGAGTTGAACCATACAGGAGATCCATGTTAGCTCAATGACTCATTTCTGCAGACCAGCACCACTGAATGACGTCAAAGGAATCTTGCACTTCATTTGCCAATATCTTAACAAAAATGTTGGTTGTGCAACAAGGTGTTCAGTTATATGCAACTGCACTTCTTTTTGGAGCTTGAAGACATTTCACCTTTATTCCAAAAGGCTTTTTTAGTTCTGAAGATAAATCTCTTGGTCACCATTGCCAGAAATGAAGAAGCCTTTTGGATGAAAGGTGAAACGTCTTGAAGCTCCAAAAAAAAAAAGAAGTCCAGTTGCATATAACTGAACATCTTGACTACCATGACCTGGTTGAATGACAATCTTTACAGACATGTTGGCTGTGCAAGCATCACAAAATTTAACAAACCAAATTATGTTAAATCAAAGAGTGCATCAACTGTGCAACATATTTCAAGATATAAATGACAGATAAAGCTAAAATGTGAGATGTGCTCTCATACAGCTCCAGCTTGGCTCACCCAACAACATATGAACAGCCAGTCAAAAGCATGTGTCCAATACTGTGCATGCTTGTCCCAGTATCATACATTGTAAAGGTTCACAACTGACAGTTTATTAAAAATAAATAAAAGCTGTTGACTGGTGCACTGAACTATACGTATCAGCACTTGAAGAAAGTTGCTTGATTGCTTTCTTTTCTATACCTGTAGTTGTAGCCATGATATAGCAGTGGCGACTGGGGCTAAAATTTCCTGGGTGGATGCAGTTGGGTGTGAGAGTAAACAAAGCACTGCAGGTCAGAAAAAACACACACAAACACGTTGATGCAGCTTTAATAAGACAATATATGTAAGTTACTGTGGCATTAGCCTACATCCACTGTATGTTATTATTACAGAAATTATTGCCTCCCTTCTTTTAGGCCTGCAAATTCTGACTTTTCTGATTTCTGATTTTTCTCGATTGAAAGGGTACCCATGGCATCGGGGAACACTTCTACCTGTGGGGAATTTGCAGTCTATTTTAAACAGACCTATCAATGTAAGGTGTAATTGTCATATGCACACTTAAGGGTGTCTTGCCAAAAAGGTTTGGGGTAATTAAAAGGTTAAAGTGTGCATTAAATAGTACTAGCTTTCATAAACCTAATTATTCCACAGCCATTCAAACATAACATGTGTTTCTCAGAGATAGATAGCTAGATAGATCATTTATTTATCCCGTAGGAAATTCAGGTATCCTGTAGCATCCATGACATGGCAAACAAATGACATGCATGCGCAAACGCAAACACACACACACACACACACTCACACACACAGACACACACACACAACAAAAATACAGAGACAGAACTCTACATGTGTGCCATTTAGGGTAATATTTTTTGAGTGTGGAATGGGTGGTGTGGAAATGTGTAGAAGGATGCCATGGTAACCATAGTGCAAGAAAGGGTCTGCGCAAGTACACTACCAGTGCAAACTCTGTGTCCAATACAAAGTGGCTACATAATATAAACCTTAGTGTTTTGAGTTTCTGAACATTTTCAATATTGAGAAGAACCTCTTCTGCGGTGGTCATGGTTGTAAAGGTGATAGGTGACCTAGAAGCCTGGGAACCAGACCCAAACTGAAGGTCTGGCAATGTGAGATTGACCCCTGACCTCTTCACTGGGTGATTCATAATACCCAGCCTGCTGCATGCAGGATAAGTGGTTGTTTGGTTTCTTGAGTTTTGGTAAATTGGTAATGAGCTCCAATGGCCAACCGCCTACTAGCTAAATAGGCTAAATGTCCTTCCATGAAACATGCACCAGCACAAAGCATTTTTTTTTTTTTTTCAAAAGACTGCATATGGAAAATCTACAGGCCTACTCCCTGAATGGCCCCTGTTGAGGCTGGTCTTAGTGGTCTGATAAAAAAACACAACTTTACATTAATTGTGTGCCTGTGTCATTATCGCTTGCTTACAGAGATTCAAGGCACATTTGAAAATTCTTTGCTGCATGCATAAAACCATAGACTATTTGTTGCACAGGAAAAACGTGGTAAATAACACATTTTACTTTCTATTTAGGACTCATACATACTTGGCTCGTAGAGTGACTGCCCTTGTGTATTTTCCAGTATGAATCAATTATAAAAAGATAAAAATCTAAGTTGCGTCCAACATCAGAGCGGTAGAGAAAACTGTTCTCAATGCCTGTCTTACATCCACACTCGATGTTGCGCACGTGTCTAAGCGTCACTATTGGTCATGCGACCCATGAGCGAAATGCACTTTATATTGTAGTTTTCTTACCGATGTTGCTTCATTACTTTCTTACCATTGTAGATGTTTCAAACCAAACATCCCAGAAGTCATTGCGAATGCATATGACTTCCTGTCTACTTTGAGATGCAGAAATTCTTCGATTGTCAAACATAGAGGCAGAACAGTTAACTGAAACAGGCGATGTGAAGAAAAATACGCATTGATAAAGAAGAATCGAATGCGTCGCGCTCACAAAAATGGGACGAATGTGTATTTTGAGTCGTTAGCATACTTTTGCTAATTCCCTCGCTACCCTGGTGTTTGAAAACCTCTGGTCGCTAGAAGCTAGCCACCCAAGACTAGCTAGCTAGCTAGCGCGCAAGCTAATTTGAAGTGGAGTTGATGCTTTAATTGTCATTTTGTATAATAACCATATGAATTCCATTTCGGCTGTGGTGGCGGAGCTTATCGTTTCAGAAGAGAGTTATCACGAAGCTGCTAGTTTCTTGCAGCGATGGAGGAGGTTGACAGAATTTTGATTCATTCGCTCAGACAGGTTGGCACGTAAGTATCTTGGCATTATTTGAACATGTTCAAACGGATAATATTCTCCTGAACACTAAACACATTCACTTGAACTGTTTTGTGGCAGAACAGCCTCTCGATATCCAGTTGCACGTCACCTTTTTTTTGCAGGTTTCTTGTTTAATAGGTGTTCATTCTCCAACAGTGTTAGCTTATGGCCTAACCTTATGAGCAAAATATTACTCCAAGTCAAGTGTAGCGTAGAAGTTGTGGTGCGAAATGATGGATATTAAAAGCTGTTACCCTTACATTTCTTTATTGCACGATCTTTCGATCCTTGCGTGCATTTGACAGCTCATTTGCGTGCTGTGTATAGTCTGATCTTAGGAAACGTGCGCTTGGGTTATCTGCCCTGATGTGCAGAGTCTCAACATCTTTGTGGTAAATATAACATATTGTCAACATGACCTGTTGTAGCACTGCCTCTTTTGTAACAAGGCCTACATAAAGTATGTCCCATGTCCCAAAAAGACTGGTGACTGATGATGTTGAGCTCCTTCACTTTAAATGTCAGCATTAAAGTAGTCTCCACTTATCTTTCCTTAGGGATATAGGAGAAGATGTGGACAGTGTGAAGCAGTTTACCAGCGAGCTGATTGTTGAGGCAGTGGTCCGATGCCTCCGTGTCATCGACCCTGCTGTGGGCAGCGGCCTGTCCCATCTGCTGCCCCCTGGCATGTCTGCCCGCTTTCGCCTGGGCATGAGTCTTGCCCAGGCCTGTCAGGTGAGACACCTTAGATGGGTGGTAGCATGATTGTGTGCAGCGGTGTTTTTTGGCAATGGTGTTCACTTGTAAGTGATTGCCTTTTTTCCCTATTTTGTTTGGTCACATAAAGGCATCTGAGTATCTTGCAGAATTCATTGACTGAAGTACTTTACAAACACAGCTGTAGTAAAGAGGGGCATCTGAAACATAAGAGTGATTATTGCTTTTAGCCCTCGATATAAAGGAGTCTGCCTACAGCTTTGTTCAGCTGCAGTAAGGCAATACTGTGATTCATGAATTGTCTGCATGGATTCTAATGTGACAAACCAGGAATTACACCAGTGTTACAGTTGCCTGTTGAACTGCAGCCCTAGTAAGTTCACACAAATGTGAAGCATGAGACCATGCAAAAATCAATCATTTGCAAGGGCAGTTTGGTTACAATAAAAACAGTGCTTGATAGAATTTGAAAACTGTTTCCCAAAAAAATGTAAAAAGTTCATTTCAGTTCACAACTCTGCTGTTTTTGCAGTTTACTTTGTGTTTAGAATGAAGAATGACCATTTAGGGATTCCTCAATCATTGTCATTGGCAGTAATGACTTGATTCTAAGGGTACATGGCAGGGGCATGATTTAAATGAGACTGCCAGTTAACAGCATTGTTGTGGGTACGATGTAAAGAAGTGCCAGTTGGATCATATTGGTTTGTGTGTCACCTATAGGATCTGGGATATAAAGGGGAGATTGGCTACCAGACATTCCTCTACAGCAATGAACCAGAGATCAGGTCTTTGCTTATGTTCCTGGTCGAGAGACTCCCCAGAGAAAGTGCCGAGGCCTCTGATCAGCCTGCAGGTAGTACAGGCAGAATGTGTAGACCTCTCTCCTCTTTTGAAGTTACAGCACAACCTTAGAAAAAAACATAATAATATAAGTTATTATTAATTTGATTGAGTGGTGATTTTGTGTGTGTGTGTGTGTACTTGCTTTTGTACTTACTTGTTGTATGTGATGACCTGGATGACATCTCTGTCGTTTTCCTTTGAATTGTGTAGGGAAGTCTGTGCTCTTGCAGAAGGCCATAGCTGATCAGATCAAAGCGCAGCTGGCTGTGCCATGGCTCCCTCCAAACTGTCGATTGCCTCTCCAGCGCAAAACACAGGTGTGCATGTAACCTCTAGGAAAGACCATACAATGCAACAGCACAGTTTTGCTTGTCATTCTACACGATCCTCTATCTTTGCTTGTCCTAGGCTTATCACTTTATTTTTTTTAGAGGTTTCATTGCCTCATGATGTTTTTAGGCTAAAGCGTTGTCATTTATAGTAGTTATGGTGCCTTTGTTGTTCAGTCACAGTTGTCTGCACATAGTTAGTTATACTGCAGGACTAATCTTCTGCAGGACTAACCAACAGTAGATTCACAAAGCCATCAAGTTGTAAGTGAACAGAACTTTGCTCAGTCAGTGTTTACATTGCTTTTCATTGATATTTATAAGTATGAATAACAACCATTTGATACAAAAGTTAGGCCTCTTTCACATACCGATCAGCACATTAACGGTCTGTAACCGTTGCTCTCCGTTCTTGTCTGTGTATTCAGAGCACTGTGTACACACAGCGAGTGCACAGATTGTGGTGTAAATGTAGCATTACCGTTGTCGCACGTGAAAATAAAGTAGCTTTGCTGTGATTTCAGAGTCGGGGTCCATGTCACAGGTTTTCCTCACAGCCTCTGAGTGTACCTTATTCTCTCAAAGTACCACAGAACAAGCAGTCCAGAGGTGAGTTGCTTTTTTTCCATCCTGACTACCACTAGACTTAGGTGCTGTTTTGCAGAATGCCTTGTGTGTCATAAGTTATGCAGTTAAAAAGCACAAGTGTGAACTTGTCCTCTAAATATGTCCTCTGACATTCAGTATTCAGAATTACATGCAGTCCCACCCCTGATGTGTCTATGGATTTATTTTGTGTCTGTTTATGTGTTTGTGTGTGTGTGTGTGTGTGTGTGTGTGCGTGCGTGTGTGTGTGTGTGCGTGCGTGCGTGCGCGTGTGTGTGTGTGTTCACCTGTATGACTCTGCCAGAGGTCAAGGAGTACTATAGGGACTTCCTGCCTATGGTGACTGCCCAGCCTTCCCAGCCAATCTCAGTGCCTGCCTCCCTGTTGGAGCACCATGCTGCCGAGCTCAGTGCCGCCCAAGAGTGGGAGTCGGAGTGGAACAGCCAGGGCCTCCTGTCCAGACTCACCCCCGAGGTTGGTGCACTTCCCTGGAGCTAGATTGGGATCTGGCTACACGAAAGTGGCTTTTGTCAGCAGTCTTGCTGCGAACGAGGCAGAACTAGTTCACATTGTTTTTTTGTTTTTTTTTCCCTTAGAAAAAAAAAATCAAGTAAATCTTGGCAAGCTGCCACATATTTGTGGGACATTATGTTGTGGTGATGGGTGTGCGCTGGAGTGCTATTATTAATTATAACCCATTAACCCATTATACTTTTTGTCACATTTGGATAGTTGTCAATCCAGTGTGTGGCCAATCAAAAGCTTTGATTTAGGAGCATGAATGGGGAGGGTGTATGGGGTCATCAGTGAAGCTCAAGTCTTGACAACCTTTTTTGTATTTATTGCAGACCTCAGCTTTAAGCACTGAACATTCCCAGCAGATTGACATAAAACATGGGTGATTTCTTGGTGACAGTCCTGTAATGCACAGGAGATCATGGCTGTTCAAGTTGGAATGCTTTGTAATGTCTAAAAGATAAAGTTAGTTATTGCCTATTGTCGAAGTCTTCTAGAAAACCACACACCATATATAGTGATAACAGATGTTTAAGCTAGTCACTAAATAAAGTGTGGGTGGTTACACGTTTTCACTGATGTTCTTTGACTTCTTTGACAAACAGTGCTGACATTCACAGCATGGGTCAGTATGACCTCAGTGGTAAACAATAAAGGAATTTCAGGTCAACTCAGATGGGTAATATGTGTTTTTGGCCATATTAGTTTTATTTCAGGCTGGTGTAGACTTGTCATTTTCAGTTTAGGTTAACTGTTTCCTGTTATATCATTTAGCTGGTTGTATCAAACTAAGCAGAGACAAATTAAGAGTGGGATGTTGGGTTACTGCCTAAACCACGTGTGGTGTGAGATGTGGTGTGAAATGTGGTGTGAGACAGAGGAGATGCGAGGTGCACTGAAATGCAGCAACACTGGATGTATTAGTGGAAGGCTGTGCTGGACTTCTCTAAAAAAAAAACTGACATGAATCTTTTCCCCAGCGCTGAAATAAGGAATTGTAAGCTAATGTACTATTTAGCTCAAAATAGTCTAAATAGGTTTGTACGTTACAAACTGAGTTGAGCTGTGCTTCCAAAATGTAAAAATATTAAATGCTTCTTAGAGATGCTGGTTACCACAGATACTTACGTTGGTTGTTTTAAATAAAATAAAAAAATCACCTTTGCTTGTGGTGTTGACCAAAAAAAAGGATGAACACATAGCAAGTACAAAAATTGTGAGCAAAAAAAAGTCTGCAATGGCATGTGAAATGTAGCATGCTTCCTCAAACGCCTTGTGTCATCCTGTTTGCTGACCTTTCCCTGAGGTTCCTGTGTCAGACCCAGCAGAAAACTGTGCTGACACGTTGACCTGAATGTCAGCCTTTTCTGACAGTCTGTCAAGCCCCATTCTAACAAGGAGTGAAAGACTTGTCTAGCCTAGTATGACGTGTTAGTGAATTAAATCATATTAATTCACATGTCACATATGACACAAGGCTAAAGCAGCCAAGTTCATGAGGGAAGTTTTTTTATTTATTTTATTTGGCATGAATTCATGCTGAATGGTTGTTTAATAATGTATTATAAGGCCACAGTGACTGGATATTCAAAATTTCATTTTGAAATTAAGGTTGCAAAGTAGTGCTAATGCATAATTGCCAAAAAAGTCACAAGAGCCGTGGTTTTTGGAGACAGCAGTTATTTAGTGATTATTTATGTCTTTTGGTAAGAATGTCTTTGGGAAGCATTCCCAACTTGTCTCTCTCTCTCGCCAAAGAATGTGAATGCTTAAACACAGGCTGGAATGAAAATCCTAATGGTTTTGGACACTTCTGAAATGGTCTTAGCCACAGAGCAGGTCATTTCCCAGGGTTAACAAATCTCAAGTCTCAAATGGGCCTGCCTGCAAGGATGCTTTGAGGATTTTGGGTTGGTTCAGGTCCAGTCTCCCTCTATACAATGTGTCAAGCAGTCTTTGATGTACTCTCTTTTTAATGTGCTATCTCTTCCGTCTATAGGAATACCGTTCCCGGAAGCGATCCCGTCTGCAGCGACGGATTGAGGAGCAGCTCCGAGCGGCCGCTCAACCGCGGCCCGATGTTCAGGGCGCCCAGCGCTCGACTTCTGACCTGGCAGAGTTGCTGCAGTCGTTTGGTGGGGCGTCAGCAGGAGGAGATGTTCTCACAAAAGGCACACGCTTCACCCACACAGAGAAATTCACCTTCACACAGGTATGTGTGAGACACACACGTTGGTCAACTCCAGTCACAGTCAACACAGACATTTGTGTTGCAAGCTGTGCATTAAAAGCTCTATGTAAATAAAAAATGACTGACTGACTCACTAGCCATGTCTTTCTCACTGAGGTGCGGTGGTATGAGTTTTGAGCATTCATTTCATAATCGTACAAAAAAACCAAAAATATTTTGAAGTGCATCTTGCTTTGAATTTATTATGATATAGTGAAAACAGGAGGGGGTCATGTTAGGCCCAGAAATCAGTAAGTTTTATGTTATGAGGCCAGTACTTTGGCTATCAAACATTTCATACATACATTTACCATTGACAGAAGCTCCAATGGGCTCTGTAGCTGTTGCCTTGTGCTTCTGTGATCTCCAAGACTGTGATCTGATCCTCTGGCTGATCCTGTCATTTTGCTTATCGCTTGGATCAACTTGGATACATGTCTGCATCTAAAAGATCACTTCCAGACCACTTTGGACAGAGCAAGTGTGGTTCTGGCAGCCAGCGAGTAGAAGAAAAATATCAGATGAAAAAATGACCTATTTTAGTACAGAAACTTTTGCACTTCTGCCTTTGCTGTTCCCATGAGCCTGTTCTCTCTCTCTCTTTCTCTTTCTCTTTCTCTCTCTCTCTCTCTCTCTCACTCTCACTCTATATATACATATATAATCCGTCTTTGTTTCTGTATGTCTGGATACAAGCCATATCCTCAAAGTAGTTTTTCTAAAACAGGAAGTTGAGGCTGAGCAACATGTTTTAAAACCGTAGACCTATAGGCTTTATAAACATTCAGCTTTTTGGGGATAGTTATGTGCTCCTCCTCTAGCTGTCTAAATTCAGTGACACAACATACATTAGAGTCTGTTGCTCAGCTTTTGTGCTTTTAAAGACTATACGCTGGGTTTTATTTACATATTTTAGGCACACTTATGATTTTGACTTATGATTATGACTTTTTGCTAGATGAAGTTCTATCTGTTAGCTCATTACCGTCCACTATGTGATGGGAAATTAAAAACTGTCAATTTTCCAGTAAGCAGAGGATAGGAGTTGTGAATAGCTCAGGATATTTGCCTGGCCCTGGAGTGTTTCTGGAAAGTTCTTGATAAAACCCAGGCCGCATATCAGCCGAGATTAATAGTCTGGGCCTGGAGTCTATTCATTCGCTTACCATTTCCAGGGCCATACCCAGCATTACATTTTGTGTAGAAGCATTAAACTCTTACCATTTTTTCCAGAGGTGCAGAAAACGCATCTATTATGTAAAGCTTTTTAAAAGCTGCTATTTGTAAGATCTTCGAAGGGTTGAAGTTTCAAAGAGTCTTGAACACAGCTTTTGCTGTTGTTTCATTATTCTCTTACTTTGTTAAGGACATTTTAGACATTTTAACCTAAAAGTCTTGCACATTCTGACTCAGTTCAAAGGAATATAAACTTCAACAGTTTAACCGTAGACAGTAACACAGATGCCTCCCTTGGTTACGGAGTTTGGAACTGCCATTACTCACAGCAGCAATCTTATCTGCTGTTTGCCACCAGACTGCTGGAAATATATTCCTCTCTAAAAGTGAATCACCACCAACTTGAATCATTTAAGAGGTATCTTTATAAATGTGTTTACTGCACCTGGACCTAATGTGGTCCCCACTTGTGGCACAATGCACAATATACTGACTGCAGCGTAGCCCGTCTTTGTTGTTGGATAGACATTGAGACGCCCAAGAGCGTTTCCATAAATACACAGACAAAGAATGCATTATCAGTTTGGAAAATTGGTATGGATATGGATTCAGGAAGGAATGCTGGTCACATGCAATAGCAGAGGGGAATTTTTTTAAACATTCTGCAAATTGCCGTCACAAGTATTAACAATTGATTTTCTCTCTTTGTCACATTGTGCTGTTTTACTGTTAATAGTGGGAACAAGACAATGCATTCCTATCCAGATCTGTTCAAACTTCTGTTCTGTTTCCATAGCATTTTTAACATGTCACATGGGTGATTATAATAGCCATTGCAAACTGGGAGGTTCAAGGGAAGTCATCCTCTGATGTAATTGTTACTCATTTCAACTGTCTGACCTACCACAGTTCCCCCTCTAATGTTATATCTGATCTGACCATCAGGTGGAAGTGTGGGACATTTATGTTGGGTTACAGAGACTATCAGTAAACTTACTGCTTAAATAAAAAGGTTGTAAACCCGTAAACCTAATGTGGCGATTCAGTAGGTTCCATCAACAATGATGTTGCCTATTAGCCATGTCAGGGACGATCAGAGAGGCACTGAGAAGAGACGGTTGTCTTTACAGAACCATTTTACATACGGACTTTCCAAATGATGCAAAATGTGTACAGGTTCATTTCCTGTGCTCACTCTTTGTTTGTTTGTTATTATGCTGTTTACAGATTGCATGCAGGCCCCTCTCTGTGTACACCTCGAGTACTGAAAGAGTCTTGCCTTCTCACTGCACTGTAGCTCAGTTTGAAAGATTCGTCACTGTTTAATTCTGTTTGCATGATGCGCATCAAGATGCCAATAGTGATGTTTATATCACTTCCTTGATGTTGCCATAGTAACGATACCCTTCCTTCCACATCAACCCACTTCTTTCTTTCTTCCTTTTTTTTTCAGGAGCCTGAGAAGAGTGCCCAGCAGATGGCAGCAGCGGCCAGCTCCCTGCCCAGCTCGCGCCAGTCGGAGGAGGACCTGCGGGCGCAGCAGCAGGAGGAGGTCACAGCCCTCCAGCAGCAGCTTCACCAGCTCTCCGTCCAGATGGAGGAAGTGGGTGGAGATATGAGGCAGCTAACCACGTCCATCAATCAGGTGCCTGGAGTTTCTTGCTGTTTCTGAAATGGCATACTGCACAGCACTATGCACTACATGTAAGACTTGTACAGAGCCTAGGAGGAGTCCATTAGTGTGGAAAGAACTTATTGACTAAAAGGTGTGCTCACTTACTATGTTGTGTACTAAAACAAAAGCTCTGTTTTGTGCGGTGTAATACAGTATTTAATAAAAGGAGCACTATATTCTCTGTGTAGAATACTTTGGTGTAGCGTTTAAGAAAGTTTAACTCCCTAAGTGACTGAATAGCTTACGACTCTGATGATTATTATTATTAGTATGATTATCTGTTTGTGCTGCATAACCTGGTTGTAAAGCCCGGTGTTTCCTCTTTGTCTCAGGTGACAGAAGAGCTGAAAGAACTTGAGAAGAGCAACACTGAGAAGGAGGATTTGGCGAAAGTCAGGAAACAGACTATTGATCTCCTGCCAGATGGTCAGAACAATCTTGTCAAATTGCAGGTTGGTGCTCTCCCACCACAATACTGTTGTGAAGTAATTTGATCTCTTTGAATTGAAAAAAAAAATGAAACATGCTTGGATTTGTGTATCCCGTGTGTTTGTTTGTGTGTGTGTGTGTGTGTGTGCATGTGCGTGCGTGCGCGTGTGTGTGTGAGACAGAACCTTGTAGATGCTAGTATTAAGAAGCTGGAAAATCTGAAGGCCCAGTGGGAGAAACACAAAGCGCCCCTGCTGGAGGAACAGCATAGACTCAAGGAGCTCTGCAGCAATCAAGAGGTACCTCCTTAATATACAGCAGTCCCACACTATCCAGACTTAGGGCTGATTCGTAGTCGACACGAAACATCGCTACAGACACAACCTCTTGTGTGTACGTGCAGCGCAGGCTGAACACATTGTTTGATACGCTTGTTTTACCAGGGCATGTGCTGAATGAAGTTTATTTTGTAGTGTGTATGGTAGCTGTGAGAATCAGTAGCAGCGTCCCCCAAATCTTACCTACAGCAGCTTTATCTGCTGGCAACATGCATGGACGTGTTCAACTTTGCATCAACTCATGTCAACTTTTCACCTCTGCCAGGTGGAATCTTCTAGAATGTTGGCTGAAATCAAGGAGCTTCATGACAAAATCCGTCAGTCTGCAGAGGAAGCAAAGAAAAAGGAGGCACTTTACAAACAATTGGTGAGAGGAGATTTCTAAACACTAAATCACAGACCATTGAATCACAGACAATAGTTACAAAGTAAACTGCCTAAATACATCATATTGGAAATAAATGTTGCTATTACTTACTGAGTGTTTTTTGTTGTTGTTGTTGGGGTTTTTTTTCCCCGCAGTTAACAGAATATGAAAAATTGCCAAAAGATGTGTCAAGGTCTGCTTACACGATGAGAATACTCGAGATTGTGGGCAACATTAAGAAGCAAAAAGAGGAAATCACTAAGGTGCTTTCATTGTGATCGGTGGCATATTAATTATGCTTTCATTGTGATCGGTGGCATATTAATTGACCTTTTGTTGAAATTGATTTTTAATTGTAAGAAATATTTGTATTTATTGGTTCCATTTGCTGTTTTAGATTTTGTCTGACACTAAGGATTTGCAGAAAGAGATTAACAGTCTGACTGGGAAACTGGACCGCACCTTCGCTGTGACGGACGAGTTGGTTTTTAAGGTACATATCAAAACAGTGGTGTAACGTAACAGAATGTGGTATTTGTCAGAAAAAATCAATTAGACATTTGCCTCAGATTGTACAGTAGTTATGTCTTGTTATTCCTTTACATTGCTTATACTGTTTATATTTATGTGTCCTATATGGTGTCCAAAATGTGTTTTCTAGGATGCTAAGAAAGATGAGTCTGTCCGGAAGTCTTACAAATATTTGGCAGCCTTACATGAGGTGAGAGCCTGCTCCTGTTCTTGTTGTAACTACCATTTTGGGTATGAAAACACAGCTCTAATTTCTAGATGTGTCATCAAGCAAGCAGCACCTTGAGGATGGTTGAAGTTCTTGCTTGTCTGATTTACATGGTCTTTTTTTTTGATGGCAGAATTGTACACAACTTATCCAAACAATTGAGGACACGGGCACCATCATGAGAGAGATCAGAGATCTGGAGGAACAGGTAGGCTTTGAGCTTTGCACCACACTTGATCAAGTTGCCAACCACTTGTCTTTACTATATTTTAAGCTGTATAAACTGGACAAGGTGCTTCAGTATAGTTTGCGTCTTACCCAAGGTTATGACGTGCCTTTGGATGTTGACAGTAGAGTCTTTAACTAGTCTTGAGATGATGTTTACTGTCTGTAGAAGTTCAGAAAACACAAGGCAGTCTAGTAGCATTTTGCGTGCACTACACTTAGACAACCAATAGAGGGCAGCATTGGTCTGGTATGAATGACTGTCACTGCTAGTAAGACTGGATGTTTTTGCCAAATGTTAGAGCTGGCGTAAATGTCAGAGTTCGTGAATCATGTCAGAGCTGTGCGGTAAATAAAAGAATTCTCTTTTATTGGCAGATGTCATGTGAATAACAAAGAATGCAACTGCAAAAAAGAGTCTTTAATGTCTGATCTAATTCAGTAGTGTTTTGGACTATAAACATGTGCCCAAGAAAACATGTAAATCTCTAAAGTCAGAGACTTGTGGGATGGGATTATGGTTTTAACAAACAAACAAACAAATAAATAAACAAAGGTCATCTGATGCAGCACTTTTTCTTGGACAAATAGCCCTTACATAGCTTGGAGGTGTAGGATCAAAAAACAAATGTTGAAAAACAAATGATGGTTCCCCTAAGTGCAAACGAGATGGCATGTCACGTCACTGCATTGGTTAAGTTTGCATTGGATTTTGAATCAATCACCAACTCTGTCCCCAGCAAAGCATCTTCATATCATCACACTTCCTCCACCATGCCTCACAGTGAAAAACAGATATGTAGAAACTACAATTTTAACTCATCAGACCAAAGGACATTCCCTGTGTTTGGTGGCCCACAATGAAGAAGAACAAGAACAAGAATCTGTTCTTCAGTCAAAATCTATATTTGGATATTTTTAGTTCCATACACCATGTCTTTGTGAGGCGAATGAGAGGTGAGTAGATGGTTACTACATACGTGTTTCCCACTGTGAAGGATTGAGGCGTCGATGTAATGGTAAGGGAGTGCTTTGCTGGTGACAATGTTGGTGATTTATTCCAAATCCAAGGCAAAATAAACCAGCATGGCTATAACAGCATTCTGCAGTTACATGCCATCCCTTCTGGTTTGCACGTAGTGGGACCATCATTTGTTTTTCAACAACAGGACAATGATCCTACACCTCAAGGCTATGTAAGGGCTATTTGTCCAAGAAAAAGAATGATGCAGTACTATGTCAGATGACCTGGAATTACCAGAATTACCATGACCAAACTCAGTTGAGATAGATTGGGATGAGGTGGATTGCAGAAGGAAGGTAAAGCGGCTAACTAACAGGACCCGTGGGAACTCCTTAAAGGCAAACAATTTTAGGTGTCTCAATCATGAAGCTGACAGAGAATGCCAGGAGTGTGCAAAGATGTCATTAAAGTAAAATGTGGCTTCTTTGAATAATCTAAAATATAAAACATATTCTCATTTGTTTAACAGTTTTTTGTTTATTAAAATATTCCATATATATTTCTTCATAGTTTGGATGACTTCCATATTAATTTACAATGTAGAATTAAATTAGATGCGATGTCCAAACATTTGACTGGTGCTGTGTGTGTTTGTGTAACAAGAAAAATACACATTTGATGGAGTTTGGTTTGGAGGTTTTGAGTATTTTATTTTAAAAAAGTAATCAAGCATCCTGTAGAGGGTGAGGCAAATAAACCACTCACATGAGTAGTGTGCTGTTTGACTCTGCAACTGGGAATGGTTGTGGGTGGATCTTAAAAGAACAGTGGTCAGTCTCTGTGGTATGTACTGTCAAATTTCTAGGTGGGTAATTGCATTGAATGCTGTTGTAGACAAATATGTTCCTTTAAAGTTGAGCTTAAGACAAGAAAATAAAGACAAGAAAAAGAGAGAGACGTAAAACATTGCTAAATACTTTGCACAGTCTAGTATGTAGTGTAGCACTAATTTTGTCTCTGTTTGCTGGAGTAACGTACTGTTTCAACATCATGGGTGTGTCTGTCTCATCATCCTCACTGCAGATTGAGACAGAGAACAGCAAAAAGACCATTACCAACCTGGAGAAGATCCTGGAGGACTACAAGGCCATTCGGCAAGAGAACTCCACTCTTGCAGCCAAAATCAAGGAGGCCTGATCACCTTGGAGACCCACCACAGTGCCCTTTGAGAAGGCTGCCAAACAGAGCAGTGAGACTGCTGTGACGGCCTGTGCCATGGGAGTTACACCGCCACTGGAGAAGATCGGAGGAGAGAGAGACGCGAAGAAGCATTCACTATCTGCACTTACCAGCCACCCTTCATCAACCTCATTGATTCTCCTGTCCAAGCACATACTGCACACACATTGGGCTGTTTTTGGCCACGGTGTGTGTATGAAGGAGATGTTTCTTTTTTTTGTACTGGTAGAGCTGTTTTTTTTTTTTTTTTTTTTTTTTTTAAGGGCACAAACTTGAGGCAATACAATGCTGGCGATTTGAATGAGATGTCCAGTTGGTGATATCAAGTGACAGATCTGACCGACAGCTTTGCATTAAACCGTAATCATTTGATTGTCGAGATCTGTTATGATCACTGATTTTTTTTTGTTGTTGTTGTTGTTCCATATTTATCAAATCGGCTCTTTAACAGCAAGAATGGAAGAATAAACTAAAACAGAACAGATGATATAAAACAAAGTCGGCAGACTGAAAATTCGTCATGATTTACTTGAATGCAAAAAAAAAAAATCTTAAATGTTTTGATCACAGGGACCTTTGTAGGTAGCGGATGGATGTATGTTCTTGACTAATCAGTGGTTTGACATGCAGAACTGTCAGCTGCCTTGCGGCCTGTTGACAGCTCTCAATGCCTTAGACTGGAAAGGTACAATGTGAAGACTTATGGTGCAATTAATTCTACACAGTTTTTGTACTCCAACTGGTCAACTGCAAAATAGACTACAGTTTGAATGACTGGGAAAGTGTATTACTTCTTTTTTTAATTAATCTTCATGTTAAGTGACATCTAAGTGTTCATCTGTGTCTGTTGTCTCAACAGACTATATCAATGGGAAAAACATTAATGTTGAGAGTTGCTGGAGCCTGTGCCAAGGTTAACTTGCTGTAGGCATTTCCAGATTGTGAAAATGGGAGTTAATTCTATAATGTTCCATTTCACCATTTAATACCAGAAAACCCCTAAAATACACATTTTACATCTTACCACCATGTGTCCATCTTGTAATTAAACAGTAGCCTAAGCAACAGGAGTGAAAAATATTACTGTTTGTGTGAAATTGTTTTCATTCATTCAGTCTTAATGAATTTTCAGGAACAATAACTTGGTGAAAGCAACAGTGAAATATGCAGATGCTGATGGTGATTAGCTATTCAGAGGTTTACCTGTATTATGACCATGTCTGCAGGGTAGTGATACTGATAAGATTCCAGTATTCAGACTGCAGCTTCCTTTCTCCCCTTTCAACGAAAAAGAGGAGTTGGTTGTCTTAGATAATATTCTGTTGACGAGTTTTACATTAATGACTTCATAAAGTACTTTAAATGTTAATGTTGACTTAATAAGCTGTAGGGCCTGCCATGGTCAACGTTTACTTATGACGTTTCTCCAACTATGTCTCCTTGCTGAGGGGTCATTGGCCTGTAAAATCCCTGACCAATAAGTGACACCATGTACTGCATTAGTACAATTTAGAAAATATTTTTTTTGATCTCAGCAGAAAAAAATATGGTTGTGCATCATATTAAAGAAAGAATGGTTCAGGTGGGTGCTGGTGGACTGTTTGTTTACCCCAAACGGCTGGTCCAGCAGTGACCACTTTGATGGCAGCATGGGTAAGAACTAGACACCTTTTCGCATTATCAGTGAACTCGGTAACATTTTTCTGTTGCAGTGAGCAAGCCTTTTGCGTTGCATTTATTTGCATCTTATTTCATCTCATTTGCGAATTAGTGTTATGCGCTTTCACTTTGATGTCCGTGTCTCATTTTGATGAATGCCCTGATTTCGAGTGGGTACAAAACAAGACATCTATATGTCAGGGTGTAGCTGATCCGAAATTCGTCACCACCCCCCAAGCTCTGGGTTTGTCACGTAGCACATGTAGGACTAACTCATTCGTTCAGCCAATCGAATCGTTCGCACTTCTTTCAGAACTATCTGGCCCGCCCTTCTTGGCACATATTGGCCAGGCTGGCATGTAAACACGTTAATGGCTAGAAGAGAAATCCCTGATTCAGCGAGACATCTTGCTTGTCGTTCATTGGTCATGAGGAAAAGGAAAAACACGACTCCCTCATATGATTGGTTAAAGATTCAGCGTTCTTATGTGTTACCATCCGTCTTTATTTCGATGATCGCGGGAGTACGATCAGCCTGATGAACGTTCCTGTGGGTGTTTTTAACGTAGCTTTTGTTTTTGCAGGAGTAGATAAACACGAAGAAAGCAGAATCTGGCGCTCAACATGTCCTGTCAAACAGTTGGCGTGATTGGTCGTGCACTGTACAGGAAAAGTCGCAAAATAACTTGCACAGCATCGAAGATTCCTGCCTTCACATGTGGCAGCTTAGCATCGAGTGGTCTCACTCTTAATGGTCAGAAAAACAACGAAAATAGGGCTAATGTTGCACAGAGCAGTGACCCAAAAGTCAGTGGTTCAGCTGGTCATTTGACCCCAGTTTCCCACAGACACCAACATGGAAAGAAGAGAGGCGATGAATTGCTTGCGAGGTCTGGAAGAGCTTTTTCCTCTACAGCCCCTGAAGTTAACACGAAGACTTATCTATGGGCCAGATACAATGAAATGAAACGACTCGTTCACGGTACGTCAGCTTGCCTTTGTTCTCTGTTCCTTTTGTAACGTTATGATTGTCACACGCTGGTTCTTGTCAAGCAAAGAATGTTGAAGTACCATCCCACTCACATCATGCAGTGATTTTTAGTCATAAAACAGTTGCATGATAACATGGACAAAGGCTTTCACGAAAGCTGCGTGAATGTAAATGACAATGAAAACTTTCTGGATCAGACGCCCTTACTAAAGTAGTGAAGCGTTTAAAATATTCCGTGTGTAAATGGAATTTCATGTGCTTTAAGGAAAGAGTAGTTCATAATCTCCGAAACAATAAAATGCAACGTGTGTCATCTCTGTGGGAAAATTATGTAACATTAATTAGGACAGCGTGTATCCTCTGAAGCTCTGAGTTTAGCGATTCAGGCTTAACGTTACATTTAGCTGCGGTGATTGAAAGAATAAAATGTAAGTTGCTTACACTGACATTATGAAAATAATAAGTTACATTTAAACGTGTCATTCTTGCTTTATCCACAGATCTTATCCCTCCAGGGGTTTGCAATCTTCTTAACCCAGCCACAATTTATGCCAATAATGAAGTTCATCTCGATGAAGTGGACATTTACGGGTTTGATTACGACTATACGCTGGCCCTGTACTCTAATGCCCTCGATGCCATGATCTACAATAAAGCACGAGAATTCCTTATTGAACACTACAAGGTCCGTCTGCACTGTTCAGTGATCACTGTGGAACAGTATTCTCAACACAACATTCACATATCATTGAGTATGATAATTCACCTTTACAGAATTTCAGTAGATCAACTTTGCAGAGTAACATTGGAGTTTGTTCGCGCACGGCTATTTCATACTAGCTTTAAGAGAGATCAGAATTGTGTTAATGTATTTATTGGTGATGCCTTCATCACAGATAAGTGCTTGTTTGAGGTAGGAAGTGGAAAAATTGGAAATCAACATGCACCACATACTACTCCCTCGATAACTCTCTTGATATTGGATATTCACTAGTGTTAGCAACTGAAAGCAATCAATAAGACTAGGTTTAGCTCCAGGCCTCATTGTGGCTAAGCACAAATCTTTCGCCAAACATGGAAATGAACGATGCACTGTGCTGTGATTGCACTTATCAAAAGCATGATGAGCTTTATTGACCCCTCTGACCTGTAAGAGATTAGATAGTTGGTTGGTGGCCAACTGTTGAAGCTGTTAGCAGCAGAGTTTCACAACAGTAGACTTTTAAATTGTTCATGGATGCAAGACAGTAATTGTATTTGTGTGTTTATGTTTGATTTCCTTTTGTCTGACTCCTGCAGTATCCGCAAGGTATCAGCAAGTATGACTACATCCCTAACTTTGCAGCTCGAGGGTTACACTATGACATCCATAAGGTAGAGACCTACAGAAGTGCACTTTCCTCTAAGTTAACAGTAATGGCAACAGTTCTGAATATTATGAAAAAAAACTTACAATTTGATTTGGTGCATTTGCTTCATATTAAATGTTTTTCTCAGGGACTTCTGATGAAAATAGATGCCTTTCATTACATACAGATGGGAACAGTGTATCGGTGAGAAATGTGTTATTTAGAGTTCTTTATAATGTATTATGTTTATTTATTAAGTATACATTCCACACATTGATTACAATGAACAAGTTCCAGGCTGAAATTGTGTGCGATGTTGCAACCATTCTCTGTTTAAAGGCACTTGAATTGTTTGAATTATCACATTCCTTTCTTCTGGCAATGGTTTTGAAGGCAGTTGCAACATTAGAGTTAAAGTGATCTGTCAAACTAAATGAATGAGTGCACAATGTGTGCACTCCTGTGTGACTCCTTTCTCTTTGTGTCATTGACTTCACCTGATTAACATCCTCAGGGGTTTCAAGCCTGTTCCTGATGAGGAGGTCATGCAGCTTTACGGGGGCACCAATCACGTCCCTCTTCACCAAGTCAGCGGGTTTTATGGGAAGGTTGGTGGAGGCCGTCTAAGCCTGAGGGCTTTTGTGTACTCACAGAAGGGGATGCAGAGAGGTTCAATAGGGTCATAGTTTATAGGGCCATCAGGACCCCCGTGGTCTTCCTCTGATTCTCTGTTTTTACATGCCCAGTAAAAACAGAGGTATTTGTTTTTGTCTTGTGTCCTGTCTCATCTGAGAACTGTAAAATTGGTTGTAGTCAAGGCTGCAGACATTCATTGAAGTACTGCAACTCAGTAAAGTCTGTTTACACAAATTACAGATGGAATTAGAGGAAATTGAATCAGATTGACTTTGAGTGATAATTTCAATTTATATTTAGATTTCAGTCCTAGTTTCAGCAGTTTTAGATACCCCTAATGAATATTTGTATATATAACTTTATTTTTTGGGGGAATAATAACAGCAAGAAAATGTTGTGGATGTTGTTTTGAAATCCTATAGAAAGCAGTCTGTATGTTTAACTGCATCTGCAGTCTGTACGTGTTCAAGTTCGCTTCAGCAGTCTATAATCAATCGTTGTTTGCTTTCTCTCCCAAACTGGCAGGGCCCCAAAATGAAACAGTACATGGATGTGTTCTCCATCCCAGAAATGACGTTGCTAGCTGCTGCCAATGACTTCTTCATCTCCAATGATATTGAGTATGACCCTGTGCACCTCTACAGGGATGTATCGGTGAGTGCATTCTGTGTAGCTTACTGTGTTTTTCATACTCTGCTCTTATGCTAATCTTCACCGCATTTAGAGGATGCAGGTCATATGGGTTTTGCAGTAGTTTACTAAAGCAATGTGTTATCACCCTCTGGTTAAAGTTAAGGTTGTAATAGCTGTTGTGAAGTTGATACAATCTTTGAGTCTACGGTTTGTTATGAAAATACCCTTGTATTTGATCTTGTTTATTTTCTTGGACAGCAATCCAGTGTAATTAGTTTCCCTTGAGGCCTGTAGTTGTCACTGTGTTCAAACCCATATGGAGTGGGAACTGTTTGCAATCTTTTTTTGGTCCTAGCACTAAGGCGAGGTCTTTTCTTTTTCTATTCCGATCACCCCAACCCCCCCTAACATCATACACCCCAGCACTGTGAAAAGAAGTCGCTTGCTCTGTCAGTGACTAACTCCAACTGGCAGTGCTGTAGAGAACCCAATTTAACAGCAGGATCTGGCAGCAACCCATTCTTGGCTCTTTCACACGACCAAGCCATTTCAATGGCTTCATTTTGGTGCTGGATAATGACTAGTGAATAGCAAAGCCAGTCAGTAGGAGAAAAGTTAGTCTCGTTCCGCACTTCCATATTATCATCTTAGTTTCAATTGAGGCTTCTGCGGTTGGAAAATAGGTGAACTTTTTTCTTATTTTCGCACTCTCTTGGTGAAAGCCACAGTGATGCAGAGGAACAGGGTGTACTGTACATTCATGCAAGAATGCAAGTCACTCCCTAGTGGCCAGCTCTAAGGACCTGTTGGCACCGGCTCAAAGCTAGAGCCTGCCTGTATTCTTCAGACAGAGAGAGAGTGAGAAAGAGCGAGACCAAGACAGCCTGTACTGAGAGAGAGGGAGAGAGAGAGAGCTTTTGACCTGAGTAGTGAAAGGAGGATGAAAATGTCACAATGATTTCTGCAAATTTCTGTGTTCTAAACATTCAAGAAGAAATGTCTTTGCAGGAGGCCATAGGAATGGTTCACATTAAGGGGTTCATGTACAAATGGATCATGCAAGACCTTGGTGAGAACACAGTACCTCTATAATCTGTCCCATTTGTTTGCAGTGGCTTGAGTGGTGAGCTGTAAATACAGGCTAAAACAAAATGATTTACAAATTCAGGGATATTTTTATAATTTGATTCAAATCTTTTTATACTGTATTTTCAAACATTGGAGTCAAAAGATGAGCTCAGCTACTCAGTTTTACATGAAATTGACACAGTTAAAGCACGATGAATCCTTTTGACCTCTATGTAGCAATAGAATCATAAGCCATTCCTGCTGAGTTTGCACATTATTGTGATAATACACTAGTACGTTGTTAGAAGAAATAAGAACCTTTGGAATAAGAAGTGCTGCAGTGATCAGTGTTGACTAACTGCAGGACGAGAAGTATCAGTGTCTAAATCAAAATTGAGGAAGAAGGAACTTTATGCAACTCTGCCTCACAGGAAATCGCATATTTAGAGTCTTCCTTGCAGAGGAAACTGTTTACAGTCTATGTAGTTTTGCTGTTTTTATCTCTGATTGTAATGTTAGCCAAACATGCTCAAACAAGCCATTTCCCATAGCCGTGTGGTCCCAGATACATTTGCGTCTTTTGCTATTTGGTTGCATAAGCCAGTGGACATGTTACAGTCGTATCGAAAGGGTTGGTGTTGAGTTGTGTGTCGTTTTTTTCCCTAGAGAAGTACATTCTCCGAGGGGATGAGACCTATGCTGTCCTGCACCGCCTGGTGAATCATGGGAAGAAACTCTTCCTGATCACCAACAGCCCTTTCAGTTTTGTGTGAGTGTCCTCAATAATTACAGAATAGCCACGCAGGCCGACTAGGTCAATATTGATGTAAATACATTATACATTCTGGACTCAAGAGTTAAAACTAGAAAATATATCCAAGTCACTCTTCACACATTTCAGAACTGATTTTTTAAATTGAATTTCTAGTGCTCTAATAACTACAATTACTTACTATGATATGAGTAAGATTATTTTATGGGGTGATGAATGCTGTCACATGTCTGACATTCATGGTAGCCCAGTGGTATGACACATCATTGTCCATTTGCAGGGATAAGGGCATGAAATACATGGTTGGGAAGGACTGGAGGGACTTCTTTGATGTTGTCATTGTTCAAGCAGACAAACCACACTTTTTTAACGACTGTGTCAAGTGAGTGTCACCATACTTTATTACAACACTGCACGTTACTGTTTTTCATGCAGTGAGTATGAAACCAAGAATATTTTTCCTGTTTGTGATGAATCTTTCACTTTTGGGCTGCTAGGTCTAACATTATCTTGCATCTTTGTCGTGTCTTGTCTGTAGCATTTAACTTTTTTTTAGTTGTTGCTCATGTGAATGGTTTGTTTAACAGGCCTTTGCCTTTTCTCTTCCAAGACTATAGTATTTTGAATATTTCAAAACTGAATCCAGGATCTCCATAATTCTGTAAAATAGTATGCAATTTAAGTTCAAAATGTGATACTAGCACAGTAGCACAGATATATTGTTGTTCTTTGGTATGTTCTTGAATGTTTATTTGTACTAACTGTCCTTCTCAATTTTGGGCCAACATGCATGCCAGTGTGGGGCCGAGATGTGTTTACGTGTGACATTTAACTAAATGCATGGTTATTTTTCTGCAGACCATTCAGAAGATTAGATGGTAATGGAGACCTCCAGTGGGATAGGATCAAGGGTTTAGAAAAGGGGCAGGTCTACAAACAGGTAAACATGATTACATATTTATTTCACATTTGCATCCAACATCAGCTTTAATGTCATTTCTAAACGGTACACAGTCCATTGCAATATAAGAATCTCCTCTACGTGACCTTGTTTACTTTTTTCCCCCAGCGCTGTAACTGCTAAAATTAGAGTGCACAGTAAATACAGGCCAAATGTTTTCCTATGGGTTGTAGAAATCGCACAAGATTTTTCATTCTTTGTTTTGGAGACTAGTAGATTGTTTTAATGTTTTTGGCAAAATGAACAGCCAATTTGTGTCAGGATCTGTGGGAATAGCTGTTGTTTATGAACTGACTGGGCATGAATAGTATGTATGAATAATATTTCTTGTTCTCGGATGTTGGAATATATTCAACTTTATTTTATCAAAAACAAGCTCAATTGCAATTTTACAAGTCAATTTAAAACCTTAATATATAGGCTGTGTATTGAAATGTTTTGTTTTTTTTGCAAAATGGCATCCTCTTTGACAATCACAATTGAGCTACAATTGCTTTGATTTGACGTCACATGTAGGCTTTGTTCTACCTCATCTATGTTTTAGCTGCTCTTTCTAAGCTTAAGAGTTTTATATGATGGAGGGCACAGGGCCATGCCTCATGTTCATGATGGCTCTTCGGCCATGCACAACCTCTCCTAATTCATCAAAGCTGAGGCAAAAATGGTTTTCCATTCTATGTCTTCTATAAAGTTTCTACTTTTACAGAGACACATTTGTAATTATAAATCTGTGGTTGCAATAACATGCATTGTCTCTTCTAAAGCAAAGCATTCAACTTAAGTCTGAGCATGTCCCCTCCTTCACCTCACTTTCTAAGCTTGTTATTTGCAGTCGCTTTCACTCTCCCTCCTCCCAACTTTGTGCAGGACAGCCACGGTTTGTCCATTTGTCACAGGACAATCCTGTGAAACTCTGCCCCTCCATTTGCAGGGGCTGTTGTTAAGCAAATTAATGCACCACTCTCTTTAGAACTAGATTAACTGACTTTGCCTTAGTCCTGTCACCACACCCTTTTCAGTAAATCCATTTGCCTCTTTGGCATTATTGTGATAGGCAAAACTTTTAAAGGGCTGTGTTCATTTTTTGTTGCAGGGAAATCTGTATGACTTTCTACGGTTGACGGGTTGGCGGGGCTCTAAGGTGCTCTATTTTGGAGACCACCTCTACAGTGACTTGGCTGTGAGTCATTCTCATATCTGCTTCCACATAATGTGTTGTGACGTGTGTCTGTTTCCAAATGTTTCTAATGTTCGTCATTTTTTCTGACCACTTCCCTGTGAATTTGCCAGCTGACAAATTGCTGTTCTAACTCGACCAGCAACAACAGCAAAGAATGAAAAAAGAGTGGGCTTTTATGTATACCTGAAGATTCATGTCAATCAAAGAAACACACCATGCTTAGAACTGACATTTAGATGAGACTTGGTCCATGTTTAGTGGAAAAGCGACAGCGTCTGAATAAGCTTGAACATTCCAACAACGTTTTGCAGGACCTCATGCTTCGTCACGGCTGGAGAACAGGGGCCATTGTGCCAGAACTTGAGGTGGAAACCAGGGTGGTGAATACGGAGCAGTACGCACAGAGTCTAACCTGGCTGCAGGCCCTCACAGGCTTACTGGAACGCTTACAGGTTAGTGCAAGGAGAGGGATGATCACACGAGTAGTTTAACTTGTGCTAAAAGGTGGATCATGTTCTCACATGAATTATGGCTCATTGCAGATCATAGGGGTGACCTCATGCACTGTTGCAACATGCACTGTTCACTTCAGGGAAAGTCATCTCAAATCCAATTAGGAAAGTTTATTCGTATCTTTTCTCTAGAATTAGTTAAGCAATTTTATGATGCTCTGTACTATAACACAGAAGACAGTTTAACAAATTCCATCTGTAACGCCTTTACTAGCTATTTTGTAATTCCTTACTCAGAAAGCCACTGAGAAGCACATACATTGTGGTTTCAGATGGGCACTATGCCAGTATTACCAGAGTTTGTTGCAGGCCAGGGCAGGTCTCCTTTCCTGCTGACTCACAAAATAATTGGCCTGATGCAGTGCTATTGTTTTTTCTTTGTCATAGGATTCATCACACAAATGAACAGCATTTTAATCACATTTTTAAGACATTTTTACCATGTTTGGTGAGGGTGGTGATAATCAGCATACAACTCAATTATGCATTTTTTTCTGGGTGAATTATCTCCTCTAGCTGCTACATGTGTAATTTTTCACTAGTAACTTCACAAAAAGGGTACAAAATCTTGTCTGCAAGTTAATCTTGCCCAACTAATATGGTTGGAGAGAGTAATAATTCCTCTTTTACAGATGCACAAAGACCCAGAGTCAAAGAAGGTTCTAGAAGACTGGCTAAAGGAGAGGGAAGAACTGAGGTAGGTCAGATTTGACTCAAGTGGCCTGTTCATTCGGCTGATGAAAAGACGAATCGGATCTTGGTAATGGCGTAAATTACTAGTAGGTTTTAGTAGATGGAGCGGTAATTTTAGTCTTGTAGGTAATTTTATGTATGGATATGATTCAGTTATTGTAATGTCTCTTATTGTTGTAAATGATAAATGGATGAACGGTTTGTCGATCTCTGATTTAAGCTTTCGTTCGTGGTTTGTGCCTCTAACAGAGCCGTCACAAAGAACCTTTTCAACCCTCACTTTGGAAGTATTTTCCGTACATGTCACAACCCCACATACTTCTCCAGGCGGCTGTGCCGCTTCTCCGACCTCTACATGGCTTCCATCAGCTGTCTCCTGAACTACGACCTCTCCTACACCTTCTACCCACGTCGCACCCCCCTACAGCACGAAGCTCCTCTGTGGATGGACCAGCTGTGCACTGGCTGCATGAAGACACCATTCCTGGAAGAGATGGCTCACATCCGTTGACATGGACATCATAGAATCTTCTTACTCCGTGCCCATTAGAAGCAGATGCGGAGCTGAAATAATTTCAAGATAAGTGCTGAACCTGACTAGACTGTGTTATTCAGGAACAGGACATGGGCAGAGCTTTTCAGTGGAAAAAGTTCTGTTAACGTGGCAGCCTGAGTTAAGGCTGTTGAAGTTTGGTGCCATCTTCTGAAAGAACAGAGATACAGCATTTTGAAGAACAAAACTGCAAATTGTAGCACATACTTAGAAGTTTACTTACAGGTTTCCTGCAAGGATATTTTCAGGTTTCCTTCTACTACCTGATAATGGAGGGTAATTTCTGTGATGTCATGAGAATACATGGTGGTAGTGCACTTTTTACATTAGTTTGAAACGTTTTGTCTCATCACTACTTGGTCAATTGTAATATTTGCTGACAATTACTGGCACAAATTTGAATTGTTATTGTCAGTTCATTTTATGTTCTCAACTTTTACATCTCTGAATTTTAGTAATGGAAAAAAAAAACTTTTGATGTGAAATGTTTTACATTTGCATGATGTATGTAATGTTATATGGCCTTAATGCATTACATTTTCTAAATCTATGGAGTTACATGTTCTCTCAACATTTAAATCCTCTAAACTTAGTAATAAAGACTTTGAGCGTACTTGTTTGTACATTGGCTTCATGGACAAAATGTGTTACATGACCTTGATGCATTACAGTTTCTAAATCTAGATATTAAAAATCAAGAGATACTTTTGAATTGTTTGTTCTGTAGAATAATTCTAAAAAAACACCATGTTATTGATCTAAAACAAGCAAAATGGAAAGTTTTGTTATAAATATTTAAAGCTATTATACTGCAGTAAATATAACTTCTGGTTATTTCTGAGGTGAAACAATCCTTTTATTTCCAGTACTGTAAAAAATACTGTATCTAGGCAATACTGGTGCTGTGAAAGTCAAGAGAAGTTCAAGTATGCCATTTAATTATCTAAGGAATGGAGTGTGGAGTGAGTAGAGAACATAGTTTTTGTGGAGTATGGAGTGTGTGGAGAGCGTAGTTTGTGTGGAGTGTGTGCATAACCTAGAGTGTGTGGAGTGCAGAGTGCCAAAGCTTGCCAACAACAGCCTTGAAGAGTGTTGATTCATTGAAATTAAATGGCATCCAGCTGCATTGTTAAGTGGCATCAAAACAGATTTATCCCAATTTATTTTATAGCCTGAGAGATGTCTAAAGCGATCAAACAGCTTTAATACTTGAGGGACTGATGATTCTATAACTTTGTATGCTATACTGTAATCAGAATGAAAGGCGGAGAGTGTACTGGCTATAGTATCGGTTGGTGATACACAAGACCTATTAAATTTTCTTCCTGTGTGCATATGTCCATACCGACACCTAAAGACTTTATAAAGTAAGGAGACGTGCCAGGAGTTTGCATGACCAGTCAAACTGTATCTCTCTCACTGGCACGGCTGTGAGTCTTTGTATCATTATTACCTTGAGACTGTTTAGGTGAAAGTCACTTTAAAAATGTTGGTCTATATTGGCGACAGCAGGGGGAGCATTATAGGCTACTTAATTTAAATCCCAGACTTGCATAGGATACATTTAAAACTGGAAGCAGAAAGAACTAACTACTTGTTATAAAAGTATTTATTTATGCCAGCTGCTGAGTGGTAATAATGATAGCAGCTTGATATACTCAGTTTCATACCTTTGGTGTTTAAAAGGTTTAACAATATCTTATTTGTAAAACTCAGCAATATTGCCTTATTAACCCATGTCAATCCTTATTATGTTGTCAACCCTTTGAGTTTAACTATTGCACTATTGCACTGTTTCTCTGGTTCTCGTGTCTCAAGAATTTGGATGGAGTGAATATTTCCCACAGTTCTCTGTCAATGTCTTTCTGTGGTAATGAGTCTTTTTCTAGGATTAGACAGAATAAGACAATCAAATGTCTTCTTTGTCACAGGTTGGTGAAAGAGTAATCATGTATTTATACCAGTACAGTTAACTGTAAATACTGGAATATTCAACAGTGACCTTCTCTTACCTGGGAAACTGAGTTATCTGGTCCAACACATTTTACATATATTATATATATATCTTTGATATAACTCTTGTGAATGTTAAAAGTGAATCATTACTGCACTGCACCATGATGAACAAATTTAGGCACATGTTGAAACATTTACCCTAGTTTGTCTCTTGTCAGGGCACAAAATGGTCAAACCTGTTGTTCAAGGATGAATATTGAGGAAATCTGGTAGTAAGGCCTACTTCAAACTGCAGGCAACTTTTAAAAATGTGTTGTACCTGGTGAGCCCTAACTTTTTAATGTAGTTGCACCCAAAATGTTCAGTAGCCTATGGTGTTAGAGGAGCTGATCCGAGGAAGTCTGATTCGTGAACATTTGTACTGTTATGCACTCTGCACAAAAAGAAACCTTTTTCCTTTTTGGTTAACTGTCTCACCAGAGTAGTATTCGCGTACAAAGAGCGCTTGCTGTTGATCGGCGGTATTATTTGAATTTATTTATTTATCCCATAAAAATAGCTTCTCTTATTACTGAATTTATGACTATTTAGGCGTTTCTACAGTTGGAACGTTAGATTATTATCCCAATAAATAACACTCTGAAAGCGCCGCTACACAGCTCGCCGTGATCGTATAGTGGTTAGTACTCTGCGTTGTGGCCGCAGCAACCCCGGTTCGAATCCGGGTCACGGCAGACTTAAATCGGTCATCCTTTTAAATCAACGTGTGGTGTAGGATAGCCTAGACGTTGCTCAGTTTCTTGTACGCGAATAAGAACAATCAAATCCAAATATTGACTGTATGCATACAATGTATTCATGAGTTTCTGTCATGCCACATATCTGTGTGCCACACGCAGATTTCAGAAATGATTATGGTAGCATGACGGGCACTTAAGGCGTACGGAATTTACGCTAACCTGCCTTAACTTCGCCAAAACAGTGTCCGGTCAGATAGGTGCAATAATGTTAAAATATGAATTTTTCCTTTTACTGCTTAATGGCCTCACTGCACTCGGTTTATGAGTGATGTAATGTGTATTTGATGTCATATCCTGCCCAAAGGGGTGGCTGCCACATAGCCAAACATTACACAGGAATAAAATGGTTTAATTCACAAAATGATTAAAAGTAACCACGAGTTAATCTAATAACGATATAGGTGAAATGTATCAAATTTGTCTTGGTCCAACATGCGGTTGATTTTGACGCAATGTTGACTATCGTCTGAAACCCTTTTTCACATAATTATGACCACACATTTACATTTTTTTCGCATCTGTAGTAATCTTACAGGCAAAGAAAAAGGATGCTACGATAAATCACAAAACTTAAACCTGACCTAGAAACCGTACAGAAAAAAATTCTGCTTTTATTTTGAAATCCGTGTGCCTTGCAATACAGGAAGTAACCATCCGTGATAGCGATGTTTTCACTGTACGAGACAAAGCGTTGCGTGGAGAAAAACGGCTAGTCCACAGCTGCTGTTTGTTTTCGTGGTAATTTTTATGATACTGTGACAGTAGTGAAATATCACAATATTTTGGATTATCTAGTGGACTCCTCAACATGGCAGCTGAGGAGGAGAGGGGGGTTGTTCGTGTCAAAGTCAAGGTGAGAAATTTTATGAAGCCAATATCGGAAACGTTACGGATCTGCTGGTATCAGTGTACTTGTGGTAAATCTTAGCTAGCATTAAATTGGGCAGTTCTATTTGTCTGTTTTGCTCTGTTTTAAACTATTTTAACGGTTTCCCTGTCAGAGCACTTGTTAACGATTGCCATGTTGTTTACACAATCTGGACGATAATATACTGGCTTTTTTTTCAGCGGGTATTGCTGTCGGTAATCCTATGGAATTTATCGATCAGAAATACAAATTGTCATAGGTGAATGCTATTTGGAAGTGACATTTATGCAAAAGACTATGGCGAAATCATTTCTTGTTTAGACACGGTTGGCATCATTACAAACGTACACCATACACATAGAAACTGTGAGTGAAAGTACAGCTTTGGGAATAAATATCATGTTGACAGCTGTCAACAGAAACGGCTTGATGTCAGCGGTAAATGCTAAGCGATATGTAATGCTACATTGAACGCCAAGAAGGTTTGTGGGAGAGTGTTGTATCAGAGAGACCTGATTGTAGGCACACGAGTCCGGGTTTCGTGAGTCATTTATTTGAACGGCACTGACGTCATTTGAAAGTGTCAATTCTGCAGAGTGTTATCATAACAAAGTTTTGTAGTAGACAGTAGATCTGTTCGGTAATGTTCATGCTGATTTTGGACTTACTTAAGCCTGTTTGACTGTTCATTCAGCTAATGCCAACACCTCATGGTTTTCTCTATTGTTATTTTCCTTGTAGAAGTGTGAGGGGCTGCTGCCAGTGGAGTTTCGATCCTTCGCTGTTGATCCTCAGATAACCTCACTGGAAGTCCTACAGCACATTCTCATCCGAGCCTTTGAACTGAATGGGTTAGTAGAGAACAGGAATTATGGTTAATGAAAATCTTGGATATGAAAAATTAGAAATGTGCTGCATGTCCTGTATATTGTTTTGTTTGCTTTGCCAAAGCAAAAGTATGTTAACAATCTTATGTGAAATTGGAAAATAACAGTATTTCGGTATGCTCTATTCACAGGAAGAGGAATTTTGGGATAAGTTACCTCTCTCGTGATCGTTCGGGTGTGGAAGTGTACCTTTCTCTCCTTTCTGATTGGGATTTAGACGCAGCATTTGTCTCAGCAGCGAAACCGTACCTGCAGCTTAAGATGGACATCAAACCATCTGAAGACAGTAAGCACAGCTTTCATAGAAACCTCTATAGCCATGAAGGTTGGGAAAATGCAGTTGGGATGACGGTGTTATTCTCGCCTGTAGGTCCTGTTCTGGAGGACTGGGATATCATCAGTCCCAAAGACGTAATCGGCTCCGATCAGCTAGCTGGCGAGAAGCGATCCCTAGCGTCTGCGGCCCTCCCCTTCACTCAATCCCTCCTGTCCCAGGTTACTGAGCCCGTCAGCCAGCTTTTTTACCATCCAGTGTCTGCTGCTTTCAGTCAGATTCTTCTCCTAATGCTATCAAGTTGAAGTCCAAAAAAAGGCACTCTGCTCTCCAAAAACTTGCTTTTCCTCTCTGTTGTTGTGATCAATTAACATCTGTCAATCTCACTCTCTCTTTCTCTTTCTCTCTGTCTGTCTGTCTGTCTCCCTGTCTCTCTCACTATCACTCTTCTCAGATGGGTCGGACACTGTCCAGAGTGCAGCAGGCCTTAAGCTGGTCGTATGGGGAGGAGGTGAAGCCCTTCAAACCACCCCTGAGTGATGGCGAGTTCCACAGCTATCTCAACAGCCTGGGGCAGCTCACTCGACCCGAGGAGCTCCGACTGCGCATCTACCATGGGGGAGTGGACCCATCGTTGCGCAAAGTATGTGAGGGAGGAAGAGAGAGCTGTCGTGATGAATCAAGAGAAATACCCTTGATGAATGCGAAAGTAAAATCAGTAAATGAACAATACTGCACTTCCTGTAATTGGAACTCTATTTTCTTCTTGGAAGTCTATATACAGCTGCTGTCTAGTTTGTCATTGACATTATTTGTTATGTTGTGAGGTTTATACTACAACACATTTCAGAGTGTTGTTATGCATTATTATAGTGTAAAGAATGTTAGTTTTTAAGAATATTTAAGGATGTAATCATGTAACTATATTTGCATCACAGGGTGTAATAAGTTTTATGATCTCTGTAATTTTTTTTTTACAATACAATTTTTTAACTATGCTATGATGTTTTTCCTATTTGTCTAGTTCTTATTCAACACCTTTCCTTGCTCTCTGTCTTCATAGGTGGTGTGGCGATATCTCCTCAACGTGTATCCAGATGGGTTGACTGGTCAAGAGAGGATGGATTACATGAAGAGAAAGACTCGAGAGTATGACCAGCTGAAAAGTGAGTGGACGGCCAGGGTCAGTTCAGAAGATCTGGAGTTCATAAGAGGAAATGTCATGAAGGACGTGCTAAGAACTGACCGAGCACACCCTTACTACGCTGGCTCAGAGGATAGCCCCCATCTCACAGCCCTGACTGACCTCCTGACAACCTACGCCATTACACATCCACAGGTATAGGAGTTCTGCTGTGAGCTTATGGTTTTACAATGTACATTAGCTATGACCATACTAAACCCCTGTTGATTCTATTGTCATTATTAACAGGCATATTCCTCAAACTATACTGTTACTGATTTTACCACTGTTGCTCACTTTGTAATACTCATTTTTCAAACTGAGTAAAAATGATCAAATGCCATCAATGAATGATTATGTTGGTGTCTTAATAGTCTAAGGAGATATGATACAAATACCTGAAGATCTTCTGGTCCCTCAAGGTTTTTTTTGTCTTTTGTTGAAGGTATCCTACTGCCAGGGTATGAGTGATATTGCTTCACCAATTCTCGCTGTGATGGACAATGAAGCTCATGCCTTCATCTGCTTCTGTGGGATCATGAAAAGGCTGGAAGGCAACTTCCGTCCTGATGGTCAACTCATGTCAATCAAATTCCAGCACCTGAAGCTGCTCCTCCAGTATTCCGACCCAGAATTTTATGCCTATTTGGTTTCTAAGGGAGCTGATGACCTGTTCTTCTGCTACCGCTGGTTACTCCTGGAGCTGAAGCGCGAGTTTGCATTCGACGATGCCCTCAGGATGTTGGAGGTAACCTGGAGTTCCCTTCCACCTGACCCTCCTGAAACAGAAGTGGAGTTGATTGGCCCACCTTTAGAATCCGACAAAAATGGAAGTTTGGAAGAGGGGTGTGGAATGACAGAGGGAGATGCAACAGAAGGCGAACAAACAGAAAGACAACGAAGACGCCATATGTTACGGCCCTCGCGAGAAGAAGCAGATGGTGAAAGGAAGGCGACTTTAGAAGAAGAGCCGAATGTTGAGGCGGGGCCAAGGCGTGAGGGTGAGGGAGACTACTGCTCAGCGCACGAGGCAAAGACGAACAATGCTGCAGTCGCTCCATTTGAGAAACAACCCAGTTTTGGAGAATTCAAATACTACAGTGCCAGGAATGAGGACAGCTTTGAGTTGGAGCAGGAGTCCACTATATCCACCCCAGAGTTCCATTCGTGTAGCCCAGCGTCGCCTTTGCCAGTTCGGCAGTCAACAGAGGACAGCGAGGATGACCCTGGAGAGAGGGCACCCCTGATCAGAAGTTGCAAGTCATCAACTCCAGAAACAGAACAGAGGAGCTCACCCAATGGGCAGGCATCTCCAGTCTCTCCACTGCCTTCGCACCTGCCTACCAGGAACACTGGATCCAGCCATTCCCTCACTACTTCCCCCTCCTTATCCAACTGGAGAGGAACCTCCCCAGAAAGTCCACCATCCCACTACAGCGGATCTGCTTTAGTGAATGGAGGACCAACGTCTCCATGTGAAACATCTCCTCCAGCGTCTAATGGAACGGGAACGGGGGCTAATTCTCCATCCACGCCCCCTAGAAAGTCCACTCTTTCTTCCCCGACTTTGACCTTCCCTCAGAATCGTTCTCTGTTGTCCTCCCCCGTCTTGTCTTTCGCCAAATCCCCCTCCCTTCCCCGGCCTTTTTCCAGCAGTCTCCCCTCCCCTTGCTCCAGAGCCTCCACTACCACGGTGAACTCTCCCAACACCAACAGTGCACCCATTAAACCCTGTTCTTTGCCACCTCCACAAGAGTTTGGCAAGGGCAATCCCTTCATGCTGTTTCTGTGCCTGTCAATTCTACTGGAGCACCGTGATCACATTATTAAGAACAGCCTAGATTATAACGAACTGGCCATGCACTTTGACCGGCTTGTTCGGAGACACAATCTTGGGAGGGTGCTTCAGCGTGCCAAGGCGCTGTTTGCCGATTACCTTCAGAGTGAGGTTTGGGACTCTGAGGAAGGAGACGAGGTCAGTTTGGACTCCCCTACCACAGCTGACACCAGCCTCCATTCTCCCACAAACAGATCAACGCTTCCAGGTCTACAGTCGCCGACGCAGGCGACTTCGTCATCCAATTCGACCTACAACCTTGCTTCCACTATTCCCTCACCCACCAGTCAAATGCCTCTTTCTTCTCCCACTTCATGACTTTTTCTTCTTCTTCACGACTCACATCTCCTATTTTCTGTGTTCCTTCTCCATTTCACAGCCCAGATTGTATGAACTGTATGTCATAGATAAAACTATTCATTATCTGGCCTAGGTTTGTTCCCAGTCATTACATCTCACTACTAAATTGACTGCAGCCTTACCACAGCTAAAATCCCCATTGTCTTATTTGCATAAATTGTACACCCATGCTTTCCTCAAGAGACCTTCAAGTCCTTGTGGGGTTTTTTTTTTTTTCAGCAATTCATACCCACATTCTTGCCTTTGACTTTTTATTCCAGCCATGTTGTGTCTTGAGTTATTTCATGTTGTCTTGTTATTGCAGAATCTTTGATTTTAATGTTTACGGTTGATCTCCAGTAGGTTTTATTGATTCTCATGCCTCACCAAAGTTACTTAATTAAAGGGAAACCAATGTTTTTTTTGTTATTGTTGTTTTCTAGCTTAGAATGTGAATGTGCAATGTTGATTTTGGTTTAAGTTCAGAAATGTTGATTGTGAATATGCAGACATATCCTAAATTTGATTTGATTATTTTATTGGATCTAGGAACTACAAATTTACTTTAATGTCAAACTTAATATCTGTGATGAAACTAAATGACTGAGTTTTTCTTTCTGCACATAATTACTGTTACTGTACATCTGTACATTTGAGGAATGCGTATAACTGTTATTTGCCTATACTGCTTTTAGGATTTAGACTTATTGGAGCATTGAAGCAGTCCATTCCAAAGAGAAAATTCCATGTTTAGTGGGAGAAACAAGATATACGGTATAGATATAGGCCGGAATGGCCATTGGCAAAACTGTTTAAAACCACTGAGTAATATATGCCTGGGGTTGTGTTGAAGAAACTTGCAATGAAATCTTTCAGTGTTTTGAGTTTTACACTGTGGGAAAATGTATAGACTGTAGCAATAGGCGGTGAACTGGCTCATAAATGTGAAGACATACAGCACACAGGATATCAGAAGAAAATTACTCAAGCTTGTATTTTATCCTGCTGTGTTTGATTTTAAACTGAGTGACTGGAAAACATTAACTGTATAGCTCCACTTTATATAATGTAACTGTTACTATTGAAATAGAAATCTGTGTACAGAACGTTTATTTCAGTATTCCCTTTATATTTATGAACAACTGAAAGTTGCTTGCCAGCAAGTTGTAATGACTTAAAAAGAGAAGAGGTATGATTAATACATATAACATGAACATTTGATTCCCTTCTTTAAGAACGTTTTCCAGACGGTTCTTAACTGAAATTCTATACAAAATATATTACACTACATAATCAAACAGTAAATCAGTCTTATTACACTTTACAATTTTTCACTTCAACTTTTTCCTCTGTATACTCTCGTTCAAGTTTTGTTTTATTTTCAGTCTATATCAGAGTTGACTCACTAAAGTGATAAATGACACCAGTGGAAATCACAATATGTCCTGTATTTTTGCAACAATTTGTTCGTTTAGGGACCACTTACCTAAATATACAGACATGTGGCATTGGATGGATATAGGCCAGTTAGATAACAAGTCTTTTACTAATGGCACAGTTAGTAGGCTGTTGAGGTTTATGTGTCCAGTTAGGGCCTTGTAATAACTAACTGTTGTTACCAGCCCACCCAAGTGTTCTAGTTGATGCTTTGCACAATAGTCCTAAGTTCTGTACTTGGGACAATTTCTGAGTGAAATTATTTATATGTCTTAACACCAAGTGTTCTTTTGATTTCTTTATTTCACATTTACAAGTGCTTTCAGCAGGTTCTTCGCAAGGGCCAAAAGCATATTTCCTAAAATAGGAGATGTTAAAAGCCTTGTGTTTGTGTGTAATTTTTATTTAGTATTGAATGATTGTGAGCATACCCTTTTCATTTTATTTTGTACATTTATGCATTGGAAATGTTGCTGGACTGAATGCTAGCAATACAGATATTTGTACAATAAACCTCCCCGATTGAAATGTTGTGTTTCCTTGTTGAGAAACAATCTCAGAAGTTAAGATGAGAACAGATATATTGGCCTTCTTAATCAGTTCTGTTAATTCAGATGAGATGGAGGAACTGTAGATGAAGAGGAGACAAATAACGTGTAGGCCCAAGGTTAGTTTCTACTCCGCCACACCCTAGGCAAACTGATAAACTGCAACAGTAGCTCTGTATTTCATGCTTGTACTTTAAGTGCTGTAACCCTGCTGTGATTGGCTCTACCTTTCTGGTGGCTAAAGAAAATGCATTGCATTGATTAGTGCTAGTCTAGTATCTCAGCCACATGAAAATTAATGGAGCTGCTAGGCGGGTTATACCAGGCGTATGTAATTAATTCCTGCATCACCTGTATTCAGTACACTCACGAAGGGCAGGTCACCTTGGGTGATCTCTCACTTTTCATTTCGGCTGCACTCTGATATTATGCTTTTTCTTGACTTCAATTTTCCTCTTATCCATTTGCAATGCTGAGATTATGTACTGGCTCAAAATGCCGAAACCCGGGATCGAACCAGGGACCTTTAGATCTTCAGTCTAACGCTCTCCCAACTGAGCTATTTCGGCTGATGTTCAGCTCATTAGCGGCCTCTAGTCTACAAATCTATATTTGACAGAAATGTATTAGACAGCAGCTCACAGCTAATTCTTAGCAGCAGCAGTGTAATGTCCATATACAATTAATTTACTGGTCATCTACAGGGAAACTAAGTGCTTAGATAGAAAGTTAAATTCGGCTAGGATTAGTAAATGGGCAGTGGCACCGCACTGTGTACGGTGGCTCTTTTACCAGAGGGTTGCATTTACTGTTTTCAGATCTGGGATGCAGAGAAGTCGTCGCACGAATGACGTCACTTCATGGCCATGGCTAAACTAACTACCACAAGGGGGAGATATCGCCTGTGTTTAAACATGCAGACTAGAATCCATTTTTCTTTGAAATGTCCGCTGCTTCAGGAAACTTTATGCAGAATGTTTAGGTCTACACTGTATCTTCATGCTTAAGCTAGTTGGTCAGTGACTATGACTAAAGTGAAAAACATCTAGAAATCACAGTTCTAGAGTAATAGCAGTAGCCCATAGGCTACACTCACAGTCATTACATTTTCTGTGATCAGTATGTTTTTTTTATTCCAAAGGAAGTATGTTTTTGTCCACAATTTTTCTTTTTTTTTGTTACAAATAAAAATACAAAAAAGTGTTTTTGATTAAAAAGGACGGTCCAGCCCCAGACTCAAACCTGCGATCTCACAGCAACATTGGAATGGGAGTATGAAAAACTAGTCAACTGACTAGCAGTCTCTTGAGGTATCAGGTGTGAAGTCTGCATGCAGCTGGGCTAGCTGGCATCTGTCACAAGAGCACTCTTGAAAAGAGAATTTTCATTTCTGTGATACAAAGGGAGGGATTAGACTATTGTTTATGTGTCTGTGTCAATCTCACACCTTCAGGTAGGTACACATCTGACACCTCAGAGTGGGAGATTGAGGGTAATCAGGTTAGCATGATGAATACTGCAATACAGTATTTGTTTCCTGCAATAATTTGCAATCCCATTTTAATTTTGTTCAGTTACACTGTCAAAAAGACAGAGGCATAACAAGTGAAAATTGGATTATTTGATTGCATTTACCCACACACATACACACACACACACACACAAAGAGTGAAAGACAGCCACGCTCAGCAGAATATGTGTAACACCAGCATTAACCCACTATTTTTATAGTCCATCAAGATGGCACCTGTCTCCCTCGCCACTGCAGTTAGACCATGTGGGATGATCCAGATTGTCTGGCTTTTTCCTCCATGTTTTCAGCTCTCTTGGTCTCCTTCCTCCTGCATGGCTGCTGGGCTTGTTGTTGTGGTCCCGCCCTTTTGATTGCTGATTGTTCATGCTCAAACAGGAAGAGTTCAAAGGTCATGATTGCTTAGAAACCTCTCTCACTGCATCCTGGGATGGGTGGCATCCTCCTGGTTCCTGGTTAATTGGGATGTTGCTTTTTGTCTTTCCTTCCTGCTGCGTCTTATCAAGCACCAACATGCTCTCTCTACTTCCAAACACCCAGGTGGCGTGTCTCAGTTTCCCTCACTGCTAATGAATATCAGGCTAATTCCGGACGACCATGTGGGCCTTCCGCTGTCACAGAGGGTTACTGAAGTAACTTGAAACATGCTGATACTGTGCATGCATGTCAAATTTGATTATATTGGAATAATAAATGCGACCCATGCAAAATTGTACTGATGAAAGAAGTTTCAGAGGGAAAAAAGGGCTGTGGTTGGAAGAACTGGTTTGATCACAGCTAATGGCTTTCAAATTGTGAGTTTATAAACATGTCTCTGCTGGTAATATGCAGAAATAGATACAGTGCTAGAGCACATTGCAAATAGCCAACATGGCAACAGTTATTGAACAGAGAGAGAAACAGAAAAGAAAGTTCTCACAGCATTAATCACTATGTGTGGATTGTTCAGCATGTTGTTTTGCCTTCAATTAACCTCTTTTTTAATGAAGCATGTCATTGGCTATACATTCCTATAGCGATGGACTACTGTAGCTCTGTTTGCCAGACATAATGTTAATTTTCAAGTCATATCAGATTTGAAGTAAGCATAAACCAAACCACTCAACGAAAGCCAGTCAACTGCTGTCTCACTTGTAAGATAACATCAAGATAACATCAGCCACACTGGTTTTCATCAGCTGCTATTCTTCGCAGTCAGTGTGTCCACAAACAAAGGCTTGCGAGGATATGCAGCAATGGCGAGTGTTATTGTGTTAGTCACATGACAGGGTCACGGCAGGATGTCCTGTGGTAAAGTGTGAGTTGCACTGTAATGACCGACTCCTCTGCTTCCTGACAAACTTGTGCCCTCCCCCAACACACACACACACACACACACACACTCATGCACACACATACACGCACGCACACACTCATGCACGCATACACACACACACACACACACGCACGCACACATGCACACACATTTTAGAGAGGGCCTGAGTGATGGTCAGAGTCATAGTGGGGAGCTTCCAGACTCTGGTTCCTGTTGTCACTGCATCCATCACCTTGCATGTCTTCCTCTGCCTCTGTCTCATCTCCCGGTGATGATTAAATTCTTGAATTATCTTTGTTTATAAAGTTCAGTAGAAATAGCTTCCCTTGTCTTACTGTAATGAGGATCCAGACAGTCTTCTCTTTAAGGTTTTGTAGTTTACAGTGAATATCAGTATTTTGTGAAAAACAAGCCTGATGCATTTTCCCCTGTTGCTGCATGTCATACTATTACTGTGCATGATGCTAAAAGGCCTGATTTCATTAAAATAGAAGGATGCTTTCTGTGATCTTTCCTATAACCCAGTGACAAAAAGCATACAATGGAGATAAAGCAATCACTTGTTTGTGATTGCATGCTATACTGCACCAGCACGCTAGAAGCGAAGACATCCGTCTTAGTCACATACAATTGCCTGCAGCGTTGCAACCCTGTTTTTGATCGACTTTATCTGAAGGCGCAGCCATCTGCGTGTCCGTGCTGTGGCTACCTACCCAGCATATGGTGGTGTGTTCTGCGCTAACATCCCCGGCTCCCCTAATTAGACAAAAGTGGCTGAGGGTTTTCATTTTCAAATCGGCTGGATTACACGCTGTCATAGCTGACAACACAAGCCTGTCAGCAGTGTTTGTCCCATGATCCCAGAGGGCAGCGCCCACTCTCACAGGGAAATCGCTCCGCTGGGTTGCGGATCTCGGAGGCATGACAGCAAATGATTTGGAGGGATAGAAAGGCTGTCTTATTTTCATCACGTAATTGCATAATCACCTTGATTAGCATTCATTAGCATTCACACACATGCAGGGTGTGTGACCTCTGACTCTGAGCTAGTTGTCACACACACACACACACACACACACACACACACACGCACACACCTGACATATTACCAAAGCATGTGCCTGTTGGTGTGTGACAATTTGTGGTGGTGCTTCCTAAACAGTCGAGCAGCCTTCATTTTCATCTAGCTCACGATGAGACACTCTCCCCCTGAGCATGACTGTTAGCCACCATGGTGAGTGACGGAAAGAGGCTGTGACAAATTAAAAGCCCATCAAGTACAACCTACAGGAGATGCAAAGTATGTTCAGGCCTAAACTTGAAACTTGAATGTTCAGGCCTAATACTTTGGAAAGGACCTCACCTCAATGTACACTATCCAAAATATCCAAGTTGTCATATTTTCCATATTGTCCATTGTCATAGCATAGTATATGAAATATTATTATATTACAAGTCATCAGTATGTGAGCAATAATTCTTGGATAGCATACCAGGAAGAGAGTAACAGCCAGTATTTGTACAATAACATCTACTGTTTGTGTCTGTGTGTGTGTGTGTCTGTGTGCTGGGACGTGTGGGTGGAAGGTCTGTCTGTGTTTATGTGAAATACTTCCATCATCCAGACCAGTCTTCATTTGAAGTTTCTGCTGTGGGATAATAAAAAAGTATTCTAGTTTTTTTCAGCTAAATGGATGAACACAGGGCTTTGGTACCTCTACAGTTGTGTGTGTGTGAGTAAGAGAGAGAGAGAGAGTATGTAATACACAGAAAGTGTTTATCCATGTGTGTGTGTATGTGTGAGAGAGAGAGATAGAGTGTGTGTATGTGTGTGTGTGTGTGTATGAGTGAGCAAGAGAGAGAATGTAATACACACGGAGTGTTTGTGTGTGTGTGTGTGTGTGTGTGTGTGTGTGTGTGTGTGTGTGTGTGTGTGTGTGTGTGTATGTGTATTCTCTCTGCCTCCAGCCAGTAGCAGAGGTTACAGTTATATAAGGAGAGAAGCAGACAGAGACAGCTAACACATGACAAGACTTCTTAGGCACTCTCTCACACAGATACTCTTTCTCCATCTCACTCACACACACACACACACACACACACACACACACACACTAACAGAGAGAGACAAACACATCTCCCCTGTTTTCTGAGGAAAGAGTATTTCTTCTTGTCTTCAATAATCTGCTTAACAATATTAGTCATAGTCTCAAGGATAAGGCCAGCAGCAATATGCAAAACAGCCACAACCTAAGAACAGTCATGACCACAGATAACTCCACTTGTTGTCCAAACTATGGCTACATAGTAACACTTTTGTAACTGTATACTTTATTTGGGGTTTGTTTTTTCCCACTTGTCATGCACCACACTCATTCTAGGTTGGTAAGTCCTGTTTAACAGCTGTCCATGTGTTGTGCTGCTGTCCTATTGGAGTGGTTGGGAGTGTCTCCCCTGGGATTCCTTGAAGTGGAAAATCATCTGGTAGGTTTTGCATTATTTAACGGCTACTGTAACCTTACAGGCGTATGATCTTCCTGTGGGGCTCAGACGTATGTGCTTCATTATCTGAATAAAAGTGTGTGTTTGTGTGTGTGTGTGTGTGTGTGTGTGTGTGTGTGTGTGTGTGTGTGTGTGTGTGTGTGTGTGTGTGTGTGTGTGTGTGTGCATGCATGCATGTGTGTGTGTGTGTGTTTGTGTGTGTGCGCACGGATGCATGAGTGTGTGTGTGTATGCAGTGAGTGAGAGTGTGAGTGTGTGTGTGTCCATAAGTACTGGATCAATGTTTTTCCTGCATCAAATCTCGTGGGTCTGGTTTCCAAATTTCATAGAAGTAGACAAGTGCTTTTTTGCTGACCTAGTTACTGTAAAGTCACCAGTGACACAGAGACACACTCCTGGTGGCTGTGTGGACAGGAAGTAAGCTGGAGACTCAAAATGTGTATGTGTGTGTGTGTGTGTGTGTGTGTGTGTGTGTGTTTGTACATGTGTGTATGTGTCAGGACTATAGGTTTACATGTATACTGTTCTTGAGCTCTCGTCGTTTGTGCGTGCGCGTGTGTGTGTGTGTGTGTGTGTGTGTGACAGGACTATATGTTCACATGTATACAGTTCTTGAGTAATGGTTCTGATAGACCATTTAGTCCCTGTTGTTAATTGTTCAATCTGAGTTCTGTCAGAAAGGTGACAGGCTGGGATTTTATTTGTTTTCTGTGGCCAAATGTCAATAGAACCATGACTGCACAGTTAATATTTAATGGAGTGGCATTGAAGCCGAAAGGTTGGAATTCCTCTTAGTTTCGGTCTCACAATGTTTTCATTGTCAGTAATATCAAGTTTGCATTGTAATCTGTCATGTAAACATGTTTGTATTCAGTCATTTGAAGCTTTTCTCATTTGAAGAGCTTTGCGTACCATTGTGTTTTAAGTTATATGAAATGTTTCAGGCTTCACTTTTCGATTCCTCAGATTATTTATTCTTCTCTGTTTCAAAGCCAAGTGTTGTAGGGTCGATATAAACTTCAGACAATTAATATTTAATTATCCAGATATGATTTATTAAGACTGAATTATTATTTCACACTGTTGGTCGGCCTCTGATGTGTCTGAATCGTCTCTACATATGTATACATACAAATATACAGTCTATACTGTGCTTGGGGTCATGTCTCAGTTTTACTATACATTGAGCAAATACTGAATGCTGTGTTTATGTGTGTATGTATTGGGGTACATAATTTCTGTAATGTAGTGTTTCTGTAGTGTATAGACACAGCATGTTGAGTGGGGTGCACTTATATCTTGCTCATTTTTCTCTCTCACCATGTGCGTTTGTGTGTGTGTGTGTGTGTGTGTGTGTGTGTGTGTGTGTGTGTGTGTGTGAGGATCAGTGCTTCCAGTAATGGATGTGGTAAGGATGATCCATACAGAGCACCTTAGCTGCTCCTGTGAGTGAACCCTCTCAGCTCATATAGTGCCTTCTTTATTTATACTCTCTCTCTCTCTCCCTCACCACACACACACACACACACACACACACACATAGTGGCATCTTTATAGACATAACGCAGTTAGGATGAACGCATAGGATGATTGCAGCTAGATGCATGGGATACATATGTCCTATACATGGAAGTATATAGTACAATTTGTATGTGTGTGTGTTCTTGTCTTCCCTCAGTTATGAGGGAATGTAAATAGTGAAATACATGTGTATTATCAGACTTTCATATCATTGAATCCCTTCCTGTCCACCTATGCATTATGGGTGTAATCTCTCCCTGACCAAATGAGTTATACTTTGATAATTGTTCAACCCACACTAAACCTGAGTGGAAGCACTTGATGGCATGGTGTGTCTAGCATTCATGTGTCCCTCCCTTGTCCCCTAATTTCATGTTTAAAAATATGTCTGTTACACAAATGCTCTTTGTTGGGATGGCTGGGCGTCTGCCGTGCATGTTTGCTGGATGACTTCAAATTAAATCAGAACCCTTCTGTTCTGTGGTGGGAGAGAGAGAGAGAAAGAGAGAGAGAACAGCTCAGGCCAGTGAGCATGCTGATCATGGGCTTCACGCTCTCTTTAGATGTTCTGTTCAGGCTCACACAAGAGCACAAGATTGTTCCCCATGGTATGCTGGGTAACACACCTGATCCTTCATAAAGACACAGCACACATATAGACACACACACACACATACACACACACAATAATAATAATAGAGGCTAAATTATATTATTATTATTATTATTATTACAATACATAATAATGTGTTATTGTTGTTGCAATAAAAAGTTTGATCGTAAATAAATTGATTAATATTCATTACTTTATATTGTGTTAAAATCATTCAGCTAAACCTTTCTGTTGTGAATTCTTTATGTTAAAAAACTTGGAAAGGTAACATAAATTCTATGCTTGAAAAGACACCATAAATACTCAGCTGTTCTCTCCCTCACACCGAGGAGAGGGAGTATACGCTACAACATATTTCAAACGCTACAAAAACATATTTCACTGTATATTAATTTGCAAATATTTCTTATTACATAGTTGTAAATGGTACACCAGGACAAGTTTGTCAGGGGACGCAATCGTTTGATGTTATAAAAGTCATGGCGACTTGAGTGTGCTGTAAAGGCCGTGACTTCTCCACTGCCGTGACGTTTCTAATGAATAAGAGAAAGATTCAGAGAGGATTAGATGCATTTATAATCCGGTTTAGTGTTTGCTAGGGAGATGCGTGTGGCTCTAGTGAAAGAGGAGCATTAGGACCCTGTAATAGGTGTGACCAGGATTTCCCCCACGGGGCTTCGAGCGCGCAGCAGAACGCATGCGTCTCAGACCGCTATCGCTGGATCCCAATCGGGGAACGTGAACGAGAGTTAACCCTGATGTACCTGCTTAAAGGAACCGCCGTCCTCGTCACAGACGTCAGGCACAGGAACAGGTAGAGAAAATAGTTTTTACGTTTGAAAAAAAAAAAAAAAACTACTACTTCACAGAGAATATTTTCATTTTTAATAAAGGCAGATTGAGGTTGATGGAAAAAAATGTCTCTCAATTTGTGGATTTGAGCGACGGTGATTCTATTGGATTAACTGTAGTTCAAGAGAACAAGTAACACGCGAGTGATCTAACAACATGAAACATCAGAAGTCAAAAATGCGAGAACTAGAGACAGTTAGAGATGTGTTCATTCAATCTAATCTATGGATTACAATTGTGTAGTTTCACGGAGCGGGAGTGAAATGATTCAACTGTCGTGGTCTCGCTGAAGTTTTTTACGCGCAGGAGGGAATCGCGCCTTATGACTTCTATATGTGATAAACACACCGGCGGGACACGGGACGAGATTACCCAGCACAATGTCTAAAGTGATACTGAAGAAAAACCACTGGACCAACAAAGTTAACGAGTGTTCAGTGCGCAAAAATGGTCGTGGAGAGTTGACCGTGGAATTGCGTGGCGGCGCGGAGAATGGAGAGTTTCCGTACATTGGGGAAGTGCGAGAGGATGCGGTGCTTTATCAATATGGGCAGATGTCCGACGGGGAATTGGTGTTGGAGGTCGAGGGTCTGGCCGTGTCAGGACTGCCGCTATATGATGTGCTGAACATCATAAAGACTTGCAAAAGTCCCATCAGGCTTAAAACTGTAAGACAAGGTAAGATTTACAAAAGTCATGTCTGTGAACAACGTCTCGCCAGACGCATTAACCCACAACTTTGTAATCATCAATCACATTATCTCGTCCTGTCACTTGATATGGACAAACATACTTGAAAGTCCTTTCTCTCTCTCTCTCTTTCACACATACACACACGCACAGACTCACACAGACATATACACACACACACAATGTAAACATCTAAAGAGTTACTAAAGTGTGAATATTTCATTACAAATGTGTAAAAGCATTTGGCCAGTTGCTTTTGCCTGTCCAGACCACTGGACATGCATCTCAGATATCTACCCACATGGGACAATGTTGAAAGCACATGGAAGAGTGCTTCAATCTTAAGTCTATAGATCTGAGCCCAGTCTATTAGCTCCTACTTGGTTGCTTGACCTCTGCTGATCACAGTTCGGAGTGAAAACTTGGGCTGTGTTTGTCAGTTGAGTGGCTGGAGAGAGGAAGGGAGGTGGCAGAGGCAATAGAAGTGGCGGCAGCAGCAGCAGTTTTGCGGCTGTCGGACTAAAAGTAGGCCAGGCTGCGGCATTCGTGTTGTTTTCAGTTCGGGATCACTCTTTGATGGGAAGCCGCTGTGACAGTCAGTCCTCCAGCTCATGCTGTTGCCGGCCGGCAAGGATATCCAGCTCCACCGAGAGGCACGCTGGCGCGCGGGGATTACGACGCACAATGGCCCTAGCCGTACTCGCACACACATACACACAGACTTGCTCACGC